>CM050164.1:321551476-322751476 GCA_027410445.1 Discoglossus pictus | reverse complement strand
AAGAAGTGCTTATTAGCTCTGTTTTTTTTGCCTAAAATCATACAAATTTAACTTGTTTGGTTCTGTCCTCTGTAGCTGATGCAGCTCATGAATACACAGGCTGTGAAGTGTAGTGTTTGAAATTATATAAATCAATTTCTGTTGCACAGAATACGTGTATAAAAAGATATCATGTATGTCAGCCTTGGTGCTAGGATACTTTGATTCATTTACTGAACAATTGAAAATATGTTTTTAAAATCGAAACACAGTTTTTAACTCTGTACTCTTGCTTATTTTAAAATAGAACTTTTAATTATAATAGAAATTTGTAATCTTCATTCTATTTAGCAATAATATCCTGTGAAAAAGATTTTTTTAAATTGTACACAGATTATCCTCTTGGAGTTTTGCTGAATTAAAAAAAATATATAAATGTACAATCTTTTAACCAAATTAATTTCTATTTGGTTAAATAACTTATTCCAATTGTCTTAGGAATAATCTACTTGATTATTTCTAATAATATTTTTAAAGATATTTTTTATAAATTTGAAAATAAAAAACAACAAGTTCACCAGGCTTGCAGTGCAATGCAATGAGCACCTTTGGCGCTCATTGCAGCCTAAGTCCTACGTGCTGCAGCAGTCAACGGCTCGCTGCTCGAGGTTCACAAAGCATGACCAATGGCCTGAATATTCACAACTATTGTATGTGATAGTGAAATTCAGAAAGCATCAACGTCCCTTTAAGAGAAGTTCTGGATGAGTAGATCCAAACTGTCGGCATGCTACAATCAGTGTTTAGTTTTCAGGAGCCAAATAATTTATGGATCCGTCTTACTTAATGCATGATGCCAATGCAGTGGCCGACTATTTTAAAAAAGAAAAAGAAAACTATTTGAAAGAGTAAGTTGTATGATATATGTAATAAAGTACTTAAATGCCTTCCACACTATCCATATTATTATTTTATATGAAGACCTAGTGAATATAACGGTGTAGAACAAAAGGTTCAGCCAGAATTATTATAAACTAGGACTAAAAAACTACATATTGAGACATTATACCCTTAAAATAAATGTAAGAGCCAGAGGCCACACTATAGGAGCCCAGGCACATGGGATTTGTCCAGCTCTCCTATAACAGATCACTTTATGAATTCCTTTGATACATTTGCTTTTACATTGCCACTTGGCTATTCATTGTACAAACCCTGTCAAATTGTACTTACTGGCTTTGTAGGTTTGTATGAAAGATTATTATGTCATCACATTTTTTCATTTATAGTAATATGATATATTATAAAAAGATAATGTATTGTACACAGTGTTCTTCTCCATAGCACAAAATGTTCTTAAACAATATTTTGCGGAGCAAAAATGAGAAACGCTGTGCATCTAAAAGGAAGAATGCACAAGACATATAAACGTATCTAACACAGAGAAGGATATGGTAAGGCTATGTAATATAGAGAGGGGCAAGTGAGATGTCTTATACATTATCAGAATGTGGCAAACAACAAATATACTACTGCATGTATTTGTCAAAAAGTCAAATCTTCTTCAGTCTTCTTTCCAAGGAGCTGCTTTATATTAATAGATACAGCACAAATTTGTTTTTGTTTTTTTGGTCTGTGGAATAGTCTGTATGGCAACATGATCTGAACAAAATACACTACTGCAATGGACATATAATTGTACTCCTCTACTGAGACAACAGATTTAACAAGTCACACTTTTGTACCATATCTGTTTGTTTTGGCTTTTAGAACAGCCCTGATTTATTGTATTGACCGAGGATATTTTAAATCAATTTGTTTTATTATCAATACATCTACAGGATAATCAGATTTACGCTAATTATCGAATAACTGAGGCAGAGAAGCCACATTCGTACGAATCTGCAATCCTGTTACTTTCATTTGACTTTCATAAACCTCAAATCATTTTGAATGCAAAACCAACTTTTGTAATGTAAAAAAATTAGTGCATTTTAAACATGACAGAAATGTAGGGCTATGGATTGGGGCATAAATGGAGCTGTAATCAGTAAAGAAAAGCAGGCATCTGCCAGACTAAATGAAATGTAGGGTTTTAATTAACTATCCAGGTAGATCATATGATATTCTACTCATAAAGTGCATGATAAATGCTCCTACTACTGCCTTACTGCGATTTCTATTTTAGGTGTAAAAACTATGATAATTAACATGTGTTTTGCAAAGACATTTTTAAGTTCCACAATACCTTCAACTTTGGTGTCATCCATTGCTTTATATTCTGTGCTTTTAATTGCAAGTTCTACACCATACCCGGATAGATACATCTTCCTTGTGCTTGGATTCTGTAGTAAAAAAACAATACATAAAAACAAGATATTGCATGTTATAATACACAAGCTACTACACACAAATGTATATATAATCAAATCTTCAAAACAAAAAAAAGGAGAAAAAGGCACCACCCTAGTGCAGATTATCGCCCAAGCATAAGTGTAGATACAATACAGATATATCACATAGATCTCCACTGCCGGTTAATGAATGTCAACTCACATGATCCTACCCTAAAACTATGAGGTATAGTCAGCTAGATAGAACATCTGATAGTTTGTGGTCCACTTAGACTTGACTTCTGGTGGGGAGGCTGTGTCTCCCAACTTCCAGTACAAATCGATTGACTCCACAATATATTAATAAAATGTATTTAATTAAATAGTGGGCAAATGCCACACTGTGAGATTGCCACTGATCACATGGAACAATCTCTAAGCAGAAAAAAAAGCACATATATATATATATATATATATATATATATATATATATATATATATATATATATATACATATAGATACATATCTCAAAACATCAGTATCTTTGTGGACACTCATTTTCATCAAAAGGTAAGTGCATTGCCACCTTACATTAAGGATATACTTGACACAATGAGGAGATTGGATAAGTTAACTATTCCAACTACTACGTTTATAGCAAGTATTGATAGAGAAAGCTTGTATAGCTCTATACCCCCACGATTTGGGGATACAGGCAGTGGCCCATTTATGTCAACATCAAGCTCGGATCAGCGCTTGAAGAATTTGTTGTTACTTAAACTCACCAAATGTATCCTTACTATGAACTTGTTTTTGATGGCAAATGGTACCACCACACCCTGTGTGCACCCAGCTATGCAAATTTGTACTTGTACACATTTTCTCTGACTCCGTGAGTGAATTCTCAAACTACATCCTACTATGGAGGAGGTACATTGATGATGTCCTGATCCTATGGGAAGGTAGCGAGATTGAATTTAAGTAATTTGTATCAAGACTAAAGGATAACACCTTTGGTCTGAAGCTGACATATGCTAATGTTTATATCGCTCCCATTTCTTGATTTGATCGGGAAAGATGAGCATGGAAATGTGACCAACAGTTGTTACATGAAACGCACTTTGAGCAAATCATTGTTCGATTGAAATTAGGACAGTATCTACGGATAAAACGTAACTGTTCCAGTGATTCTGGCTTTAAGCAGCTACGATTCAAGGAGCTGCCTTAATTCAACATACAAATGCGCCCTGCAATCACATCGAGAACAGTTGCTACATGTCCCTAAAAAACCTACTCCGATAAAAACATTAGAGCCATATTTACATTCAGTGATAACCACAATGATATTAGAGAAATATTACATAAGTATTGGCACATCCTACTCCTGGAAAAAGATCTTTCAGGATACCTGAGAAGTTATCCATTAATTAATTTTAGGAGATCTACCAGTTTATAGGATACTCTAGTGAGAAGTCACTTCCAAGTGAAGAAACCAACTATGCTGCTTTCCTAACCTAAAGGTTGCTTAAAATGTGGAAGATGCACTGGATGCAAATACATTTTACAAATGAAAACTTTTGTCCATCCAACTTCGGGGGATGAATATGTGATTAAAGAGTTCTATACTTGCTCATCCACAGGTGTTATCTACATCATTCTTTACTGGTGCCGTAAGTTGTATGTTGGAAAAACCCAAAGACGATTTTGTCGTAGGGTTTGTGAGCATGTGTATAGTGTGAGAAAAAATGGAGAAACAACCATCTCAAGACATATTCGTCTATTCCATAATATTGATCCTTCCCATTTAAAATTCTGCGCCATTGATGGCGGAACTTTTTTATTTTTACTATTTTTACAAACATTGGACATGAAAGGGTGTAATTATCATAACCCATTGCTGGAGAGATTTTTTGACATGGAAGTTAGGCTTTGGCAGATATTTTTTATTGTCTCTCGTTTTTAAAATGGCATTATTTATTGTTGGCAAGATTTAAAAAAAAAAAAAATCTTCCTTTGTTTGTTTTCTTCAATTACAGGTTATTTATTTACTTTTATGACCAAATAAGTCCTAAGTTTCATGCTAATTAATATGTGAAAAGGGGTGTGCACCAATACTTTGGCCAACTAAACAAAGCATTCATCATAATATAAATTAATCCATATCATTTAATAGGTTGGTTGCTTTGAATTGGTATCATTTGGTATTTATTAAAACAATGTATTCATTAGGATAGATCCACGTATGCAGTCCTTTATTCTGACCAATCAATGTTTATTGATTACTATATAGCTTAAGACAGACTTCTTCTCTTGACTATGCTGCCCCCCTGATGACGTCAGCATGACACTGACGAAACGCTTGTCGGGTTCCTGCATCTGAGGGCACGAGCCTGTCTTTCTATCTGCCGATTTTACACGGGGCTGTCTTTTCAGTGCCTGCTTCAACTTGCTTTGTGTGCGAGTGTCTGTTGGGATTACAGTTCCACATTGGTGGATCGGGTGTTGGCTAACGAGGAGGGTGAGTAGGGGGTATCTCCTTGTTGCATTTTCAGCACCTCATTCTTTTGGGCACTTTAGTTCTGCACTGATATTCCCTCTATTGCAACACCTTAGTTTGTCCCCTAGGTTTGTAGCTAACACTCCCATAGTGTAGTTAATAGCTACCTGGATTGGTATTGATGGAATAGTACTAGTTTGGATCACTTAGGTCCGTTCTTATTTAGCTACACTGTTGGCTTGGCACGTGTGCTGGCTTTTTTGGTCAGTCAGGACATACTTTTTATCATAGTAGTTATGAAAAGGTTCCATTTTATTTGTTATATATATATATGGGCATGCAAATGAGAATACAATGTACCTCACTCTTTCAATCCAAATATAAACATTTTATACATTGCTCCCTTAAAGCATATGCCCGCTACATTGTATTCTCATTTGCATGTCTCCGCCTTTTAGACCTGCAAGTGGGCTAATTAATGTATTATTGGTTTTCTGTACTCTGTATGGTGGAGAGCGCAACAGCAAAAACAAAAACAGAAAAACAGTTTTGGTTTCTTAATAAGTTTCAAAAAGAGCAGGTACAATTTGCTTCTTGATGATCATATTGCAGCACCATGGAAGCCAACACACAGCAGGTAAATGGGTTACATAATTTACAAAGATTTCCGAGCACAAATTCTGAGAGGAATACAGTCTGAAATAAAAGTAATTCCAGTATATTGTTTGGAGTTTGTACCAACTCAGACCTTTGGAATAATTCTAAGCATTTCAGAAAAATCATGATATAGAAATGTGTAGAAAAAAAAAGTCTCTGTCCAAGATGCTAAGGCCCTTGTATAATCTGGTAGAAATTGTCCCAATGTATTAAAATATTATTATCTCTTTTGTCTTCTAAACAAAAATATTTCAGTAATGTGTCCTTTTGCATAGTATAAAACGAGAAACTTTATTTGCAATTAAAAACCGGGGGGGGGGAAAGCAGCATATTAACCTTTGCAAATTAGAAGATATTAGATATTAACATAATGTATTCTCAATTTTTCAATCTCCATTGTGGATAAACCAGTATCATTGATTCTAACAGTCAGTGAAGTGATCTTTCAAGTTCACCTTAAATTTCAATTATATAGCGGACTATCAAATGTCTTGAAATAGAGGCTTAAAGATTCCTATAACAAGGACAGACAACCACTGTCAATCACTCCATAATATGTAATGTACATTGAGAACCTTCAATTTACAGAGCTAAAATACAATAGGTACATAAATCCAGTCCTTATTGGCCTCCATTATCTTGCCATACATTCTGCTAGCAGAGGCCAACTGAACAAATGGAATACCAGAATATATGGGAAATTAATGGAGGCCAATAAGGAGACTAATTAGGACTAGATTTAGGTGCCTATTGTGTTTTATCATTACTAGACTTGCCATTGGTCTTTTTTTTGTTTAAAGACCTTTCTGCGTTATATCATGGCATAGATCATAGCCCTGTATATTGAAGGTTGTCACAGGTGAGAAATATTGCTCCTAACAGGAGAGAGAATTAAGTGCATATTAAGTGTAAACGTAATATGAAAATTACATCGAGGCAAACATAAATTATGGAATCTAGTAAAACATGTATATAAAGAATTAAATTTTACATTAAAATTCCAATTAAGCTCTATAGCATAAATATGGTCTCCTAAGAACAATGCTCCCTACAGTTGCTAGAATTCCTCATTTGATATGAAAAAGAATATCACTAGTGTGAACAACTTGCCATACAGACATTGATTTACTCCCAAGACCATGATGAAATTGCTCTGTCTGCGCATAATTACAATCAGTTATCAAAAGCAATCTAGACGATAAAGATATGAGCCTCTCACTTAAATAGTGAAAGCACTGCTCTTATCTCATTAGGTGAAGCATCATACACTACTCAGGAAGTAAAGGGCCATGATGAGACATCTTAGCATCAGATGTGATGTATCTTATAAAGCCTCCTCACATCTTTGTGCCACCAACCATTTGTGCCCACTCTGTAGCAGCCAAAGAAACAGATGGATCACAGTTGTTTAGTCTGGTAAAAACCTAAAGACACAAATAACTAACCACAAGATAGGGTGGAGTTTATATATCATATTAAAAAGTAAACCAGAATGGAATATAAAATGTATATTTATCGTTGAGAAAGCATCTGTTCGGGATCAACTTATTGTTCCAGTTCTGTGTTTTGATTATAACATATGTCCAAGCAACATGAGATTGTCCTGCAAGAAGAATGCAAACTTTGGACTTTAAGTGGTGTAAATAAAGTAACTGTTTATTCAGACACTCATAGTGCGTTTTAATCCTCAGTGAGACTTTTTTCAAGATATCAGTGTAGTGAACACAAACATCTTTAGAAACCCAGTGAGCTAAACATTGTGATTGGATAAATAAGCAAACTGGAAACCAAATATAATACTGTAACTAGGCACACATAAAACAAATTAATCAGTCATAAATAGCAATTATAAATGAAAGCCTGTGGTGCAAGTGTTTAACTGTAGCACACTTGCCATAAAACAATATGAAGCTACAATATGCACAACAACAATGGTACATAACTCAAAACTGTTCTAAGAATATTTAAAAGGAATGGGATTAAGTGTGAATTTAATATGTTAGCAAAGGAAAATTATTGAATTAGTATAACAAGAGGCAGCATATATAGTGCATAATTAATACACTGTGAAGAGCACTCCTATGGCGTTTATAAATCTAGCACTTATTTCTTTCACAGTTTTATTTAAATCTAGTAATTATTCAAACATATTGCCAACGCTGCCTTTCATATATAGGAGTACTGCTAAAATAATATCTGCAATTTTACATGTCTAATTTCTGACTGGAATTCTACTATGCAGTTTATAGAATGTCATGATTGGATTATAGAGGTTATTTTTTCAAAAATTAAAAAAAATAAAAAACATTCATCTATAATTACTACATGAAAAAAAATAAGCTTACCTGTATGTAGTGACGAAGCACATAAATAATCTCCCCAGCCTCTGCTTTTTCAGATAGGATTTTATGGAAAGTTGCAAATTCTTTTGTGCCCAGTTCAGCATACAGAACAACTATTGGAGCCACCTCGACAAGGGTTGGAAATGTGTGATCATCTTTGTACAAATAAGGTCTTGGTCTAAAAGAGAGATAAGTGGCATCAACTAATATCATTGCATTTGTCTAAAAAAAAAACTTCCTCATGCAGGTTCAAATACAAGAACATGTGGACAGACATGGTTAGAGTATGCATCCTAGGCAGACACAAGCAACCAGACAGACATAAGTTTAAAGGGACACTGAAGTCAAACATTTCTGATAATGCATTTAGTAATAATATAAATTTATATATTATATTTTTAATTGCCCTTCAGCTTAATGATCTAAAGTCCAGAGAGCTTAAATTCATTGTATTAATTTTCACAGATTGCAGTGTTTGCATAGGCAAGTCATCATATGTGCTCTGCACAAATGTTCTTTTGGAGAAAAAAAATGTCTATGTTTATGGTATTATACTCATTTGTATTTGCTTTAAGAAGGCTGGTATTCTCCCTTTCTCGCTGCATCTGCAATGAGCCTCACCATACAGTGACATTAACTAGAACCAGCTGTGCAGGCCGAGTGAGAAAGTGGTTCCTGTATTAGCTACATACAGGTAGCCAGTTTTACAAAAATTCACAAAAACAATTTTAAAACCAGAAGGGCAAATATATAAAATATAAAAAAAAAAAACTTTAAAAATGTATATATGTAAAAAAAAAAAAAAAAAAAAAAAACAACAACTATACATACCAGATGTGATTTAAAGAAACAGCATAGCCAATCAGAGATGAGAGCTTATCTCCATCTAAGCCAATCACAGAGGAGGTAGTTGGAGGTAATAAGAGGAGAACACTACGTCCACTTGTGGGTGTATGGTTGTTGGGCCACCATTCTACAGTGTCAGTTTGTGAGTTTTAATTTTAAAAAATGATTAAATTAATAAAAACAAGAGCTACTCTGTCGTTATAAGAGAGAACAAAACAGTGAGGTAATGACACATTTTTAGATAGCAAGGGATGGTTGCAGTCTGAGTGTGTGCTTAATTCTAGCTTAGCGCTTTGTTAACTGATAACCCGGTTTCTTAGCCTTCTAACACCTAGTAGTCCAGGCTGCACCTATTTTAATTATGAATCCTTCGTGGAACTGCTACTATAAATTAAAACCTATTGCTTGTATAGACAATGCACTTATTAATACATGAAAGTAAATAGATACATAGGTATATTATATTCCTAGGGAACTACATAAACCTTCCATGTCCTGTCATGTTATTCATTACAAACTAAAAGGTACAAAGCTAATTATTCATTCAGGTCGAGGCACCATACTGAAATTCAATGACCTGTTGACTATAACACCATGAATTCAGCATCAATTTTCCACATACCTTTTCACTTAATTTCTAATGGTGCAGAGCCTTATTATATTGCGATTTGGCCAATTGTAAAGGACTCTATTTATTTTACAGAAGTTTTTAGTTAGTGAAGACCTTGCTTTTGGATAGAAGTTCACTAACTAAAAACTTCTGTAAAAAAAATGCTATGTGCTTATATAGAGCCCTATTCAATTGGCCGAATCGCAATTAAATAAGGCTGAGAATCTCTACTCTAATTTTTGCTCATATAAGGAAAAAGTAAACAAGTACTTTACTGGCATAAAGTAGCACTTAAGCATTATTCTGGCAAAGAAATGATTAGCATTTTCCAACTATCAATTCCTTTCTAAGGCCCACTGTCATTGCCTTAGGCAAGGTCATTGGGTTTCTCAGAAATGCAGCTTCATTCTCTCTAAGGGCTTTTAAACCTTAAAATACAAAAACACAATATGTGACTTGTAATATTTACCTCTCAGTTGCTTCCTTCAGAAGTTTTTTGATTTGACTTGTTTTGCAGGTGTGCTTCCCATGGATAGCGACAAATGCACCACAGCTTACTGGAGGAGGCTCATCAGCTGCAATCTAAAATGTTAATTATTATACTCAAACAGGATGGTTTAATTGCACTCCAACTTCAAATTACCATCAATTTCTTGATTAAAATAGCCCATCAGCTACTACAAATGTGTTGCTAATGTAAGAATTGTGATGCTACAGGAAGAACAAAGCCCTGTTAGGAAGGTATTTAGCAGCAATTTAAGTTGATTGTGACCAGTTAACCCGAAGTACTCAGAAGAAAGTACAGGTTGGCTGCCTTTATGGGTAGATATGATTAGTGTTCTAAATAGACAATAAGAAATGTGCAAGTAGTAACACCAACCATTTATTGAAAGACCAAGCTGATTAAAAAAAATAATTGTGATTGTTTTTTTGTTTGTTTAGTTTCTGCACTAAACATTAAGCTGGTGAAAAAATTGCATATTTGTTTGAAGAACATCACTTGAGGGACGAGTTTTGATTAGGAAACTAATCAGAAAGTCATTAATTGAAAGAACTCTTCAGATTTTAAAAATAATCTTCAAAAGTCTTATATCTGAAGTGAAAACAGCTTCATGGATATATTGTGAGTTGAAGTTTTTCATGCACAGCTAGAGAGCCTGTGGCCAAATAGCTGCATTCGGACCATTCTGTGTCTTGACCATCCATCTAGGGTGAAGCCATCATTGTCCTTGTAACAATTCATACTCCCCCAGATTCACTAAACTTCACAAGGTTGTAAAGTATTTTTTATTTTAAATACCATAAACAATTTTCAAGACTATATGATGGTATATGTAGTTCAAGGGGAGTTGTCTCTTTAATAATCAACCAGCATGGCATGAGGTGCCACAAATAAAAGTGGTTGCAATAAATGTATAATATGTAATTCTCCAATTTCTGTTGGGCAGTGGTCCTCAATGCAAACCAGCCCTCATGGAGTGCATTTAGGTTTTATGCTGACCCTTCAAATTTCTGTGCCATGCAACCTCCAATTGTATTACTTCCATTACCTTTGCAATGTCCTTGTTTTAAGATTAGCCAGCTGGCAGCACCCTAAAAATGTGTGGCCATGGTGGCCTATGCAGAATTATACCACTGCTATCCATGCTACAATAACAGATTGCATTGCAGATTATTTGACCATTTAACCAAACTGCTAATAAAACTCTAATTCAAAAGTTTGTCTAACACTAGCAATCATTAGTAGATAAATGCCAATATCCTTAGTATTATTGGACCGGACTAAAAATTATTTGAATTGCTGTATATTACTAGATGCACTTATTCTAAGCTTTATATTTTATAGATAGATATATTCCAACAGTGACAGTTTAAAAGCAGAATGGCAAAACATATTTACAAAGGTTTTATGAGACTGGAATATGATTTCCAAAATATCCCATACTTCTTATGCAACATGTTTTTCCAAGAGTCATTTATAAAACAATGCAATCCTAGGTGCCCTTTCACTGTATCGATCACAGCTTCAATTCAAAGTAGTATATAATAAAAGTTTATGTTTCATAGCGGATTATTTTTTCTACTGGCTTATGTGATGCATCCAAGTCTGAAAAAAAGGCTGCAACATAAAACCTGTATCTATCAAAACAAATGAGCTGCAAGGTTGTTTATAGCTTCTGTAAACATGGACAGTAATGCTCAGATTCTGACATGACAGACATCCTGCAATATGACAACTGAAAGCCACTTTGGTTACCTGTTTTTTTTAATATATATATTTTTAGGGATTATTTAATTTAACACTTCCTAGGTGAGCAGTTACTATGAGCAGCCTCCTTAGTGATAGTAAGGGTTGATATCATCATCAGGCTAGAGAGAAGGTATTAGAAGTACTAATCTGTTAACAATGTCTAAGTAGAAGCCTGGGAAAATGGGCAGTACTGTTTAAAAAAAATCTGTAAAACTGTTCACTAAAAGGTTTGATCATATGGCTGAAGCTCAAATATTTTGGCCATTTCATGACAACAGGGCAGGATTCCTTAGAAAAGACTGAAGGCACACGAAGAAGGGGATGGTAGAGGTGTTACTAATTAGTGTCTGAAGAGACCACAGCCCCAGCATGCCACTTAGCAGATGTTCTGAGCTACATTTTTGAGACAAATTTTAAAAATAAGTTAAAGGGATATTTAAGTTTGCTGGATTATGAAGGTATTGGATAGAGGAGAATAAGTAGTGTATGCAAACATTGTGTGCATGAAAAAATCCCGAAAAAAAACACTTACATTGAAGTCAGCAAAATCTCTTGTAATTTCTGTCAATTTGAAATCAGAGTTAACACCCTCCAAACCCAGGTTAAATTAGCATTAAATGTAAAATGATTTGTTTTGGATAATCAGGTTAGCTGAAACTTTTGAATTAACTCTGGGTTCATGTGCAAAGCAGCCTGGGATATGTAGTGTATAACCAATATGTGCTATCTATTGCTGCTGACATGAAGCTGCAAGGAGATTGGTTGAGCAAGCAACAGCAGGTAAAATAGTGGGTTAATATTGCTCCCCTGATGCTGCATGCTGATTAGGGGGGGGGGGGTCAGATGCCTGTGTAGACCCACCCCTGGAGGTGTCAATATAATCATTAGAGGGATTTTTAGATATTAATAAAAATAAAATGTTTTATGAGATGTGCTCCATACAAATAGACTATGTATTAATTTATGAATGTTTCATATCCCTTTAACTGAAGTCATTAAAACTGCTCTATACCATCATGTAGAACAGTTAAAAATCAATGAGAAACTATATAAAATATTCTGATTTAAAGCTCTTTTCACCATTTAAAATGTTTTTGTTGTGATAGCTTTTATGGCACAACACGGTGTCTTTAACCTGACCCTACGTCTCTGCACCACAAGAATCAATGAGCTTTAAGGCACATTTGATCGGGTCCTGAAGGGATCAGAAAATCACAAGCTCCCTTTAAATGCTCATAGTTATCCTTATTGCAATAATAATTGCTATATTTTCCCTTTCAGATCTGAATCTCTGAAGTTCCAAAGAAGAAGCCATTTTGGTCAGAGCAATGAGAGTTGCATTGCCATTAGCAGAGAGCTTGCAAATGTTGGTCCTTGCAAAACTTCTCTGCAGATGGCAGGCAGGTGAAGGAAAAAATAGGTTGTATAAAGCTTTTATAAAACAGTGAAATATGCATCACTTTTTAAACATTAAAAAAAACTTTTAATTGATATTCAGTGCTCTGTTTGATGATGTAGTGCAGTATTGTCAAATTCTATGCTCCCTTATATAGCAGCATTGACGGCAGATAATTTTATGCAGTAAGTCTTCAACATTATATTAGAACGGTGCATTTTTATGAAGAACCTTAAAATCAAATGAATTCACAGGATCAGTCAACATTGTCCGAGCAGTATAAATAATGGATATATGACTGAAAACCAAATGATATATAACCCCTAGGCGTGGATGCTAGTGTAATGCGAGGATTTTAGATATAATGAGCACATATTTTGCAGTTGATGGTATAATGCTTGTTAAAAGGAGACTATCTTTTCTTCCCAAGGGTGCTGGGTAAAGACTTTGTTGGAGAAAAAACAACAAAAAACTCAGTCTCCTCACAGAAAATAAACCCATTTTGCTTACTGATGCAGCTGCCTAGGAATGAACCACAAAAATACCCAAATGTAAATATTCTGAAAAAAGTCTAAAGATCAGTTCTCCAAAGCATATCCCAAAATAATACTTTACCACAGATATATATATATATATATATATATATATATATATATATATATATATATATATAAAAGGTTAGGATCACTCCTCTCTAGCAACAAAATATCTCTTTACATGAGTCATTGCTCTGCTACTTTGCATTCTTTTCCTGCCTTTTACTTGGATGAAATAATAACTTCCACCTATTACATCACAGGATAGTACATTATAGTACCATTAACCCTACATGCTGCTTTTTGATATTTGCATCTATTTTCACAGCAATTCCAGCATAATGGCTCATAAATTCTACATAAATGACAGCTGAAGCTCAACCAATTAATATAAAAAAAAATGGAAATAAATCAACTACATATGTTAGATAACAACTGTTACCTGCTGAAACATCTGAACTGTAGGAGAGTAAGCCCGTATGGAAAAGGCAAATTTCAGCAAGCGCAGCTGTAGATCTGACAGAAACTGAGCCGCTTTCTTTAGGATCAAGTTGTAGTATGATGACTCTGAACCTAAAACAAGATCATAGACGTCACATAACTCTTTATGCAGAAGATGGAACTGTGCTGATTATATTATTAGTTTACTGTAGAATCTTAAATGTGGAAAATCATTTATAAAACGAAAAGGTAATATTAAATTGAAATTATTTTTCACAATATAGTAGAAAAGATGAATACCATGGATATCAAACTTCAAAAGTGTAGGAATAGACATGAACAAACATTAGTAATAGGTGTATTTAATAAATAAGAGTCAGCAAGTGAAACATTTATTGTATATTTTCAAAGTCACACAGATATATGTATGATTCAATTAATTTGTTAAAGGGACTTTGAAGTAGAATTTAAATTACCATATTTTAAAGGTCATACAATTGGGTTTAATGGGTTTATTTAGGTACTGCTGATTTTATAGCTCAACATTTTTCCTCCATAAAAAAATAGATATATATACAGTATCTCACAAAAAAGTGAGTACACCCCTCACTGAGGAGCTACAGTTCATTGAAGGAACCATGAATGCCAACATGTACCGTGACATACTGAAGAAGACCATGATCTCCTCCCTTCAGAGACTGGGCCGCAGGACAGTATTCCAACATGATAAATACTCCAAACACACCTCCAAGACGGCCACTGCCTTGCTAAAGAAGCTGAAGGTGAAGGTGATGGACTAGCCAAGCATGTCTCCAGACCTAAACCCTATTGAGCATCTGTGGGGCTTCCTCAAACAGAAGGTGGGGAAGTGCAAGGTCTTTAACATCCACCAGCTCCGTGATGTCATCATGGAGGAGCGGAAGAGGACTCCAGTGGCAACCTGTGAAGCTCTGGTGAACTCCATGCCCATGAGGGTTAAGGCAGTGCTGGAAATTAATGGTGGCCACACAAAATATTGGCACTTTGTGCCCAATTTGAACATTTCAGCTTAAGGGTGTACTCACTTTTGTTGCCAACGGTTTAGACATGGCTGTGTGTTGAGTTATTTTGAGGGGACAGTAAATTTACACCGTTATACAGGCTGTGCACTTACTACTTTACATTGTAGCAGAGCGTCATTTCTTCAGTGTTGTCACATGAAAAGATATAATAACATATTTACAAAAATGTGAGGTGTGTACTCACTTTTGTGAGATACTGTATATATCCTGTAGTGGGCGTGAAAGAGGATCTGCCCCCGGAGGCTGACCTAAACTTTCTCTGACTGTTGTAGGTTTGCCTACAACAGACCTTTTGGAGAAGGAAGGAGATCAACAGATGAAGTCTGCTTTCAGGACAGTGTCCCTTGCGAAGTGTCTCTCCCACCCCCTGGACATCTGATTCATAAGGCTGGAGAGTAGCCTAAACCCCAAACGTTACACATAAGGTTTAAAAGCTACAATACATTTATTTTCTTCAATTACTGATATTAATGCTAACCAGCTCCTAAATAAACACTTGAAAGCCTATTGTATGAGCACTACAACTATGCTTATATATTATAGATTAACAAGATGGCATTAAAGTAGTAGGTGGGATGGTATGTTACTCTTTATACAATGGCCTAAACTGATGTAAATCAGTATGAAACCCTCCTATTGAGTACCGATAGCAAGGCAAACATATCATTATTCAATTAACAACAAAAAAAAGAAATATATTGCACTCTATACCATGTACATCAGTATAGATACACACAAATAAGGTGGGGCTCCAAGTCCTGAAGGTCATAATAGCAACTCCAAACAGAGAGAGAAGTCCAACAAAGTGGACAAAGAAAGAATTTGATTGCCTCATACTATTAATGTCTAAACAAATACAATATATTTACATCATTAAATATCTTGCTCTTGGTATACTAGGAGACAACTCTTAAAATATATATAAATAGCCATTAAAGGAGGGGTACTATTGACATAATGGGTTGAGCGCTGGCTAGCTAAATGTCCACCAATATCATATTCCAATTCAATTTCAAGGGACATAGAAGGTTCATATTCCTTAATATTAAAATAAAGTACCTAAGTGTTTATATGCATATATACACATGTCATTTTATTAACAAGATTGTATTTACCTTCCAACATGTCAGGTATAGGATAACTAAAGCTCTACTTTAGCTATCTAAAAGGGACTCTTTATGCATTTTTTTATATATATAAATGTTTATCTAGGTGACTTAATTCTATGCTCCTCAATGTAACTGCCATGTAAAATTAACTTATAAACAGCCCCCAGAACAGATTTGAACCTTCTGGAACACCACGCTTACTCTTTGTCCTCTCATGTACAGTGCCGTAGTTCACAGGTGCCTAAGGATGGACCCACAAAGGAGGGCTTCACAGTACTAGTACAAAGTCACTGCATGCAGACACACAGCATGTCACTGTCTGCTTGCAGCAGTATGAGTCACTAGTAATTTGAAGTCTCTACTGTGTCGATGTGGCTTTAGATTGCAGCTGTGAAATACAGCACTCTATATAAAAGAGCAGACAGGAAGAGTGGTGTAGGTTGTCCAGGTTATCCAGAAGTGTGTGAGAATTACATTCTATATGAAAATTACATAAACAAAAATATTTATTTAAAACATATTGGGCAATGAGCAGGTGGGATAAATAAAAGCTATTGTTCACAGCATTTTACATATGATTTATCCACACAGCCTTATTTGTAATCTTTAGTTCAGCCTAAAAACAACTAATGTTACGGATTCATTGAGCACACAAATATTTGTATGGGAGACATCATATTCTCAACCAAACGATAGATGTGGGAACTCATTACCTACATAAAAAGGAGTTAAAATTAAAAAGGAGTTAAAATTAAATACTGCCTTTTTTTAAATAATTTCATATCCAATGGTGCAGCCATTATTAACAAAAACAAAGACACTGTACGACTGACTAAAATGTGTAAAACCAGTCAAATGATCACTTAATGCAGAATGTGAGAGTAGACTGGGCTCAATCATGCAACGTGAAGCTCCGGTGCTCACCTGCTGTATATTTAGTTAGAAAATACTGACATCCCAATAAATAACACTGTAGCAAGTTTAACAACTTGCTTTTCTCATGTGCAACAAACCAGGTACTAAAATGTTTGTGAAGAAACAAAGCCATAAAATATAGTGACAGAATACTAATGGAGCTGTCTTGGTTTTCTTCCTTTAGGGCCTGTTACAAGTGGATACACAGCTTCCTTACAGCATGGCATCTTTCCACCAGCAATTGAATGAATATTGGAAACCAGCAAATGACAGTGTCGGGGATAGCACTTGCAGGTCATTTACTATCAGACAACAGTCTATTTGCAGTCTGCCAGTGACATTCTTAAAACCATATAAAGGCAGGATCATGAAGGCCTTCTGTGCTACTCTATAGTTTACCATTTGGTGCCACATCAGGGAATAATCTCATATTGCTATCAGAGAACAAAACAACAGTCACTACAAAGACATAACTCCAAATGATTTGAGAAGGAATTATGGATCCTCATTACAAATCAGAATTATCTCATGTCCTCAGCTATGCACTTGTGAAGGTTTTCAAAACACAGCAACAGTGAAAATGATTTACAAATGATGTGTATCTGGTGCCAGTAGTTGTATCAAATGAGAATAGTAATGCAGTCAGACACTGTATGCAATCTACAATTCTCTCTAATTAGTATTGTCATATTATGGAGCAGGGGCTTCAAGTTCCGCTAACAGAGCATATTTTTAAAGGAGTATTGTGCGCCCCCTTTTTAAATAACTAGAAATTGATAAAGGGCAAACATTTTAGAGTTGCTTATTTTTGCTACTTTCTGTTTCCTTGGCAACTAATGAGCTTTCCATTAGCACCATTGAAATCAGTGGCAGATTTGGCTGCCATGTTGCAACTGTGTAGATAGTTGCTCGCTCTGAAAGTAAAGTCCCCTCCCACTTCAGACAGTTGTTCAGCAGAAACCAAAAATGGTAGATTACACAGCACCATAACAGCATTTAAAAAGCTGTAATTTGTTTTACATTCTAAAATCATGTATAGTGGGCCATTAAGTTATTGATTTACAAAGCCAGGTTTAAAGGAACACGGTGTTTCTATATTGTTTTGTTATTGCTATACAATAAACAAAAACAAATAAATGAATAGAGGGATCATTGTCCTAAAGAAATAAAAGGCTTTTCATATATTGTTAAATAAAATGTCAGGTTGAAATATTTCCTTGATCCCAAATAGTTCTCCATTATCTTATGCCACCTGCATTACAAACACATTTCCAATTATGTTTTCTCTCCATGAACCACTATTAATGGCTGAGAAGAAACATGATGTGATTCTTATTGTAAAGGTGAACTGGCAGGGGTAAAGAACAAATATTGATTTTACAATATCATAAACCTTTTTCAGTTCTCTTTAGTACATTCATTGCTACGTTGTTGAGATACTTCTGATTAAATAAAGAAAAATAATCATTGCAGAGGATGCTTAAAAGAACAATGGCAAGGACACTGTACAGGGATATACAAAATAGCTGCTTCCAGTAAAGAAAGCAACTGAACATATTTGTAATAAAATAGAGACATGTTATCTAGTATCTAGTTTAGGGGTACTCAAGCTCGGTCCTGGAGGGCCACACAAAAGCCTGGATTTGAAGATATCCTGAGACAATCAGGATGACTGAAGAAGTGATTGACTCATCGGTGCGCAGCAGGGATATCATCAAATCCAGGCATGTATGTGGCCCGCCAGGATCAAACTTGAATACCCCTGATCTAGTGCATCAAATGGGTATACCATGATCCTTTAAGCATACTTCTAGGTATGTTACTGCTTAGTGATACTATAAACAAGGATGCGACATAACCTGAGCTGATAGATCTTGAGGTCCCTGTGCCCATGCACACTATATTCCAAGGCACAGAACCAGGGACATCAGCCAGCCTTGTGCCACAGGACGGGGTTTCACAGTCTTAGCTAGAATTAAACATTTTAAACTTGCAGATTATTTTTTTAAGGTATACTAACTAAAGAGCTTGCAATCTGTATTAACTCTTGATTTACGGTAAATAGATTGCAATAGTGTTACTTATAGTGCAAATGTGTTTTAGAAGATCACAACATTTTGCTTTTAATAGTAAGCAATGTTGAAAAAGCCTAGGCTCTACTCAACTAGTAATTATATGTAATCTCACAGAACAACCAGTGCCTGGTGCTTTATAAACACAGACAAATTAACCATTTGTTACATAACCTTACAATGACACCAGAAAGTGTGACATTTTAGGTATACCTGAGGGACACAATTTGGTACACTGCTCCAGAAAGATTTTCAGTGATAAATTCTGTGTATTTAAAAAAATCCCATATTATAGTTGTCAAATTCGTCATCACGTTTGCAATGCGAGCCGTTGAGGCACAGAAGTCTTCCGAGCTTGCACGACTTAGGTGATGAGCTCCAAAGGCGCTCATTGCCTACGATCCTCGCGAAGCGAGCAGTTGTGGCATTGAAACACGCAAGACTTAGCCCAAGGCGCTCCTGCGTAAAAATACTCACCTACAGCACAGGGGGACAGCAAGGAAGTCTGGGAGTGAGGTTGCACACAAATTTAAGCCAAATTTGATGAGTCTCAACACTCGAAAATCGCCTAAGCGAGAGAAAAAAATGGCGGATGAAAAAAATGAAAAACGAGGATACACGACCCCAAACCGTGCAAAACACTGCCAGCCACGTACGACTTTGCCTGGGACGTACGAGGTACAAAAAAATGCTTGTGAACCGCGTAAGACATGGACTAAGAACGCCATTTCCAAACACTAACTTGCACATTACCACATTACGCTTTTGAAATGGCGGTTCTATTATTTGCTCTTGCGCACGCAGCCTATGTACACTGCACACTTAGCACATTGCTGACACTAATTCCTCAGATAATCAACAGTCTCCCTTTACATTTTCACAAAAAAAAAAGCCAGATTATTAGCTCTTCAGGATATTGATTGCTGGATATTAATTACAAATAGGTAACGTATATTAATTAATTCATTATAGGAACGTATATTAATTTAGTAATTAATAATAATAATAATCATAATTATTATTATTATTCTCATATTTTACACTGCCCTTACTTTATGAATAATGTTCATTGCCTGACAGGGATAGGACACTCAAAGCAGTTACATATTTAAATCTCTTTATTATGCTCTGACACCTGATACATTTTCGCAAGGTGACACGCTTTTATTGGCCTGCGAGCCTCGCAAAGCGAGGTGAGCAGTTGAGGCATGCATTGATCACCCTTCGCAGCCCATGGGGCCGCAACTGCAAGCCTCGCAAAGCGAGCCAACATGCACGACTTGGGGTGCAATGAGCGCCAAAGGCGAGGAGAGCAGCGAGGTGAGCAGTTGAGGGACACAGTTGACTCCCATTGTGTGACAAACAGCATTTCCACACTTTTTTATTGCTCCGTCATTTTTGACGGGCAAGTGGCTAGTGATATTATATAAATAAAATAAGGTTACTAGTAACAACTTGTAAAACAAAGTTAGCATTTTTACGTATAGATTTCTGCATTTAAGAATAACATTTTAACAATAAAGTTTTGGAAGTCATAACAGATTCCGTATTGGGGAGAAGTCAAACCAGTTATAGCAAGGAACAGAGGATTAGAGATAGAATGGGCACAATTTGTAAAAGTAAAAAATGCATTCCTATTAAATGGCATTTTTGGGATTTATATGTAGAAAACTTGTAACTCAGTAAGATCCAATCTAGGTTTTTGCTTGTTACTATTTCTGTATTTTGTTTCTTTTCTCATGGAAGTCAATAATAGTTCCCAATAACCATGTTGATGGTTTGATATGAAAGATGCTGGACATAAGTGTATTATATTGTATGTTTTGAAAAATGCAAAATAAAGCATAAAAAAAAAAAAAGATTTTTTACTTCTTACCTTTGTTCTTATAAATGGTCATCTCCTGCACTGTGGCAACAAACTGCCAAAACTTATCATTCCCTTCCTCCGCAATAAATTCACTGCAAGATAAAAAAAATAAAAATAAAATGAAAAACTTTAAATAGATCAGAACTCACAAACCGTTTACATTGAAAAAGTTATATGTTACCATTCTTTACTGAAAAGCATAAAAGCTCTGTGCACTGGTTAGAACCATATACCGGATTTGAACCAAACTACAGCAAATATTCCTAAAAAGAAAGTGTATTCTGTGTATCTGATTTTGCTGGGAAAGCAATAACATGTGAATAGATATCTACAGGCAATTCCACCATGACTGTGTTGAATAATAACAGTATCTTAATATAGTATTTGGAAATGCTTATTTTAAACTTAATCCTCACTTACTGGATCGCTACCTTATTGAGGTGAAGGGGTTTGTGTATCTCAATAAAGCTGTAAATTAAACTATGTAGGGTCAGGTTATAGCAGAGAGGTCAGACAAATTGCCAGAGAAGGAACTGGCAACCAACTCTGGTATCTTTGCCATGAAAACCATATGAATAAGCACAATCAGACCCAAGATGTGGCTGGCGTGCTGTGGTCCATAGGGTTATGAAGAGTCAGACATGACTGAACAACAACAACAATACTTTATAGGTCAGTGAAAATGTTAAGATAAAAAGTTGAGTGACTTATGTTTAAGGCATATTTACATCTACTAGAGCAGTGAGGGACCAGAATGTATGGTTGGCTTTCTAGGCAAACATAGGCTATGCCCCCCAAATGACCAGTGTTTATCACTAATTGGCCAGGACTAATAATCCAGATCATGTTGTGTCAGATGTTTTACGAAGTGTATGGTGTATACTGCAGAAGTCCCATGGAATAGTGCTCGGAAACACATTGTATGTTGTATCTAAACTGGCTACCATGATTCCATACTGGGTGCAGGAAACTGCAGATGTGATCAGATCTATTCACAAGTCAAAGGGACCATGTCAGGTATCTAAGGGTGAGGAGGTAATAGTACATATTAGGCAACACTATGTGGCAATGCATACACACTGTGATGTACTGATTGCACAGACTCATTCACATATTAGGCAGCACATAATGTATTGTACCGATTGCACATACTCATTCACATATTAGGCAGCACTATGTGGCAGTGCATACAGTGTATTGTACTGATTGCACATACTCATTCACATATTAGGCAGCACTATGTGGCAGTACATAGTGTATTGTACTGATTGCACATACTCATTCACATATTAGGCAGCACTATGTGGCAGTACATAGTGTATTGTACTGATTGCACAGACTCATTCACATATTAGGCAGCACTATGTGGCAGTATATATACAGTGTATTGTACTGATTGCACAGACTCATTCACATATTAGGCAGCACTATGTGGCAGTACATACAGTGTATTGTACTGATTGCACATACTCATTCACATATTAGGCAGCACTATGTGGCAGTACATAGTGTATTGTACTGATTGCACATACTCATTCACATATTAGGCAGCACTATGTGGCAGTACATAGTGTATTGTACTGATTGCACAGACTCATTCACATATTAGGCAGCTCTATGTGGCAGTGCATACAGTGTATTGTACTGATTGCCCAGACTCATTCACATATTAGGCAGAACTATGTGGCAGTACATAGTGTATTGTACTGATTGCACATACTCATTCACATATTAGGCAGCACTATGTGGCAGTACATACAGTGTATTGTACTGATTGCACATACTCATTCACATATTAGGCAGCACTATGTGGCAGTGCATACAGTGTATTGTACTGATTGCCCAGACTCATTCACATATTAGGCAGCACTATGTGGCAGTATATATACAGTGTATTGTACTGATTGCACATACTCATTCACATATTAGGCAGCACTATGTGGCAGTGCATACAGTGTATTGTACTGATTGCACATACTCATTCACATATTAGGCAGCACTATGTGGCAGTACATACAGTGTATTGTACTGATTGCACATACTCATTCACATATTAGGCAGCACTATGTGGCAGTGCATACAGTGTATTGTACTGATTGCACATACTCATTCACATATTAGGCAGCACTATGTGGCAGTACATAGTGTATTGTACTGATTGCACAGACTCATTCACATATTAGGCAGCACTATGTGGCAGTGCATACAGTGTATTGTACTGATTGCACATACTCATTCACATATTAGGCAGCACTATGTGGCAGTGCATACAGTGTATTGTACTGATTGCACATACTCATTCACATATTAGGCAGCACTATGTGGCAGTACATAGTGTATTGTACTGATTGCACAGACTCATTCACATATTAGGCAGCACTATGTGGCAGTACATACAGTGTATTGTACTGATTGCACATACTCATTCACATATTAGGCAGCACTATGTGGCAGTACATACAGTGTATTGTACTGATTGCACATACTCATTCACATATTAGGCAGCACTATGTGGCAGTACATACAGTGTATTGTACTGATTGCACAGACTCATTCACATATTAGGCAGCACTATGTGGCAGTATATACAGTGTGCTGTACTGATTGCACATACTCATTCACATATTAGGCAGCACTATGTGGCAGTATATATACAGTGTGCTGTACTGATTGCACAGACTCATTCACATATTAGGCAGCACTATGTGGCAGTACATACAGTGTATTGTACTGATTGCACAGACTCATTCACATATTAGGCAGCACTATGTGGCAGTACATACAGTGTATTGTACTGATTGCACATACTCATTCACATATTAGGCAGCACTATGTGGCAGTACATACAGTGTATTGTACTGATTGCACATACTCATTCACATATTAGGCAGCACTATGTGGCAGTATATATACAGTGTATTGTACTGATTGCACAGACTCATTCACATATTAGGCAGCACTATGTGGCAGCACATACAGTGTATTGTACTGATTGCAGACTCATTCACATATTAGGCAGCACTATGTGGCAGTGCATACAGTGTATTGTACTGATTGCAGACTCATTCACATATTAGGCAGCACTATGTGGCAGTGCATACAGTGTATTGTATAGTCTCATTCATCACACATATCTCTCCATATTCCTTTCTATTATTATGTCTAGTTCCTATCCCAAACCTCTATGGCAGTCCCATTAGGGTCTTGTTGTTACCACACCTGGCCTCCAGTAATAGCGGGCTCTCTGGCCACTTGGCAGCTAAGCTTGCAGTCACTCCTTTGGCTGCTGTGTGAGCCATAGTGCTAGTAAGTGCTACAGACAGAAAGCAGATGAAGTGCAGGGGAGCCATTGCAGCCTCTGTATTGGGAGCCCGGCTCAGACACTACACCCGCTGCTCCACACACTGCTCCGGCTCATGTCCCGGTGTACAAGATGCTCCAGCCCAGTACTCTCCTCCAGTAGCCGCACTCCAGCTTCCGGAGCCCCCGCCTGCACTGCTAGACCCTCGCTGTGTGACGTCACGACACTAGCACGCCATTGGCTCTCAGGAGCCGCTATCCTTAGCATATCCACCAATCGGAAAGCGGCAGCTGTCAAGTCTCAGAGCCCGCTAGAAGACCAGGCAGAGCTGGGGGAGCGTGACACGTAGAACGCGGCTCAGGGGATTCCTCTGGCACTGCGCCAGCGTGAACACTGCTCATAGCGTGGGGCTAGGGAGACTTATTGGGGGTCTCACTGTAGGGATAGGAATTCTTATTGTGGGACTGGGGGTGTTACTGTAGGGATAGGAGTTTTTATTGTGGGGCTCACTGTAGGGATAGGGGTTCTTATTGTGGGACTGGGGGTGTTACTGTAGGGATAGGGGTTCTTATTGTGGGACTGGGGGTGTTACTGTAGGGATAGGGGTTCTTATTGTGGGACTGGGTGTGTTACTGTAGGGATAGGGGTTCTTATTGTGGGACTGGGGGTGTTACTGTAGGGATAGGGGTTCTTATTGTGGGACTGGGGGTGTTACTGTAGGGATAGGGGTTCTTATTGTGGGACTGTGGGTCTCACTGTAGGGATAGGGGTTCTTATTGTGGGACTGGGGGTGTTACTGTAGGGATAGGGGTTCTTATTGTGGGACTGTGGGTCTCACTGTAGGGATAGGGGTTCTTATTGTGGGACTGGGGGTGTTACTGTAGGGATAGGGATTCTTATTGTGGGACTGTGGGTCTCACTGTAGGGATCGGAGTTCTTATTGTGGGACTGGGGGTGTTACTGTAGGGATAGGAGTTCCTTTTGTGGGACTGGGGGTGTTACTGTAGGGATAGGAGTTCCTTTTGTGGGGCTGGGGGGCTCACTGTAGGGATAAGAGTTCTTATTGTGGGACTGGGGGTGTTACTGTAGGGATAGGAGTTCTTATTGTGGGACTGGGGGTGTTACTGTAGGGATAGGAGTTCCTTTTGTGGGGCTGTGGGGCTGTGGGGCTCACTGTAGGGATAAGAGTTCTTATTGTGGGACTGGGGGTGTTACTGTAGGGATAAGAGTTCTTATTGTGGGACTGGGGGTGTTACTGTAGGGATAGGAGTTCTTATTGTGGGACTGGGGGTGTTACTGTAGGGATAGGGGTTCTTATTGTGGGACTGGGGGTCTCACTGTAGGGATAGGGGTTCTTATTGTGGGACTGGGGGTGTTACTGTAGGGATAGGTGTTCTTATTGTAAGACTGGGGGTGTTACTGTAGGGATAGGGGTTCTTATTGTGGGACTGGGGGTCTCACTGTAGGGATAGGGGTTCTTATTGTGGGACTGGGGGTCTCACTGTAGGGATAGGAGTTCTTATTGTGGGACTGGGGGTCTGTGAGGGTGGTGGGTGTTACTGGGGCAGGGGCTATTTAACATCCAAAAGCAATTGGACTGTTCATAGATCTGCTGTGTTTGCCGCAGTTTATGGTTATTCGTGATCCCAGCCTGTGGACTTGCTAAGAAATATGACATGATGGTGCTATGTGTAATGTACGGTAGGCCTCAGTAATTAATGTTGAGGTCACTAAAAGATGTGTATTTTACAGAGCAGTGTGTGTGGCCTTATGGATGCAAAGGGTTTACACAGGCATGTTTGGTATCCACGGGCTGCATTTTCCTCATAGAGTTTAGTGAGTTGTATTACCAGGGTCTCTGGGCAGAAGGGTCATGAGGTGCTTTGTCATAAGAGAATCTAGGACAGTATGGAAAACAGCCTCTATATAGCTATGTTCCTGCCATAAATGTATCTAGCCTTGTGGCACCTTAGATAATGTGGTACCACAAGCCATTTATTATTTACTAGCGTGGGTCAGTCCCTAAATGTATAGATCAGAAGAACTAAGGTACTAAACTTGTAGACAATGGATCTCTAATTACCCGAGAGTATAGGGTGAAATCTTAGATGTTCTGGCTCCTAATAAAGATAATTTATTGTGTGATTGGTTACTGGATGATTTAAATATTTTGCATTGTTGCCAAAAGAGATGCTCAGTGCCTCACTTAACTAATCCTGGGTGCCGAGAAGAATTTAAAAGCCACAACCTGCAGATTGCTCCTATAAGCTACAGTAGGAGAATTAAGGGTGTGCCGAGCCCCAAGTCTGGGTCGTGACACCAATCACAGGCAGCTATAACATTGTTTCACTTACTGAGAAGTCAGTTGTGCAGCAAAGCATTATGGGATGTGTAGTCTTGTTTCCCTCTGCACAAGGAAGTAAGGAGGAGCTCCGACATGTGCTATGTAGATCTCTGCACTGTACTCTGTTGGCTGGAAGGTTAGTATAGGGTAACAACTTACCCTAATGCAGTGTTTCTATTGGTAGGTACACCGTGGCTATGTACGCAGCTCTGGGGTGTGGCAAACATGTTTTATTTTTAAATAAAATAAATTTGTATGTGCATACAGTGGCTCGATGTAATGTGTTTTTCTGATATAAGCAGCATTTGTTAGATAAGAAAAAGTTACAACCAGGGAAACTTCCATATTCCCTAAGCCCCATTTTTTATGTGCATATACATTAATGTACAGTATCACAATACTTGCAAATCAAAATCAATCTGCTTTTACAGACATACAGAAATATGCATATTTGGAAAATGGAAACATAACAGTACACCCGGCTGCTAGCACAAGCATTCATCTTTAGGTTTTCCAAAGTAAATAAAATATGTATCGACACTTGTTTAATGTTTTTGTTTTTTAGATTGAAAATGAATAAGGAGTTAGGTGGAGATGGGTAGATAACTTTGAAATCAGAAATAAAAGGAATTAGTATGTATGTGTGTGTGTGTTGGAGGGATGGGGGTGCAAGAAAAGAGTGATAACATTTGCTTAAAATTCTGGCATTATTTGGATAAATCTAGCATACTGTAAATCTTGGTATAAGACATACTACATTTCTTTATGCTATGGTTGGCAAAGATCAAAATTTGAACTAGGTGTTGCCTGTGCAATGTCAAACAAAATGTGCTGTTGTGATGTGCATGCAGGGCAGGAATTATAGTGTTATGTATTTATGTACATTAATATATAGCATTTTTATCCAAGATGCTTTACTTAGAACATCATGATAGGCAGAGTATAAACATACTGTAAGTCTTGTTGTTGAAGTGATGCAAGATCAGGGTAAGAAACCAGGTGAAGAGGGATGAAGGCCTCTAGGTTGTATCACAGTTGGGCATTGAAAGGGTGGCAGGTTATTCTAGTGAATGTCTGCAGAGGGGGGGGGGGGGGTTGCGCACCTGGGCACATAAGAGAAGATTGGTGGGCAAGGCATTGTAGAGATTTGTAGATAAGGATTATGAATGTGGATAGACAATGATAGTAAATAGGAATCCACTGAAGTTGTGCTAAGAGAGTAGAAGTGTGGACTGTGTGAGGAATATTGAATATAATTGATTATTTGTTGTAGTGGGGACAGGAAGGTAAAGACTAGTTTAGGAGTTTTATTGCAGCAATAATAATAGAGGGATGTATTTTGCAAACATACAGACAGAATGAACAGGTGTGGATGACTAAACATATGTCATCATTGCAGGTGTGGTTGAATATGACATTAACGTTTTGTGCATTAGGTGATGGTATGAGAGACTGGTGGGAATGAGATTAATTGGGTTGAACTTGGTGAGATTACTGAAGGAAACTATTAGACATTTCTGTTTTAGAGGCATTTATGAGGAAAAAGTGGGATCCTATCCTGTATGATTAGCAGTGAGGCAACATATATGCAAGAGGATAAATCAATGGTGAATGTAGGGAAAAAAAGATGATCTGGGTGTAGACCACAAAGGATAGGCAAATTAAGTTATAAGAGGAAGTGAGGAATTCAATTGGGGTTTGTAGAGGGAGAAATGTAAGGTCCTAGAACAGCTCCCTGGCGGACAACATCACATTATTGACTACCACTGCTGCTATGTGGACAGTTGGTTAGGGCTGAAGCCAGGCAAGATATATCAAAGGTAGAGAATAGAGGAGAAACCTTCATGAGATTAGCCAAGTGGTTCTGCCAGATTGGAGTAGAGTTTACAGTCAATTTATTTCCATTTGGGATTTTGAATAACAAAGCTTGATAATGGGCAAGATATTGTTAAAAATGAAAAAAATTTAACACAAACTTTTCATTCTTCACTTTTCTAGGCAATTATTATTTACTGCTTGTCTACTCTTTTCCTCATTCTCTGCTTCTTGCAGCAGCTAGCTCAACAGACGTTGTCCTTGTAAACTAATCTGCATTCAATTAGTGCTAATGAATTCAATTGCAGTTGTTAGTGTCACATACTTATTGTGCAGACTTCCTGTGTAACCAAAGTCTCCTCCCACCCAGAAAGTGAGCCAATGAAAACTTTTTTCACACTTATTAAAAGTAATTCTTATTTGCAAGTGTAGTTCTTTAAAAGGGTCTATTTTAGATTTTAGGCCACAGCAGCCCAATTAGGCAGGAGTAGATGAGCCTTTAAAACAATTTGAAAAATTAGGGATGACGAAAGATTGGTTGATATGTGGTAAGGTAGGATGGACTTAGCGAGGGGAATAAGGACTGCTGATTTAAAACAGTGGGAAAATGCTATTGGACAAGATAGAATTAAATGCATAAAATTAGAGCTCTGATTTTTGAAAATTCTTATATGTTGAAGGCTCCATTTCCACTGGGAATGTTCTAATATTTCAAGGAATGTAAAATGTTAATACAAGTATTTTGGACACCAGTCCTATCTATATGTAAAGCATTTAGGATTATGTGTAAATAACGATAAGTCTGAGACAGGACATATGACCCGCAACCTTATCAAGAAGTTGTTTGAGTGATTTTGTCTTATCTAAACAGACAGTTCTGCACCTAAATACTCAGTTTCATAAGCAGATGAACAGTCTAGCTTCAGGGGCTTTGAATCTGCCATACCAATGAGAGATCAAGGAGCAATCCTATGGCAAAGAGAAGGCGATAAACAAGAATACATTATATGTGGTTCATTTCCTGATAGAAACTTGCGATTATTACTTTGAAAGATGTTATCATGTTCAGAATGTCCCTCAGCATCATATCAATCAGTGAATCCAGTCATTCATAGAAGTTTACTAACTAAAATCTTCTTTAAAAAAAGTATGTTATGTGCTTATTTAGACCCCTATTCAATTGGCCAAATTGCAATTGAATGAGGGCCCTTGTGTCTTAGGTGTGTAATAACACATGCAAGTTAATGGTATACAGGAGTTTGTTCAATGTGTCAAGTATAAGGGAAATAGAGTAATGAATTATCATTTATGCATTAAGTACCTCCCTAATCTTTCAAGTGTAACAGTACTAGTAAGCCAGATAATAGTCTGTGAGACCTCTTGATGTAGTTTGTTTATGGAGATCCTACGTCTTTCTCATTCCCAGATAAGCCTTAAATCATTTAACTATGGTTTTGGAATCTGTATTTTTGAGGATGAGTGGGAACATTGCTAGGGGAAAGGGGAAGGTGAAACAAAATAAAATCCTCTTTGTGTCTAAGAGGCAATATAAGTTATAATGGAAGATACTCAATTGTAGGAACATGTATATGGCCAGATTAAATTTGCCTGCATGTTTATGACACCAGGAGTGGTCCTTGTGTCATTTACTTTGAAGCCTGATATTTCGGTGAAATAATTTTTCAGGGTCCAGAGAGGAGGGAGTGTAGTGACAGGATCTGCTAAGACGATTAATTTATTGTTACCAAATGCTATGTGTTCAATTCAGTGTTGACTATGGTGACGCCTTTTGACTGTAGTTATTTATATTGGTGAAGGCATGAGGTTTGGGATATGGTGTTCTAAAAGCATTCGAATTTGGGTTGAAAAGAGTCTAATCAAGTATGGCAAAGCCACACCATTAATCACTTTCTTTGTGTCAGAAACAATGGATATTTTTAAATTTAAGGCTTTGTTCCATCACCCAAATAATGGGGATAGAATATTTTTGAAGTTAATAGTGTAGAATTTGTGTTTGATGGATCCAGTTTGGGAAGGAATTAGGATACGGTTAAGAATAGTTTGTCAGCAGCCTGCAAATATTTTTAAGAATAGTTTTAGATCCTGGTAGGGTTATAGGAGCATATGGATATATACAAGTCGGGTCCTTAAGTGTTTTAGATTTCCTTCCAGTATTTCATTCTATATGGCCTTTTAGATGGGGAGTGATGTAGGGGGATAGTAGTTTGTAATATTCAGTGCTATGGCTATCAGAGTCAACACTTGCCTAATTGTTTCATCTTATTTTGTATTCCTATATCATATTATGGGGACATCACGATTGTCTCTTTCTCTGGGAGTCAGTATATGTAGTCCTTCTTACTTGAGCTAGATCTTGTGTTCTTTTCACTGGGACATTATTTATGCATGTAATATGGGTTTTGGGGGAGAGTACATGTCATTATCCCCCTGACCATCACCCCCTTTGAACTCATATGATCCGCCCAGGATGATTAAGATTTTTAAAACCGACCATTACTGTGGCCACATAATGACTCCTATCAGGACTGCCTTCTGGGTATATGTGGTTGTGGGATGGGAATTTGTACCTTGTCTGGCCCGACCGCGTGGGGACTGGGCTCAGTAGTTGTTTTATACTTATTTAATGTATTTAATTTCTGTTATGTTGACTCTCTATTTATGTTTAACTTATGATGTTAGATTCTGTGTCCACTCTACCTGATGACTGTTTAAAGGGCCATTTACCTCACTATAAGTGCTCTTCATTGTGTGAAAGAGCACAAGATTCTTTGTTAAAGTGATCTATTGCTTTTTTTATTTTATTAAACTAATAACAGTTGAAAATTAGGATTGAATTATGGTTTTACTGCTTTCAGGAATGTAATCACCCATCAGTTACTTCCACAAATAACATATTTTGGAAGTTTCTTTCAGTCATTTCCCTGCACAGATGAATTTGGGAAGGGGTAACCCTCTATCTGATCTGCTTTCTACACCCAGCTCTTGCTATAAGTCTCTCTAGAGGCATGCTTAAGTCTCATGTAAACAGAACTTTATTTATGTTTTCTTTTTTCTGTGAAAATGGAACCGAGTTCAAAAAGTATTTCAAAATGTTTTCAGGAGTACATTACAGTGGAGGGCTCCAAGTTGTGCAGTATTAACTGGCCCTTTAAATTAAAACTGAAAGTTCCATTGCTAGTCAGTAACTGTTATGTAATCTGTTTCTGTGAGGTAATCTGATCTATTATGTAAAGTCTGTTAAGACTGAAAAGAGTGAGGTAACAGCTATCACTGTCTGTTTGCCTGGATTAATATACATATGGAATAAGATATCTAGAAGATATATATGTTTCAAAATCCTTAGAGAAGATTATAGCTGCCCTGGTCCTGTGCAATCGGTGAAGTGTATGTTACAATGCCTTGCATATGAAACATTGTCATGACTGTATTAGCAATTTATACAAAACCCAGAAGACTCACAGACTGTTACAGACTTTTATTAGTTCAAGTTTTAATATACATCTATTGAACCTGCCATGAATTACAACTGCAATAAAAGCAGCTCAAGCACCACTTGTACAGATGAAGTACCCTGTATGCTGATCTTGTGCACATATTTTTAAATTATATATGAATTCAAGGGGAGTTTAGGGACAGCAACTGCCTTGTTGAAGGGACCAAAAGAACCTGAAAGATCTCCCGGGTAGGTTTGGCCATAACAGCCTTATCAAGCCCAACTGAAGAAAGCAGATCACCACAGTACAGTTATAGCAAGTGTGGCTAATAATCTCCCAGATGTGTTTCCACATTTATAAAATGTGTTTGACACAATCTAGGTTTTGATTGACTTTCTCACAGTGTCAAGAGTGTCATTCAAAGCTTTATCCTCAAAATGATAACTACTCCATCTCCACTACTCAGACATGTGGACATCATGGCTGTCATTACAATAGTGATTGTCGGATCTTGTTCTCAAACACAAAATCTGAATTTTCTATTCTGTCTTCACAATTTGACTATAACTGAAGAGCGCTGACTAATATAAAAACTGTTCTTATACAAGATACAATTCAGTATACTGTTTCCTTCACTGACAAAGATTTCTTCTCCAGACACAAAGCTCTTTTGGAGTGCCTTATATCATTGGTCCTGGGGATGACCCGGGCTTGGTGGAAACCCTTGCCAATCAGAGGCAGCAGAGAGTCTCCTTCTGCAGCAGTAGCAGATTATGTGATATCAGAAGAAACATTATTACTTATTCAAGGATATTATTTATCTGGTAAAATTGAAGTTTATTTTCTCTTTTTGAGTATTTCTAAGAGTGTTATTCTATTTATTTACTTACCTTTTTTTTTGCTGCTGACTTTTGGTTTGATTGTTGTAAATAATTTAATAAGGAATATATGAGGGAGGAATTATAATTGTATATTGTGGTGTTACCGACTTATTATCTGTCTTAAATAACTTTTGATCATCAATAGATTTTCTCTCTCTAGTCTCATTGAGATTTTACTTGTATGTTTAGTATGAATTGTTGGAAGTGTGTGTTTTTTTTCCGGTATATTATCTATGTTTTGTATTCGAAGTAATAAAAATTATAAAAAAACGAAGAAGAAACATTACTTTTTATTGATATTTAGAGGCATCACATTTCATATAGCCCCACAACACCTACCTAAAGACTGATCATGTTTTCATATTGAATAATTAGGTAAAACACATAAACATTTTATTACAGTAGTATCTTTCACACACATCCTCCTGGATAGCTTCTCAACATTTAAAAATCACCCTCCAAGACTAAGCTGTTGGTAATTACCCCTTCCTCCTCCACCACTGTACTTGAAATATATATTCTTATAGACAAAGGAAAAATTACCCTGCATGTCGTCAGATGTCTTTGTGTCCCATTTGACTCCAACCTCTCCTTCATTCCCCAGATTCAATCACTAACCATTCCTGTCATTGTTTCCAGAACTTTTTAAAAATGTGTCCTTTCCTCACCCAAGACACTAATAGAACAGACATTGACTGTTGCAGCTGCTGTCCTAATTAGCCTTCCATTAAACTGCCTATCCACACTCCAGTAATGCTTCTACCAGACTCATCCATGTCACCCAAGGCTCATCATCGTCGGCTCCTCTCTTTCTTCAAGAATGATTTGCAAAATGCTGCTCTACAAATTGACTCTTGACTCCGAACAACCCTCTCCAGTTTTTCAAAGATTTGTGCATCTCATCATCTACTATTACCTAATAACATGCTTGCCTAAATTACTTCTCAAAACCATCTCCTGATGTAACACTATGTACAAATGTGCTGCTTTGTTCTATCTGCTTTCTAATGTAAATGTATATCCATTGCCTTATGTATTCCTAATGCTACAGAAACTGCAGGCACTGTATCAAAAATATACACGGACATGAGATGAACACACATTTGTGGACTATGATACAAATTAACAGCTGTGTAAAGTATCCATATAAAACAATTTTAGACAAATTTATAAAGAAAATATTACAGCTCCCAATCCTTAAATCTCCTTCCCTCTTGACGACACCATCATCCCTCAGGCCTTCTGCCTTGCGGTAATAAAAAAGGCATATTGTCAAACAAGCCTAAAACCAAAAGCCATCACCACAGCAGCAGCCAGTTGTGTCGTTTGCTGACCATGAATCAAACCACCAACTGTTCTGTCTAGATTATAATCTCTACGGATAAGGAACACAACTCTGCTATACCAAAATAGATTATTGCCTTATTGTATTGTAGTGACTTTTGTTTTTTTGTATAGTATAGTATAGTTAATTCCCACACTATTGTGACAGCATTTCGGTGGAATTGAATAGAGCTCTTATCTGTAAAAAGATCCCTCCAAGGTGACTATTTCTGTTAAAAACATTGCGCCCCTATCATGTCAAAATCGTTAAAACAGCACACAATAAATACAGCACTCGAGTCATCCTTTAAATCACAGCAATGTAAAGAATAAAACAAATAGAGACAATATTCTGATACATTGGCTAGAATCACTGCTCTGTAAAATAGGGTTATATTCCCAGCAGCAAAACTTTATGGGCTGTATCAAAGCAAATGCACAACAATATAACTTACTTCATTTTTTTGTGTTGACTAGAATTGGCAGTTTTAAAATATAGCCGATATGATGTGTTCACTCACAGTCATCCATATGATGAAGTCTCACTTGTAGTGTTTTTGCAATTCAGAGGCCTTACTTAGGTTATAATATTTGGCATAACACATTATGTTATCTAGTTTTCTTTTATGTTGGTAATTAACAATTAAGCTGCATATTTCAGATCAAAGGGTTGAACTTAATGGGCTAAATGTCTTTTTTCAAACTCAATTGCTATATAACTATTTAACAAAATTAAGCAATGGAAATCTGAACTATTTCCACATAAAGTGCAATACTAAGAAATTAGATGTCCAAACAAATGCTGTTGTAATTCAGATGGAAAATTTAAATTATTGGAAATATATATTAATTTTGGAACCACTTATTAAAAGAGGGAAATACTTAAATACATTTAAAACTTTTTCAGTCTGATATAAAAGATTAAATGCATTTGACCAGTGATCCATTAAGGAGTTTTTATTATTTGATAAGATCAATTGTTTAACATTGGCTTGTTTTTATTATATGATATATAGTTGTGAGCGTACGAGTTGTTGCTAACGCTGCGGGCTCGCTACGCGAGTCGCGGCCCTTGCGAAGCGAGGGCACTGGCCGAGGGTCTCAGTTGCTGGCATGGAGCTCCGAAGGCGCTCCATGCCAGCACCTGAGGACCTCGCAAAGCGAGGGCCGCACTTGCTGGCATGGAGCGCTGAAGGCGCTCCATGCCAGCAACTGCGACCCTCGCAAACTTCACGTCGCAACCCAAACAGCACGACACACACATTACGACACTCGCAAACAACATACGACACACGTTCACACACATTACGGCCTCGCAACACTCGGACGCAACTCGCGAACATTACAAAATGTAAAACACAATACATACACACAGCACATACATAAAAACCTTACCTACACCAAGAGGGAGCACCCAGGACCTCAAAAATGCAACTTAGACCTCGATTTTACTCAAAATAAAAGAGTTTAGAGACTAAAAAAAAATCTAAGCAACAGAAAAAATGGCCGCCGAACAAAACGAAAACGAGGCTACAGCACTCTAAACTTGCAAAAAAACACAAGAAACTCGCAAAACACCACAAGAAACTCGCAAAACGCCACAAACCACCTACGGATATTCATACCACACAGTGCACACATTCAGCATGCTTACACAGCAGCTCCACACCACTAATGCTGCAGCAACATCAACACAGATTGCCAGCTCTTCATCACAATGCTTCAAAATAGGTACAGTATATTCATTTAGTAATGTATTACATATTTCATTATTATACACCAAACAGCATTAGCTACCTTACAATTTCATTGCCGTCATTTTTTGACGGGCAATTCGCTAGTATGATATATTATTCAACAGCATGGGGGAAGAGAAGTTGCTATCTTGTGATAAAGCGCTACCAGAAGTATTTTTATCCATTGTGCGTTCAGCCTCAGCAAACCATCACTTATCTTGGTTCACATCACACTCTCTTATCGCACCTCGCCTTGATTACTGCAACTCTCTCCTTACTGGCTTCCCATCACCCGTCTACCTGCACTTCAGTCCATAATGAATGCCTCCCTCAATAATAAGGCACCCTCTTATATCTTTGCTCTCTCAATACTCTCCCAACCGTCCTCTTCACTCTGCTAATGACCTTCTTTCCTCCTCTCTTACCACCTCCTCACATTCCCGCTTTCAGGACTTTTCTTATGTTGCCTCTATTCTTTGGAACTCCTTGCCTTACTTTAGACTATCCTCCAGCCTCAAATCCTTCAAAACCTCAATAAAAGAATCACCTAGAGAAGCTAATCACCTTCAGCCTTAATTTGCGCAGTATATTGTACCTCACCTTTCTGTGCCTCACCCACACCCTCTAGACTGTAAGTTTGCAAGTTTTTAATCTTATTGGGTGCTTTAGAGGAAGAGCTTTTTATGCTTGATTTACCATAACATCCATTCTTTAGTAATTTGTTAAAATTATTTTTTACTTGTATCTACCCTGTTTAACGCTACAGAATATGTTGGGGCATTACAAATAAAGGTTCATAATAAAACAATAAATAATCTAGTCTTGATGTTGTACTACATCAGTTGGGAATTGAGATAGGATGTTAGGCATCTGGAGTAAGGGACATATAGAGCTGTAAAATAGAGTTATATTCCCAGCAGCAAAACATTATGGATTGTAACAAAGGAAATGCACAACAATGTAACTTACTTCATTTTTTTTGTGTTGACTAGAATTGGCAGTATAAAAATATAGCCCATATGATGTGTTAACTCCCAGTCATCCATATTAAGTCTCACTTGTAGTGTTGTTGCAATCCAGAGTCCTTACTTAGGTTATATTATTTGTCATAACACATTATGTCAGCTTATCACCTTCAGCCTTAATTTGGTAATATACCTCTCCTTTCTATACCTTATCCATACCCTGTTGTTGCGGTAGGTATAACAGCAACAGAGATAAATTCTGTTTTTTTAAACTCCACAAGGCAGAGGATTGAGTTTAGAGAAATATTCACCTGAAGAGACCACCTGTGATCCACCAGAGCAAAAAAAAAATATTTAAACGAACTGAACATGATACCACTCGGACTATGGATTCCTGAATTCTGACCATGGATCATAGATATTATATTATTTGCAAATGGATTTCCAGTTATATTGTAGCTACTGTTAATATAACCATTCAGATAAAATCAAATATGCACAGTCCTTCCCCCAAAGCCCCCAAAATATTTAAAACTGGCAAACTTACAGTCTAAAGGGTATGGGTGAAATAAAGTGGCGATAGATGCGTTCTACATATCAAGGCTGAAGGTAATAGGCTCCTTTAAACAGATGAGTGTTTAGTGAGGTTTTGAAGCAGGAGGATAGTCTAGTGGAGCTAGGCAAGGAATTCCAAAGAATAGGGGTAGCTCGAGAAAAGTCCTGGAGGCGTGAATGAGAGGAGGTAATGAGAGGAGGATAGAAGAAGGTCACTAGCAGAGCGTTTGGGAGAGTATTTTTAGATGAGAGCACTAATGTAAGAGGATGTATTGTTGTTGAGAGCTTTATATGTTAGAGTAATGATTTTGAATGTTATTCTGTAGGTTATGGGAAGCCAGTGGAGTGACTGACAGAGTGGTGCTGCAGAAACCGAGCATTGAGTGTGGAAGTTGAGTCTAGAGGATGCATTTAATATGGATTGGAGAGCGGAAAGACTAGTGATGGGAAGGATAGCAAGGAGCGAGTTGCATGATGAGAGAGTGAATTAGAATTTTAGCTGTGTCTTGTGTTAGATAGTGATGGATTTTGGAGATGTTTTTTAGGTGAAAATGACAAGATTTTGTGATTGATTGTATATGAAGAATGAAAGAGAAGGCAGGGTCCAATAGAACCCCTAGACAACGGGCTTGGGAGGTAGGAGTGATGATGGCATTGTCAACAGAAAGTGTCAAGTGAGGACCATAAGCTGGGGAAGAAGGTGGAATGATTAGGAGCTCAGTCTTTGACATGTTGAGCTTGAGTTGACGGGCAGACATCCAGGAGGATGTGCTTGAGAGGCAGTTGGCAACTTTAGCGCGAAGAGAGGGGAACATTTCTGGTGCCGAGAGGTAGATTTCAGTGTTGTCTGCATAGAGATGATTTGAATTTATTTCACAAGCATTTAACATATTTGTTTTATTGTTACAAAATAATAACACTATTATTTCTATGCATGTTAATATGTTGTGGAAAGTAAATAATAATACATTTGAACTCTAGCATGGAAATAAAAAAAATAATTTTAACATAGTGTGAAGAAATAGATACAATCACTACTCCACATGTAGAGTTGTGGGGTTCTGATTAGAATTTGATACTGAAGCACCTGTATGTGTATCTTGCTAAAGAAAATGATCTTTAAAGGGTAGCTTTTGTTCCTTGGGTTGTACACTCTAAGCACCTTCTTTCAGTTTTTAGTGTTTTAGTTTGTTGCCACAACAGGGATCCTTCACTCCAGACACACTAACTAACATTTCCTTACACTGACTTCTATATGATGTAGCATGGCAAACTCAGAGAAATAAAAACACAGGATATATTCTGACACATTGGCTAGAATCACTGCTGTGTGCAGCATGGGACAGCAGCTAGATGGCGTGGTAGTAAGTCAATAAGTTGCTGAAAGGTTGGCAAGGGTAGCTGAAGCCATTCAGACTGCAGTGCATCCGTCGTTGCTGAAGAATGGGTGGTGGAGGATCCATACGGCGAATATGGCTATCAAGGTGGTCCCTCAGATGCTCGATGGGGTTCAAGCCCAGGGAAGTATATGGAAGTTTTCATCTTGCTCTTCCCACTAGACAATTCCGGCCGTATGACATGTTGTTTTGTCCTGCTGGAAAATCCCATCTGCTCCATGGAAGCCCTTCAACATGTATTGGTGTACTTGATCTGCAAAAATGGAAAGATAAACCAATCAGTTGAGAGTGCATTCCAGAGGTATGAGTGGACCCAGACAATGCAAAGTTATAATTCCCCAGACCATAACGTTGCCGCCAACAGCTTGTAATCTTCCAACAATAGTTGTTCTCTGACAGCCATCCAGTCCATGGAGCATGTCACAATTGCTGCTTCAATTGGGCTTGAACAGAACCTAGTTCTGACCCACCCAGTGATGCGCGATGGTTCTTGTTATTATCTCTGCTAGCAAAGACAGAACCAGACCAATTGGACTCTCAGGACAATCACAGGAATACAGCAGAGTTACCAGCTGTAACTCCTCTTTTAAGCAGATGTAGAATGGTTAACCCCTATGATCAGAGTTATCCCTTGCCTCAATAACTAGCACACACTTAAAATTATGTATGACATCTTGAGCACCTTTATTAGTCAAAATATTCAAAAATCTTATATACCTGGGTAACCCCTCATCGCCAAACCACACCACCTAGCAACAGTCCTCTTAAGCAATCCTCAACCCTTCACCCTATAGCTCTCTGACCCATCAATTTGTCAGCTTTTGTAGCCGCCCCCTGTGGTGTTGGTGTCTAACTGGCTGAGATAACTAATGGGACCTTTTGTCCGGGGTAGGGGAATTCACCCGTTAAGTTTCTTCTGCCCGGAATCTAGCTGTCCAGGGGACAATAATGGCTAATTAGATCCTTCTCACTGTCCCCTGAATGAAATTTCCTGGCTCCTTCGCGTCTGATTACTGAAATGTTCCCAAACCACCTCATCCTGTTACTCCATAATTCTGACGAGGATTCAGGCAACATGCTTTATTATATTCCTTGTCATTTCGATGCCAAACATGATATGGGGATTCTCATACTTAACAGTACATGTAAGTGAAAATATAAATGATTTATGTTTATACTCAAACCACAACACGCAATATTAAACTACACGTCATGCAGGCAACCATAATTATTATGAACCCGCGTGTACCAAAAGGGCAATCCTAACTCACTCATCAAGGGGTACGACAATTATGATCACCCTGCTCACAGGGAAATAGCAGTTAAGATACAGTCCATATATTCATTTGTACAGTCCAGATACACATTGAAGCTGCATTGTTTGCCCTAAATGGTACTCCTTGTACCATGCACCCCATTCTCTCCAGCACCACCGGTTAATTTGAATCAGCCCCAAGAGCCCCCAGTGGCCCCTGGGCATGACAGAATTCATAACTCATCAGAGAAGGCAACCCTTTGCCAATCAGAAGAGGTCCAATTTCGTTATCATTGTGCAAATTGAAGCCGTTGCAAATTGAACCCTCGTCAGCATGGGTGCAGTAACCAGCCTTTTGCTTCAGAACCCCATACGCAACAGGGTTGGCTGTACCTCATTTTAGATACGTCTGGTAGCCTCCTGGTTCATTTGGACAGTGAGTTGCTTAACTGTAGCATGACGGTTGTCCCTCACACACCTTTGCAGCCGATGTCCATCTCTGACATCAATGGCACATTGTGCTCCACAGTTTTAACGCTGTTTATTCGCAATGGTGACATTTTTTTCAATCACAGTACATTTTATCCACAGCAGCATGAGAATTGTTGTCAAACTGCGTTGTTTCAGAAAATACTGCCACCCTTAGCCCAAAAGCCAATGATCATCCCCTTTTCAGAGTCAGATAAATCTCACATTTTACCGATGACAGCTATGGCTGATATGTTTGCAGAATGCATACATGTCACCTTATATGCCCACTAAGCCAGCTCACAACACATGCTGTATTTCATTGGCTAGAAGCTGCTAACGCCAAAAGTAGGTGTGGTCCAAATAATGAGACTCGACCCTGTATAACTAGAATATACTGAGTTCTGTCTGTAGGGCTGAAGCAACTTGTAAAGAGCACCTTAGTTTTTTTTATTACTGCAACAAGTACAGTTATAAACCCTTATGCTTTTATAATAATAATATTTGCCATCATTGCCATTCAATTTTTTAAGGAATCCATAAAGGTGCCTGTCTTATGGGTGTGTGGTTGAAAGGATTAACCTCAGAACAGTATATCTAAGCTATCAGTCACCTATAATGGCAGTAAAAATCCATTTAAATGGTAACCTACATCCCCAACATCAGTTATATAAACCTAGGAATGTGTAATTTCTTAACTACCCAGCTACATCATATATATTTTTTTCCCCTTAATGATGAAGAGAGAGAATACAAAACACCTTCATGTTAAAATTTTATCTTAGTAAACTATAGCAATTATAACCTTATAATCAGGTTAATCGATATACAATATATAGTTATTTTGTAACCCAACATTTTAACTTAATAAATAAATAATATCTAAATGAATCATAAAAGGAAGAAAAAATTATGTAATGTAACAAACTCCAAAGATAATAGACAAAAAAATAAAAATAAAATAATAACAAACAAAAAAGTGAAAAAAGAAAAAGAAAAATACAAAAAAAAAAACACAGAGTAAAGAAAAAAAATTGCCAGATAAAGTGGAGGAAAGGAGAGGACGGGGTGGTGGAAGCTATAAATAAACACTCCATAAAAAAGATGACTCCCTATTCATTATTCTTTTGATCCCATGTTGTCCACTTTTTAAGAGGGAGTCGGGAAATCCCGATTTCCTCAATATTACTTTCCAAGAGACTCATTTTACAAATTTTGGTCAGTATTTCCAACCAAGTGGGAACTTTTTCTTGTTTCCAATTTAAAGCAATGGAGGTTTTAGCTGCCATGAAAATCTGTACCAAAAGAGCTTTTGTTTCTAAAGTAAGCTCTTTGGGAAAGATGTGAAATAAGGGTATTTCCACATTGCAGGGAAGATCAACCCCAAAGGTTGATTTAATTTGAAAAAAAAAAAAACATTCTGACCATCAGATTTGTAGTATTGGGCAATCCCACCAGATGTGCCTGTGAGTTCCTTTTTGTCCACATTTTCGCCAACAAAATTTGGCTTCATTAACTTTATTAATCTGAAAAACTTTTAGCGGAACATAGTACCACCTATTAATGATCTTAAAATAAGTTTCTTTGTGAGACGCAAAAATTTGTCGGTAATTAAAAAAGCAGAGAGGCATGTCTCTAAAGACCACTCCTTTCTTGCATCTTTTTCCCAAAGTTTTAAACTAGATGCTTTGTATGGAATCTGTTTATTTTTGATAATATTATGGCACTTGGCCATTATATGAGATTTATCATCGTCTAGAATTAATTTCTCACAGTCGGTCAACTTTCTGTGTGTTTCTAGGATAAACCCCAGAGACTACAACTGATTACACATTCGATAATATTCTAGCCACAATGAATTGTGTAATTTATATTTATCCATTAGTTCATTAAAAGATCTAAAAGAACCGTTTTGGAAGAGGTCTCTTAAATATACTGCCCCACTTTTAATTAGAATTTCCAAAAGAGGAATGTCCAATTCTCAAGATAGCGTGATCAGTGGGGTTATCGGACTGGGGAATGAAATTAAGGCATATTACAAATTCAATTTATCCCAGTATTTGAAACTATTTCTTAAAGCTTCTCCCATGGTTTCCGATCTAGTGGATTCAGAGATAATTTTTTTTTGCTTTTTAATTTGGAAGCAATGCTTGGATTCCACTTGGTCCTTCTATCTAATAATATGTGCGATGGTTATTGCTTCTTGAAACTTCTGGATAGAGGGGTAAGCCATACCACCTTTTCGAAATGTATTAATTAGATTTGCTGTTTTGACTCTCATTTTTTTACCTTTATGAATAAACTTATCGAGAATATTTTGAAATGTTTTAATTTGGAAACGTGAGATGGTAGGGTACGCTTCTCATTAAATATGTTATTTTGGGCACTAAGAATATTTTTGTAGCTATGATTCTTCCCGACCATGAGTCGTAAAGATTTCTCCACCTTTCGATGGAAGCTTTCAAATTTGTCATTGTCTGCTTAAAATTTTGGTCAATCATCTGTTTAAAATCTGGTTGAAGTTCAATACCCATATGTTTTATAATCTTTTGCCATGTATATAAAAAATGAGTCTTTAGATATAAATCTTCCTCTTTTTTCTGGTTTATCATCAATGCTTCAGATTGTGAAAAATGTAATTTGTAATTTGAAATCTTACTAAATTCTCCTATACAATGTTGGAGATTTACAATTGAATTAACCGGATCTTCTAAAGAAAGAACGACCTCATCTGCGAACATTGTTACTTTATGTTCCATACTTTATGTTCCCACTTTAATGCCTTAAATATCTTTGCATTCTCTAATGGCACATGCTAGCGGTTCCATTAGGAGTGCAAAGATGAGGGGGGACAGGGGACATCCCTGTCTATTCCCATAGGTTATATTAAAGCTCTCCGACTTAAATCCAAGGCCCACGACAGAGGCAGAGGGGGCCACATAAAGTGCCTTGATGGCTCTGGACCTAAAGTCCCCAAGGCCAAACTTGGCTAGGACTAAGACCATGTAGTCTCATCCGACTCTGTCGAAGGCCTTTTCCGCGTCTAAAGATAGAAAAACAGACACATTTTTATTTAATTTGGCATACGCAATAAGATTGACTAGTCTTCTAACATTATTCGTCCCTTGCCTACTTACTATGAACCCGTTTTGATCTTTGTCTACCAAGGAATTAATTACCCTATTCAATCTATTTGCCAGAACTTTAGCGTAAATTTTAATATCAGTATCAATAAGAGAAATTGTCTGGAAGTCTTTACAATCAGTATATTCTTTCTCCTTTTTAGGTATAGTTATACTATGTGTTTGAAGCATTTCTTTTGGGGTGATAACTAGTTCACTTAATAAAATAAAAAAGATAGGAAAGTCAAATATAATTTCTTTATGAAATGTCTTGTAATATAAGTTAACATAACCATCGGGGCCCGGTGCCGAAGAGATCTTTAATTTTGAGATAACATCTAATATTTATTTTTCAGATATAGATTTGTTCAATGCTTCCAGCTTTTCGGGAGAGATTCTTGGCATATGTATTTTATCCCAAAACATTTGGATTTTAATTCCTTTAGATTTGTTTACATCTTTATCTGCCAAATTATATAGATCCGAATAGTATGCTGCAAATGCTTCTGCTATTTTGAGGGGATTCTAAATGATTTCACTTTTATACCTAATTTGATCAATTCTTTTTTGAGTGGAGTTGACTCAATATTTACTTGCTAGAAATTTAGTTGCCTTATTGCCCAGGTGATGTAAACGCTTTTGGAGAGCCTATATGGAGTTATCTATTTTAGTTTGCTCTATAGTCCTCATCTGTTTTTGTAAATTCTTAATCTGACCCATATTTGATGAACTAGGTTTTTTTTTATTTTCTCTATCCGCTTTAGTTAACTTAATATATAATTCCCTAAGGGGGGTTCCATTTTTTTTTCCATTTGGGCCTGCATTTTTATACAAATTCCCTGTATATGTGCCTTATGAGCCAGCCATACAGTTGTACGGGATACTACAGATTGTCTATTGAGAGTAAAAAACTTGTCAATAGCTTGTTTAAGTTTAACTTTACATTCCTGATCTTCCAATAGTGAACCTTTCAATTTCCAAGCGGGAGCAGCGTTTACTGTTGTACTTATTTTAAAAGTGGCAGATATCAAACCATGATCCGAGTAATTTATTATGTCAATTTCGGCTTTAATACGTTTTTTAAGCGCCAATTCATTTACAAATATATAGTCTATTCTCGAGTAAGAGGCATGTCTAGGGGAATAAAGAGAGTCAAATAAACCAAATTTATATATGATCCTATTAAAATGACCTACCCTTTGTGTTGTGTTTTGATTATCTTTTGATCTTATATTAATTTTTTGGTCTAGACAGTAATTGAGAACTATTAAAATCGCCACAGAATATCAAAAGGCCTGAGAAACTTTTCTTCAACGAATTTAAGGTTCTATTAGCGAATTTACTCTGGCCTTTATTAGGGGCATATATGTTTAAGATGGTTAATTTTACCTGTCCAGAAAGAAAAACGACCTTCTGGATCGGTTGCAGAGAAGTCTTCTTTCCAAGTTAGTTTTTTATTGAAGAAGATTGCTGTACCTCTTGTTTTTTTTTTTACATATTTTGAGTTACTAACCGAAAGAAAATTTTTGTTATTATACTCTATCCCTCTTTCCACCTGCCAATGCCAAAAAAAACCCAAAAAGAAATCAAAAAACTAAAAGGTAAACATTAAGTTGAAAAATACCTACATAGGTAGATATTTTTAAAATAAATAAGTATATAGACCCAACAACTAAACAAAATAAATCTAAATGCCCTTTAGTAGTGAACATTTCCCCTTCACCCATGATTACCCACCTGAAAAAGAGAAAAAACGATGGGGTTCAAGGGGGAAAAGGAAATGGTGAACTCCTTGACTTCCCTCAGTGGTGCAAATTCCAAGGTAACCTAGGATCCGTCATAACATGTATAAAATAAATCTAAGTCTTTGCCAAAAAAATTGCTTTAAAAACAAAATCCTAGCTGCTTTAACCACTCTTTCTAGTTCTTAAGTTGCCTATATGTCCTTTTTCTAGTTGCCTCCTAAAAAAAAATAATGAAAATGTAAAAATGTATTTATTAACTCTTCAAGGGGAGAAATCTTTAATTTCCTCTTACTTTCTATCTGCTCATATGATGAAAATGTTGTCAATATCTTTTCTAATAACCCAAAGGAGTGTTAACTTACCTAAATCAACTCCTTAATTCTAATTTAAATAGAGCTAATTGTATTTGTGTAGTGTCTACTTTTCTCTCCCTTCTTCATCTCTGCTTTCTATTACCTTTTATTCTACACAATTTTAAAGTACTCATTTCCTAAAGAGTTTTTCTTTTCCCTTTCTCCTTTCCACTCTTCTTCCCTTTTCCTTTCTCTTCCCTTTTCTTTTTCTTTACTTTTTTATTTTCGTACTTATAGTCATTTTAAACTTAGTGTTTACAAATTTATTTTAATGTAGCCTATTGTGAAAATTTTATATTAGTTAAAGTGCTATTTCCTATTATTATAAATCTTGGTCAGTGATACACAATTAAATTTATTAATTAATTTATATTATTCTACTTGATTCTTTTTCTTATTTCTTTTCCCTTTAATTATCAGATATATTAAATGTTTATTGCATTCTTCTCCTATTCCACTCCTTATCTAGGGTGAATTTTCAATTGTATAATAATGTGAGTGTGTTCTATGTTTTTAGTAGTTAAAGTTGTGACTTTGTGCTATTCTATATTAATTCCTTTATATATTTATTATTTATCTAACCCAGGTTATCTAATTCATTGTATAAATTATTCCTCCTATTGGAAAAATTAGAAAATGTATGTCTTTCTCCCTTCCTCTTTCCTCTCCTCCCCTTCCCCCTGAAAAGCCAAAAACCAAAAAAAGAAAAAAGAAAAAGAAAAACATAACAGAAGCAAATTATACCAGGAAAAAAGTGTTAGGACCCATAATTTTAATACAGTCTATTTCAATTTCCACTCTTTAATACGTTTTATGGCCTCTAATGGAGAGTTAACCACTATCCTCCTTAAGTCGTGGGTTATGATTAGTTTTGTAGGAAAACCACATTTGTATCTTACATGGTTTTCCCTTAATAATTTAGTAACTTCAGAAAATTCTCTTCTTTTAATCAAGGTTTCTCTTGAGAGACCAGAGAATATTAAGAGATTTTCATAAGGAGAGTTACGTTTTTTAGCCTTTTCTGAGGATCTCTTCTCTATGCAGGGAAGAGTGGAATTTGACAATAACATCTCTAGGGAGACCTCTGTCTATTCTTTTAGAAAGCGGAATTCTAAGAACTCTATCTACCATCTGTTCAAGTGAATAATCAATTTTTAAAGTACAAGAAAGAAATGTTTGAATATATTGATTTAATTCTGACTGAGTAATGTTTTCGGATATACCTCTTATCCGAATATTGTTTCGGCAGGAATAATTTTCCAATTTATTAATTTTGGCTTTGGGATCTAGAACTTCTGCTCTTAGATCTGACGTCTCTGTAATAATTGTTCGTTGTTCCCTTCCGATCACATTATATTTAGATTTTAAAGTATCTATTTTCACCCCAAATTCATTTATTGCACTTGATTTTTTAGCAATCTCTGCTGTTAGATCTGTAAGTAAATAATTTTTGAATTCTGCCAATATTGTTTTCATCGTTGTTATTGTAAGTCTTTCTTCGTCAGGTTTATTTGAAATATGGCTTTCTTCAAATTTTGTAAGCTCTTCTAAACTAGTCTGGTTAGCTGAATGATCTAATGACCTATGACTTCATCTTCCATTTGGGTTTTATCTGGTTCTTTGTTTTTACTTCCTGGGGAGAAAAACGTACCTGGATTTTTTGCCATTGAGCTTTTCTTTTCTCAAGTTTTTGTTTTGGTGTTATGTCTTTCCCTTTTCATTTTAATAACTTAATTAAAGTTTTATTTATTAAATTTAGGCAATATATAACAGAATATGTTAGTCTTTAAACAAAAAAAGACTTTTTACAAGTTCCGTCAAAATTATCTTGTCAATAAGTTCAAACTGTTTCGCTTTCTATTGTGAACCATAGAATGTTCTATAATCCGATCTATTGTTATAGCATAGTATCAAATATATTCAAATTTGAACCGGTATAGACATTAAATAAATTGCATGAAGAGCTAGAATAAAGTGTTTTTTTGCAAACATAAAATCAAGTTTAACCCTATGTTGTTGTTTTATCCTGGTTCTTTTCCTGTTACTAAACACTTACTATTCCAAGATGTCCCAGGTGTTTGTGAACCTTAACAGATTTGTACAGATTAAAGCTAATAATAATTTATGGTGTTCAAAATTTACCCTATAGCATATATATTTTTACAAAATACCGGATCCTGAAATTTTATAATTTCATAAGTATCAATACAATGTAAACCAAAATTGTCACCACTAAATTATAGTTGCAACCATCCAACAGTGTTCCCAGTTTCCTATGATTTTCTTGCTGAAGGCGCTCAGTGCAGGGCTTGCGATGAGCGCCGAAGGTTCAGCATTCCCAGTCTTCAAATTTTTGACGGGCAAGTAGCTGGTGTGTAAATACAACAGGTATTGAAAGGTTTCACAAAAACACTAACTAGACTAAATATTAATTAATACAGTACACTTCCCAATATTCCTCTGAGCAGTGGGTGATGTATTGATATTAGTTAATGTTTCTGTGGATCCTTTCGATACCTGTTGTTATTAAATTTTACTCTCCTGTGGGCTGTTAGATACGCATTATATGCAGCCGTTACCCCCCTTCTGAGTAACGGGTGTTGAGTAACTACTTTCATTATTTCTTATTTGCAGTTTTTTCAATTTGCTCAAACCTGCAGCTCCAGCTGGTAGAAATTGGTACTGCAGGTATATGACTTCACGTTCATTGTTGCTGACATCCCAATAACATGCCATTTGAGGCTTTAAAAGCCTGTAATTCACTGTAGTCCCCATACTATGTATTACCTTTGGCAAAGCCACATTTAATGCACAAAACAAACGTTAGGTAGTTTGCTAGCCCACCTCATGGTATCTATATACTATCTCTAACTAGCTTTGTCACTTAGCTTGGCTTCTGTTTGCCTACAGTGAGGCCCCCATTTCTAGGGACTATTTATTGTATGCAGTTTTATGCCGCCTCCAATTATAGTTTATGGCCTGGTGTTTTGCTCTTATTGACCAAGCTGTTTACTGACTAAGCCTGCTTTTGTTAGACAAATAGAGCATCTTTCCACCTGAGTGGTATTAATAGGTATGACTCTATGGCTACCTTAGTGAGTTGGATTACTCTGATTATATTTACTTATGTGCTCTGTGCTTATAAGTCATACTATATCTAGCAATTTGTCGTTTTTAAAATACCCCGTTCTCCCCTTTATGTTTTTAACTAATGGAACCTTGCACTTTGTAACAACAAAGTGGAATGTATTTGATACAAAATAACCAACTTGATATGGTGTTTTACCAATTATAGTTGAACAATTTTGTATCATTTAGTGTGTTCATGTTGCGTTTACTGAATATAGTTATACGAACTCTGTCATGCGGACAGTTTGACACATCTTGCAAACTGTGTACCTTACACTATTTCTGACCTGGGTAACCCATTTTTTTATGCAAAAGCGCTGTTGTTGAAGTGTCAAATAAAGTTTTCCAATTGTATTATACTACTATAAACATATATAGAAAACCACTATATTTTATCACCTATTACATGAAGGTATTTATAGTCTTGGTCATTTACATTGCTGTCTTATACTACTCTTATCTGTTATGTTCCAACTTCCAAGTCTCCTTCCTGCTTGGGTGGCAGATATATAATTTAATTTGCCATAAAAGTGCTAAAAGCAAATTACTGAATGTTAATCAGCTAATGTCAGCCATCAAGTTGCCTACCAAAAAACATACAAAGTGATATTGGACAACGACAGTCATGGCTAGTCCCAATTTTATTTGGGACAATATACTTGTTCATTATCAGAAATCCTTGTAAGTTCTGTTCCCCAATGGACCATGTCCTAGCTTAACTTCACAAGCCTCACTTAATAACAGTAAAGTAATTTACAGTGAACTAAGCCCAAGTGTGGATTAAAACTTAAATACACCACAAAAGAGACTATACATGGTATCACTGAAAATGACCTACAAGTAAAATGGAATAATAAAGGAAAGTGGTTCAAGAGAGACAGGTGATCTGGAAAATTGCATTATCTATGAGATCTTCATATATCACAAAATAAACCACTATTCCCAATAATCCATTACCTACACAAAGGGTGATATTCTCCTTTTATTTTTTACTTCAATAATTTTTATTGACTCACAAAGGTATGAAAGTTAACACAATGTATATAGAGTACAGCCTCAATTAGTGGAAACATAACAAATGTAAACATAAAGTGCACCGGTGGGCATTTAGACGTAATTGATGACTGCACTGTTGTAGTCTCTTCATGAGCCACACCAACAACAATTTTCCATTTTCATTAAAAAAAATCTTACATAAATATTAATTTAAAACTAAAACTAAACAAAAACAGAGAGATAAAACGAGAATTCAACTTTTAACTTTTCCAAGAGTATCAGTGCACCAGAAGGGGGCAAGGTTAGCTACGGCAAAATCTTTCAATGTTAGGTTCCCTTTGCCCTCCGAGGCGACCTTCCCGTCTCCAGCCCCCCGCAGCCAGCCCACAGGTGCAGCTCCCATCAACTTACATTTTCGTCCGGTCTCCAGTGAGGGTGCCCCGCCATGCGTCCTCCGGCCAATCCATCTCTAGACCCTCCCTTAGCTTGCCTAGTGTTTCTCTAACCCGGGTCTATACCATGGTTAGATGCTATCCAGGGTTCCCAGGTGGTCAGAAAGCTGGCGTAGGTGTCAGAAACTAAATGTATACGTTTTTCGTTAATCATAATAAAGTTTATCTTGTTAACGATTTCTCTCAAACATAAGCTAGGGTTTTTCCACTTGCTGGCAATATGGCTTTTTGCTGCTAAGAAAATGGATTGGAGAAGCCTATCCTGGGATCTAGACACCAAGAGACAAATTTCGATGGAGGGGGTTATTTGAATAAGGCAGAGTTTTGAAGCTATTCAAGTTATTTCGGACCAGATGTCCTGAGCCTTTGGACAGGTCCACCATATGTGGATTAAAGGTCTCTGTCTCTGGACATCCCCTAAAACAAGTGTAAGGCTCCTGAGGGTTCATTATGTGGAGTCTTGCCGGGGTAATATAAGTCCTATGAAGTACTTTCAGCGAGGTTTCCAGCAAGCTGTAATTGAAGGAGCCTCTCGCTAGTCTCTGGCTAATATGTCCCCATTTTTTAAGGTCCCAGGTCTGACCCAGGTCTTCTTCCCATTTTATCATGGGCTTAGGTTTACTATTATTTAACAGGCTATTAAATTTTCTCATAAATCAGGCCTAGAATACCTTTAGTTAGCGGGGCATCTGTGCACATGCGTATCATCCAATTTGTCTTGGGTTGACCTAAAGTCCTCCTCAAAGTCCATATAAAGTGACTTAACTTACAAAAGATTAAGTGCTCTTTTAGGGGGAGGTCAAAGTTATCCCTAAGATGCTCGAAGCTAATGATTTGTCCTTCCTTGAACCAGGCCCCTATCCTGTCTAACCCGTGGGAAGTCCACCATGCTTTAGAGTCATTCGGGAGGTCTTTCGCAAAGAGGGGAGAGGTGGTAATAGACAGGAGCGGAGAGAGGTCGGGAGTCAGGTGCCGTTTTGAGTTCGCCCAATTCCAGCATCCCAAGGATAGTCTGATCAGGGGATTGAGGTAAGTATGTGGCTGGCGATGAGATTTCGGTAGCCATACTACCGTGTCCCACCCCTGAGGTTGCAGCTGCTGGTTTTCCATTATAACCCAAATGGGTTGGTGTGCAATGGAGTGCGCTTGGGGCAGAAAGGAGATCTGGGCTGCCCTATAGTAGATCTTAAGGTGGGGGCATGAGAGTCCACAGTTACCTTTATGTCTAAACATAGTACGTTTCGGGATTCTAGGGGTTATTTTGCCATATGAACTTCATAATTGGCCTTTGGAAATTGTCCAAGTCTTTGATGGGGACTTTAACTGGTAGTGATCTGAAGTAGTATAGAATTCTAGGCAGTATGTTCATCTTGACCGTATGAATCCGGCCGGACCAGGAGATACAGAACTTATTCCATCTCTCCAGGTCAGCAGCTAGTTCTTTGAATAGGGCTGGGTAGTTGGCCCCATTAATGTCAGAGATGTTGGGGGTAATTTTTATTCCTAGGTATTTTAAGTTATTTTTGGGCCAGTGGAAGTTGAATGAGTTCTTATCCCCTCGATGTCGGGTTGTGGGAGGTGGAGCCCTAGAATTTCTGATTTGTCCTCATTAACTCGTAAACCGGAGATAGAGTGAAATGTATTAAATAGTTCCATTAGGGCCGTAATGAAAGTGAGTGGGCGGGTTAGGGTGCACAGTAAATCGTCCGCAAAAAGACAGCACTTGTATTCTTGGCTACCAGGTTGTAGACCCTGAATCGCTGGGGAGGCCCTAATGCTTTGAGCCAGCGGCTCCATGGCGAGGGCAAATAGGAGTGGGGAAAGAGGACAGCCCTGTCTAGTCCCCCTTTGAATGTTTAACAGCGAATTCTCGGGGCCGGGTAGTTTTAAAGTGGCTTGCGGTGACCTGTAATATGTTTTGAGGAGATTTAGGAAGTTCCCTCTAATGCCAAATTTCTTTAAGACTGCATATAGATATGGCCATTCCAACGAGTCGAATGCCTTCTCGATGTCTAAGGCTAGGGTGCAAAGAGGGGTTTTTGAGTGTCTGGCTAGGTGTAGTATTTTTAGCACTCTCCTAATGTTATCCCACACCTGCCTGTGTGGGATGAAGCCTGCTTGGTCTTTGTGGATTAGTTTGGTCAGGAAGCCGGAAACCCTACTAGCCATCAGCTTAGCCAGTATTTTAATGTCCCCATTCAGCAGGGAAATAGGACGATAATTCTTAACTTCCATTGGGTCCCTACCCGCCTTGGGAAAAAAGACCAGATTCGCCTGATTAAGCTCCTGCTGCATTTGCTCTCCTGTCAGGATAGCGTTGTACAGTTAAACCATTTGAGGAGTCAAGACATCTGCAAATTTTTTATAATAAAGATTTGAAAAGCCATTCGGCCCAGGCGATTTACCTAGTTTAAGAGATTTAAAGTTGTCTTTGACTTTCTCTTCTGTTACATCTGAGTTAAGTAATTCAAGGTCCGTGCTTCCCAAGACCGGGAGGTCCAACCCCCCAAGAAAACCCGTCAGGGAATCGGTATCCGCCTGAACATGAGAGGTGTATATATCCTGGTAGAATGTATGGAAGGTGTCTTGAATCCTAGCTTGATTAATTGTGACTGAGCCTGATCTAGTTTTGATCTGAGTGACCCTTGATTGTTGGTATCTGGCATTCAACCTGCTGGCCAGCAGGGGGCCCGACTTATTTGACTGTGCGAAAAATTTGCTTTGTGTTTTCCTCAAGGCCTTCTCAGTTTGAGCGGACAGAATGTTATCTAATTCTAGTCTAATCTTGTCAATCCGCAAACGGTTTAGATCAGACTTTTGTTGTTGGTTTTGTTTTTCTAGGGTGAGAAGTTCTTTCTTCAGTAAATTTTCCCTTTCCCTCACTTTTTTCTTGTATGACGAGGCTAGCCTTATGAAACTACCCCTTATAAAAACTTTATGCGTTACCCATAGCCATCCTATACCAGTGGAAGGGTTTGAATTAGTGGAAACAAAGTCTTTCAACTCTCTAGTGATTTGGTCTAGCACACTCAGGATTGAAAGAAGCCTATCGTTAAGCCGCCATGTGTAAGGCAATTCGAAGTTGGGGTTGAGATTCAGGCCCAGTGTAACCTGACTATGATCTGACCACGGGCAGTGGACTATATCTGAAAATGTGTCTTGCTCTAATAATGTGGCGTCTATGACAAGTGTGTCAATTCGCGAGTAGGACTTGTGTGTGGGCGAATAAAACATGTATTCCCTCTCTTGAGGGTGCAGTCCCCTCCAAGCATCCACTAATCCCAGTTTCAGTAGCAGGTTTTTGATTTGTTTGACTTTGTCTGGGGATCGAGATTCCCCCTGTCTTTTGGACCTGTAACGGAGTTGGAACATGAAGTCCAATATCTCTGCTGGTATACGGTAAAATATCCAAGAAGCACTACATTCTCACCATCCCCAACCTCCCATATTGGACGACACTCAATTGGGGGTCAAAGAATACTGTCTTTATTTTGTTGTGCAGAAATATATATACACATCTCTTTCCACAGGCAATACACATCCCCCATATTTGGCCACACAATACACATAGAGAGACAATAGGTGTGGTCACAACCCCCGGAGGCTACCTGGCTACTTTGATAGAATCAGACATTGATTAGATCATCCTTCCCTTTGTTCTATCTTTCACAATGGGAACACTTCACACAATGGACCTCTCTTGCTTATGAGGAGCCCTTGTAATAGGATTATCTATTATGCCAAGGTCTGCAATAGTCTGGGCTAATATTCTGCAGAGCATAAACCAACATACATACAGTATAACAGTATTATAGTTAAACATATTTTAACCATAAGAAATAAACAACCATAAACAGGGTAAAACAGTGATGGGTTCCGTTACAGGACCTATCCACGTCTGGGTTTAGCACCAGGTTAAAGTCCCCCCAATGATAATTTTGCCAGTTTCCTGGGAGTCCAACATCTCTAGTAAATTTATAATAGCTTTGTGTGGGGCCACCGTAGGGGCGTAGACTGATACCAAGGTGAGCTTAATGTTTAGCAGGGTGCCCCAAATAATCACGAAATTGCCTTCTCTATCTATTTTTTTTATGGGAATCTTAAAATGGGACGTTTTTGTGGATCAGTATCGCTGCTCCCGCCCGTTTGTTTTTTTGGCTAGAGGTATAAAAGGTTGGATAATCCTTGTGTAGAAAAGAAGGGGTTTTGCCTTGTGCAAAGTGTGTCTCCTGGAGGAAGAGAACTGAAGGTTTATCCTTCCTATAAGTGATAAATGCTTTCCTCCTTTTATTAGGGGAGTTAAAGCCTCTGACGTTGTGGGTAATGAATGTGTGTTGTGAGTTAGCCATGTGGGGGTGTGGAGGTCTGCAGGGACCCCGGGCGTGCTGTTACAATAGTGTGTTTAAAGATGAGCATCTGCGGAGGCCATGACACCACTCCCTGGAGAAACAGACGAGCCAGACTGGAAAACCTGTGGGCACCCCCGGAGGAGGTGGAGAGAGAAAGATCGTTCAGTACATTGGAATAGATATCATTAACTCTTGGGGTTAAACATCTAAACAGGCAACAAGGTGCCAACAACTTTATCATAAACAAGATTAACATTACAGTTCTGAGCGTTAAGTCCCATGTGGGGCTCTAGCAGGCGTTGTCAATGTTACCTCAAACTACTGCTAAATTCTTAATACAAAGAGGTTGCAATTGTAATCTACCCTGGTACTAGTACGTTGGCAGTAGATATTAAGCTACGATATGCTGGGAATCCTAGGCTTTATGTAAACATATGGTTACCACGAGGTACCTCGTCCTAGGCCGCCAGTCTTTTAGCTCTAAACATTTTATCTATAGACTAAGCTAGTCAAGTATTCTGGCTATGGTTCTGAGATAGACAAAAGAAAATGCGAACAAACGTCCATCAGTCCAAGCTTAAGTTTGTCTTGACGTGCTTGGAAGGTCGGCAGAAGGATCTAGATGTAAGACCAGCTGGGAGTTCCTGTTCGCCCCTGGCCGATGTGACTTCTTGGCCGTTGACCAGATTTTGTAAGGTCTTGCATTGGGCGCCTGCTCAGGAGCTGAACTACTCTCAGCAGAGTCCGCCCAGTGAAGTCGGTCTAGGAGTTTGGGTCAAGTAGATAGTCCCTTGATATTGGAACGAGAGAGAAAAAGGACAGGACCTTTGATGGCGGACAGTTTTCTTGTGGCGTTAAGGATCAGGTCCCTGTTTTTTTGCCCCAGGAAACGTATGATTATGTATTTCGGATGTTCCTGGTTTCTTGAGGCCCCCAGGGCTCTATGGGCTTGCTCGATCTCCCAGGAGCTGTCAGCTACTTCTGGAAGGATATTGGAGATCACAGCTGTTAGATATTGTAGTAGGTCCGGGACTGTGTTTGGTACCCCACGTACCCTGATGTTGTGTCTCCTTGATCTATTTTCCAGGTCGTCGATTTTATCTTCTTGGAGAGAGACTTTCGCTGTCAGAGTAGTGATTTCAGCTCTGTCTTGCTCCTGGGCTTCCAGGATTTTATCAGTTGTTTCTTCTAAGAGGTTGGTTCTTTGGCCCAACTCGTAGAGGTCGTCCCTGATCTCTTTAACCAGTTGTGTTGATTGAGCTTGCAGCATTTGCCCTATGATCTCAAGGGATTTGGCTGAGAGATTCATGTCAGGTAGAGGATTAGAATCTTCTCCCTCAACCTCAGGCAGTTCGATTTGCTCGGGGGGAGGGCTTTGCGGCTTCAAGGGGGGTACCTCCTGTTTGTGGAAGAGCTCCTGTATGCTCTTAGAAGGCAAGCTTTTTTTTTTTTTGATTTGCCCATTTTCACCAAAGAAAACACTGCTGCCTCTGGGTTAAATCATTTGGAGTGAAGAATTAATGGCTCATGCCAGGGATAGGTGGCAAATGTGAGGTGCCATCAGCCTGTGTGGAGTTATGCCTGTCGAGAGCCTCCCGTCTCTAAGCTCCTTATCCCATAGTGTCTGTGAGGGGGGTATCTGAGATCAAACACTCACACAGTTCAGGGTAGCTCTCTGCCTCCCGGCTGGTGGTCTGTTAAAATATATTCTGCTGCTTTAGGACTTCAAGATTGTAAAAAACTGAGAGAATGTTCAGCCAATAGAGTATACTTCAATAGGCTACATATAGCTTCTCCGTAGTGGAGCAGGCTGGGTGCATGGGTATGCTTTAAGTCCTCTGCTTTGTTCAAAAGTGTCTCTGTGAGGTGGGCTGGGGTGCCTGATGGCTCTCTTGCAGTTCTGTTAGTTGCCCAAGCTCATCCACACAATGCTTCTATATGTTCAGTGAGCCCAGGGCTTGAAGAATGGCTGATGTTTTGGGTTGTGCTCTCCCCCCTCCACCCCTGGGATCTCTCTGCCTGTACCTGGTTCACTGTGTGATGCTGGCACTCTTGTCAGGCCGCGGAGCCTGTCTGTGCTGCGTCCTCCATGTTAGAGCGCTGGCTCCACCCCCTTCTTCTATTCCCTCAGTAGGAAAATGGCCGCCCTTCCATTGGTGAGAAAGCTCTGTTTAGGGGTGCCTGCCTGGGGCCTTTCGCTGCCTGGACCTCTGGCCCAGTCCCAGTGGCCCTGTACCGTCTGCCCCACCTGGTGGTTGCTCGCTCATGGCCTCTCCGGCGCTCACTACAGCCTTGCTGTGAAGGGGGGGCCTCCGGCGGCGCCCCAGCCACGCTGGAGAAGATGGCGGTCTATTGGCGGGAAATCAGGCCCGCGCCCATCCGTAACGTCTCGGGCCTCTAGCTGGGCATGTGGTGCGGATAGCCCCCCCGCCGGTATGGTCCGATGTGCCCCAAATCTTGCCTTAGACACAACTGATTTTTTTGTAGGGAGCAGCCAAGCTTTACGTGTGAGACAGGGCTGCGGGAGCCAATGGTAAATGCAAACATAAAGAATATTATATTGAGTGGGAACTGCTGTAACAAATGCTGGAAGTGCTGGTAAAGGAAACTTTTTTAATTATACATATGCTGATATCAGATTAAGAGTCAAATAAAGTGAAAACAACAAATTATGTAGTGCTTTTCTTCCTATACTGTCACTTTAAATGCTTCTGGGGGACTCAGAAAGGGTTTGAAAACTACTTGTGAGTGATCTTTGGTACCAGTAAATCTTTCTTCTGTTTTTTTATATTACGGCAATGCTCTTATTTGCAAGTGATCCATAAGATCTTATCATCTTAGGGTTTGGGTGCCAAAGTGTAAGGAAGTAACTCATAATTTATTATCAGTGCAAAAATCAGGGGAGATTTTTGTATTGCTTTTCAGCTTTGTCGTGAAGTTCACTTGTAGCAGTGACCTGTAGCAGTTCTCTTGCAATGTTTTAGGGATGGGAGATTAACATAGCTAGGTAGGACTTACTGTGCTGCTACGGCACACAGGGGTTAACATAGGGCTCTTAGTGCTAAACTTACAGCAACCATCAAACAATTTACACAAGTGTTCAGCACCTACCTAAGGATCATCACAGAAGAATGCAAAAGAACACTCTGGAAAATAAAGCAATATACAGTTCCTTGGCAGTTGAGGGAGAAAACAATATTCATTAAAGTGCAAATTAATATTACAGATGTGTCAGATTTGGTAACTAAATAGACAAACTTCTTTCTTCTATGATTGGAGCCATATAGAGAACCAAAACTCACACAGCGACCATAAACACAGGAATAACAATGCTCATAACTATAACTATTCAGTGACTACTATACATCATTATATACCAAGAAAAAACAAAACAGACCTCCACATATTCATACTGGACAAACACATTCAATCGCAGATACAGAAATCAGACATACTGTTAAGCATTTACATAACAAATATAACATATGAAATGGGTGACTTTGGACCTCCTCATCAATATATGTCTTAAAGACTATAATCATTATGGGGATTCTGTCCCTCTTCACTCACACACATATTTGCGGTTTTCATAACTTTTCACTCTCCACATTTTTCCTACCCTGTTCCAATTATTGTTTTTTTTTTATTAGCCCTCAAACCTCACACTTCCTCCCTTAAACAATCTCTTGCCAATTTAGAGTGATTCTAAAAGTTTGGCAAAGTACAGAAAAACAGTGAAAATGTTTGTGGCCCAACTCACATTATAGACCCTGAACACCTTGGGGTCAATATCATAAAATAGCCTGTATATAAGAAACTTGATAGAATATCAGGTTGAACACGATATCCAAGCAAACAAACATACTGATGTGATGAAATACTGAATTGTTCCAGCATATATAATTCATTTCAATAACTTTAGCATTTCAGCAGTATAATCATTTGCAGAATGCTTATGTGCATAAATATATAGTGTAGGCAAAAAAATATATATATTTTGGAAATTTCAGAGCCCATTTCTGCAACATCTAATTTTTCGTTGTAATGCACCCAGTGGAGCATGACAGCACTTTACATTCCCCAAAAAATCTGATGTTTATCTTTTAACAATGCCAAGTATATTTGTAGCCTTGCAAGCTTAGCATATGTTCAAAATGTGCTATATATTTACTTTAAAGGGACATGAACATATTTTTCTTTGTTGTAACAGAAAGAGGGTATTTGATAATGTGTCACTTTGTGTTTTGTTTTTTCAAATAAAGGTCTCAGAGCACAAAAATGTATTCAGAAGTCCAATTGCACTCGAGGGCTGCCCTCTGCCAGCCAGTGAGATCTACAGATAAAAGTATACTCATTGCATTTCCTGTTAAAAAGGTTTTACTTTATTTAATTTTTTTCATATTTTTTCATGCAAAAAACAACTCCTCTAATGTACTGTAATGTAATGTAAAAGTAAATACCTTTACATATATATATAAAATTAAATGTATTTAGTCTATCCACTCCATCCATCTACAAATGCTGTATTGTTTAAAGGCATATCAAAGTGGGCTGTATTATGAATGCATCTGATAGAAGAAAATTAGTAGTGTATGCAAACATTGCATTTTTTTTTGCATGAAAAAATACCCAAATCAGGTTAGCTGGAAGTTGAATTATGAATTAACTCTGGGTTCCTGTTTTTGCTGAAAAGCAGCCTGGGATATGTAGTTTGTCTGTGGTGAAAGGCATGGGCAGAACAGACAGAGAGCAGAATGCAACAGGAGGCACATCCCAAGCAGTGACATCACGGCTGACATCAGTGTTTTGCTATTGGCTGAGGAAGGCATTTTTAGATATTAATAAAAATAAAATGTTTTATGAAATGTGCAGCATACATAAATTATGCTTTTTGCATAAAGAGTGCAAAAATGTAATAACACAGATCACTTAGATATGCCTTTAATGTCCTATGTATATCCCAGACTTTTCATTTAATTAACTTACTACTTTCAATGAACAGCTGTTCCTCTTATACAACCTTTTCCGAAAACTACTGTTTTTTTCAGACTAAAACTGAACAACATCCCATTTCAAATCATTGAAGTTTTTGGAAAATGCCTCTGACCTGAATGTAGTTAAACTGCTACTGTAGTGTTTCCCAAATTGTTACCATTTTGCATGAACAATGGTTCCACAGTGTCCTATTTCCATCCATCAGTTTTCCAAGCATTGCCACCTTGTCCATTCTTGTTCTAGGTGGGATCTCTGGTGTTCATCACGATAAGAGTCCATCGTTGTCATAAAGCAGGCAATAGCAGACTGCACTTCTCCTGGGACCTGACTGTCTTTCAGATAATAAGGGCCAGGTTTTCCATTTGTATGGCCACCGATGATAGTTACATAGTAATTAAGTCCATCAAGTTCAACCTTTTAAGATCTCCTCTGATCTGCAATATGTGGATTAAATATTAATTAATTCGTTATTAATGAATTATTAATCAATTATTGATTTTTTTGTATTATTATTAATTAATCCAGAAGAAGGCAAACAGAAAAAAAAACAAGTGAGACTTAGCCAATCGTCTCAAAGGAAAAAAAAAATCCTTCCTGACCCCAGATACTGGCGATCAGATTTCTCCCTGGATCAATACTGTCTCTCTAATTATCCATGATAAGCCTGAATTCTCTTTTAAATTAGAAATAAATCCAGTCCCCTTTTAAAGTTATCTATCGAATCCGCTATCACCACCTCCTCTGGTAGAGAATTCCACAGATTAACCACCCTTACTGTGAAGAACCCTTTTCTTTCTTTAAAGTGGAATCTTGATGCTACAGTATAAGCATTATCTCTTTTTAATGATAAACTATTGATTTCTGTCCAGAGGTTGGCTTACTAATCATTGCCTCTATATAATATTGCTTGAAAGTTGGAATAAATAATGATTTATCCTTTTGAGTATAGTCTATTGTTAAGACTGTTTCTGTGAGTGCAATATAAGATAATTATTACTTTTCACTAAATCACAGTCTTTTGGGGCAATATAAATATCTAAAATCACTTACAACAAAAACTTGACCAATTACTTCCATACTTAAGGCCCTAATAAACCTGGAAGTTTCAATTTTTACCTTTTTACTATACAAACAACTATATGAAGGGATTTCTATGTGAAATTATTGTTTTAGGACTCATTAAACATTTGTGTCTGCTTCAGTGAACATATCTAGTACAGAAATTAGATTTTTAGTGATTTTATATTGTATATGTGTGTGTTGCTTACTTTTGATAGGAATGTTGCCTTTATTTAGCGAGAGAATAATGTATATGTATATTAATTGTTATATATTATAAACCCCAACATTTCAGAAGCATTTTATGCAAGCATAAAATAAAATGGGAAAATGTGTACACAGGAAATAGAAAGATGTAAATAAACTACACCAGACACTATACCACAATAAAACTATATTGGTATGCTGGTTTCAAAATATGCACAGTGATAGTTTGTAGGTAATATGCATCCCTTTTAATCCAATAGCAAATATGTTGACTGGTATAATTAGGAAAAAAACACAGTGAGTGTCATGAGATTTCCAGAACTCTGACTCATGTGGTAAGTATGAGTCATAGTGAGGTGTAAATGTAAATTCATTCAGTTCAAATGCAGTAATACTACTGTACAGTATAAGAATGTGCTATGCATTATTGTATTCCATGATAATAACTCATATTCTCACTGCTGGGTATAATATAATAGTATTGCGGAATCATATGCACTTTATATTATAACTCCTGAATATGAACGGAGGGCAAATAAAATGGTGCATGGACTAAAAGAGAAAACCTGTATGGATAGCCTTCTTGGCCTTAATATGTATTACTTGGAGAGGTGATATGATGGAAACCTTAAAATATATATCGTAGCCAGAATTATTCTGAGGGGGATACAGCTCATTGTATACACAGGCCATAAAAATATCTTTTATATACACACATACAAACACAGAAAAGTCTGGTGGGGCATTTGTCCCCCCCCCCCCCCCCCCCCCCAATTCCTACAACCATGATCATAGGATTTAATAATGTTTAGGAGTGAAGTATCCTTCACAAAAGAGGAATATACGAACAAGATGTTCTGATATAAAGTTGGAAGATTTAGGGGTAATATGTGAAAGTGCTACTTTATAGAAATAATAGTAGATACATGGAACACATTTCCAAAAGTAAAGTTCCCTGGTGGTCCAATGGCTAGGATTTTGCGACCTGGGTTTGATTCCAAGTCAGAGAACCAAGAGGTTATGACACCCTGAAGCCTTATAGCTGCAGTCTGAGAATACAAAAATGTATATATATAATCCTACACACCACTTTAATAACTAAACCATTCTTCTCTGACAAAATACAAAGATTTTTGAAGTAGTTTACCAGGGAAACAAATGATTTCATATGAAAAAAAAATAAAGGTATACAGGAGTTGGCATGTTATTTCAAGAGGATTCAAGATCATAGAGAATATCAGATGTAGAAATGGCAGACAAAAAAGCAAATTAAATAGGTTAACCATAGCAGATGTGACAGCTAAAGGAGATTTTGGATCAGCATCAAGTGAGTGATTTTACAAATGAAACAAAAAAGAACGTCAGTGTTAAACGTGGGAGAAAAGAAGTGATAAGTTGTTATAAAAATAGAACACAAGTATATCAAAACTGAAATAATATATCGGTAAAGTTACACCAGTAAAAAATTAAGCAACATAAAGTGCTATTTTAGTATTTATCAAAATGCACCTGCAGACAATGAGCATAGAAAAGAACACATTTTGACTTTTTAGAAAAGCAAATCCTTAAATGAAAGAACAAAAAGCTGGATAACAGAAGACAGGTTTGAGATCAACAACAGAGGAATCATTACTTGTCAAAGACAAGAGCATAAAAATCAAACACTTCAACATATGAGATAAATTCTTTGTTACAAAAATTGATTTTATGACAACTATTAGATCTCATTTTATTCTTGGTGCTAATGCATCTGCTTCTAGTGTTAGACACATTTTTGCTACATGCAACAAGTAAAAAAAAAAAGGACAATCTAAGGTTCGAATAAGATAAATAAAGCATTGTTTTTGGATAACAATTACCAATATGGGTAATACCTTGGCCTTCCTGTACTACAATTACTTTGCTGTTTTTATTTTGTATTGTTTTCCAATTCTATACTTTGTCTATTTGATCACCCTTTTGCAATTTTGTACTGATTTTATACATTTCAACTATGACTGTAAGGTTATTATTATTATTGTTTATTTGTAACGCGCCAACATATTCCGTATCGCTATACATATGTTGTGATCAAGGGAAAACAATATTAACACATTACAAAGATGGAGGGCCCTGTCTTTGAGCTTAGAATCCAGTGTCCACAGAGCTTTCCCCAAAGCACCAAGCAAGATTGAAAACTCACAGACTTACAATCTAAAGGTTTTGGGTGAGCTACAGGAGGGTGAAAATGCAGTTTGCATGTTAAGGGGTCAGGTGATAGGCTTCTGTAAACAGGTGTATTTTTAGTGAGGTTTTGAAGGATTTGAGGCAGAAGGATAGTCTAGTGGAGCGAGGAGTTCCAGAGAATAGGGGCAGAGCAAGTAAAGTCCTGAAGACGGGAGTGAAAGGAGGTGATGGGGAGGAGGAAAGAAGAAGGTCATTAGCAAAGCAATGATGGCAGGTGGGGGGATATTTAGAGATGGGAGCAGAGATATAAAGGGGTGCGCTGTTGTTGAGGGCTTTGTTTTAGTTAGGGTCATGATTTAAAATTTTATTCTGGAGGTTACAGGAAGCCAGTGGAGTGATTGAGAGAGAGGTGCTGCAGACACAGAGTGTTTACTACAGTGGATGAGTCTAGCAGACACATTCATTATAGATTGAAGGGGGGATAGACGGGAGGTGGGTAGGCCATATGATGAGGGAATGTATTAGAATCTTAGTTGTGTCTTTTGTAAGATAGTGACGTATTTTGAAAATGTTTTTTTAAATTGAAAAGACAAGATTTTGTTAGTGACTGTGTATGAGGAATGAAAGAGAGGACATGGTCCAGTAGAACCCCAAGACAACGTGCTTGGGAGGTAGGAGTGATGATGGCATTGTTGACAGTGAGAGAGATATGAGGAATTGACGCTGTAGTACAGTAGATGGTGGGAAGATTAAGAGTTAGGTCTTAGACATGTGGAGTTTGAGATGGTGGGTGGACAAGCAGGGGGATATGCTTGAGAGGCAGTTGGAAATACGTGCTAGAAGAGAGGGGGATAGATCAGGTGCTGAGAGGTAGATTTCATTGCCATCTGCGTAGAAATGATACTGAAGTTCAAATGATTTTATTAGAGTGCCAAGTGAGGATGTATAGATGGAGAATAGGGGGCCTTGGACTGAACCTTGGGGCACAGCAACAGACAGAGGGTTAGGAGAAGAAGAGGTGCCAGAGAAGGAGACACTGAATGTTTGATCTTGTAGGTATGATGTGAACCAAGAGAGAGCAGTATCTCTGATTCCAAGGGAGAGGAGAATTTGGATTATTAGAGGGTGATCAACTGTATTAAAGGCAGCAGAGAGATCCAGGAGAAGCAGAATAGAAAAGTGACCCTTTGACTTGGCAGGGAGCAAACCGTTAGTGACTTTTGTGAGAGTTGTCTTAGTGGAGTGTTCGGGCTGTAAGGATTGGAAGGTGTCAAGCAGGGAGCTGGAGGAGATAAATTGGGTAATGTGATTGTAGACGAGTTGTTCAAGCAATTTAGAAGCCAGGGGAAGTAGAGAGATACGGCGGAAGATTAGACGCAGAGTCAGAATCAGATGAGGGTTTTTAAGAATGGGTGTAATTATGGCATTTTTTAGAGATGATGGAAACATGCCAGTGTTTAGGGAAAGGTTGAAGAGATGTGTGAGAGCAGGGATAAGTGTGGTAGGGAGGGGATGCATTAGCTGTGATGGAATAGGATCTAGAGGACAGGTAGTAAGGCGAGAGGTTGATAGTATGCTGGATACTTCATCCTCTGTTACAAGGTCAAAGGAGTGCGTAATGGCTGTGGGATTAGGGAAGGGTAAAGGCCGGGTGATATCAGTTAGTTGTGATCCATGTTGAGAGGAGAGTTTGTTACAAATGTTTTCAATTATATGCTGGCAAAGTCTTCAGCTGTGAGACAGGAAGGGATGGGAGGTGGTGGTTGGCGGAGAACAGTGTTGAAAGTAGCAAACAAACGTTTGGGGTTAGAGGACAGTGTAGATATTAAAGATGTAAAATAGTGCTGTTTGGCAAGGTTGATGGCGGAGAAGTAGGAGCGCAACTTGTAATGAAGGAAATCTGCTGGATTGAGAGATTTCCTCCATAGTCGTTCAGCAGTGTGGGAGCACACCTGTGTGTACTCTGTTTGTGTAGTGTGCCATGGTTGTGGATGAGAGAGAGGGTGTCTGCGTGTGGTTATGGGGGCCAAAGTGTCAAGGGTGGAAGTAAGAGTCATGTTGTACTGTGAGGTGGCAGTGTCAGGAGATCAGTGAGTGGACTGAGGAGGGGTTGTAACACAGTGGAAAGGTGTTGTGGATCAAGTCCTTGAATATCTCTGTGGGTAATGGTGTAGGGGGTAGAAAAAGGGCAGTGAGAGAAAGATGTAGTGAGGCTGCAGGATAGTAGGTGGTGGTCAGACAGAGGTAGTGGGCAGATGTCAAGGTTAGAGGTTGTCCAGAGATGGGTAATAATAAGGTCAAGGAAATGTCCATCACGGTGAGTTGGGGAATCTGTAAATTGTGAGAGGCCCAGGGAAGAGGTGAGTGAAAGTAGTTTAGCAGCAGTAGGGGAGATAGGGGTGGCCAATGGCAATGTTGAAGTCGCCAAGAACAAGTTGGAGGAGAGAAAGCGAGGGAGCCAGGGGGCAAAATGATCAAGAAATTGAGAGACTGGTCCAGGAGGTCGATCGATCACAGCAACACATAGATAGGTGAGAAAAATCGGATGGTGTGAACTTCAAAACATGTAAATTGGAAGGAAGCAATAGTGGGTATGGAGTGAAATGTGCACAGAGAGGAAAGAAAAATGGTTCCAGGTCGAGGTAAGTGACTGAAGTGAAAACCACCGTGGGAGACTGCAGCAGGGGAGGCAGTGTCTAAAGGAGAGAGACAGGTTTCTGTAAGAGCCAGTAGATTGAGGGAGTTTGAAGTGAATAGGTCATGGATGAAAATGAGTTTATTGCAGATAGCTTGTGCATTCCAGAGGGCACAGGAGATGGGCAGAGAGGATGGTTTGGGCAGGATATACGTATTAAGTTGCAGGGGTTTGGGGTATTTGAAATCCTGAGGGCAGTGCGTGGCTGACAGCGGGTGGAAATCAGTGAGGAGCCTGGATTAGAAGATATATCTCCAGCTGCAGCAGAAGGAGAAGTGAAAGGAATAGGAAGTGGAAGTAGGCAGATAACATATTACATAGTAGGATCACTTACCAAATTACTTTCTCAGTTGCTTTCCTTTTCCTTCTAACTTTGCATACCCTCCTACCTAATGAAACTTTACTTTCTTCCTGACCCTTGCTATTTGTTATCTGCCTCTCCCATCCCCTTTAGATTGTAAGTAGAGAGTTTTCAATCTTGTAGAGTGCTTTGGGAAAAAGCACTTTCTACAAAGATTCTAAGCTCAAAACAGGGCCCTCCACTTTTTGCAGTTTGTTAAAATGTATATTTTTCCTTGTTCATTTCCTCTGTATAGCGCTACGGAATATGTTGGCGCGTTACAAATAAAAGTAATAATAATAATAATAATAATAATAGGTCTTACAAAAGTGTTTTTGCTTGTGAGCTGTAGGAGAGGGAGGAGATACTGTAGTGACTGAAGGAAGGAGAGGAGCTTATCAGAGCAAAAAAAAGGGGAGGAGATGAGAGAAGGTGAAATGGTTATTTCATTAGGTACATGATGTGGGGAAAATGGGGAGGTGAATCTGAGTGTGAGACAGGAGATGATATAGAATAAGAAGATGGCAAAGACAAGAAGAAGGTGAGAGGAAACATTGTGACACAGTGTGTACTATTAGTAATAAGCAGGTTGCTGTTTTGAATGAGTCTATAGATTAAGAGAAAGCAGGGGAGGGTGGGGATTGGTTCCAGGTGAGAGCAAGGAGAGGTGTGGGGCAGTCAGAGTGTGAGACTTTGCAAAAGTTTCTGTAACAAATAAATATATAAGAATTAGTGGAGGAGGGGGGTGTGGCTAGCAAGCTCTCAGAGCAGACATGCCACTGAAGAGCTCCGCTAAACTATATAATAAAGTTGGAGATAAGTACATTTAACCCAAAGAGACTTATAAATATTACCTCTAACCTCTTTAAGTCCCGCAGATCAAGCACATATACATTTCCTTGTGTGAGTTTAAAGGAAAATAAATATATTTCCTTTCCTGGACACCTGCATGGAGCCAGAGGATACAGCCTGCAGAGGGAGAGGCGCAACCGTCCGCAGCTGCCTTTGACCAGATCAGGGCAACCTTTAGAGGCTGGAGGTGAGACGACGGTGTGGGAGGCAAAGGGGTGCTGCAGCCGGTTTCCCCTGGTGGATTACCAATTCTGGAGCGAGCGTCTCCTTGTGTGGTGACCCGAGGGGACCCTTGGAGGAGATGTGGCACAGCCATCTTGCGCCACACGGCTACATCGTGAGTGCTGCACCCAGGGCGGCAGTTAAACCACCTCAACACTGCCTGGCTGTAGTGACACCTGGGTCTATAGAGGAGGGGTGATACAGGGTAATTGCTGGTTCTTTGCCAACATATCCAGACAGATATATGGCTATGTAAGACTGAATCGTGGAGTACACGAGGGAGTTCTACCGTGGAAAACATTTCCGCCATCCTGTGACACCAGAGGGGCATGCATTAGCGCAAGTGGCATGCCAGGAAAGATAGGCTATCACTTTTGAAAGGAGAGCAAAAAAAGAAAAAAAAGAAAAGAAGGGAAACAACAGAAAAAGATAATAATATAAAGAGGAGAAAAGGGGAGAATGACTGGCAGTTCCTCAAGAAGAAACACAAAGGGCATCCAAGATTAATGTATGTCTAAGCCGAGCATGCAATCCTCCCAAAAATCTTCTGCAGACGGCGTGCAATCTTCAAAATCAAATATGAAAATAACAGCTCCAAGCACGAAGGCGGACATTCAAGAACTGAAGGAGCTGAAACCAAAATTAAGGGAAGAGCAGACCCGGAGAATAGTTCAAGGAGACAAATGTGAGAATACTTAATTTGCAGGAGTCTGTGCAGGATTTGCCTGTATACAAGAAGGAGCTTTGTAGGGCTCTTCTGCCCAACTTAGAGGAGGCAGGTCTCAGGTTTGACAGAATACATAGAGCATTGGGCAGACAACCCACGCCCGCTGAAAGGCCAAGAGACATTAGAATTCAGTTTCACTACTTCTCTACGAAGGCATTGTTTATGAAAGAAGCCAGGTCAGGAATTCCTGAAATCAGGTGTATCACTCCAAACTAATTTCTCAATTTACCCTGTATAAGAGAGAATCTCAAAAACGGTTACTGGAAGTTTTAACAGCCCTTAGCTATAGCTACTCATGGGGTTTCCTGTTCAGGTTAAATATAAATAGAGATTCGAAGTTTTACACTATCCACACACTTGAAAAAGGAATGGCTCTTCTCCGTTCCTGGAATCTTGCAATCCCCGAGTATCCTGACTTGGTGCAAGGACAACCTCCTCGCCTAGAGAAAACCTAGAAAATGTAATTAGTTGGTATAATAAGTGGAAAATATATATTTTGTACTGACGTACCGATGATTCCTTAAAATGAGTTTCCATGTATTTTGTTACTCCTTGCTGAACTTTGCTTAAACGTTACCTACACCAAGAAGGACATACAGACTGGGAAGGACTTCTATTTCAAACAATATTGTTGTTGGAGACATGAACAACCTGTTTTTCTCCCTTTAATAGGCTTAATACTCATTGTAGTCTTGACCACTTGTTTTTTGACAAAGAACCGTATTGAGTCTATACTTTGGACCTCGTGATGCTGATGGGGCAATGGCTAAGATTGAGTCTATACTTTGGACCTCGTGATGCTGATGGGGCAATGGCTAAGATGGGATCTCATGTGGAGGATTGCCTCTCTAGCTATTCAATATTTGGGCTTTGGAAAGCAAATAAGACAGGGGCAGGCTGGGGCTGAGGTCAGTTTGGGGTTGTCCTCTGGTCCTTGCCCGGTTGGCATAGACAGGTCTAATTTTCACAATGTTTTGGGATGGAGAATGGTCCTATGTGACTTACCATAATGCACATTTGTTTAGGACATAGGAGTAATGTCTACTTTGCGCTCATAAGGCTCTGTCCAAAGTGTTAACTAATGCTGGAAAGGCCACTATGCATGACTTTGATCCTGCAATAGCCCCTGGGAAAGATGTTAACTTGTTAGTTTAATCAGGCGATCCGTGGTTGTATCTGTTTTTATTTTTCAGATACATTATGGCTCACCTTTAAATTTAGAGGCCAGCTGCTGCTCTCCTCTGTAATTGGAGTTTTAAAAGCTGATATATTCTGAAAAGTTCATTTTCGGAAGAGCAATAACTTCGAGAATAATTATGTAATAATTACGCTGCATACTAGCTTTTGGTGGTGTACATACACAATAAGTTTGACTTATTAATTAGTCTATTAACCTTTTTCTTTTTCGTTATTCTATTTTATTTACTTATTAATCTATAATTTACTTTAGATTTTTTTTGTCCTTATAACCTCTTTCCCTTCCATAGCCTTCCTGATATCCAATAGGAGATAAATCCCGAACTACAGAGAACGGTTTCAAGGCACAGGTTGTGTTCTAAAAACTTGGAGTGGACAGTCACAACAATAGGTGAGTTATGAGTCTCAATATTGTATTCCATAATGTTCAGGGGCTGAAGGAATACTGTATATTGGGGGCCGATATCATTTTTTTAAAGAAACACACTTTAAAAAGAATTTGATCTCGAAGTAATGGGGGATCTATTTTAATATACCAGAGGCTTAACTTACTGAACACAAAAACATACAGAGATAAGCAAGGAAGGTACATTGTAGTGCAGGGGTCCATCAATGGGAGGGAGGTATCTCTGCTAAACATATATGTACCAAAGTGGACCAATCGGCCTTCTTCCACAGAATCTCCGATCTAATGGTTACATTGCAGCAGATAGATATGAATGAGGAGATATGAATGCAGTCTTAGACCCCATGAGGGCCAAAACTAGGGATGTTTCTTCTTCCATGATCCCAACAGCAACAAGAGCACTTAAATCTTTAATCAAAAATCACTGTTTATTTGACGTCTGGAGAGCTCTTAACAGGATGGAAAACAATTATACATTTTATTCAGCTAGACATAATTCCCATTCAAGTGGCCGTTCCCTAGGCTGGACTCTTAATCCAGCATTGCTTAATGATAATCTCATAAGGGAGGAAATTTGAAAATCATTAGAAGAATATTTTCATTTGAATAGTTGTGGAGTGGTGGACCAGATGGGGATATGGTCAGACCATCTGGGGGTTATGAGGAGTCTCTGTATACAATAGGTACAAGGGCAAAGAAGCTAGAGAGGGCGCAAATGAGCTTAATGCCAGAATCTCTAAACTGCAAACAGTATATTACTCTGTTAATCTTTTAAGATCTCCTCTGATCTGCAATATGAGGATTAGTTATTAATGAATTAGTTGTTAATTGTTAATTAATTATTAATCAACTTTTTTTTTATTTTTTTTTATTAGTAATTAATCCAAAGGAAGGCAAACAGAAAAAAACTCAAGTGAAACTTGAAACAATTAATTCCTTCCTGACCACAGATACTGGCGATCGGATTTCTCCCTGGATTAATACACTCTCTCTAATTATCCAGGATAACCCTGAATTCCCTTATTATTCTCCAGGGAGAAATCCGATCGCCAGTATCTGGGGTTAATTAATTAATTAATAATTTAAAAAAATTGAAATAAAAAATAAATCATGAAATAATTGGTTAATAATAAATTAACAACTAATTCATTAATAATTAATCTGCATATTGCAGATCAGAGGAGATCTTAAAAGGTTGAACTTGATGGACTGAAAGTCTTTTTTCAACCTTAATTACTATGTAACTATTTAATTATAATTAAATCCAGTTTACTTTTAAAGATATCTATCGAATCCCCTGTCACCACCTTCCTTGGTAGAGAATTCCACAGATTCCACACCCTTACTGTGAAGAACCCTTTTATTTCTTTAAGGTGGAATCTTTTTACTTCTAACCTCAAGCGGTGTCCTCTTGTCAGTTGAAAACCTCTTGGTACAAAAAGCTCCCTTGACAAATCTTTATACTGCCCCTGGATGTATTTATATAATGTAATCATATCTCCTCGTAGACGCCTTTTTTCTAGAGAAAATAAGCTTAATTTGGTTAGTCTTTCTTCATAACTTAGCCCCTCCATTCCCCTAATTAGTTTTGTTGCCCTCATCTGTGCCTTTTCCAGCTCTAAAATGTCCTTTTTATGAAGTGGTGCCCAAAATTGTACTCCATATTCCAAATGAGGGCATACTAGAGATTTGTATAGTGGCAGAATTATATTTCCTTCCCTTGCTTCTATACCCTTCCTAATACATTCTAATATTTTATTAACGTTTGCAGCTGCTGCTTGGCTTTGAGCACTGTTACCTAAAGGTTGTCCACAAGTACTCCCAAGTCCAATTCAATATCTGATACCCCTATATTTGCTCCATTAAGAATATAAATTGCATGGCTATGTTTCCTTCCCAGATGATAACATTATATTTAAATCTCATCTGCCATTTAGATGCCCATTCCTTAATTTTATGTGAATCCCTTTGAAGGGTAAGCACATGATTATCTGATTTAATTACCTTGCATAACTTTGTATCATTAACGAAAATGGAGACACTACTTTTCAATCCCACCTCTAAGTCATTAATAAATATGTTAAAAAGGAGAGGACCTAATAGTGAACCCTGAGGAACCCCACTTACCACGTTAGTCCAATCAGAGTATGTTCCATTTACCACAACCCTTTGCTTCCTGTCTTTTAGCCGCTTTCAATCCATGAGCAGATATTTACTGCAATTCTTGTATCCCTTAGTTTGCTTAATAGTCTCCCATGTGGCACTATATCAAAAGCCTTTGCAAAATCCAAATAAACTACATCCACTGAGTTGCATTGATTCAAGTTCCTGCTAACCTCCTCATAGAAACGAATTAGATTTGTTTGACATGACCTATCCCTCATAAATCCATGTTGACTCCTACTTACAGTCCTGTTCAAATAGACATATTCTTGTATATTATCCCTTATTAACCCTTCTAAAAGCTTTCCCACTACAGAAGTGAGTCTCACTGGTCTATAATTCCCCAGATTTGCTATTGCTCCCCTTCTAAATATACGTATCACATCTGCTTTTCTCCAGTCATCTGGTAGAGACCCTGTTTTGAGTGAATCTTTAAAAATTAGATATAATGGTTTTGCTATTACAGAGCCCAGTTCCCTCAGTACCCTTGGATGTATTCCATCAGGACCCAGGGCTTTATTAACATTTATTTTTTTAACCTCTTTTGGATTTCTTCCTGTGTTAACCAGTTATTTGGTGAAGGTAGTGTAACCCCATTATGTTGCAGTGACCCAATCATTGGTATCTCCCTTGTGTATACCGAAGAAAAGAACCTAATTAGCCCATCTGCCTTTTCCTGGTCACTAATTTTCAGATGGCCTGTGTCACATTGAAATGTTCCTATTGCTTCCTTCCTGGCCTTCTTCCCATTAATATCCCTAAAAAATATTTTAGGGTTAGTCTTACTCTCTTTAGCAAATAATTTTTCATTTTTTATTTTAGCCAGTCTAATAGCCCTTTTGCAAGCCTTGTTGATTTCCTTGTACTCCCGTAAAGCAGTCTCTGTCCCCTCTTGTTTGTATAATTGAAATGCCTGTTTTTACTCTGTATCTTGATCTTTAAATCAATGTTAAGCCACATTGGATGTGATTTCCTCCTTTTACTTTTATTCCCACTTGGTATATGGTGATAAGTATGTATATTTAGTAAGGATTTAAATGTTGTCCATTTATGTTTAGTATTTTTACCTGCCAGTTCTTTGTCCCAGTCTATACTTTTTATTGCTGCACTCAGACCGTTAAAATCTGCCCTTTTAAAATTAAGAGTTTTTGTTGGCCCCTTAAAATGTTGTCTTTTTTAATTCAATCTCAAATAAGACTGTGTTGGGTATCACTGTTTCACATTTGATATATATATAAATAATATTTGTGATAACTTACTCCAAGATAGTCTCATTTCTAGTAGGCTCTTGTATAATCTGGGCTCATTTATCCAGTTTATTTCAGGATAATTAAAATCTCCCATTATCAGAACTTGCCCTTGCTTAGCTGCATTTCCAATCTGTAACAATAATTCTATTTCCTCACTATCAGCTATATTTGGGGGTTTATAGCATACTCCTACTAATATTGTTTTGGTGCTCCACTATTTAACTCTATACGCAAACATTCAACATTACCACTAGTTTCACTATAAATATCTTCTCTGACTATAGGCTTACATTCAGGCTTAACATACAGACAAATCCCTCCTCCTCTTTTACCATTGCCCCTATCTTTCCTAAATAGATTATAACCATCCAGATTAACAGTCCAGTCATGAGATTCATCCCACCATGTTTTTGTAATGCCTATTAAATGCCATTTTTTATTAATTGCTAATAATTCTACCTCTCCCATTTTTCCTGGCAAGCTTCTGGTATTAGCAAGCATACACCTTATGTTATGAGTTTGTAGTTTGGTGGTGCCTGCCACTATACTTGAGTTACTTAGTAATACCTCCCTATTGACTATACTACCCCTCCCCCATATCCTCCCCTATTAGTTGTTAATTCATCCCTTATACCCTCTACACTTTCTACCCCATTACTTATATTTAGTCTCTCCCCACACCTACTAGTTTAAAAACTCATCCAGCCTTTCTACCATCCTATCCCCTAGCACAAAAGCTCCCTCATCATTAAGGTGCAATCCATCCCTGCTGCAGAGATTGTACCAAAGGGAGAAGTCAGCCCTGTGCTCTAAAAACCCAAACCCATCCTAAATGCACCACATATTTAGACACACATGAACCTCCCTATGCTCCTTCTGCCTCCCTGGGCTAGCACGTGGCCCTGGTAGTAGCTCAGAAAATACTACCTTGGGGGTCATTGCCTTCAGGTTATTACCCAGTTCTCTAAAATCATTCTTTAGGACACTCCATCTTCCACTAACTTTGTCATTTGTACCAATGTGTACCAAGACCATTAATTCATTTCCAGACCCTCCCAATAATTTATCTACCCGATCCAGAACATGCCGAACCTGAGAACCCAGGAGACAGCCAACTGTTCAATTTCTGGGATCTGGGTGACAAATCACCCTGTCTACCTTTTAATAGAGTCCCCTACCACCAAAACTTGTCTGTTGCTCTGTCTATTATGCCCTCCCACTCCTCCAGTAGAACTGTTCTCCCGGCTGTTAGTGGGAACAGCTCTATCTGGAATTGTCATTCCTGAATGGACATCCCCAACATTTTCACACAATCTGGCAAAGCTGTTGGTGATTGCCAAGTCAGAACTGGCCTGCCTCCTCCTGTTCCACCTGATTCCCCTTCTAACTGTAACCTAGCTACCTCCCTGGACATCCTCACTAGTCCCAGCTCCACTCTCCATGCTAGGCCCAGCTAAACTGTGCTCAGTGAGCACAAACTCCCTTTCCAGTGGAACAATATCACTAAGTGCTGCAATTCTCCTCTCCAGATCTCCAATTTGAGCTTCCAGAGAGGCAACATGCTCACACCTCTAACAAAGCTATGGACCCTGGATCATCTGTTTCAGTATTGCATACATATGACTGGATGTACACTGAGTGAGGTTGCCACTGGACTGACTCATAATTATTATTATTGTCTACAAAAATTCAGTGGGAAAAATAAACAATAATAAAAAATAATATATTTGTATAAAGTTTTATAAAAAAAAAATATATATATTTTTTTCTTCCCCCTCTTTTCTTTGAAGTCCCTCCTTTTATTTAAACTCCTACACTTTAACTAGAATTGCACTTATACTAGAAATGTTCGTAAGCTCACAAGTTCGCTCCTTCTCCTGTTTATATTAACTTCTGCCTTCTCACCTGGGCACAATTAGGGCACTCTTCAGTTTATCAGCCTTTACTTGTAAAAAGTAAAATCCACCTGCAAACAGCCCCAAACAGCTCACAAACCTTGATAGTAGTTTAGCACAGTCAAACCACACTGCACTTACCTGGGCTCAATTAGTGCACTCTGCAATTTATCAGCATTTACTTGTAAAAAGTAAAATCCACTTGCAAACAGCCACAAACAGCTTACAAACATTTATAATAGTTTAGCACAGTCAAACCACAACCCTTGTACCTGGGCACAATTAGTGCACTCTGCAGTTTATCAGCCTTAACTTGTAAATTGTAAAAACTATTATTAAAAACAATTCAAAGACATTCTCTTACCTCATCACAAATTATTATACATTGAATTCTTAAATGGAAAAGAAATAAAAACAGATATCATTGAGGCTAAAATTATTGTATTACACAAGGAAGGGAAGGACCCAGTTCTATGCCAGAGCTACAGACCGATCTCATTGATCAATAGCGATATCGAATTATATTCTAAAATATTAGCAAATAGACTGACACAATTGCTTCCACATTTGATCCATCCAGATCAGGTTGGCTTCATCCCTGGAAGGGAAGCTCCTGACAACACTAGGCATATTTTTAATCTTATAGATGTTGCATCCTTAAGAAAAATCCATATGATGCTTCTCTCATTAGATGCAGAAAAAGCATTTGATAGAATAGATTGGAACTACATGGGGGATGTTTTGAGCAAATTCGGGTTTCAAAGAAACTTTTGTTAAAAGCATTATGACACTTTATTCAGGTACAAGGGCGTACGTCTCCTACCAAGGATTTAGATCTCATCTATTTAACATAGGTAGAGGGACAAAGCAGGGCTGCCCCCTAGCCCAGCTAATCTTCGCATTATGTATAGAACCACTGACTATACAAATCAGGAACTGCCAAAACATCAAGGGTATCAACATAGCGAAGAAGGAATTTAAAATGAATGTGTTCGAGGATGACATTTTATTAACAATTTCAGAACCGCTAACTGGGCTTCCCAACTTGTTAAATGTACTGGAAAAAATGGAAACATATCAGGTTTTAAGGTAAATGCAAGTAAAAGTATATCTTCTGCAGCAAATGGTGAAACTGTTGGCATTGAACTCCTCTTTCAAATGGACACAGCAATCTATTAAATATTTAGTCATTAACATACCTAAGCGGACTAACTTAATTTATTGGGGTAATTATCCAAATATTCTCAAAATACTTTTTAAAGACCTGGTTCTCTCATTCGATTCTCTTGGCTGGGGAGAATCAATGCGGTAAAGATGAACACTCTTCCCAAATTAATGTACCTTTTTAGAACGCTTCCAATTGCAATTAAAACGAAAGAGGTCATGAAACTGCAGAAAGCAATCCTCCACTTTGTCTGGAATCATAGGAGGCCTAGAGTGTATAGACAATCCATGATAGCCTCAAAAAGGATAGGTATTTGTCTACTCACCTATTATAAAGCATCCCGATTGGCACAGCTGTCCAAATGGTTTATCAGGAAAAAACGCTCATGTTGGGTGGATATAAAAAAAAGTAATCGACTCAAACAACAGAATCTTATTATCAGGCAAGAGCCATGGATATGCTTAAAAAAAAATCTGACTGGGTGACCTACCCCAAAGTATTATTAACTCCATTAGTCTATGGGGGAAAAATTAACAGGTGTACACCATTAGTAGAAGCAGGGTCGTGGCTCACTCCTTTGTGGGTACCCACACCAGAGTCCGTGGGGGAATCTAAATGTCAGTTCACTTGGTGAATTCATCAAAATTTTCACATAGCAGCAGACATCTTGTTAAGAGGTCCGAATTGGTCTCCAGTGAGCTTCAGGGAACAATATCTCCCAGCCCAGAGAAAGTGGCTTAGATTCGCATTCATACACACCAATATGATCTCCATTATGAAGAGCAATAGTCCCTCTAAGAAATCCACTTTTAAGAACTGCTGTCTACACAATGCTAATGGTAGGAAGAATATCTCTACCTTACACATTTCCTTAATTGATCAAGAGACAAAAGACAAGTTACCGTATTAGGTAGCCTGGGAAAAGGAATTGGACATAACTTTGGAAGATGCACAGTGGGCAAACATCCTTAAAAGTGCTGCAAACTCCTCCTTAAATTTAACCATAAGAGAGAATACCTATAAAACTATTTTTAGATGGTATCTTACACCAGAAAGATTTTGCAAGTGAAAGGAGTCTTTTAACGGGAACTGTTTCAGAGGTTGTGATGAACTTGGTACATTGAGGCATGCACTGTGGGATTGCACCAAAATAGGTCATATATGGCACTAGACGTACAATACATTAGATAAACTAGTGGGTTCACCTGTCCTTAGGAAACCTGGGGAGGCAATATTGGGACTTCCCTTCCAAGGGTTCCCAAAGGAGTTGCAGTTCTTGTCAAACCAGGTTTTTCTGGCCTCTAGAATCATAATAGCCCAAAATCGTAAAGAGGGTGTGGCCACGCCTGAGTAGATTAAGAGATAGCTCCAACAAATTTATAAAATGAGCATATTATCAGCAGATATAGTACAAAAATTGGGATCTATGGACACTTAGAGTGGGTTGGGACTGAGGAATAGCAGGGTCAAATCTGATTGGAATGGCAGAGAATACTCCTAAAACCTCAACATCACTCCCCCACCCCACACACACACTTTTTTTCTTTTCTTACTATATGATTTTGCACAGAACAAATTGCTGTTACCAAAAAATGTTGTTTGAGAAAATAATGAAAAAGGTGGATAAGACACATGCAGAAGTTATTATTTGTTATATTTTCACGATTGTATGTTATAACTAGACATTATGTACTTTCTCAGTGTCTTAATAAAGAGAATACAAAAAAAAGAATTAGTGGGGGAGGAGAGAGGGGCAACGTGTACTCAGAGGTTGTAAGGGCAATAAAAAAACAGTGGTGTGCATAGCAAACAAATAGAGATATAATAACACAGACATTTAGGAATATTAATTATCCATAGGAGGAATATGATGATTGTTGATGAAGACCTGTGATAATACCTTGTTGCATGGTCCAGGTCAGAGCAAGGAGAGGTGTGGGGCAGTTAGAATGTGAGAGTTTGCAAAAGTTTCTTGTTGCAGGGTCCAGGTGAGAGCAAGGAGAGGTTTAGGGCAGTCACAATGTGAGAGTGGAACTATGTACTTATTTTGCCATCTGTAAAGCACTTTGAACAAAAGTGCTATATAAATGTAAATAAAAAAAATAATTACTGGATAATTCAATATCAATGTATGATAATTGCTTGGTTTGAGATTTTTTTATTGTTATTTTGGTCACTATTGAGTATTAATGGAGCTAACCACCTATTTGCTATGGAAAAACTATATTTGACAATGTACAATATGTTTTTGAAAGTGCCAAACATAAGAATTTAATGTAATGTTAGTAATATATGTAATTATTCCGCAATTTTTAATTTATGTAAGAAGCTACAACTTCAAATTTACATTTGAAGTTACAATCCAAAGTGTCTGTGCTTTAATTAGGACTAATGGACATTTTCTCAGTCTACAAAGACCATTTCAATTTTTAATTTATGTAAGGAGCTGCAACTTTTAATTTACATTTGAAGTTACAATCCAAAGTGTATGTGCTTTAATTAGGACTAATGGACATTTTCTCAGTCAACAAAGACCATTCCATGTTGATACGGCAGCTTAGCAGGGCAATTGAACAATGGGAATCAATGCACACATTATAGCACTTTTGAATTTATTAGTTAATAACAGTTTTCTACAAAAGCACATAGTGTAAATGTGGTATATCAGTGGTCGACTGACAAAGGTAGAATGAGTTTCAAAGTTAAGCAAGCTTAAAATAAGCATGACAATTTAAGACATATATTAAAAAATCATTTCAGATAGGACATAATCAAGAGGTTAACAAGATATTTATTTATTTTTAAGAATTCTTTCTCCCTTTGGGATGTGTTTATTTTAGTAAAGGATCTATGTGGCTGAGATGTACATCCCTTCCGTTTTAATAGTATAAAGGGGCTTTTACCTATGTTAATATAACTATACTAATTTAGGTGAAGTATCATATAAATATGTTAAAGGTCCACTGAAGTCATCCACACAGCTCTTCGAATACAGACAGACAAGTGTAAATTAAGTAAAGGGCAGATGTTAACGGTCTAAGGGCAGTGATACAACGTATAGACTGGGACAGACAACTGACATGTAAAAATACTGAACATAAATGGACAACGTTCAAATCCTTACTAAACATACATACTTATCACCATATACCATGTGTAAATAAAAGTAGAAGTAGTAAATCACAACCCATGTGGTTAACAATGAATTAAAGAGGAAAATGAGGAGTAAAAAACAAGCATTTAAATTATACAAACAAGAGGGGACAGAGACTGCTTTACGTAAGTACAAGAAATCAACAAGGCTTGCAAAAGGGCAATTAGACTGGCTAAAATAGAAAATGAAAAGTTAGTTGCAAAGGAGAGTAAGACTAAGCCTAAAATATTTTTTAAATATATTAATGGGAAGAAGGCGAGGAAGGAAGCTATAGGAACATTTCAATGTGAAACAGGCCATCTAATAATTAATGACCAGGAAAAGGCAGATGAGCTAAATAGGTTATTTCCTTCGGTATACATAAGGGAGGTACCAGTGGTTGGGTCACTGTAACATAATGGGGCTACACTACCTTCACCAAATAACTAGTTAACGTAGGAAGAAATCCAAAAGAGGTTGGAAAAAATAAATGTTAATAATGGAATACATTCAAGGGTACTGAGGGAACTGGGCTCTGTAATAGCAAAACCATTATATCTAATTTTTCAGAATTCACTCAACACAGGGGAACAAGAGCAAATCTGTGGAATTATGGACCAGTGAGTCTCACTTCGGTAGTGAGAAAGCTTTTAGAAGGCTTAATAAGGGATAATTTACAAGAATATGTCTATTTAAAAAGGATTATAAATTGGAGCCAACATGGATTTATGAAGGATAGGTCATGTCAAACAAACCTAATTAGTTTCTATGAGGAGGTTAGTAGGAACTTGGATCAAGGCAACTCAGTGCATGTAGTCTATTTGGATTTTGCAATGGCTTTTGATACAGTGTCACATGGGAGACTATTGAGCAAACTAAGGGATACAGGAATTGCCATAAATATTTGCTTATGGATTGAGAGCTGGCTAAAAGACAGGAAGCAAAGGGTTGTGGTAAATGGAACATACTCGGATGTGGTAAGTGGGGTTCCTCAGGGTTCAGTGGGGTTCCTCAGGGTTCAGTATTAGGTACCCTCCATTTTAACATATTTATTAATGACTTGGAAGTGGGATTGGAGTGTGGTGTCTCCATTTTTGCTGATGACACAAAGTTGTGCAAGATAATTAAATCAGAAAATGAATTACTTTCCCTCCAAAGGGATTTGCATAAATTAGAGAAATCGGCATCTAAGTGACAAATTAATGTAAACTTATGCATCTGGGAAGGAAAAATAGCCAATGGAGCAAATCTAGGGGTATCAGATATTGAAAGGGATTTAGGAGTACTTGTGGACAACCGCCTAGGTAACAGTGCTAAATGCCAAGCAGCATCTGCAAAGGCAAGTAAAATATCAACATGTATTTCGAAGGGTATAGAAGCAAGGGAAGCAAATATAATTCTTCCACTATACAAATCCCTAGTACGCCCTCATTTGGAATATGGACTACAATTTTGGGCACCAATACGTACAAAGGACATTTTAGAGCTGGAAAAAGTACAGACAAGGGCAACAAAGCTAATAAAGGGAAAGGAGGAGCTAAGTTATGAAGAAAGACTAACCAAATGAAACGTATTTACTCTAGAAAAAAGGTGTCTAAGAGGGGATATGCTTACCTCATAAATATATCCAGGGTCAATACAAGGCTTTGTCAAGGGAACTTTTTGTGCCAAGAGGTTTTCAACTGACAAGGGGACATCCCTTGAGATTAGAAGTAAAACGATTTTGCCTTAAAGAAAGAAAAGGTTTCTTCACAGTAAGGGTGGTTAATCTGTGGAGTTCTCTACCAAAGGTGGTGGTGACAGCGGATTCGATAGATAACTTTAAAAAGGGATTGGGTATATTTTTAAATAAAAAGGGCATCAAGGGCTATCCTGGATAAATAGTGAGTATTGATCCAGGGATGAATCCGATCTCCAGTATCTGGGGTCAGGAAGGAATTTTATATTTTTTTCCCTGTTGAGACAATTGGCAAAGTTTCACTGTTTTTTTTGGGGGGGACTGTTTGGATCTCAACAAAATGTGGCCAGTTCTTAAAGAGATGTGGGTACAGGACCATTTCATCTTCCTTTTGAGGAATCTGTATGTGGACCAAGAAGCCACAGTCAGAAACCAACCAAGAGCAGCAAAGGAGTGCCACAAGGTTGTATATTGTCACCTTATTTATTCATCTTTTATGCGGAATACATTATGGGTAAGGCAGAAGTAATATTGCTGGGAGAAATAACAACAACCTCAGATACGGGGTTGATACTACTCTGATGGCTGAAAACGAGGATATACTAAAGGGCCTCTTTATGAGGTTGAAAGTGGAGAGTGCAAAAGATGGTCTTATACTCAGCGCTAAAAAGATTAAGATCATGGCAAACATAATTTTCAATGCCTTGAAAATTGATGGACAAGAATTGGAGCCATCGACAGATTTAATTTTCCTGAGCTCCAAGATCTCTTCAGATGGTAGCTGCAGCCATGAAATTAAAAGATGTTTGCTACTGGGGATGAAAGCTATAACAAGTCTGGATAAGCTATTAAAAGTAAAGATATGTCATGATCAACAAAAGTCTGCATAGTTAAAACTATGGTATTCCCAGGAGTAACATATGCATGTGAGAGCTGGACCATAAAGAAGGCTATGCGGGGTAGAATTGAGGCTTTTGAATTGTGGTGTTGGATAAAACTGCTAAGCATTCTTTGCAATACAAGAAGATCCAATACATCCATACTACATGAAATCAAGCCAAACTGTTCACTGGAAGGTATTATTGTCATTACTGACTTCTGGGGCTAGAGTGGAACTCCCTGAGCCCACCCCAAAAATTGCATTTCGGGGGCCAAAATCTGTTATGGACTATTTTCTTGGTAACCACTGGACCAGGGACTTTTTCCAGGACTATGAAAGTGTGTGAGTATGTAGCCTTGTTAGGCAGGATTATTATAAAGTTTGTCACTACTTTCTGGACATTGGGACCTTGTGGGGCATATAACATTTTGTCATGGTTCCTTGCGGAAGTGTGGTTACTGTTATTACTGTACTGCTAAAAAATGGTGGTTTAACTGTCCCATGCATGAAGGAGCCTTAATCAGAGACTGTGTACTTGTTTTTTTTAATTTTATGTCAACTATACCACTGGCATAATTTACAGGTTGCTCTGAGAATGCATTTCCTTCTAACTAGCTGGAGTAAACTAGTAGCAGCTATGATTACTGCAATGTAATAATGTTATTTTACCAGTAATTAACATAGATACAATTTCCTTTTATGCCATGGTGTGTTTAGCACACCTTGGTTGTTAGTGTGACAACAAAGGGTTAACCCAAAGTTTCTGTAAGAATTTAGATATATGGTCCCTCAGAGCAGCCAGATATACTCTCTCTCTAGCCTCAGAAGAAGTAAATTGCTTAATCCTTGCTATATTTTTTTAGGTGGAAGAAAGAGATCTTCGTTGCCACTGACACTTGCAGCCTTATTAAATTGCGATTCAGCAAATTTAAAAGGGCTCTATTTAAGCACATAGCATATTTTTTTTACAAAAGCTTTTATTTATTGAAGACCTTGCTTTTGGAAAGAAGTTCACTAACTAAAAACTTTTGTAAAAAAAATATGCTGTGTGCTTAAATAGAGCCCTTTTAAATTTGCCGAATCGCAATTTAATAAGGCTGTTGATGTTTAAGTGTTACTTCTAATCACGTTCCACATTAAGATATTACACTACCTCTGAATGATGTGTGTGTCATCCTCCATATTCTAGCCGATCATCTGATCCTGGTTGAATTTTTATTTTGAAAGATAATGTTCTCCCAATAAATGCACCTCTGCTTTGCCAGGGTTTAGCTTAGCCCAGAGATTATATGTCAGCTATTATTTATGAGGCCCTTAAAAACAATGCCCCCCTTTTAATACCAAGCCCATAATTACCTTCACACTGCCTGTATGTCTGCGGGTTAGAAATGTGTGTGTGTTTATTTGCTTTTGCAGTGGGTTAAAAACCTGTTCGTAACACTGCAAAAGCAAATAAACACACAGAAATTTCTAACCCGCAGACATACAGGCAGTGTGAAGGTAATTATGGGCTTGGAATTAAATGTTGAATTTTTTCCATATGAATGAAAGCTCTGAATTTTGGATGTACATAATAGAATAAAAACAAAATTAGTATAGTGCACCTTCACATTGAAACTGACAGATATGTAATCTTCAACATGTATTCCTTATATAAATCTGACAGTTCAAAAGCAAAAGTCTCTCAACCATGGGTCCCTTCAAAAATATTTTCTTTTCTAGAGTTCTGAATCTGTCAGAAATTGTACAGTATTTCCAACCCGAAAATGTCACTGTATGAAAGGCAATAATAAGTGATTAAAGAGAAAATGTTTTACCTGTATTTCTTTTTTAGTTTTTACATCTAATATCAATTATTTACATTCCTTTATGGTTTTATAAACCCACAGATAAAAAGCGTTGAATGCCAGGCAAGTAAAGTGCTGTATATACAATTAGTCATAATTACTATTTTGCAATGCATATGTTATATAGCAAGCTCTACAGAGAAGATAAATCAATCTGCTTTCCTATGTATGTCTTGTTTGTTTGTATTATAACAATCCCGCAGATATAGCAGTTTCATTAAACTACACATTCTACAAGTCAGTGATATCCTTTCTTCTTCATTCCACTTTTTGTTATTATTGTTCTAATCTTTTTTACTATAATTTCTTTTTAATAATCCCTAGTTGTCAGAATGTTTTGGGTCCCTGCAGCCATTTTCTTACCCTAAGCTATATTTCAATCACTCTGATGTTGACTGAAAATTTTAAATGAAATAAACTAATGATAAAGTAATGTATTTTTTCATTGCCTACAAGGGAGGATTAGTAATTTATTATACCGTTTAAATTAGTCAAATTGTTTTTTTCATGTATTATATTTCACTGTGAAATCTGTGAATACATTAATAGGTCCACACACAAAGAAGTCAACACATCTTTGGAGAAAATTGCCTTTGGAGTCTTTCATGGCTCTTATTTACCCCTGTTATATCTTAATGAGTCTAGGAAACTATCTTTTAGGTTATGTTTGTTAATAATTTTAATATTGTTTTGTTGTTTTCTATTGCTGGCTTGTTTTTTCAAGAACCTGCTGCATACTGTATATACTATGGAAATAAAAGTGAATACGGTAATTCAGAAAAAGAGAGTAGTTCTTGCATGAAAATTTAAATTTCAACTAATGCAGCATATACTGTACATGCAATTATATTCCTTTCTGCATCTCTGCTATATTATCAAACTCCTTAATAGACACTGGTGTGAATAGTCTTATTATTTTTTACAAAACTACTAAATAATTTGACCAGAATAGTGAACAAAAATGTTACTGGGGTGTTGCTTTTGTAAGTAAAAGACTAGTACAGTATATGGCTTTTTGTAGGAATATGTTTAACTACCACAAATGCAATATCCAGTTAGTAAGGCTTCCTGAAGTTATTAACAGACACAAATGGTTCTTCTTTTTTTCCATTAACAACTCCTTAACTACTTTCCTCTCTGTTTAACAACAGTAATGCACTATGCTACTTTGGAATATGGTATAGACACCTGTGTACAATAATATCTAGTATTAAGGGCTTGTGTGCTCTTTATTCATACATTTTTTAAATATGTTATCATGTTTATTATATAGTTTGATTATAATTTCCTATCCTCAGTTGTGCTACCGAACATTGAAAGGAAGATCAAGCACCACTGGTGGTCTTTAGACCACAGTTTGGAAGCATCTGGTTCTCTTATCCTCACCATCACTTGGTGGTGTTTTGGTCACATCATGATCATTAGTGATGTCTTATCTCTCTGATTCAGAAGGCTCGTTGTATGACATATCCTGGACTGTTGTGTTTCCTTTATTTAAGTACTCCAGGTCTTATTCAAAGGCAACTGGACGTGTTTTTTCATCTATTATTAAGTACCCCGATATAATTAGGAAAATTAACTATACAATCTGCAGCCTAATGTGTCTAGGCCAGTCTACCCCATTTTACCTCCCTGGTGGAAGAATATCATCCTACAGTTTATTCAAACCATCTTTTCAAGGAGTTTTTTATACAGATGTGTTTGCTCTTAAGTATTAAAGTTCATTTACAAGTAAGGCTATATACTGGTCATAGGTTCTCTAAACAGTATGTGGTTTAAAATAAATAAAAGATAACATTTTGGCTTAGCTTTTAAAAAGTGTGTCTTCTTCTCAAGCAAAGCTATGCATCTCCTCCTACCCACGTTAGATTCTGCTTTAGAGTATGCCCAGTAAAGGTGGGCAAGGTGATGATGGCTTATGCAGTCACTGGGAGAGGCCTGTGGGGCAGCTGCTAGCATGTTACAATAGAGTTGTTACCTATTTTTAGGAAGTGGTTCTAGCAGTGGCGGCTGGTGACTTTTCAAGTTGGAGGGGCGACAGGGCGAAACATAGCCACTCCCCCTTTTCAAACCACACCCATTTTTATAACTCCTCCCCCTGACGTCATAATGACCTTTATAAGCCCCGCCCAATGAAATACATGATCTGCAATGCAGAAATGTCAAGAAGTAAAGTAACAATGTGTTAAATTCATTGGTATACAATATAGATTGAAAAAACTCATGTGACAAGACTACAGCAATATCATAATTGCACCTATACGTATTAACAGAAAAATTAAAGGAGTGACACCTACCATTAGTCGGCTCTTCTTCTCAGGGTATTCATGTTCATTAAGTTGACCAATGAGTAGAAACAAATCTGCAGCCACATAGGGTTTGCACCTGGGGTTGAAAGAAAACAAGCAAATCAATCATACCATTCAAGAACAAAACCATACTTAAAAAACATTAAACGACCAAGTGGAACCATATAGGCCCCAAACATACCTTAGAAGACCAAGTGTGACCATATAGGCCTCAAACATACCTTAGAAGACCAAGTGTGACTATATAAGCCCCAAACATACCTTAGAAGACCAAGTGTGACCATAGGCCCCAAACATACCTTAGAAGACCAAGTGGAACTATATAGGCCCCAAACATACCTTAGAAGACCAAGTGTGACCATATAGGCCTCAAACATACCTTAGAAGACCAAGTGTGACCATAGGCCCCAAACATACCTTAGAAGACCAAGTGGGACCATATAGGCCTCAAACATACCTTAGAAGACCAAGTGTGACCATATAGGCTTCAAACATACCTTAGAAGACCAAGTGTGACCATAGGCCCCAAACATACCTTAGAAGACCAAGTGGGACCATATAGGCCTCAAACATACCTTAGAAGACCAATCAGCACTGCATAGGCCCAAACCAGTGGATCTTGGGATTCAAGAAAACAACAACATTTCACTTCTGTTTAGACAACACAATAATCAATGTCAAACAAACACGTTGAATTAGCATATGGATAACCATATGAGCAGTAACGCCACGCCAAGGCTTCAACAATTGTTACTGACCATTCACACACCTTTCATAGCTCCTTCAATATGCACACTCACACACCATTCATACTTTACTTACCACTAGTTATTTTTGGTAGTGACGTGGTGCCATTTCTGAGAACTTTACGTACCCTTGAAGGTGCCTCCAATTCCTTCAAACCAATGCATTTAACCACTACAGGACCATGGTGCTTTTTAATTACTTTTTTCATCCTCTTCAATGTGGAGAAGCATCTTTCTGGTTCTTTAGTAGTCTTCGTTGTTATAAGCAGGATTCCTTATAGCTTCACTCACTCTGTTAAATTATGTAGATTAAATTGATGCTAAAGTTGCTGCAGAGCAACAGCACTTGTACAGACATGGAATTCTTGCTTCCTGTACACAAGTGACAGCTACCCTTGGAAGTGCCTCCAATTCCTTCAAACCACGCCAAGGCTTCAACAATTGTTACTGACCATGCACACACCTTTCATAGCTCCTTCCATATGCACACCCACACACCGTTCATACTTTACTTACCACTAGTTATGTTTGGTAGTGTGAGGTGGTGCTGCTTAACGCAGTTTATCTTTGCACACCTTGGGGGTATGCATTCTTCTTTGCTTCAATCACTTGTATTTTAATTTTGCACGGCGATCTTTCAAAGAAGAAAACTTCTCAATGGTTTTTTCATTGAAGTCTGGGATCTCGGAAATCAGTTGCTTTTCCATTGAGAGCATCGCCAATGCATTCAACCGCTCCAGGGACATGGTGCTTCTTAAAAAGGTTTTTATCCTCTTCAATGTTGAGAAGCATCTTTCTGATTCTGCAGTAGTCATTGGTGTTGTAATCAGGATTCTTAATAATTTTACTGTCTCTGTGAAATCATTCTGCAGATTAAATTGATGGAAAAGTGACAGCTCAGTGCGTAATTGTTCCTTCTTTAGTATTGGATATGCTTGCACGGTGTCTTCCAGAGCTTGGGTTGGAAAGCAAGTGTCATGGGTTTTATACAAGTCACTTTGAACAAGTTTGGCACTGACTAGGTGATTTGAAAATGAAAAATGTTCTTTTGCATGAACCACCACTATGTCACATACCTCTCTTGAAAGTTGTCTCAAGGTTGAGATCTCCGCACTCCGTCTGTTGACTGTTAGATCGCTCGGCAAACTTGCTTCTATCTCTTCCACAGAATTACGGATTTTCTGGATGCTGGCGACAAAGTCTTCTGTGACTTTTTTTATATAAACAGTATCCGTGTCTCGCTTCTGAAGCTGACTATAGAGGATGTCAACATGTGGCATTATTAAATGAAATAATTTAAGGAAGTAAAGGAACTCCCTGTCTTCCAGCATTCCAATGAAACCTGCGGCTTCCCGTATAGATGTTGGATCAAAGTTTAGACATGCTTCAATTGTCTGGAAACACTCAAGTAGCGCATCTCTGTTCTCGTAGATCACGTTCACGGTCCTAACGTTGAAGTTCCATCGTGTTGGTGCACCTCTTGGAAGTCTTCTACCAACTACCTCATCCAGAACTCCAGTCCTTTTTGGAGAGCGTGAAAAAAAAGATGGTATGCCGCCTATGTTGGAAAAAAAAACTCGAACTCTTCCAATCCTTGAAACTGCTTTCTCCATTATTAGGTTCAGTTGGTGAGCATAGCAATGGACGTAGTGTGCGTTCGGGTACACGTCTTTTATTTTTCTTTGAACTCCTCCTTGATCTCCACGCATCACACTGGCACCATCGTAGCTTTGAGCTATGAGTTTCTTCTTGTCTTCTGGCTCTGGGAGAACAGTATTCAGTGTTTCCAGCACAACAGCAGCAATCGAGTCTGCATCCGTTGATTTCATTTCCGTGAAGCCATCAAATCTTTCCACCACTTGATGCTTCTTGTCAATGTAGCGATAGACTACAATGCACTGTGTCCTAGCGGAAATATCGGTTGTTTCATCCGCTTGGATTGCCACAAACTGGGCTTCTTTAAGCTCTTGGTGAATCACTTCCTTTATAACTTCATGCATGCAGTCCAGTAGCTCATTCTGCACGGTTTTGGAAGTGCCCTTAAACACAGTTGCAGTCTTCAAATGCTGTTCCATTGCACTATCGATACTGCCAACCAAATCCACCAGGCCTCTAAACACTCCTGGATTTAGCGATGTTTCACTCTCGTCGTGTCCTCTTAATGCCAGTTCAAAAGCGACACAAAAGCGAACACAATCAATTATCTTCGAAAGGATGTACCGGTTCTTAGCCACTTCTTCGTTGTGTTTTTGAATGCTGACTTGGTATCCTTGGTCCAGTTGAACAGCAATGTTCGCCTGTCCAAGCATCTCAAACTTGATCCTGTTATCCAAGTGAGCTTTAGAACTTTTGTGTTTTGCCAATTTGTCAGCTAGATGTTTGACGTCAGTCACTCCAGTTTTGGTCCAAGCAGCGTCACCACCAAATAGGATGCATGGGAAACAATATAAGGACTTCCTAGAAACGCTTCCAGAAAGCCAGTCGTTCTTCTTGTACCATTCAGTATTGAAATTACGGACATATTGCTTCCCTATATCTCTTGCGATTTGCTGCAGATTTATCTCTGGTTGGTCAGCTCCTAACCGTTTTACTTCCACCTTCTCCTCAAAGGGTAAGGGTGCCGAAAGGCTTCACAAGTAGAGAGTCAATAGTATTCATTTCTGATATTGATACCAATAAAAGAAAGAGATCACGGTATATTAATTTATATTATGTCACAAAATTACTTTAAAATAACAGTGTGTTGATTTCATTGGTATACATTACAGATTGCAAACCCTCATGTGACAAGACTACATCAACATCAAATTTGCACCTATACACATGGACAGAAAATTAAAGGCAATGATACTCACCAACAGTTGACTCTCCTTCTCGGGGTATTCACGTCCAGTAAGTCAACCAACGAGTCCAAACAAATCTGCTTTCACAGATAGTTTGCACCTGGGGGTGATAGAAAACAACAAAAAAACATTAGAAATCTCAAGACCCAAACCGTAACTTTTAAAACCTTAAAAGACCAAGTGTGACCATATAGGCCCCAACTGCACCTTGAAAACCTTAAAAGTCCAAGTGTGACCATATACTCACCAACAGTTGACTCTCCTTCTCGGGTATTCACGTCCAGTAAGTCAACCAACGAGTCCAAACAAATCTGATTCCACAGATAGTTTGCACCTGGGAAGTTATAGAAAACAAAAAAAAAAACATTAGAACGTTTAAGACCCAAACCGTAACGTTTAAAACCTTAAAAGAGCAAGTGTGACCATATAGGCCCCAACCGCACCTTAAAAACCTTAAATAACCAATTTTGACCATATAGGCCCCAACCGCACCTTAAAAACCTTAAATAACAAATTGGGACCATATAGGCCCCAACCGCACCTTAAAAACCTTAAATAACAAATTGGGACCATATAGGCCCCAACCGCACCTTAAAAACCTTAAATAACCAATTTTGACCATATAGGCCCCAACCGCACCTTAAAAACCCTAAGTAACAAATTGGGACCATATAGGCCCCAACCGCACCTTAAAAACCTTAAATAACCAATTTTGACCAAATAGGCCCCAACCGCACCTTAAAAACCTTAAATAACCAATTTTGACCATATAGGCCATATAGGCCCCAACCGCACCTTAAAAACCTTAAATAACAAATTGGGACCATTTAGGCCCCAACCGCACCTTAAAAACCTTAAATAACAAATTTTGACCATATAGGCCCCAACCGCACCTTAAAAACCCTAAGTAACAAATTGGGACCATATAGGCACAACCGCACCTTAAAAACCTTAAATAACAAATTGGGACCATATAGGCCCCAACCGCACCTTAAAAACCTTAAATAACCAATTTTGACCATATAGGCCCCAACCGCACCTTAAAAACCCTAAGTAACAAATTGGGACCATATAGGCCCCAACCGCACCTTAAAAACCTTAAATAACCAATTTTGACCATATAGGCCCCAACCGCACCTTAAAAACCTTAAATAACCAATTTTGACGATATAGGCCCCAACCGCACCCTAAAAACCTTAAACCAACGAGTCCAAACAAATCTGCTTTCACAGATAGTTTGCACCTGGGGGGTGATAGAAAACAACAAAAAAACATTAGAAATCTCAAGACCCAAACCGTAACTTTTAAAACCTTAAAAGACCAAGTGTGACCATATAGGCCCCAACTGCACCTTAAAAACCTTAAAAGTCCAAGTGTGACCATATACTCACCAACAGTTGACTCTCCTTCTCGGGGTATTCACGTCCAGTAAGTCAACCAACGAGTCCAAACAAATCTGATTCCACAGATAGTTTGCACCTGGGAAGTTATAAAAAAAAAAAACATTAGAACGTTTAAGACCCAAACCGTAACGTTTAAAACCTTAAAAGAGCAAGTGTGACCATATAGGCCCCAACCGCACCTTAAAAACCTTAAATAACCAATTTTGACCATATAGGCCCCAACCGCACCTTAAAAACCTTAAATAACAAATTGGGACCATATAGGCCCCAACCGCACCTTAAAAACCTTAAATAACAAATTGGGACCATATAGGCCCCAACCGCACCTTAAAAACCTTAAATAACCAATTTTGACCATATAGGCCCCAACCGCACCTTAAAAACCCTAAGTAACAAATTGGGACCATATAGGCCCCAACCGCACCTTAAAAACCTTAAATAACCAATTTTGACCATATAGGCCCCAACCGCACCTTAAAAACCTTAAATAACAAATTGGGACCATTTAGGCCCCAACCGCACCTTAAAAACCTTAAATAACAAATTTTGACCATATAGGCCCCAACCGCACCTTAAAAACCCTAAGTAACAAATTGGTACCATATAGGCACAACCGCACCTTAAAAACCTTAAATAACAAATTGGGACCATATAGGCCCCAACCGCACGTTAAAAACCTTAAATAACCAATTTTGACCATATAGGCCCCAACCGCACCTTAAAAACCCTAAGTAACAAATTGGGAGCATATAGGCCCCAACCGCACCTTAAAAACCTTAAATAACAAATTTTGACCATATAGGCCCCAACCGCACCTTAAAAACCTTAAATAACCAATTTTGACCATATAGGCCCCAACCGCACCTTAAAAACCCTAAGTAACAAATTGGGACCACATAGGCCCCAACCGCACCTTAAAAACCCTAAGTAACAAATTGGGACCATATAGGCCCCAACCGCACCTTAAAAACCTTAAATAACCAATTTTGACCATATAGGCCCCAACCGCACCTTAAAAACCTTAAATAACCAATTTTGACCATATAGACCCCAACCGCACCCTAAAAACCTTAAATAACCAATTTTGACCAAATAGGCCCCAACCGCACCTTAAAAACCCTAAGTAACAAATTGGGACCATATAGGCCCCAACCGCACCTTAAAAACCTTAAATAACCAATTTTGACCATATAGGCCCCAACCGCACCTTAAAAACCTTAAATAACCAATTTTGACCATATAGGCCCCAACCGCACCTTAAAAACCTTAAATAACAAATTGGGACCATTTAGGCCCCAACCGCACCTTAAAAACCTTAAATAACAAATTTTGACCATATAGGCCCCAACCGCACCTTAAAAACCCTAAGTAACAAATTGGGACCATATAGGCACAACCGCACCTTAAAAACCTTAAATAACAAATTGGGACCATATAGGCCCCAACCGCACCTTAAAAACCTTAAATAACCAATTTTGACCATATAGGCCCCAACCGCACCTTAAAAACCCTAAATAACAAATTGGGACCATATAGGCCCCAACCGCACCTTAAAAACCTTAAATAACCAATTTTGACCATATAGGCCCCAACCGCACCTTAAAAACCTTAAATAACCAATTTTGACCATATAGGCCCCAACCGCACACTAAAAACCTTAAATAACCAATTTTGACCATATAGGCCCCAACCGCACCTTAAAAACCCTAAGTAACAAATTGGGACCACATAGGCCCCAACCGCACCTTAAAAACCCTAATTAACGAATTGGGACCATATAGGCCCAAATTGTAAAAAAAAAATAAAAAAAATAATATATATATATATATATATATATATATATATATATATATATATATATATATTGATAGATATATTGATTGATATATATATATATATATATATATATATATATATATAAATTGATATCAATATATCACAATAAATAAATATATATATATATATATATATATATAAAAATTGATATCAATATATCACAATAAATAAATATATATATATATATATATATCAAATTGATATATATATATATATATTTATTTATTGTGATATATTGATATAAATTTTTATATATATATATATATATATATATCCAAATATATATATATATACGCATAAAAAATACACATAAATATACATAAACATATACATACAACAATATATATTAATTGATATGTATTATTTGATTAATTGATGTTCTTTATTACTTGTTATATTATATTGTTCATGCATTTCTATTACACATTATTTGTTATACATATTACAGTGCTATTTTTTGGCTATACATGTTACAGGATATTATCCTGTAACATGTATATCACATAAAATAGCCCTGTAATATGTATAATACATACAGGGTCAAACAAGTTCACACTAACCTTTTTTACCCTTACAGGCTTCCATACCTGCTTGCTGATTTGCTAATTTTTTAAAGACTCTCATTGGTTGAAATCGATGTCAATCAAAAATTTCAGCCAATCAGAGTCCTTCAAAAATTAGTATATATAGCAGACCGTGGGAAAAAAACAATTAATCGCGGGAGGGGCTCCTTGTAGGAGGAGCTCTTTTAGTTTGTTGGGTTTTTTTTTTTAGAGCGTCGTTTTTTTTTTTGTCGAGGCCTCTTTCAATGGGCCAGAATGGATGGATGGACAATGGCTTCAATCAAGATTGGATTATTTGACCATTGGCTTCAATCAACATTGGATTATTTTGACCATTGGCTTCAATCAACATTGGATTATTTTATTTTGACCATTGGCTTCAATCAACATTGGATTATTTTATTTTGACCATTGGCTTCAATCAACATTGGATTATTTTATTTGACCATTGGCTTCAATCAACATTGGATTATTTATTTTTCATGACTATATCCAGAGGACAGAAGGCCAACGCTGGAGGGGTCAATTTTACAGGTAAGTATGTGCTGTTGTTTATTTTATTTTTTTATTAATGTTTGTTTAAAGCTGTTTATTTTTGTATAAAATGTGTTGTGTTACTAACTGTACTAACAATGTGTTTGCTTACTGTTTACTTGTAATAATAATGTTTTTACTGTATTTTTTTTTTCCCTTCCCTTAATTTTATTGTATCTTTAGAAGTGACAGGCACATATAAATGCCTGTTACTTCTAAAAATGCAATAAAAATAGGGGGGGGGGGTGGGGGGGGTAGGTAGTTGGTTCATCCAGGGTGGGGTCGGTCACGCTCAGGCGCCCATCGGTCGCCCATCGGACCGTGTAGGCCACGATCAGGGGTGGCACAGGCCTCATGGGGGTGAACATCCACCCCCATGTGGCCTGGTCAACCCCGCTCACTGCCCGAATACCCGGGGTAATCGGGCGGTGCTAGCATAGGCCGCATCGGGGTGGTGGTGATCGGGCCTCGGGGGTGGCATAGGGCGGCGACATGGAGGTCATCAGGGGTGGCACAGGCCTCATCAAGGGGGTGATCCGATCACCCACATGTGGGCCTGTGCCACCCCGCTCACCACCCGACTACCCCGATCCCGTGATCGGGGTAATCCGGCGGTGGCATGATGGCATAGCTAGGCTAGCATAGGGCAGGCCTGATCGGGGGTGGCACAGGCCACATGGGGGTGATGGCTGGGGTCGTCGGTGGTAGTTGGTGGGTGGCTGGGTAGGTGGCACTGGCAGGCCAGGCAGGCATAGTGGGGGACTGGGGGTAACTGGTCACCCCTAACTTTTATTAGGGGCTACTAGGGGTTTTGGTTTGGCCAGGGGCAGGGGCAGGGCAGGTGCCAGGCAGGTAGACTTACTGTGTTAGGCAGGCAGAGCAGATGTGAGTAGATTCAGCCAGGGAGGTCTCTCAGTCTCAGCGTGACCAGGGTCAGGAAACAGAAAGGGGGAAGGGACAGGCAGCTGGTGGTTTTATTGACTGTATCAGTCAATCAAAATGATAACTCGAGGCCCTATTTGCTGGCGGGCGCTCAGGGCTAACGGTCTGGGTGGGTTTAGATTATTCTCTTAGTAACTGTACAGCCTTCCATCACTGATTGGTCAATGATGGAAGACTGTCAGTCATTAATTGATCCATTTATGACCGCCCATGCATATCGTCACTGTGATGGTGGGCGGCATGCATTAACGGTCAGGGGGCCAGGCCAGGACTCATTGAAGAGAGAGAAGAGTCTAAGGTTAGTGTACACAGTATAACTATTGTAATTTGATCACACAGGGTGCAGGCAGGGGGCTATATAGATACACAGCATTAGTTAATGTAGCGCAAGGGTTATTTTAAAGTGACAGTGTCCCTTTACTAACTTTACTTCATTTTTAATACTATTTAGACTTGAAATGATGATGTACACCTTATATTTATTTGTTTTTGGGTTATACTAATACATTGTTGTGTTTTTTTTATTGCAGGGTGAAGAAAATATTTGGGGGGGGGGGCGTTTGCCCTGACGCCCCAATGGACGGGCCGCCCCTGGGTTCTAGTGATTAATGGGCATGGCCTGTGACTTCAGCCCAGTCTGCTTCCAAGCTCCATGGTAATCCAGCACTCGACAGAACTGGCCACTCCCCTGATGGACAAAGGTAGGAGTAGATATGCAGATATATTTACTTTATTTTAAAGTGCATATTGTTTTTAAAAGCCTATATCATACAAATACATTTTTAGTACTTTGATTATACTAGTTAGATTAAGTTTTGATACATCCTTGTTTAATAGTTAAATAAGATTTGCCACTGGCTGAATTGCATCAGTATAATGGATGATGGAATTATGTATTGTTTTAGAGATTCAGTAATTTGGAGAGACTGGCCTTAGAAATGCAATGTTATAATCAGTCCATTCTGATGAACAAGTCTTCCACCATTTTCTTGATTTTAAGCATCATGTTCACCGTATGTTATAATTCTAAAGACCACTGTATTTTCGGAAAATGTTTGCAGCTATGTAAACTATAGCATTAAAGTATTTGAAGAGGAAATATTACATTTAACAGACTTTGCATGTGTTAGGAGAGCTTTCATCTTAGCTGGCTGAGGGGGAATGTTATCCTACTGGCACTTACTCTTCTATTTAGTCTTATTGCCAATTGGCTATTCAAAATTACAGAATACCTGTTTAAGAACAAAAGCAAATATCTGCCACCATTGAAGCAAAATTGAATATAATAATTAAAAATCAAAAGCTGTATTTGTTTTTAACTTTCTTAAAACAGCTAGTCAATTTTTCAGTCAGGTTCTTTATAAGAGTATACTATAAATATATCACATCATGCATGAAGATTATGTTTTACTTCCTCTGAACTCTTCAGTGTGGCTTTCTTTTCTTGCTCTGAACGATTTCATACTTGGTTCACACTTGACCTTGGCACCATCTACACTTACTATCTTTAGTCTATAAAGCATTTCAGTTATATGACATCATATGAGACAGCTGTATCTCCTATTTTATACCTGAATGACAGCTAATGAAAAAGAAAATGTAGTATAAATTGTTCAACTGAAAATAAATACATTTTTATTTTATTTATTTCATTATTTCAACTAACAAACATCCAACAAATACAAACATTTTCTTCGGCATAGACTCTTTCAATGACAATATTAGAGTTTTTTATGATTCTTCAGAAATGTACTTTCTAATATATTTCCCCCAAAAAATCTTAAAACAGTACAGTTAAGCTAGCAAAATAACAAAACTTACATACTACACCAGTTCCAAATTATATTGTATTTAATATTAATTATAAATCAGTGGCTTGTATATACAGCATTTACTGTTCATACTGAAGATCTTTGACACAGCAAGTTAATCTCTCATGGAGAATACTAATGAACTTGAATAATGGTTAGATACAGTGCCTTGCAAAAGTATTCACCCCCCCTTGGCATTTTTCGTGTTTTGTTGCCTCACAACCTGGAATTAACGTGGATTGTTTGAGGATTTGCATCATTTCATTTACAGAACATGCCCACAACTTTGAACATATTTTTTTTTATTGTAAAGCAAACAACAAATAGGACAAAAACAGAAAAAGTAAATGTGCATAACTATTCACATTCCTTAAGGCAATACTTTGTAGAGCCACCTTTTGTGGCAATCACAGCTCCAAGTCACTTTGGATAAGTCTCTATGAGCTTGCCACATCTTACCACTGGTATTTTCCCATTCCTCCTTGCAGAACTGCTTCAGCTCCTTCAAGTTGGATGTTTTGCACTTGTGAACAGCAATCTTTAAGTCTGACCAAAGATTTTCTATTGGATTGAGGTCTAAGCTTTGACTAGGCCATTCCAACACATTTACATGTTTCCTCTTATACCATTCAAGTGTTGCTTTAGCAGTGTTTTTGGGGACATTGTCCTGCTGGAAGGTGAACCTCCGTCCTAGTCTCAAATCACGCACAGAGAGGTACAGGTTTTTCTCAAGAATATCCCTGTATTTAGCACCATCCATATTTCCCTCAACTCTGACCAGTTTCCCAGTCCCGGCTGCTGAAAAACATCCCCACAGCATGATGCTGCCACCGCCATGTTTCACTGTGGGGATGGTGTTCTTTGGGTGATGTGATGTGTTTGGTTTGCTCCAGACATAGTGTTTTTTTGATGGCCGAAAAGTAACATTTTTGTTTCATCAGACCAGAGCACCTTCCTCCATACATTTTGGGAGTCCCACATATGCCTTTTCGCAAACTCAAAACTTGCCATTTTGTTTTTTGCTGAAAGTAATTGCTTTCTTCTGGCCACTCTGCCATAAAGCCCAACTCTATGGAGCGTATGTCTTATTGTCGTCCTATGTACAGATACTCCAGTCTCTGCTGTGGAACTCTGCAGCTCCTCCAGGGTTACCTTAGGTCTCTGTGCTGCCTCTCTGATTATTGCCCTCCTTGCCCGGTCTGTGAGTTTTGGTGGGCGGCCGTCTCTTGGCAGGTTTGCTGTCGTGCCATGTTCTTTCCATTTGGTTATGATAGATTTGATGGTGCTCTTGGGGATTATCAAAGATTTGGATATATTTTTATAACCTAACCCTGACTTGTACTTCTCAACAACAGTGTCCCATACTTGTTTGGAGAGTTCATTGGTCTTCATAGCAGTGTTTGGTTAGCGGTGCCTCTTGCTTAGGAATTGCAGCCTCTGGGGCATTTCAAAAAATGTGTGTAGATGTAATAACAGATCATGTGACACTTAGATTGCACACAGGTGGACATCATTTCGCTAATTATGTGACTTCTGAAGGTAATTCGTTGCACCAGAGCTTTTTATGGGCTTCATAGCAAAGGGGGTGAATACATACAAACATGCCAATTTTCTGTTTTCTATTTTAAAACAATAGTTTTATGTATATATTTTTCTCATTTCACTTGACCAACTTAGACTATTGTGTTCTGATCCATCACATAAAATTCAGATTAACAAAACATTGAATTTAAGGCTGTAATGTAACAAAATAGGTTAAAAGTTAAGGGGGTGAATACTTTTGCAAGGCACTGTATTTTAACTCAACTGTATTTGGCAGATGAGTCTGGTTGCGTGGCAGCACATGTGAAAGTATTCAGCTAGATGGTCCAGGCACTGGATTTATGCCTAATTTGCCTAACTGAGTTTAAATTTGTGTATTTTATAAGGTCAGTTGAATCCAAATTAAAGGACCACTGCAGTGTAATACTAATACTTTGCTATTTTGAAAAAACTTGACTTGATCATGGGACTATTGTATTCAATTTTGCTTTAATGATTACATTTTGTCTTTGCTGGAAAAGGATAATGTCTCCTTTCAAACATAGATATCTAAATATAATATTTTCTCTAAAATGGTTTTATGGTCCTGTCATACCTGCTAATGTTGTTATTTTTATGCAAACTCAACAAACATAAAGTTTTTATCAAGCTACAGCAGTCCTTAAGTTGAAGCCGTTAGTTTTTAAAGGAGTTATTTAATCATCTCTATCTTGCTGGCTCTCGCTTATTTTTTTTTAAAGCTGACACCACTTGGGTTTGTTCAGGTGTACTCTAGCAGCCATATAAAATTCAGCGGAGTTACAGAGCGATAAAATTAGACAAGCCAGCAAACAGACGTGGCCGACATCCAAACCCGTATACCATGCTTGCGCACGTTGCATGATCAATTAGTCAAACTGGTGGTTAGGGGTTTAGACAGAGCCAATGGTAAAAGAGATCGCCATCATTTCATCACTAAAATATGGAGGTTAAATTTCAATCACTTACGGGTTTAAAGTATGAGTTGCGATCAGAGCCACAATCCAGAAATAATTAAATATTAATAAATCAGTAAATATGATATTCTAGTCCATGCAAGTTCTATTACATGTATTAACACATTGATTGCTGGGATCAATATAACACGGAAATTAAACATAAAATCCATTTGCCATTTACAGGTTTGAACACCAGTGCGTCCTTGGGGATTCGTAGCAATTTAATAGCAATTTACAGGCTTGACAGATCAAAGGCTTAGCTGAGACGGAGTTCCAATTTTGACGGCATGTAAGGTTTTTCCGCCTGTAACCTGCAGATCGTTTGTGGGCAGCTGAAAGAGACCAATTTAATAGCCGTAAGTCTTGTGGGCTCCTTTACGGGCTATGAATTCTTCAGTTGGAGCAATTTAATGGGGCTGTAAATCTGTAATGCAATCAGGAGGAGGATCTCTACTACATCAGTTTGACACTCTGTACTGCTTCAAATTGGCTCCAGTCTCAAGTACAAGAACCACTGTAAATTATCTAGAAAAATGTAAACATGCTTTATATCAATGAAATGCTATATTAGCTTACAAAAGTCCTCAAGCCAGTTGGATGGATTCTTAGCATTGAAAATGACAGAAAAACATGTCCTTGTGTACCAATCTGTCCTTCAGCCCTTTTAGATATATTAAGCAGGCATGTGGTGATTTGTGAGCCCTGGGCTGTCAGGAGTCTCTAGAATTAATATTTATAGCAGATTATTCTTATCAAATGCCATTGTGACAAATTAAAAAATAACATAACTGATCTACACTATCCTTTGACTCCTTCAGGTAGATTAAGCAATTCCATTTTCTTACATGAAAATCAGCCCTTTTGACCTCTGCAATCTTTCAATTATGGTGAGATTTAATCAATCTGAGTTTGTACGTGTTTCATTTGATTTACAGTTTGAGCATCTATGATATAACTCATCTGCTGTCTTAAGTAGAGTGGACCATCAATTTGATTTACTAATATCAGACACAGAAAGGGTGTGAATGGATGGGATAATATTAGATGTGTCCAGCTTTAAGTGTGTTTGAAATCCCATGCTTGAGCTGTAACCTAATATCTTGCTGATGAGAAAGAATAGAGATCTGTCTGTGTCCTAATTCTGCAAGATATAAGCCATTTAGAGTTTTAGACAACAGTATATCAACAATTGATTGGGGTAACAAATCTCATTAGTGACCAATGATTCTTTATCTCTTACACGTCACTGTTAGATAAACTCGTTTCCCTTAAAACTAAAGTAATTATCTCAGAATCAGTAACCTTAAATAAATCTTCTAGATGCTATTGAGAGCAAAAACAATATTTCAGTTGTACACAAAAAAAGTTTCAGTATCATTGACAGTATTATCTCATTTTATGCAGCTATAATCTCTGAAAAAAGATATACTCTACACAGAAATACAAACTGTATTTAAATATAAAGTCTAAGTATTTGCATATGTATCCTTTCCTAGCTCAGTTTTAGAAATTATATTTATTTAAAGTTTTTCTCTAATTTTGTTGCTTCATATCCAATCCCAACACTCTTGTTTCATATGACTAATCATCTATGATCAATCATCTGCTTTATATTGCTAGTGAGGTCCCTAGAAATGCTTGCTTCCTCACAATTTTCATAATGACATATTTGTAGATAAACAGGTGAAAAGTCTGTTTTTGCCATCAACAATGTCGAGCATGTTAAATACTTTCTTCATATAAGTACATATAAATTATCTTTAATTCTGTTGATTTCCTTGGCCATCAAATGTATCGCCACTATTTTTCCTACTGTATCCTGTAGTTGTGTTTTCTCCTCCTTAAAACGTAACATATATATTTTTTATATTAACTTTTCAGTACATTTTTCCTCAGTCATATTCTGCACATTGTCACAGTCTGTATATGAGAATCTTTAATTTTAAAAAGGAGTAGAGATCATTTCCTTTTGGCTTGAATTTAGATAATACATCATGTTCCTGTATTTTACCCCTGTTATCTAGCTTTCTTTCTGGAATATCTTACTATTTAAAACTTTTGGTAATAAAGGCTTATTACATATTTGCAAAAACCTTCATTTTTTTGCTAATTCAATTTTATCGGTTACTACAAATTTCCCATATTCTTATGGTGTATCTATTGGTTGTGCTTTTTATCCACAAACACATTTTTATCCAAATTATCTCACAACATTTTTTTTCCTGCTCACAAATGTTATTTTTTTAAAACAGCTTGAGAATGCCAATGTATTACAAAGGTCAAGTTTAATGCTTAATAATATTTTTGAAAATCTAGGGCATATTTGCCCCCCTTTATCTAAATGTAACATTAGTATCTTTCTTTGCATTATGCACTTTTCTAGACCATATAAACCTAAATATAGAATTGTGTAAATTTCGTAACTCAGAGTAGTTAATTGGTATTGAACGTACTAAAGCAATTGTCCCCTTTATGCAATTCTTTCCCTACAAGACATGAGGTAATAAACCTATTCTTATAAATTAATTTTTAAACGCTTGTATAAATTCACATAGTTTACTTATTACTTTACCATGAAAAGCAAAATATTTCTGTTTTTAATACGTAAAACCTGACAGTTGTCCACATTTTTCAACTTCTTTCCTTAAATAATAAAATTCCTTAGAAATAAAATCATCTGTTAATGTAAACAAAAGTCATATATGTATATAATTACATTTTGTAATCTCTGCCTATGTATCTAATACCCTTTATGTTCTTACTATCACATCATATTTTAATTGCTAATGGCTCAGTAGCCAAGGCAGAGATATAGGATAGCCCTGTACTGTTCCATTACTAATTAAATGTACAAGGCACCGATGCCCCTGGCCTCTTAGGGGTCCTTTCAGATCTCCAGCGGCCCCTGTAGACCTCCCGTGGGTCCCCTGGGGCCCCCGCAGATCCTCTGTGGCCATCCAGTGCCTCTGCAGGCCCCCTCTGTGGCCACCGAGGGTCTTCTGTGGCCACCGTGGATCCTCCGTGGCCCACATGGGTCCCTTGTAACCCTCATGGGTCCTTTGTGGCCCCCATGGGGTCCCTGTAGCCCAAGGTCCACTGTGGCTCCATGGCCCCTTATGGCCCCTACAGACCACCTGTGGGCACCCTCTTGTTTTAGATACTTGTGTGAACACTTTTTTTTTTTTCATTTTATTGCGGCTCACTAGGGTAGAGATTTTAAATTTGGTGGGTCTATACACTCTATGCTCCCTTTTATCTTGGCATTATATATTGTTATTTTTAGATGGGTGCATTTGGTGATGTTATGATGAGTTACTATCTACATCATAGTATCATATATTATACCTATTTCTATTTTTTGGTGATTATATGGCATGAAGGGGTAGTCCACACACAACAGGATTTTCTTGTATACTCTGTGTTTATGCTCTTTTTTATGTTCTCCCTCTATTACATCTAAAGAGGAGGTTATATGTTTTCCATATCACTATTGTTTAGTGTTGCATTTACCTTTTTTCTTTTTATAGTAGACTTGTTTTATTTACATGAGTGTATTAAATATACATTTCATTTTCTTAGTGTTACTTATTTTTAGCAGTTGCATACATTTTGTTTGCATATATAGGGAGTATGTGTGTTTTTATTATTTATTTTTTATTTTCATTTATATTTAGTAGTTGCTATCCAAGCCATTATTCATGTTTGCTCTATTGTATTCTCTATTTTGTCGATTTATCATAACTCATTTTGTCATATGATTGTATTGGCAAAATTGTGCATAGATGAGTAAGACTTATTTGTTGTTATATAGTGGACAATAACTTGAAAGGAAGGAAGTTTAGCATTGTTATGTACGTGAATATCTACGTCCGTGCACCTCTGATCCGTTGCCCAGTTATTAGGTATGTCTCTCTTTCCTTCTTCTGCAGCACCGGCGTTGCCATGCTAAACTATCAAGATCTTGTTTTTTTCTTCTCTATCTTCCCCCACCACCACCACCTTTTTTTTATTCTTGCCACTAATTAATACAAAGCATTAAGTTCTGGAGTATCAGAGGCAGATAACCTGAAGGGTTTCAGTTAAGTTTCATAGATGTATTTTATAATAAAGACTACCAAAGCTAGAGAAAAGTATGCAACTTGATTAGAGTGCCAGTTATTTCTGCATGTTTGAGGAGAAAGTAAGCTGCTATTTGAAGAAAAATTGTGTTCAATTTTGGTCACTGACACTTTTACTTATTAGCTGTGAAATCTAATCAAACGATCAAAAGCCAATCACATACAGCTGCAGTTCTGAACTATGGTAATTACATTATTTTTTTCTGTGTTCTCCATCACTTCACATTACCTAACATACACAGGCCTTATAGCAACAAAAGGCACATTCTATACCTTTTTAAACATATACCATCAGAATACAGATTTTGTTTAGGTTAATTACCTTGTTATCTAAATATAGATTTTTATCATTTTGTGGCAATACATTTAATTAGTGAACAATTGATTATAGTCTAGAATTGTACTGAAAGATAGTAAGATCACAACGTTGTATCATAATATGAATGAAGAATTTGTTGAATAATCCCGCTATTCACATATTACCTTGAAGCCTTACAATTAAATTATTTTTGTTCAAAAAAGCTCTGTCTTAACAATTGTGTGTCGTGTAATGCTTATTAGAGAATTTATGATCTTGTGTTTGAGTGCAAAATGTTTGTACTTGAATATCAAATGTTTCTAGTTCAAATTGAGATAATGTAACCTTTAGAGGTGGGAATAAAATGACTTGAAAAAAATTGGGCCATTTGTCTGATTCCATATCGTACTCAAAATGAATTTAGCTAGAAAAAGAACAATTCTCTACTAAGAGGTCACCATCACTGTGCCTAAGATCAGTGTGATATGAAAGGAAGGAACAACATTAGGCCCAAGGACCAACCGGTATACCACAAGGTACCATATCTATAGTAACTTGCATAATGAATTATGTATAATAACTGGCACAATGGACATATAACAATATAAATGTCTCAAGGAAGAGTTCATTTGGAAAATGTCCAGAATATAGGCAGAAAAAACAACGAGGAGGGGAGAGAGAAAACTGCAATCAACAATGTTTGATGGGAAGAAGATAAGGATATTCACAGGCAAAGCCTAAATATTTGGCTTTTAAAAAGTTAGCATAACTTTGGATGACCTAAAATAAGTAAAAGGGCTGATAATTTAATCATTATCTTAGTTGTTATGGAAGACATTTTCTTTCTATTTGATTTTGGTGTTTTTTTTCTATTCATCTCTTTCCTGTGGATAGAGGTACTTTTAACATTTTGTGCTTTAAGTATAAAATATAAAAATACATCAAGCTAACATTGGTTTTAAAGCCCCTGCGTACCCATTATTGCATGAACAGCACTGCACATGCCGCAGGCCTAACTGTGTTTCTAAACTACAGTCAAAAGACCATAGAGAGAGATTAAGCACAACACAAGTAAATTGAAAGTATGGTAATAAAAAGAAATGTGTTTGTACATGTTAGTTTAAATTCCAAAACAAAACAAGTAGATTGTCTGCAGTTATGTGGAAACCAAACTCAAGTGATATCATGCAATCATGGAAGAGCCATATGCTTAATGGGAAAAGTTCATGTTCCTAAAGATTTTTGTATCACTTGGAATATTGTGGCCTTGGGATAAGTCTGCAAAAGAGAGAAGGGAAATAATCAGAATACATTTGTCTGATGACCCTGGAGTCTGAAGACTTGCATTTTGATTTTATTGCCCTGTGTAAATTCAAAATAATCATACATTATTATTTAGAAAAAAAGAGCAATAAAGTAATTAGTTATAAGAGTGCTATGGAGGGTGTTTAGAATACGATTAACAATAAATAAAATGCTGATGTATTTCCATTTATAGCACTGGCACCTAGGCAGATGCAACGTGACTCAGTTTAGGAAGGTATCTAATAGAAGTGGAACCTGGCACGAAAAGGTATACTGAATAAAGCTGAAAAGAAATAAAGTTCTGTGATCTGTTTATTTGTCTCATCAGTAGGAACTTAGTATATTGTGTCCTTTTGTAGCTACTGTACTGATATATTAAAACTGTCCCCCAATGCTTTCTGAAAGTTTCTGCAATATAGTGTGTGACTTGACTTGAATGGGAGACAATGGGGAGGATTTACTAACAGAACACACTTTAAGCTGTGATCTACAGTGGCACATTGAAAATTAGCACTACTCAGTTCTACAATATACTACAATTCATGTATTATAATATGGTCCATGATGAGCCCCAGTAAGGCCCAATGCAAATTTTAGGGCTCAGGTGCTTACATTTTTTAGGGATCAAGTATGGGCATGGACATGTTAAAAATGCAGTGCTAAATTCAGGTGTATTTAGATTCTGCTCATTCTCCATCATAGGCACAAAAGTAGTTGACAAAGATTCAGTGTTTGGCATGGTGTCATTATTGATGTATAACACTAACAAAACACAGCAAAGTTATAACATCAGCACCACATATTAATTACTTCTGTTTATTATTGGTTATATATGTATGTATATATATATATATATATATATATATATATATATATATATATATATATATATGCATGTTATATATGTAACTGTGTATATATATCACATATTATAATTGTCCTGCTACGAGTCGTCGTCACGCTGTTTGCGTGGTCCGTACGAATAGCGGGCTTAGCGATGAGCGCCGCAGGCGCTCATCGCCCGGCGAGCCTCGCGAAGCGAGGCGAGCCGTTAACCCGTAGAACTTTAGCGGGCTTAGCGATGAGCGCCGCAGGCGCTCATCGCCCGGCGAGCCTCACGAAGCGAGGCGAGCCGTTAACCCGTAGAACTTTAGCGGGCTTAGCGATGAGCGCCGCAGGCGCTCATCGCCCGGCGAGCCTCGCGAAGCGAGGCGAGCCGTTAACACGTAGAACTTTAGCGGGCTTAGCGATGAGCGCCGCAGGCGCTCATCGTCCGGCGAGCCTCGCGTAGCGAGGCGAGCCGTTAAAACGTAGTAAAAAAATACGGCCGCAAACCGCCTATCATAAAAATTAAAATTAACAATAACTACACACACCACATACATAAAAACCTAACCGATAGCAAGAGGGAGCATCCACGACCTGCAGAAAGCGAGTTACACATTGATTTACCTTAAAATACAAAAATGTAAACACAAAAAAAAAAATAAGCGACAGAAAAAATGGCGGCCGAAAAAAAAGGCGTAGACACATTACGGATAATCCGTGACGGCGTATAAGACACATTACGACATCGCAAAAATCGGACGCAACCCGCGGACAAGAAAAAAGATAAAACACACTAAATACACAGAACACATAAATAAAAAAGTTACCGACAGCAAGAGGAAGCATCCTGGACCTCAAAACAAAAACTATCGCCTTCATTTAAAGCAAAATAAAAGAGTTTAGACACTTTAAAAAAAATAAGCGAGAGAAAAAATGGCGGCCGAACAAAACGAAAACGAGGCTACAGCACTATAGCCACGGAAAACACTTACGGAAAATCCGATAAGACGCACACCACACATTTCCGGATTAACACGGAGTTCCCGCCTTTGTCTCGCGTAGACTCCGATTTCCCGCCTTTGCCTCGCGCTGACTACGATTTCCCGCCTTTGCCTCGCGCCGACTACGATTTCCCGCCTTTGTCTCGCGCCAACTCCGATTTCCCGCCGAAAACAACACATTGGTCTCGAGCAACAGCGTATTTCCCGCCGAAAACAATGCATTTCGCTCGCGCACCCGTATTTCCCGCCGAAAACAATGCATTTGGCTCGCGCAAAAACCTTTATATAGGGCACAATTGACACATTACTGACACCTTTTCCTGAGGTGATGACAGTGTGACTGGACATTTTCGGATGCTGGAAAATCGAAAGAGATTGATAGCTCTTCAGGATACTGATTCAGGAACATTGAATTACAAAAGGTACATTTTAAGAAGTATCATTAATTAATTACTATATTATTAGTTACTTAATAAGGACAATTATGTACATTAAATTAATAATTGGTTATGTATTGTGCATTAATTATTAATGTACATTACATTGAATTATTAATTAATAATGTACATTAAATTAATAATTAATTGATTATATATTGTGCTTAAATGTGTGAAACATTGTAAATAATATTCATAATGTATTTTATTTAATTAAGAATTAATAATCAATAAAATATAACCAATTAACTATTAAATTAATGTACATTATTTCATTAACAGAAATATAATATTGAGCTTAACTGTGTGAAACAATTGACAATACTATTGATAATGTACATTAAATAATTAATGAATTAAGCATTAATATAAAAGTGAGTTTGCGTTTAAGAATGTCCATAAAAAAGAAACACATTTATTCATGAATTAATAAATAATGTACATTAAATTTAATTATTAATTAATAATGTACATTCTATTACAAATTAATTGGTTATATATTGAACATTAATTAATTGTAGATTACATTACTAATTAATTGGATATTGTAATTACCTGTGTAAAAGAATTGTAAATAACGTTTATAATGTACTTTCTACAATTAATTAATTATTACTAAACAGTAATATCAAAAATGTTAGCGTTTAAGAATGTGCAGAAAACAAACACATTGATTCATTAATTAAGAATGTACATGATTTTAATAATTTAATTCTCAGATAGACTCATGTTTATGTTTTCAGTTTAAATTTAATTAATAATGTACATTAAATTAATAATTGCTTATATATTCTGCATTAATTAATAATGTACATTAAATATAATTATTAATTAATAATGTATATTACATTAGTAATTAATTTGTTAGATATTGTGCTTACCTGTGTGAAAGAATTAAAAATAACATTCATAATGCACTTTATTTAATGAATTAATTATTAATAATGAGTAATATCAAAAACAGTTTTGTATTAGATTACTATAGGAACATATTAAAGAATTTGCTTTCAGGTTTTTAAGGAATAAAAATATATGTCTCTTGATTGATGTTTATTTCATGATATGGGTGAAGTGAAATAATACAAAGATTCTAAAATTTAAATTACAGATTATTGATCAAGGAAAGTGAATAAACACACAGTCTTTGAACAACATCAAGACCGTCTTTGCAGGTAAATATTTAATTTGGTCCTGACACATCAAAACAGCATATGTTAAAAAAAATTATGGAAAGTTGAATAGACAATACGAAGCAATACAAACATTTAACAAAACGAAGAAGCACTTGCCAAAAAAAAAAAAAATGTATGCAGTGAAGTGAATCAAGAAGGATTTAAAATGAATTGAAAGATGAATAATTGATATAATAAATATATATGTCCAGTTATTACCAATTTAATATATGTCAATAAAATAATTTGAAAAATGGTTTCATTTATTTCATTGGAAACAAGGATAACGTTTATTCATCAACTTTAATGTAACAGTCCAAAAAGTAAAAAGACATATGTACACAAAAATAAGAAGAAAGACTAATTAATATTTATATTGACTATTACAGATTAAAAAATGGAAGATAATGGAGAAGACAAAATGGAACGCAAAAGAAGATTGGCAAGGGAAAGGAAGCAAAGGTGGAGAGATGCTCATACACCAGAAACTTCACAACGCTTGAGAGAAGAAGATCAACAGAGACTTTTAAATAAAAGAAAGATTGCTAAGAAAGCCAAAAGTGAGTCTGTTGGGCCTTGCAAAAAAAGGAAAAGTAAAAAAAAACATCTATGTGAACCAGTGTCTAATGATTCTATTGTGCAGAATGACTTAAATGTAGACACACATGACAACAATGTACATATAGAAAGTGGGTTTGATATATATGTGGAAAAAATGCATGACAATGTGTTCAATACTGCAGTACATGTAGATACTCATTATTGTGGGTTACTTAATGTGCTTTGTCAGTTTTGTGGGGCCTATCATTTCATAAAGGAAAGACCTACTGATGGAAATTTCATTAGTTGCTGTCAGAAAGGAAAGGTGAAACTTCCACTAAGACATCCATTTCCATATTATTTAGAATGTATTATGAGTGATCCAACATTTCCAAATTATAATAATTTCAAACAAAACATCAGGTCTTATAACAGTGCAATTTCATTTGCTTCAATGGGTGCAACTTTAGCAGAAAATGTACCAGGACATGGTCCTTATTGTTTCAAAATTCAAGGTCAAATATACCACCGAACTTCACATTTACACCCACAAGAAGGAGAGCCAAGGAAATTTGCACAGTTGTATGTCTTGGATACGATGGAAGCTGTGGAACAAAGAATGACACTACCAGAAAATAGACAGTGTTTGCGCATAGTCTTTGAACAGCTGGATAAAATTATGCAAAACAACCCATATAGTAAAGCATACAAACAATTAGCACAGCTGGAAAAAGAACAACAGGAACATGCTGAAAGACATCTATTGCCTATACCAAGAGTAAATATGGTGTTAAAAAGAGATCGCAACACTGATCAAAGAAGATATAATTTACCGACAGTAAATGAGGTTGCTATGGTGTTTAAAAATGAGGATGGTGAACCACCTTTTCAGCGTGATATTAGAATATATCCACGCAATGAAGAACAACCATTTATCAACATCAATATATTAAGTTGTAATTTAGATCCAATGACATATCCCATTTTCTTTCCAAATGGTGAACCTGGATGGGAACCAAAATTAAAATTGGAAACTTATCCCAATACTAAACTTCGCATTAGATCTAATGTTTCAATACTGGAATATAAAGTTGCACAAACTGCTATCCGTGACTGCTTTAATCCAATTTTACATGGAGGCAAACTCACTCAACAATGGATTATTGATTCATATCTACAAGTTGAAGCCAATAATTTAAATTTCATTAAATTTCAACAAAAAAAATTACGAGTTGAACAGTATTGTGGATTAATGGATTATGTGGCTGAAATAGCTGCAAACAGAGACATTCCAGCTGGAAGAGCAATTATTTTGCCATCAACTTTCCAAGGATCTCCTCGCAATATGCGAGAAAGGTATAATGATGCCATGGCTATTGTCATAAAATTTGGAAAACCAGATTTATTTATTACATTCACGTGTAATCCCCAATGGCCAGAGATCAAGGAAAATTTGTATTTGGGACAAACTACATCTGACCGACCAGATTTAGTGGCAAGAGTATTTAAAATCAAACTGAATTCATTAATACATGATATCACTAAAGCAAAATTATTTGGACAATGTATGGCATTTGTTTACACTATTGAATTTCAAAAGAGAGGACTGCCACATGCTCACATACTTTTAATACTGCAGGAAAAAGATAAGTTGAAAACTGCAGAGAGAGTGGATTCAGTCATTTCTGCCGAATTGCCAGACCAAGAAAAATATACAAAACTTTGGGAGATTGTTACACATAGAATGATTCATGGCCCATGTGGAGAGATGAATCCTAATTCACCATGTATGGAAAATAAAAAATGTACAAAAGAATTCCCAAAACAATTTCAAATGCAAACTTATGCTAATTGTGATGGATATCCTTTGTATAAAAGAACACAAGGAGAAACAGCTATTATCCGGGGCCAAAAGGTTGATAATAGATTTGTTGTTCCATACAATCCACATTTGCTCATCAAGTACAATGCACACATCAATGTAGAAGCTTGCACTTCGATTAAATCAATTAAGTATGTGTATAAATATATATACAAAGGATATGACGCAGCTACTGTTGTTGTACAAGGTGCTGTAAATGAAAACGAAAATCCAATTGTACACGATGAACTATCAAATTATTTAGATGCTCGCTATGTTAGTGCTCCTGAAGCAATGTGGCGCCTTTTGAAATTTGAGATGCATGATCGGTCACATGCTATCTATCGCTTAGCTGTACATTTGCCTCAAAGTCAGATGGTTTGCTTTACTCAAGGAAATGAAAGACTTGCATTATGTCAAAGTGAAGACAGAGATACCACACTTATAGCATGGTTTAAATTAAACTGTCAGGATACGCAGGCCAGACAATTTTTATACATAGAGATACCATATTACTATGTATTTGTAAATGGTCAATGGAAAGAACGAAGAAGAGATGCACAAAAAATTATACCACGCATTTATACCGTCAGTCCAAGGGATATTGAACGTTTCAGCTTAAGATTACTTCTGCTACATGTTCCCGGTGCACAGAGTTTTGAGCATTTACGTACAGTCAATGACATCGTTTATGATACATTCCTATTAGCTGCAAGACAGCAAAATTTCATAGCTGATGATACAGAATGGGAGAGGTGTCTGGAAGAAGCAGCGCTATGTCAAATGCCAAAGCAAATGAGACAACAATTTGCATTCATATGCATATTTTGCAATGTACCTGATGCTTTCACTTTGTGGGAAACATTTAAATTAAACATGTCAGAAGACTTCTTGAAACGTTACAGAGAACCAATCGCTCTGTTAAAAACATTGTTGGAAATTCAAGAAATATTGTTTGCTCATGGATTAAATTGTTCAAGTTTTAATTTACCGGATCCAGGACTTATAGATGACATTAATTTTGATGATTATGACACTGAGCTACAAAAACAAAAAACACAAGAAAAATTGGCAACATTAAATACTAAACAGTTAGAAGCATTTCAGGCCATCACAAATGCTACAGATGATGAAATGGTCAAAGACCGGTATTTCTATCTAGACGGCCCAGGTGGATCTGGAAAAACTTATCTTTACAATTGTTTGATGAGTTATATTCGATCACACAGTCAGATAGCTATGCCATTTGCAACAACTGGAATTGCTGCACTTTTGTTAGATGGTGGTAGAACTGTTCATAGTGGATTTAAGCTGCCAGTTCCCATTTTGGAAACATCAGTGTCAGATATTCGACTCAATTCTATACAAGCAAAAAAATTTAAACTAACGAAACTAATTATCATAGATGAGGCAACAATGATGTCATGTCACGCACTGCAATGTATTGACAGATTCTTAAAAGAAGTGATGGATAATAAGTTGCCATTTGGTGGAAAGGTGATGCTGTTAGGAGGAGATTTTCGGCAAACATTACCTGTTGTGCCACACGGAAATAGAACAGAGATCATTGAAACATGTATCAAGACCAGTAAACTGTGGCAAATATTTACACATCTCAAATTAGAATTAAATATGAGATCTGAAGGCCAAAATGAATTCAATGATTGGCTTATTAAAATCGGAGAAGGAAAACATCCAGAAATACAGCATTTACCAAATTATACTATTGAAATTCCATCAGAAATGGTTTGCAACGAATCACTGATATCAGCCATATTTCTAAACACTCTTAATAACGAGGATTACTCAGACATTGCAAACAAAGTGATATTAACATCAAAAAATATCGATGCCTTGAATGTAAATAATGAAATTTTAAAATACATCAATGCACCACAGAAGAATTATTACAGTGCAGATTCTGTTCTGGCTGATGATAAAGAGAGTGAATCGAATTTTAGTATCGAATTTATTAATTCCTTAACACCATCTGGAATGCCACCACATATTTTACAATTGAAAAAAGGTGCAATTGTCATGTTATTGCGAAATATGAATCCAAAAAAAGGACTTTGTAATGGCACCAGATTAATTGTGCATGAGTTAAAAGATCATTTTATACATGCAGAAATTATAACTGGGACCCATAGAGGTGACCGAGTTTTTATACCAAGAATTGATTTAGCTCCAAGCGAGAGTGGTTTGCCTTTTGTCCTTCAAAGGAGACAGTTTCCAGTTATCATGGCATTTGCCATGACCATCAATAAATCACAAGGCCAAACTTTTAAGTCTGTTGGGATTTTTTTAAAGGAACCAGTTTTTGCACATGGACAACTCTATGTTGCTTTTTCAAGGTGCACCAATCCAAACGAAATTAAAGTGACTGTTGACGAAAATGAAAGTCAGGGTCATTTATTAGACGATGGATGCGTTTACACAAAAAACATTGTGTACTATGAGGTGTTGTAAACATAGAGTAGAGTAGTTTCATTTCTATGACAACATTTTAAGGTACTCAATATTATTGCACAAAAACAACATTTCAAGAACAAACTATATACAATGGACAAACAAATCCATAGAGAACAGTGGTTTGACTTCCAGTACAAAATGTAAGTACTCTGGGACTCTTTAAATAGGGGACCACTATTTCACTTTGGAAACGCTATGTGATATTTGCATAAAAGACAAACAGAAAATAAAAAAAAAAATTAAACATCCTTAAACATATTGAAATGGGTTACAAGTTTCATGTTCATATGATTGGTCCCACAAAAAAAAAGTTTAAAAACTGTTTGTTAAAGAGATATGTTATAGGCAAACATGTATTGTTACTATGTAGTTGAATCATTTCATAAGATTTGGAAAAGTATTGATTCAGGGAGTAATCCGATCGCCAGTTAATGGGGTCAGGAAGGAATTAATTTTTTTCCCTCTAAGATACAATTGCAAAAGTTTGAATGGGGGTTTTTATTGTTTGCCTTCCTCTGAATTCAATGGTAATTTAGTTTAACGAGAGTTTAACAAAAATGTTACAAATAAAAAAAAAAAAATTATTTGTAAAAAAATGTACTTACTCTAAGTTAATATAGTCTGCAGTTACTAAGTGATAAATATCTATTTAAAAGTGTTAGTATTGTTAAAAGAAGGTTGAAAGATTGTATAATATACAAGTTGCCTGTTACAAAATTTCATGTTACACTTTACAATATGTATGCATTAAAAAGTACAATATGTATGCATTAAAATTAAGATATTATTATATTGTTTTTAAAAAAAAAAATGATTATGAAATATAAGTTGAAAGTTACAAAAAATAAAAAGTTAAAAAAAGAAATGTGTATTTCTTTTTAGAAACAAAAAAGGGACAAATGTAGTAGACTCATTTTGTGTTGCAAATAAATTTCACAACATTTAAATTTTATTGACCGTCATTTTTTGACGGGCAAGTCGCTAGTATATATATATATATCACATATATAGTTGTGAGCATACGAGTTGTTGCTAATGCCTGCGGGCTGACGCAGCGAGTGCCGAAGGCGCTACTTGCCAGCAACTGCGGCCCTTGCAAACTTTACGTTGTAACGCAAACAAAATAGGAGACACGTTACGACCCATTACGACCTCGCAAAAAACGGCCGCAACACGCGCACATCAAAACATCAAAAATACAACAAATACACACAACAAATACATAAAAAGCTTACTTACAGGAAGAGGGAGCATCCAGCACCTCGAAAACTAAAGTTACACCACAATTTAACTGAAATTAAAGCAGTTTAGACACTAAAACACCTACGTATTTGCCGAAAAACACCTACGAGATTAGAAAACAAGGACGCAACCCGCGCAACCTCCAAAAAATTACAAACACAACAAATACAAACAACAAACACATACAAAATTTAACTCACAGCAAGGGGGGCACAGAGGACCTCTGCAAGTGAAGTTACACCTCCATTTAAGCACAAATTTCAGAGTTTAGAGACCCGAAAAAAGCGAGAGAAAAAATGACCCCCGAACAAAACGAGGCTAAAAGTCCATAAACACACAAAACCCTACCATAAAAACTCAAAACACCACCAAACACCTACGGATATTCCAAAAAAGCCCACCAAACAGCTACGGATATTCCGAAAAACTTGCACGACATAGAAAACGAAGATTACGAAAAACTTGCAGGACATAGAAAACGAACGACGCTACATCAGCCACATTATATACACCAAACACCCTTAGCTCACTTACACTTTCATTGCCGTTATTTTTTGATGGGCAATATTCTAGTATATCACATATTATAATTGTCCAACTACGATTCGTCGTCACGCTGTGTTGTGTGGTGCGTACGACTTAGCGATGAGCCCCGCAGGCGCTCAACGCCTTCAACCGTAGCACTTGGGCAATGAGGCGCTCATTGCCAGCGAGCCTCGCATAGCGAGGCGAGCTGTTAACTCATAGCACTTATGCAATGAGGCAATGAGCGCCGCATGCGCTCATTGCTGGCGAGCCTCGCATAGCGAGGCAAGCCGTTAAACACGTCACACGCATGAATTAGAAAAAAAAAAACACCTCGGAACCAACCTTAACGGAACAAACACCAACACGCACTAAGAATCCGACTATAACGGCCGACCCGCGCGAAAAGTAAATACATATAATACAAATACATACAATACAAATACATACAATTACAATACAATTACATAAAATTACAATACAATACACCACTATCTAATATACATTACACAATCTATCAAAATAAATAGCATAATCTAATATACATCCTATCTATATAATAATACATACCCAATCTATCTAAATAAATAGCATAATCTAATATACTTCCTATCTATATAATAATACATTCCCAATCTATGTAAATAAATAACACAATTTAATATACAATACATCCTATGCTATCTATAAAACCCCCTAGCTAACATACAATAAATGCTATCTATATATTAACTAATCTAAGTCTAAGCTAAAAGAAAAAAATTAAGACCACTTACCTTTGCAGATGTTCATTGCGATCAGCCACCTACGAAAAAAAATTACAAAAAATTAGTGCAACACGTTTACACTAATAAAATAAACATTATAGACATTCTATACATTCCAGACATTCTATACATTCTATACATTCTATACATTCTAAATATTCTACTCACCTTTCCGCCATGTCCCGTCCGGCATTCTTTCAATCCTTGTCCGGCACTGCACCTGTGAAAAAAAACACATTAATACACATACATCAAAATAAAATAAAAATAATCTTCATAGGTATATACTTACCTACCCGCGATGTCTCCGGCCGTTAAACATGTCACACGCACGACTTAGAAAAAAAAACCCACCTCGGAACCAACCTTAACGTAACAAACACCAACACGCATTAAGAATCCGACTATAACGGCGGACCCGCGCGCAACTAAAAACAGTGAAAACACACCAAATACTCACACAAACTACATAAAAAACTTACCCATAGAAAGGGGGGGGGGCACCCAGGACCTCTGAAAGTGAAGTTGCACCTCCATTTACTTCCAAATTCCCGAGTTCAGACACTCGAAAATCCGATAAGCAAGAGAAATAATGGCCGCCCAAAAAAACGAAAACGAGGCTCACAGCCCAGCCACGTACAAATTAGCCAAGAAGGGATCCGAGATAAGCTCGGAAACCCGCATTAACCCTGCATTAAATATACACTGTCACCCTGTCAATCATGGGGGTCAATACAGACCCCATAAAACCCTCATTAACCCTGTCACCCATGGGGGTCAATATAGACCCCCATAAGCCCTTCATTAACCCTGTCACTCATGGGGGTCAATACAGACCCCCATAACCCCATCATTAACCCTGTCACTCATGGGGGTCAATAGAGATACCCATAAGCCCTTCATTAAGCATGTCACTCATGGGGGTCAATACAGACCCCCATAAGCCTCTATTTAACCCCATCAGTCCCATAAGGGTATATTAACACCATTATGGGCCTGTTACAACACTACATTAACCACATAAGTGCCATGATGGTCCTCAAGAACCATCATGACACTAAGTATAAACACTACACTGCACTATGCCCCCCAATAAAACATTAAATATCAACAAAACACCCTCTACACTAACCTATTAACATCTACACTACCTACCCCCTATTAACCCCCACCACTCTAATTACAGAAAATAAAAAAGCCTAAAGTCACAAAAAAAAAATCTACATTACATGAAAGAAAAAACTAACTCACAAAAAAAAATAAACTACATTACACAAAATAATAAAACCTAAGTCACAAAAAAAAAAAGGAACATTACAGAAAAAAAAAACATTACAACCCCCCCCCACCTCACTACAGAAAAAAAAATACACACCTGAAAAGGAAATACATATAATACAAATACATACAATACAAAAACATACAATTACAATACAATTACATAAAATTACAATACAATACACCACTATCTAATATACATTACACAATCTATCTAAATAAATAGCATAATCTAACATACATCCTATCTATATAATAATACATACCCAATCTATCTAAATAAATGCCATAATCTAATATACATCCTATCTATATAATAATACATTCCCAATCTATCTAAATAAATACCATAATCTAATATACATCCTATCTATATAATAATACATTCCCAATCTATCTAAATAAATAACACAATTTAATATACAATACATCCTATGCTATCTATATAAAACCCCTAGCTAACATACAATAAATGCTATCTATATATTAACTAAGTCTAAGCAAAAAGAAAAAAATTAAGACCACTTACCATTGCAGATGTTCATTGCGATCAGCCACCTACGAAAAAAAAATTACAAAAAATTAGTGCAACACGTTTACACTAATAAAATAAACATTATAGACATTCTATACATTCCAGACATTCTATACATTATATACATTCTATACATTCTAAATATTCTACTCACTCGCCATGTCCCGCCCGGCATTCTTTCAATCCTTCTCCGGCACGGCACCTGTTAAAAAAACACAACATTAATACACATACATCAAAATAAAATAAACATAATCTACATTATACTTACCTACCCGCGATGTCTCCGGCCTCCTCCGGATCCTCTTCTGCCATGCCCTGTAAAAAAAAAATATATATATATATACTTACATCCGTACTCCCGGACATCCCCGACGCTAATGAGGATCCAGGAGAATTTTCCGGAAGAAAATAAGCAATGGCGCCTTCTGATTGGTTGAAAACGCTGTCTATCAAATTCACCCAATCAGGAGGCGCCAATGTGTGAGTCAATCAGAAAGGGATACACCCTAAAATCCCACTCTGATTGGATAATGCACCTATCAATCTTTATTTCAACCAATCACAAGGCGCAGATGCCTTCAGCCAATCACAATGGAATACACCCCCACAGGGTGATTGGTTGGAGCCTCTGCGCATTCTGCTTGGTTGCACTGACAATAGCCAATCACAATGGAATACACCCTCACGTAGTGATTGGTGAAGGATTTGCGCATTCTCATTGGCTACTGTTAAAATCAATCAATATTACAGACAGATGTCTTCACCAATCAGTACTTGGGGGTATATTCCATTGTGATTGGCTGATGGCAATAAAGCCTTAGGATTGGTTCAAATAAAGATTGAAAGGTGTGTTATCCAAAATCAGCGTTGTATTTTAGGGTGTATACTTTTTTCATTGGTTCACAAATGGGGTCTTCTCATTGGCTGAATTTGATAGACAGCCTTTTCAGCCAATCAGAAGCCGCCATTGACAATTTTACTCTGGAACACTCCGTAGGAAGGTCATTAGCGTTGGAGACATCCGCCATGGCGGATGTGTGTCGTTTTTTATTTTTATTTTTTAAAGGCGCGGATGCTTTCGTAGAAGACGAGGAGGCCGGAGACATCGCGGAAAGGTAAGTATAATGTAGATTGTGTTTATTTTACTTTGCTTTATGTTCAGTAATGTAATGTTTTTTTTGGACAGGAGTAAAGATGGCCGACGAACATGGCGGACGGAACATGGAGGACGTGACATGCTGGAACGGGACATGCTGGAAAGGTGAGTATAATATTTACAATATTTAGAATATTTAGAATGTTTACAATGTTTAGAATGTTTAGAATGTTTAGGTATTTCATGTAAACGTGTTGTATTAATTTTTGGAATCTTTTTTGCTGATCTGAAGAAACATCTCAAAGGTAAGTGGCCTTAATTATTTTATTGTAGCTTACAATTAGGGTAGCTATATACACTGCTCAAAAAAATAAAGGGAACACTTAAACAACACAATGTAACTCCAAGTCAATCACACTTCTGTAAAATCAAACTGTCCACTTAGGAAGCAACACTGAGTGACAATCAATTTCACCTGCTGTTGTGCAAATGGGATAGACAACAGGTGGAAATTATGGGCAATTAGCAAGACACCACCAATAAAGGAGTGATTCTGCAGGTGGTGATCACAGACCACTTCTCAGTTCCTATGCTTTCTGGCTGATGTTTTGGTCACTTTTTAATGCTGGTGGTGCTTTCACTCTAGTGGTTGCATGAGACAGAGTCTACAACCCACACAAGTGGCTCAGGTAGTGCAGCTCATCCAGGATAGCACATCAATGCGTGCTGTGGCAAGAAGGTTTGCTGTGTCTGTCAGCGTAGTGTCCAGAGCATGGAGGCGCTACCAGGAGACAGGCCAGTACATCAGGAGATGTGGAGGAGGCCGTATGAGGGCAACAACCCAGCATCAGGACCGCTACCTCCGCCTTTGTGCAAGGAGGAACAGGAAGAGCACTGCCAGAGCCCTGCAAAATGACCTCCAGCAGGTCACAAATGTGCATGTGTCTGCTCAAACGGTCAGAAACAGACTCCATGAGGGTGGTATGAGGGCCTGACATCCACCGGTGGGGGTTGTGCTTACAGCCCAACACTGTGCAGTATGTTTGGCATTTGCCAGAGAACACCAAGATTGGCAAATTTGCCACTGGCGCCCTGTGCTCTTCACAGATAAAAGCAGGTTCACACTGAGCACATGTGACAGACGTGACAGCGTCTGGAGACGCTGTGGAGAACGTTCTGCTGCCTGCAACATCATCCAGCATGACCGGTTTGGCAGTGGATCAGTAATGGTGTGGGGTGGCATTTCTTTGGGGGGCCACACAGCCCTCCATGTGCTCGCCAGAGGTAGCCTGACTGCCAATAGGTACCGAGATGAGATCCTCAGACCCCTTGTGAGACCATATGCTAGTGTGGTTGGCCCTGGGTTCCTCCTAATGCAAGACAATGCTAGACCTCATGTGGCTGGAGTGTATCAGCAGTTCCTGCAAGACAAAGGCATTGATGCTATGGACTGGCCCGCCCGTTCCCCAGACTTGAATCCAATTGAGCACATCTGGGACATCATGTCTCACTCCATCCACCAACGTCACGTTGCACCACAGACTGTCCAGGAGTTAGCAGATGCTTTAGTCCAGGTCTTGGAGGTGATCCCTCAGGAGACCATCCACCACCACATCAGGAGCATGCCCAGGCATTGTAGGCACGTGGAGGCCACACACACTACTGAGCCTCATGTTGACTTGTTTTAAGGACATTACATCAAAGTCAGCCTGTAGTGTGTTTTTCCACTTTCATAATGGGGGTGACTCCAAATCCAGACCTCCATGGGTTGAAAAATGTCATTTCCATTTTTAAATTTTTGTGTGATTTTGTTGTCAGCACATTGAACTATGTAAAGTATTTCATAAGAATATTTAATTCATTCAGATCTAGGATGTGTTATTTTAGTGTTCCCTTTATTTTTTTGAGCAGTGTATATATATATATATATATATATATATATATATATATATATATATATATATATAGATAGCATGTATTGTATATTACATAGATAGGGGGATGTATTACTAGATAGTATTGTATATTACATAGTGGGATGTATATTACATTATATAGTGGCATATATATTACATAGTGGCATTTATATTAGATAGTTGCATTTATATTAGATAGTGGCATGTATAGTAGATAGTGGCATGTATAGTAGATAGTGGCATGTATATTACATAGGGTTGTATTGTATTTTATTTAATTGTGTTGTATTTTATTTTATTTAATTGTGTTGTATTTTAGTTTATTTAATTCTGTTGTATTTTAGTTTATTTAATTCTGTTGTATTGTATTATATGTATGTATTATATGTATTTCTTTTTCAAGTGTGTAATTTTTTTAAATTTTTTGTAGTGACGGGAGGTTGTTATGTATTTTTTTAGTTTCTGTAATGTTCCTTTTTTTATTTTTGGTCCCTTAGGTTTCTTTTTTTGGTTCTGTAATGTACATTTTTTATTTTTGTTGATTTTAGTTTTTATTATTTTATGTCATGTAGATTTCTGCTTTTTGAGGAATTTAGTTACTTGAGGCACACAGTACACTCACATTGTGTGACAAACAGCATTTCAACACTTTCTTTTATTGACCGTCATTTTTTGACGGGCAAGTCGCTAGTATATATATATATATATATATATATATATATATATATATATATATATATATATATATATATATATATATAAATAAATATATGAAGAGTGTGGTATCCGTGAATGTCCAGTAATCCAGTTTAATAATCAGAGTATTGCAGTGAATAGTGATACCTTTTTTATTGGACAAACGTATTCATAATAAATCGACGAGCTTTCGAGAGATAATGCCTCTCTTTATCAAGTCAAAAAGCGATACTGATACAAGTATGAACTAAAAACAGAAAACAGAAAAAAGATGGTGAAGAAAAAAATGGAAAAACAAGAAAGACAAAATTAATTGGCCAGAGTTAAGTGAGAAATAGACCAGCATTGTGAATAAGGTCAGTAAGTAAGTCTATAGATCAGGTTGTGGATAAGAACACAGCAGAGTAAAATAAAGCGCAATAAATTTCAGCATAGCTTGTAGCTTACCAAAACAGTAATAGAAGGGGGAGGGGGGAAGGTATGTTAATGGTAATATAATTTAATTTAAATATAAAATATACTGCTTTTGTGGTATTGAATACCAGCATTGTGTGTAGTGAAAAGCAATATGAGTGTTTTTTAAATTCAGAGAACTTGTATTTTCATGATATGAAGCTTGAAACATGACAATAACACATATTAACATTAAACAACTCTTTTAAGATAACTTGAGATATTGCACCAAAAGAGGCAAGATGTACAAGTGATGCGAGTGCTATATCAAGGAGGATATATATATACTGTATGTATATATATATATATATATATATATATATATATATCATAGGGTAGTCCTATTAATTCAGGGATATATTGCACTGCAGCTTTAAATAAGGTAATATAACAGTGAAATAATAGCCCAAATCACTATGAATCAAATATACTTTATAGTTGATCATTTGAACAAAAACTTAATGCATGTCTTTAATTGTGAAAATATAAGTTTACTGTATGTTTTGTATCATTTGCTGAATGTCATATATTATAGTTTAAGAAAATTATATGAACACCAAACGAAAGAGCTCAAGCAAAAGCTGCTGTGAGTTCCTAATAATAAAAGCACTCTATGATATTACTTCTTTCTTCATCCACTTTGTATTCAGGTGATTTATTTACTTTACTATTTTACTATTTGAGGTAGCAAAATATTAACGTATTATGGATTGTGCTTACAGGGCCATAAAATTCAGATTTGAAAATTAGGAACCAATGAAAAACAGATTGTGAAACATAAAACTATAGTCTTTAATGTCTAGTTAGAGGAATTACCTGCTCCTACGGAAGCTTTGAACTAAAATACTATTACATGGCTCCTGCAAGATTTACTGAACATCCTATATGTTCTGCCTCCGCGAGTGCTCATTGTGAGACAAATCCTTTCATATAAATTGAACTTCCCACAGTGCCAATCAAACCGCTGCAAAGAGCTCTGTCTACATTTAAAGATATACCCTTTGGCAGCAAGGAAAAAATAAAACTATGTTATCAATGAATGCAGGGGGTTTAGGCCCCCCCCCCCCGCTACCCCCTATGAGCCAAGTATCCTCTGGGACCCCTCTTCAACACTGCATATATCCTGCTACTCTCCTGCTACTCTCTAAAAGCCCAGGTATTCCCTAAGACCACCCATCTACACCTTGGGGGAAGTGGGCACCACATGCCCCTACCCCCTGTGCTTTGGAGTGGGGGCTCATTAGCCCTTTGGGGTTGCTAATGCCAAAAATACCACCAGGTTTTAGGATGACATAGTTGATTTAATAGTACAGTGTATTATATTGGATTATTCTCGAGTCTCTCATTTCTCTTTACAAAATACATAAGTGTACTGTGTCTGATGACTTATATTCCTCTTCTCTACTTCTGATCCTACCTTAACATGTTCCTCTGTAGAAACTTAGTGACAATAGTGAGTCCGTTAGTGAGGTACACCCATATACTCTTCTACTTTTTCAGCAAACCCAATACTTTGGAAGTTTCACCACTCAGCACCTCAAGCTTACTCCTCAAGGTAAAAAGATAGTTTTCCTCTGTAAAGATATGTGTTCGACAGTAGAATATATCCATTAATAAAGTTAACAAAATGCGTCATATGAATACCAAAATAGTATAATAATGAAAATAAATAAACTCCTACAAAAGGAAGTTTGTTTTGTGTAAAAAACTGACTTTATTTTATAGCCAACAAATGTTGACTTTGAGTAGAGAATTATCTTTGCTAATTGTTTTGCCAGTTTGTCACTTGCCATTACAGGTTACTGCTCAGACATTAATAATGTTTTGGTCTATCAAAAACATCCACTAGTGTAGAAAATAACATGTCTTGAAAAGGCATTGCCATTTCAAATTTGTTTTTCCAGATATTTATTTTTGATTTACCCTAAATTCAGTTAAAATAGAACATCCATACCACCAGTTTAAGAATACTTACTAGTAATTGTCTATAACTGTTATTTATTCCTATCTATCTCTTCACTTAAATTGTTTGAAAAATTTAATTTTGAAATTAGAAAACATATGTTTATGTACCATAAGTAATGTACAATTTACAAGTAAATTGAAATGATTGCATCAAGGGTTATTATGCTTTTCAACATCCAGTTTCATAGTTTTACTTTGCTTTGGCTATGCATAATATGTACATAAATTAACCTTGACTGCATAATTGTTGTTTCTTTAAATTAAAGGTTTGAAATAGTTTGTTTACAAAACTGCAGAGCTCAGCGCAAGCGTCGCAATGAGCGCCGAAGGTCCTCACAGTACAAAACGGTTTCAATTATGTCTCAAAACAGCATTCCCGTGGCTTCAAATTTTATTGCCACATCATTAGTTTAGTTATAAAGATCATTCTAAACAATTTGTCAATTGATTGTGATAAAAAAATAGATCTTTAGTGAAAACACTTACAGTTATATCTGCTGTACTGCTATGATCTTTCTCAGGCTGTAGGAGGTAGTGTGAAAGATTTTCCAGGATGTGCCAGTTGTCATGACATTTGTAGATATCATATATAACATCTACTTTATTTGATTATTTGTTGGTTTTGTTAGTACCACTGTAAATACATATGTACTTATGCTGTTTGGCCATTACTCATATGAAGGGTTAATCATTTTCTTTTTGAACACAAATAGTCTACTAAAAGTTCTTGCAAGCTGGGCAAATATTTTCAGGTGGCTAGGCAACCGGGAGAATATGATTACAAGGCTGTCTTATGTAGATAATACTTGTACTCATTGTACTCATTTTGTCAATTAACAATTGTTTTAGCCAAGTGCTATCAAACAGGTGCAGAAAGCAGACAATGGTTGATTCACATAGTTAAATAGTAATTTAGGTTGAAAAAAGACTTAAGTCCATCAGGTTCAACCTTTTTAGATCTCTTTTGTTAATTGATCCAGAGGAAGGCAAGCAGAGAAAAAAACACCTGTGAAACTTTGACAATTGTCTCAACAGGGCGAAAAATATAAAATTCCTTCCTGACCCCAGATACTGTCGATCGGATTCATCCCTGGATCCAGGATAGTCGTTAATGCCCTTTTTATTTATAAAAATATCCCATGCCTTTTTAAAGTTATCTATCGAATCCACTGTCACCACCTCCTTAGGTGGAGAATTCCACAGATTAACCACCCTTACTGTGAAAAACCCTTTTCTTTCTTTAAGGTGAAATCTTTTTACTTCTAATCTCAATGGATGTCCCCTTGTCAGTTGAAATCCTCTTCTCACAAAAAGTTCCCTTGACAAAGCCTTGTATTGACCCTGGATATATTTTTATAAGGTAATCATATCCCCTCTTAGACACATTTTTTCTAGAGTAAATAAGTTTCATTTGGTTAGTCTTGCTTCATAACCCCTCCATTCCCTTTATTAACTTTGTTGCCCTTTATCTGTACTTTTTCCAGCACTAAAATGTCCTTTTATGTAGTGGTGCCCAAAATTGTACTCCATATTCCAAATGAGGGTGTATTAGGGATTTGTATAGTGGCAGAATTATATTTGCTTCCCTTGCTTCTATACCCTTCTTAATACATGCTAATATTTTACTTGCCTTTGCAGATGCTGCTTGGCATTGAGCACTGTTACCTAGGCGGTTGTCCACAAGTACTCCCAAATCCTTTTCAATCACTGATACCCCTAGATTTGCTCCATTAAGATTATAAATTGCATGGCTATTTTTCCTTCACAAATGCATAACTTTACATTTATTCGTATTAAATCTCATCTGCCATTTAGATGCCCATTCCTCAATTTTATGTAAATCCCTTTGGAGGGAAAGCACATCATTATCTGATTTAATTACCTTGCACAACTTTGTGTCATTGAAAAAAATGGAGACACTCTCCAATCCCACTTCCAAGTCATTAATTAATATGTTAAAAAGGAGGAGACCTAATACTGAACCCTGAGGAACCACACTTACCAGATTAGTCCAATCTGAGTATTTTCCATTTAGCACAACCCTTTGCTTCCTGTCATTTAGCCAGCTCTCGATCCATGAGCAGAGATTTACTGCAATTCCTGTATCCCTTAGTTTTCTCAAAAGTCTCCCATAAAGCACTGTATCGAAAGCCTTTGCAAAATCCAAATAGACTACATCCACTGAGTTGCCTTGATCCAAGTTCCTACTAACCTCCTCATAGCAACTAATTAGGTTTGTTTGACATGACCTATTCTTCATAAATCCATGTTGGCTCCTACTTACAATCCTGTTTGAATAGATATATTCTTGAATATTACCCCTTATTTAACCTTCTAAAAGCTTTCCCACTACTGAAGTGAGACTCACTGGTCTATAATTCCCCGGATTTGCTCTTGCTCCCTTCTTAAATATAGGTATCACCTCTGCCTTTCTCCAGTCATCTGGTGGAGACACTGTGTTGAGTGAATCCTGAAAATTAGATATAATGGTTTTGCTTTTTCAGAGCCCAGTTCCCTCAGTACCCTTGGATGTATTCCATCAGGACCCGGGGCTTTATTAACATTTATTTTTTCCGACCTCTTTTGGATTTCTTTCTGCGTTAACCAGTTATTTGGTGTATACCAAAGAAAACCTATTTAGCCCCTCTGCCTTTTCATGGTCACTATTTATCAGACGGCCTATGTTCCTATAGCTTCCTTCCTGGCCTTCTTCCCATTCATATATTTTGAAAATATTTTAGGGTTAGTCTTACTCTCCTTTGCAACTAACTTTTCATTTTCTATTTTAGTCAGTCTAATAGCCCTTTTGCAAGCCTTGTTGATTTCCTTGTACTTACGTAAAGCAGTCTCTGTCCCCTGTTGTTTGCATAATTTAAATGCTTGTTTTTTACTCCTCTTCTTCATCTTTAATTCATTGTTAAGCCACATGGGTTGTGATTTACTCCTTCTACTTTTATTTCCACATGGTATATGGTGATAAGTATGTCAGAATAAGATTTAATGTGGCTAGATTATGACTGAAAAGGTCAACAGGAATAGTCTATTTTACCCCAAAAGTTGGGCCATGGAGCAAGCCTACACACTAGTGGGCATAAAAAACATCTATACACCATTTCTTTATTGATATATTTTAATTATGTTTGTGTATACAAACAAGGCATGAGGTTGGCTATTGGTTAAAAATCAGCCAGCTGACTGGAAGGAGAGGAGTATAAGAAGATAAGAAATAGTTAATCTATTAGAAAAAAGAGTGACTCATGGTTTTATCTCTAAAAACATCATATTCTCTTTTCTGTGGTTATATCTGTTTTTGCTTAATCTTTTTTCTAAGGAAAACACCAAAAAGGAATTACTTCTAACCAAACTAAAGAAGGAGACCTATTCAGACTGGGGTTTACTCTCTAACCTCATAATTGTTAAAGAATAGCTGTGTTCCTCTATTCTATTTTATAATAGATTTGATATTGTTTTTTTTTTATACAAACTTCCTGTTACATTTTTATAAAGTGGTTGGAACTTGAAAAAAGGTATTGGAGGTCATAAGTCAGATATGATTAACATTGTATGTTTTGATAAATTAAGTTTATTCAATTCTGATATAAAATCCTTTTTGATATAATCTAATACGTATATAAAAATATTTAGCTTGTCACATTATCTACTATTGCCTTTTTATATTATATCTAGGGATTTTATGTTACTTTGGTATACATTCTATCCTGACTGCAACATAGGTTTTAATGCCTGATATTACCATTTGCTGCTGTCATAGGGTCTTATTGTATTAGAAGCCTGAAAATACCCCAAACTCATACATTTGGCTGTGTTTAGATGTATTCTATTGACTCCAGCTTGCAAATTACAACCTGAAGGTTGAACTCATAAACCATGCCTTTTTAAGTTGGATTTCAGATGGCATGATCAAATGATCTGACACTATTGAAGCAAGCTCTGAATTTACTTTTTAGACACAGCCAATAATAAATGAGACTGTCATGATGATGTCAGTAAAACATGGAAGTTACTCCTAATCCTAATCTGCAATCAGAGGCTAAGAATGTATTAGTGCCAATAAGTAATATTTGCCGATCAGCAGCCACATTAAATTCAAAGCTTGTATGTGCAACGTGAGACCCCCTATTAAATTAGAACATGCTGCGTGTTACAGGCTTGAGAGGAAAACCTGTAAACCATTTTTCGCTCGTCGGATGTGTGGCCGTGGTGGACGTGATCAATTAGTCAAACTCATAGTTTGAGTTTAGATGGAGCCAATGGAAAAAGAGATCGTCAGAATTATGTTATTGAAAAATGGAGGTGGGATTTCAAAGTCTAACGAGGTTCAATTATAAGTTACAATCGGACCCACATTCCAGATGTAATGCAATATTGATAAAGCCATAAATATGATATTCTATTACATGCAAGTACCATTATATGTATTAACACAACGATTGCCGGGATCAATATAACATGGAAAATAAACATGAAATAAAGTATTTTATTTGGCCGATTTGCAAGCTTGACAATGTTGTGCTAATAATTCTAAGACGTATCATCACTTTCCCTGTTATTATATTTACAGAAGTGTGTGTATATTTGCATTTACAGTGCTACGGATTGGACTTTACCCCCCTTGAGGGTCCTCTCTATCATTCGTTGGCTTCTTGGCTCCATTTGAGAGTTACGAGTTTGAACACCAGTGATTTTTATGCAATTTTATAATGCAACTGGAACATAGCGGTTACGTGCTTGACATGTCGATCAAAGGATTTGCGAGCTTGCAAGTCTAATTCTCACATTGCATAGGGTTTTCTCGCCCCTACCTTGCAAGTCGTTGGCGGGCTGGTTTAAGAGGCCAATTTAATAGCCGTAAGTCTTGCAAGCTATGTTAGGAGCTACGTTTTTACATGTAGAGGGAATTTAATGTAGCTGCAGGCTTTTAATTAAGCAATCTATAAAATGCATTAGATCATCTGTTTTAGGCAATGTGGATTTCATGATATGTATTAACCCCTTGTGTTTTAATTGCATATCTGTGGGCTTGAGACTGTTGTGCATCTAATTCTAATGTGTTAAAACTAATAAGTATTTGAAAAATGCCTTGCGAGTCCTATTTAGTACTATAATATTTTTAACAGAAACATGATACTTTTTTCATTTGTGGATTAGACTTTATTTGCGATCTAGCAATACAGGTCTAATAGAATATCTTGTTAATATATTTTGTTTTAACTTTAATTAGCACTCTTAATATTTGATTGTGCACGGGTAACTAGTAATTGGATTGTGAGTAGCTAAAACTGTGGCAATTATAAGAGCAGGTTTAAATGTGTATAATTTTACGAATTGGCCAATAGAATAGGGCCCATAGAATACCTTGATTGTTCATTTATGAATATACCATATCACTGAAAGCTAATACCAAATATACTCCTTGGAATAGATGTTTGATCGTTAAGCAAGTTGGAAAAGACATGAGCCTCATTCAATTGAACGTTTGTAAGTAACAGTACCCCATAATGGAGGCCACAAGATAATTTGCTATTCAATTTGTGTTTTTTTGCGAGCCCCAAATGGGCTACCTGTTACGGATTTGAAATCCTTGCGATTGTTACAACCCTAACTTACACCGCATCTAAGCTTTTGATCTTTCACGTCCGCAAGAGTTACAATCGCAAATTGCTATTCAATTACTACCAATTCCTCACACCCATAAACGGCAAATGTAGAAGAAAATGAATTGCACAACAGTCTCAAGCTTGCAAATCGGCAATAAAAAAATATTTTGTTTGTTTCATTTCGGGGTTATATCGATCTTGGGAATCAATGAGTTAATACATATCAGGCCACCCACATGAACTAGAACATATCAGCATTAATTTGTATTATTTTGTGTTTTGCGAGTCCGATCGTGTATCGGACCTCCAAACGCTAATTGATTGACATGTAACCTCCATGTTTTATTGACCTAATGATGGCGGTCTAATTTTCTATCGGATGTTTCTAAATCGGTAGTTACAGCCTTGCTCAACTGATCATGTTCCCGCCCTGAAATGCTACGTGCAAGTGCATGGTTTACGGTTTCGGCTTTTGGTCCGTGACTTGCAGGCTTTTTCAATTGAATAGCACCAGAATTGTAGCAGACCATGAGCCTGCAGCAGGCCCGCAGACATACAGCCTATATACCGCGAGATGCGGGCTTCTAATTGAATGAGGCTCTTTGTATATTTCTCACTGATTTTACATTGTGATCTATTTGAATGTGGATTGTTCCCCTGAGCTTTTATACATGCAATGATTTGTTTTCGGTTTTACCATTGTTTTAATAAACACTGTTCTGTCTAAAGTGTATACTTGTCTATAAATTAATAGTGAACCCAATAAAAAGTATTATTCTAGATATTGTAATATTTTTGTAATCTCCTAATTGCCACTGCCACAATTTGAAAAAATTAAGTTAGGGTAGAGCGCCTGGCCCAGATGGTTTGACAGCAGTCTCCTATAGAAAAAAATATTTATATATTTAAAAATACCTATACTTAAAATATTCAGTGAAGTATTTCATGATACATGTTGAATCATGAAGATACTTTAGATACTGTAATATAGGATAGCTTAAACACATCCATTATCCCCAAAAAGCTACACAAACCAACACAGATATTAAAAATGTTGGTAAAATATTTGCCAACAGGATTAAACCATATTTAAAAAAAATAATTAATTGTGATCACTGGAGGCTAAGCATTAATGAGAGCCAATAAGAAATATTTGCCCATTGGGCTTGCACACTAGAACTCTAACACTATAGACAATACAATAGCGCTTCTGTTTAAGTCCATTTGGCTTTCATGATGTGAATTAACCCATTGAATACCAAAATAGGTATTACACATAAATAATTAAAACAGTTAAAAATAATACTTTTTAATTGCATATTTGTGAGTTGATACTGTCATGCAATTAATTCTAATGTCTTTCCATGCTTTTATAGTACAGTGGTGTGTGTTTAATTGCTGCTACAGATCTTGCATTAAAACCATTTGTAAGTCCTATTTAGTACTCATAATATTTGTTTCAGAAATGTGATACTTTTTCTAGTTGCGGGTCTGACTTAATTTGCGAGCTAGATTTAAACTTCTAATAGAATATGTATTTTGTGTAACTTTAAGTATGTTTCACTCGTAATGTTTGAGATGTCCAATAATCAATGGAGATCTCAGCCCTAAGTTGGGTCTTGATTTGTCTGTAGTGATTGTGGGCGGGTAACTCGCAATCAGGATGCAAGTAGCTACTAAAATATGTGTCAATTTTACTTATAACTTTAAGTATATGCAACATAACAATCTGCTTTTCATAGCAAACAAAGGAAAAAATACATCTTTTTGCAGCATAAGCTCAGCTATAATTTGCACAGCTGAATAATAAAGTCACAGAGGTTTAATTAATATTAATAGTTTATTTAAGCATATTGAAATTAAATAACGACATTTAAAACATTAACAATCACATTCCTAACATATTAGTGGCATTTCTTTGACTTAGAAGATATAAAATCAGAAACATCATATTCATATTTAGGCTAACAATAGCCAAACAAACATTTTCTAGAAGCTCTAATTATCAAGGGTAATTTTTCTTTCTAAAGTTAGTTTTTCTCCAAAAACATTACGATCTGGCCAATAGAATAGGGCCCTTGGTATGTATGATGTTTACATTTGCATTGCAAATGGTACTAGACAAGGCTGTCCTTTATCACCTATATTCTTGCTTTTAGAAGAATTAACAAGGAGGATACAGACAATGATAAAGGCATTATGGGACTTAAAAATTAACAGGCTTGATGTAAATTATAACTATATGCAGATGATGTGCTTCTCTTTTAATCCAATTTTTTAATATCCTTTCCTAATTTACAAAGATAACTTGATAATTTCTATAAGGTATGCAGTTTCAAAATAAACAATCAGCATCACGTATTATAATTGTCAAACTGCGATTCGTCGTCATGTTTGCGATCCTTATATAGCGATGCGAGCCGATGAAGCACAGAAGTTTTCCGAGCTCGGAGCACTAAGCCGATGAGCGCCAAAGGCAATCATCACCTGCAAGCCGTTGCGGCATTGAAAAATGCGGGACTTAGCTTACAAGCAGTTAGGAAACACAGGATGGCCCTGGCTGCAAGCAGTTGAGGAATGCAGGACTTAGAAAAAATTTTTGCGAGGCTGGAAAAATACGAAGTTAAAATATGAAGTTAACGGTCGGACCGCGCAAAACAAAAAACACAAATAACACAAAAAAAACAAAAACTTACACACAGCACAGGGGGACACCCAGGACATCAGAGAGCGAGGATGCATGTGAATTTAAGCCAAACTCGAAAATCCGCTAAGGGAGAAAAAAAATGGAGGCCGAAAAAAATGAAAACGAGGCTACACGACCACGAACAGAGCAGGAACATACAAGGTACAAAATACACTATTAGAAGGGAGCGAAAATGTTTGAGAGCCGCATAACACATAGACAATCGCCGCCATTTTTCAACACTAACTTGCAACTAATAACATTACGAATCTAAAATGGCAATTTACCCGACTAAACAAAATGTTTGGCCTCGCGCACGCAGCCTATTTATACTGCACACTTGGCACATTGCTGACACTTTCTCATCAGGGCAGCAACAGTCCAAATGTACATTGTATGCTGCAGGAAAATCAAAAGAGATTGTTAGCTCTTCAGGATATTGATTGCTGGATATATTATTTGGAAATAGGTAAAGTATATTCATGTATTAATTAATTAATTCATTAATTTATTATTATTAAAAAAATATATATAAAAAATAAATAAATGCAATTATAACAAAACTTTAAATTATATCTATGTTACTTATTAAGCAAGTATATTGAATAGTGTACCCAAATAACATATGTACTTTATTAATATTTATATTTTTATATTTATAGGGATATATTCTATTATTCAAATTTTAAAATAGAATACAAATAATATTTTGTTATTTCTATGCTTTATTAGAATTGTTATTATGATTGTGTTATTGTATTGTTATTGATAGTGTTATTTCTCTGTATACATTGTAAGAAAATTAATAAAATATATGATAAAAAAAACAACAGCAGCACATCACGCATTAGCGCTACTCAGGTAGCTACTTATAGCAGGTATTATAATAGCTACTATATAGCAGGTATTATAATTATAATAAGGTCCACGATGCAGTGCGATGATGCCCAATGTAGCAGTATGTATTCTGCACCATCCACCCTTTTCTACATTGTGAACTGAGTAATACATGCATGTTATCGGAGTCAAGCATACACAGTTTCATTATTAACCTTTCTATTTATATCCAATGTATTAATATGTTATATGCTCTATACATTTATATATACAGTATATATATATATATATATATATATATATGCATGCATTTCCATTTGGATATACTCTGTGTGAAGATGTTTTTTCAGTTTCTTATTTAAAGTAGAATTTTTAATGTTTCTTGGTCCTATAACAGACATACCTAAGAAATTCTTCCATTAAATGGAAATATTAGGTCTAAGATAATGGAATACTCCCCAAATTCACATATGTTAGAATGTTTTAACCAGACATAATGTCTACCTTCCCAGACCATTAGTTTCTCCTATACATAAGTGACACTTCTTACCAACTAACCTATTAGTCATGACTTGTTTATTGTCTTAATAAGATTTTAATGTCAAGTGGTCATTATTTTATTTTATTTTATTTTAGTTCTTTGTTGTAAGTTGAAGGTCCAAGAGCACCCCCTTGTGTTCCAAGGAATTAATGTCTCTATGAAAAAAGAATATATACTATTAATCGTTAAATATTTTCTGACATCATGAGGATTCCTGATTGGTTGCCAAATACATAGCCTGATTGGAATTTATGATAGGCAAATGAAGTTGTGGGTACAATTGAGGAGAGAAACAGAATATAGGGAGGGCTGAGATATCTGAAAAAGCTGAAAAGACAGAGGACCAAAAACAACTAGGGAGATACATACAGACACCCACACACCTCTCACAAACACAAATTCCTGGACAGACACACAAGGAGAAACTTTGAAACTCATAGAAAGAATATGCTATACATTTACTATTTGGGACATCCCAAACACATAGAAATCTTAAACATGCATTCTACAAAGAAATTTCCACAGCTCACTAACAAAATAATTTACACACGTACATACCAAGAAATGATTCTACAATATAACAAAAGATCCAGAATTCCAGTCATTTGATAAAACCAAACAAAAGAACCAGGTATGATATAAAGTATAACATTTCTTCATATGTTATTTCTTTTTCATTACAATCATGGAAATATTTTGTTAATATAATAAGGAATAAATTGATATCTAAATATTATCTGATATAAATATACACTTTAACTTACAAATTATTTAGTCAACATATAATTTGTAAGTTCATTTTATAAATCCTACAAAATATCAGCTTTTATTGCGATTTTATATATCCGATAATTAATTGTAATGACATTTTTTTTTTCTCTTTTCAATCAGAGATAATACTATAATTCGACTATAAAATCATATGATATTAAAAGGGTATGATAGCTTAATAAATAGATAAGTTTACACATACCAAAATAATCAAAACCATCTCTGATGTTATAATTTACCATATTTAAAGGCATATTAAAGTGAGGTCGGTTATGAATGCATGTTGTAGACATTACTGCATTTTATTGCATTACAATAAAAAATGTGCTGGGCTGCCATAGCGGGTACGGCGTAACCAACCCAATAGCGCATGGGCTAGCTGATTGGCTTTTTATCCATTCAGCAAAGAGCGGTGACGTCACTGCCGCTTCCCAATTTTTCTGAGCACAGCTCAGAGGTTTCGGAAGGGAGGAGGGAGCAGAAGGAGCAGAGGGGGAGGTAGGAGGGAGAAGAGGGAGCAGAGGGCAAGGTAGGCTGGAGAAGAGGGAGCAGAGGTGGAGGTAGGAGGGAGAAGACAGATCAGAGGGGAGGGAGAAGACAGATAGGGTTTGCATCATTTAATTTACAGAACATGCCCACAACTTTGAAGATTTTTTTTTTATTATTGGGAAGCAAACAACAAATAGGACAAAATAACAGAAAAAGTCAATGTGCATAACTATTCAATCCCCTAAAGGCAATACTTTGTAGAGCCACCTTTTGAGGCAATCACAGCTCCAAATCGCTTTGGATAAGTCTCTATGAGCTTGCCACATCTTACCACTGGGATTTTTGCCCATTCCTCCTTGCAAAACTGCTCCAGCTCCTTCAAGTTGGATGGTTTGCGCTTGTGAACAGCAATCTTTAAGTTTGACCACAGATTTTCTATTGGATTGAGGTCTGGGTTTTGACTAGGCCACTCCAACACATTTACATGTTTCCCCTTAAACCCCTCAAGTGTTGCTTAGCAGTGTGTTTGGGGTCATTGTCCTGCTGGAAAGTGAACCACCATCCTAGCCTCAAATCACGCACAGAGTGGTACAGGTTTTGCTCAAGAATATCCCTGTATTTAGCACCATCCATCTTTCCCTCAACTACGACCAGTTTCCCAGTCCCGGCTGTTGAAAAACATCCCCACAGCATGATGCTGCCACCGCCATGTTTGGGGATGGTGATCTTTGGGTTTTGTGATGTATTGGGTTTACGCCAGACATAGCGTTTTTCTTTTAACAGGGCAATTCTCTTGGGTTTGGGGGAATTCTCTGGGGTTGGTGGGGGTCACAGGGCAATTCTCTGGGGCTGGGGGGGGCAATTCTCTTTGGCTGTGGGGCAATTCTCTGGGGCTGAGGGAGGTGATGGGGCAATTCTCTGGGGCTGTGGGGCAATTCTCTGGGGCTGGGGGGCAATTCACTGGGGCTTGGGGAGGCCACAGGGCAATTCTATGGGGCTGGGGGGAAATTTTCTGCGGTTGGGGGGCAATTCTCTGGGGTTGGTGGGCAATTTACTGGGGCTGGGGGAGGTCACAGGGCAATTCTCTGGGGCTGTGGGGCAATTCACTGGGGATTGGGGAGGTCACGGGGCAATTCTATGGGGCTGGGGGCAATTCTCTGGGGCTGGGGGAGGTGATGGGGCAATTCACTGGGGCTCTGGAGCAATTCTCTGGGGCTAGGGGGAGTATCACCTGGGATGTACAAAAAACAATAAATGAATGAAGGGTAATAAATCTAAAGAAAAGTGTCTGAAATCATGTGATTTCCCACAGTAGTGCAGACTTCAGGTTTAAACTGAGCATGTCTGCACAATGCCCAGGCAAAAAAGAAGTAATGTATATGTTATGCTATTTTTCCCTGGGAATTTCAGGGGTTGTCAACATTGAGAGAAAACTCTTTGCAAAAGCAAGAATTTCAGCAAACTTTTTTTTTCAGACACTGCAAATCCTCCTTTATCAGAAGCAATAATAACCCACCTCAATTTAATATACCTTTAATTATATTAAGCATATTGTGCATGTCTTATTATATGATTATGTGGATCACATATACAGGGAGTGCAGAATTATTAGGCAAGTTGTATTTTTGAGGATTAATTTTATTATTGAACAACAACCATGTTCTCAATGAACCCAAAAAACTCATTAATATCAAAGCTGAATATTTTTGGAAGTAGTTTTTAGTTTGTTTTTAGTTTTAGCTATTTTAGGGGGATATCTGTGTGTGCAGGTGACTATTACTGTGCATAATTATTAGGCAACTTAACAAAAAACAAATATATACCCATTTCAATTATTTATTTTTACCAGTGAAACCAATATAACATCTCAACATTCACAAATATACATTTCTGACATTCAAAAACAAAACAAAAACAAATCAGTGACCAATATAGCCACCTTTCTTTGCAAGGACACTCAAAAGCCCGCCATCCATGGATTCTGTCAGTGTTTTGATCTGTTCACCATCAACATTGCGTGCAGCAGCAACCACAGCCTCCCAGACACTGTTCAGAGAGGTGTACTGTTTTCCCTCCTTGTAAATCTCACATTTGATGATGGACCACAGGTTCTCAATGGGGTTCAGATCAGGTGAACAAGGAGGCCATGTCATTAGATTTTCTTCTTTTATACCCTTTTTTGCCAGCCACGCTGTGGAGTACGTGGACGCTTGTGATGGAGCATTGTCCTGCATGAAAATCATGTTTTTTTTTGAAGGATGCAGACTTCTTCCTGTACCACTGCTTGAAGAAGGTGTCTTCCAGGAACTGGCAGTAGGACTGGGAGTTGAGCTTGACTCCATCCTCAACCCGAAAAGGCCCCACAAGCTCATCTTTGATGATACCAGCCCAAACCAGTACTCCACCTCCACCTTGCTGGCGTCTGAGTCGGACTGGAGCTCTCTGCCCTTTACCAATCCAGCCACGGGTCCATCCATCTGGCCCATCAAGACTCACTCTCATATCATCAGTCCATAAAACCTTAGAAAAATCAGTCTTGAGATATTTCTTGGCCCAGTCTTGACGTTTCAGCTTGTGTGTCTTGTTCAGTGGTGGTCGTCTTTCAGCCTTTCTTACCTTGGCCATGTCTCTGAGTATTGCACACCTTGTGCTTTTGGGCACTCCAGTGATGTTGCAGCTCTGAAATATGGCCAAACTGGTGGCAAGTGGCATCGTGGCAGCTGCACGCTTGACTTTTCTCAGTTCATGGGCAGTTATTTTGCGCCTTGGTTTTTCCACACGCTTCTTGCGACCCTGTTGACTATTTTGAATGAAACGCTTGATTGTTCGATGATCACGCTTCAGAAGCTTTGCAATTTTAAGAGTGCTGCATCCCTCTGCAAGATATCTCACTATTTTTGACTTTTCTGAGCCTGTCAAGTCCTTCTTTTGACCCATTTTGCCAAAGGAAAGGAAGTTGCCTAATAATTATGCACACCTGATATAGGGTGTTGATGTCATTAGACCACACCCCTTCTCATTACAGAGATGCACATCACCTAATATGCTTAATTGGTAGTAGGCTTTCGAGCCTATACAGCTTGGAGTAAGACAACATGCATAAAGAGGATGATGTGGTCAAAATTCTCATTTGCCTAATAATTCTGCACTCCCTGTATAGTTGTGGATCTTGTGACTGTCCGGAACGTTTGCAATGTTGGAAACGCAGTTGCGAAGCGAGTCGAGCCAGCAGCCCCATCACAGATGCGAGCCACGCAAAGGGAGGCGAAGCAGCCTCACAGTACTTAGGCTGCAATGAGTGCTGAAGGTGCTCATTGGAGCCAGCGACGCAGGACTTAGGCGAACTTCGCGCAGCGAGGCTCGCCAGCAGTGCAGCACTTGCCAGCAGGCCCACTGTGTCTTCTCCCTTCATCCCCCTTATCCTTCTACCTCCTTCCCCTCAACCTCCTTCCCCTTTTCCCCTCTCTCCTTCCCCATTTCCCTGTCTCCTTACTTTCACTCGTTCAGCTCCTGCTTCTCTTCTCTCCCCTGCAGCGCCGACTTCTGGCTCTGTCGGAACCGGCATATGCTAATGACGTGATGTCACATGTGCGTCACATCATTAGCATATGCCGGCTCCGACACAGCCAGAAGCCGGCACTGCAGGGGAGAGGGCAGCAGGAGCTGAACGCCTGATAGTAAGGAGAGAGGGGAAAGGGAGGAAGAGGGGAAGGAGAGAGGAGGAGGGGAAGGAGGGAGGAGGATAAGGGGGGGAAAGAAGGAGCATAAGGGGGGAAAAGGAGGAGGATAAGGAGAAAGGGATGAGGAGGAGGACAAGGGGAAGGGAGGAGGAGGATAAGGGGAAGGGGGGAAAGAGGGGGAGAGACACAGGGGAGGGATGGGGGAGACACAAGGGGAGGGAGAGGGGGAAGAGAGTTATGGGAGGGAGAGGGCTGAAAAGAGACACAGGGGAAGGGGGGGGGGAGACAGATGAGGGAGGGGGGGGGAGAGTCACAGGGAACAGGAGATGGGGAGAACGAGACACATGGGAGGACATGCTAGGAAGAGGGGTGAAAAGAGACATGGGGGAGGGAGAGGGGTAAAAAGAGACACAGGGGTGGGAGGGGGTAAAAAGAGACACAGGGGAGGGAGAAGGGGAAAAAGAGACACAGGGGGGGAGGGGGGTAAAAAGAGACAAAGGGGAGGGAGGGGGAAAGAGACACAGGGGAGAGGGGGAAAGAGAGCCAGGGGAGGATGGAAAGAGAGCCAGGGGAGGGGGGAAGAGACACAGGGGATGGAGGAAGAGACACAGGGGAGGGGGAAAGACACAGGGAAGGGGGAGAGACACAGGGGAGGGACAGGGGGAAGAGGCACAGGGGAGGGGGAAAGAGACACATGGGATGGAGAGGAGGAAGAGACACAGGGGGGAAAGAGACACCGGGGGAAGAGACACAGGGGAGGGAGAGGGGGGTAAAAACACCGGGGGGGGGGGGGGGTGAGACACAAGGGAGCAAGAGGACGGGGAAATGAGACACAAGGGAGGAAGTTGACAGGGAGAGACTTGCAATGAGCATCAAAAGTGCTCATTGCGAGCCACGCGATGAGAGCTGAAGGCGCTCAGTACGGGGCTCTCAAGGAGCACTGAAGGTGCTCACATTGGGTGGCAAACAGCATTGCCAGGCTTAAAATTGTATTACCCTCACTTTTGACGGGCAAGTAGCTAGTAATGTAATAATAACTAACAATTTATAATTTATGTACTTTGATATATCTGTTACAATTGTTTGCATTATCTTGTTATTAAAATATACTGAATTATTATTTTTATTTATTTATAATAAATATATTCTCACATAATACAGTTCTGTTTATTTCATGAGGCCAATGCTCTTAATACATCATGTAGTAAGAATTTGGAAATTAGTCGAAATGGCAAATATGTTAAAATAAGTAATGTTTTTATTATTATTAATAAAGGTTATTGATATTAATAATATCACCATATTAATTGCCAAAACCCACGACAAATCAGTCTTATGTAATGCACAAAAGTGATGGTTAAGAGGGATTGGCTAGAGATAGCTAATGGTGGGTGATGTGCTGGTTTGTTGGTAAGCTTGAGAAGTGTCTTGTTAGATGGCTGAGTGTCATGCCCATGTGGACACCATAATTGTTTGACTAGCAAACGGGATCCAGGGCTATGGACTGGAAGGAGTCTATTTGATTATAACCTTAATAAGCTGTGTATAAGTTGAATATGGTCTTGTTTGGTATTGAAATGCAAAAAGTTTTTTTAATATTATAATAAAGTATGTTATGTGGGACACACAGGGTAGGGGCCACAAGTTAAGTGGTATTTGGTCTAGTGGTATGGAGAAGGTCCAGTGGACCAGGGAGACTGCATATGCTAGGGAACACTGGGCAATCAGTTAGGAAAGGGTTGGTGAGGGGATATTATTTGCATAGGGCACATACGCAATCAGACATGGTGTCTGCATACTGAGTATCATGGTAGATTGAATGATTGCTAGGAGGCAGTTTAGGATGGGATAGTGAGATTGGTAGGGATTGTTCTTGCAGGTATATTTAGATGGTTCTGTAGAGAGCATGGAAGAAGATGGTAGTGACTATCGTCTAAGCAGGGAAATATATGGAATTGGTGGGTTAATAAATGTAGAACGAGCTCTCTCAGGGACATTGTTGCTGGATCGCTGGATTGTTGCCTTTTTAAAAGCGTATAGGTAGCGGGTTCTGACGAGAAAACCATAAAAGAATGATCTTGTCAGTTGGTGTATCACGTGAGCACAGCAGTGAAAGCTGGAAGTACTGCTCTGCCTGGAGTGTCAGGCCAGATTGCTGTTGTCAATTTGGATTGGTATATAGTTCTGTAAAAGCCAGGAGTGGAAACAAACATAAATATTAATCAAGACTCGAGCCAGAAGTCGAATAAAGCCTCTTTCGGAAACCGCAAACAATTGAAGGTGTTAGGTTCCTGTTTGAGCAGGAGTAGGATATTTGACAGAAAGGCTCAACCTTGAGAAAGGATGAAAAAAGTTAAGGTGGCCGAGGAGTGATTGATTCTTTGATGGTGCCTGTAGTGGTGGTGTGGAACTAAGCAATGGTCTCTTTTAATCTATTAAACTTATTGCTAGGGAGACTACATTGCATAGAAGTTGAATTGAGAATAATGCCTAAGAAATTGACTGAATGGCTAGGGCCCTTTCTCTTGTTGATGGCGTAGGGGATATTGAGCTTGATAAAAAAGATTGAGAGCCTATTGGAGGCTACTTGGAATTGTCTGTGAATCTTTGAGTATAAAAAGTTGTCCAATTAGTGAATTACGGTTGAGTCTTTGGGCTGATTCTACAGCTGATGTTTAAGCAGCTTATGAAATTAAACTTACCTTTCCATTTAATGCTGTGGAGGTGCCAAAGTGAGGAGTGAAAGGGGGGCAGTTTTAAGACTTCTGTGATTTCAGATTTTGGGAGTCAGGATCTGGGGCTTTGATCGAATGATATGGCTTACTGAGCCATCTATGAAAACCGAGGGAATATGGGGTAGAAGGGATCAGTGAGTTGATGCTAGGGGTTGTGAGGTTGTAAGGGGCTGATAGGTTGATTAATCGTCTCTTCTTCAGAAAATTCTAATGGTTTGCGATCCCCAGGAAATTGATCTGCTAGATCGGGAAAGGAGGGGATTTGAATGGACCCATAAAGGTGGTGTTTTTCAATCTTGGAGGTGAAGCAGATTTAAAATTGCAGTTAGTGAAGGAAGCCTGAGGCAATGTAGTGACCCCCTGTGAGTAATCCAGTGGTGAATTAAGTATTCAGTGGAGGAAGGTGAATGGTGTTAACTGAGAAGTTGGGATAATTTCAGGATGTTGACAATGCCTAGTTATTTTGGGTCTATTACTTGAGGGCATATTATATGGGAGTGGACTTTCTTGCACAAAGAACAGTTATGGAGAAGACAAGAATTGCTGTAAGAAAACCCTTTGGTGTTAAAAGTGCTGGTGCTTTATAAATAAGAGTAATGATAATTCAAAATAAAAATATATTTTTGAGCAACAAGACAACTAGGTACCACTTTTTCCTTTGGCAGAATTTGCTCATTAGTCCCTGTTGCAGGATCCCCTCAAGATGGCTCCATTCCAAGCACTGGGTTATGTACACAGCTTGTTCCCTCTTCTTCAAACCATGCCCAAGATCCATGATGTCGACCAAAAGGTTTGAGAACTGCAAAAAATCTGATCCCAATTACAGAGAAACTTGAAGGTAGCTTTGGCTGCAGCCTGATGCCTTGTGTTTCCTGTAGGTACCAATCTTGACTCCTGTGGCTCCCACTCCTGATTCTTGTGGCTACCAACTTCTTTTACCTGTGGTCTATGCTACTTTGTACATAAAGATAATACTTCTCATATATGCAGGCATTCCTAACTGTGACATTTGCAGATATTATATTTGCACTTTCATTTTGAATACAAATGGTTTATGGGCATATATAGGTTTTATGCTGCCCCAGGCCAATCAGATTTGTGCACATTTTCATATTTTGAATCATATGTTTATGTGTGTTTATCTATATATAGTATGTCAGAAAGTGTGAAGTACACTTGCATACTGAAATATCACTGCATCTTCTTGAAAATGTGCTGTCCTAGGCCTAAGTCTAGGCAGAAACACACCCCTGAAATGGTTATATTTATATTTTGTAAGTCTTTTTTCCCCTCTATTTTGCTTTGTGTTTGTGATATGAGACACAACAAGAGTCCAAGAATTGAATGATTAGTGGAATGAAGTCACCATCTTAAGAACCAGATTGATATTGCTAAAATCAATTAAAATGTTTTTATATACACTGGTGTTACGCACAGTTTGATTTTCTTACTGCAATTATTTTTTATTTGAACTTACTATGCATACACCAGTATATATATAATTATGATACAGTATATCAATCTAGTAGTTAGTTGAGGAATATATATATATATATATATATATATATATATATATATATATATATATAACATGTTCATTTATCTCATAAATTAAGTTGGTAGCACCACATTGAGATTGTATTGTTGGTTTGGACGGAATATAGCAGCAACTTTGTTAGGCATGATCAATAGTCATACAAAAGCTGAAATATTAATAAAAAAACATCTATTATCAACTTCAATGTCTGTTAAATAGAAAAGTAGGAATGTATTTAAAAAGCAAACAAAGCGAGGGCTTTTAGCTGATGTGGAACGACTCCCTACCGGTCCAGGTTTAGATACTTAAAAAAAGACTCCAGCTTTCATATTACTTTTGAATAGATTAATTTTATAAACCAATCTCAAAAGCAATCAAATAATAATATGAAAAACAAAACTCTGATTATCAACAAATAAGCTTTTTAAACAAAAGACTTACAAGCTTTTAAATTTCAAAGATAGATCAGAAAGTGCTTTGCTTGCTCTTCTAAAGATTTAGTCATCTTTAGCCTGTGGGAACACTTTCGAAAGTTTATTGTCTTAATAAACTTGTTTTAACACTAAAGACACCTGAATCTCGCTTATATTTCTTGTGAAATATGTACCTGTGGAGAACATGGTTGCCTGTTTCATAGCAATAGAAAGCTAAAAATAACCTTGTTGTTTCTTTGTTTAGTATATTGTGAAAGGCATATATCCAGCTGCCTATGAGCACGCCAGGAAACCAATAATATTTCTAAGTCTGTAATAACTCTGGCGTTATTTGTGATGCATACAGACTCCAACTGGAGACAGAATACTATTGAGATTACATTAATTGGCACATGCATAACTACATAGTAAATCTGCCAAGAAATGAAAACCACTAACTATTTATTTATTTTTCTGAAATTGCCAGTCATACTTTGGCATTTTACTTTTGGAATCAAATGTAGACATTCTAATAAAGTGCATTTACATTATTATGCCCTTTACAAACACCAAAGAATAATTTTGGACAGAGAATGCTTTTGAACACTGATACAGTGTCATTGAGTCATAACAAAATTATTTATTTGGCTGATCTGCATAGTCCACTTGTATATTTTCAAGTGTATTCAGAAACATGTCAATCATATGTAGCTTCTAGGTCTCTTCTTCATCTGCTCTAAATGTAATGTCCATGAAGAAACAATTACAAAAAGTCAAGAGGACTGTCTTGCTATGCCTCATGCTGGTTGATGTTTGTTGACAAAATATTGGTTATTTAAAATAATTGCATACTTTTTTTTTATTAATGATGCTTATTTGCAAAAACATACATTGTGGACCTATTACTATGGGCTTTTTTGAAGACAACTGTATCACTTGATACTTTTTTTCATTATCTTTACATCTTTTACCAACTAATTGGCATTGGTATAAATAAAATGGTTTAAAGCACTGTGAGGCTAAGGGGCCACAAATGGGAAATGGGATATCTGTCACAAATGTAATTGATGTTTTCATAACAAGATGGCACTCTTTTGGTTATTTACTGGTTTTCTCTTGAGCAGAGCTCCATTGCAGTATGCAAAATTTAGGTTTAGTGCACTACAGAGACAATAATTACACTGATCAGGAAAACTTTGATACGTTTTGATAAAAAGTAAGCAAGAAGTACCAAGGTTTTTTTTTAGAAACTAACCCTGCTGTTCAATTGCTACATTAGGTGCTAGAATGTAATGGAATAGTTACATTTGAAATGGCCACTGTCTGATTCAAAGACTCTACACTTGATTACAATTAATATTCACTACAACAGCATGTTTCAACACAGTGAAATATTTTGACTTTTAAAAAGGAAATCACATTTTCCACATGCTTTTTCACTCTCAGTCTGATGGTGCAGAGCACATATGGCGACTTCATAGGCCTTTTAAACTCCATGAACTGATAATAATTTGTGAATTGGTACACAGAAAGTATTAGTGCTCCTCCAAATTCTTAGCCTGGGAGAGCTGCTGGATAGAACAAGGACCATAATTCATTTGACTTAATGCAATAGTACATGATCATGAGAGTGAAGAAACTAATGTCAGAAGCCTCTTGAATAATAAATATAGTTCATAACTTTCTATCTAAAAATGATATCTGTTTTTCCAAGTAAATGACAGTGAGCTCAAGACTCATAAGTGTCCCATGGTCCCATGGGGGGGGGGGGGGGGGGGGGAGCAAAGGGGACAGTTAACCACCCCGATTTAGACATATTTATATAAAGTACATTGAAGGTCACATTAGACTGGCAGTAAATTAAATGGCTTTCCTCCCCCCCAAAATATGTGTTTATCAGAATGCTATATAAAATCACATATAATAGTTGTCAAACTGAGAGACGTTGTCGCGCTTTGCGAGGTGCGTACAACTTAGAAGCGAGGCGAGCCTTTAAACCGTAGCACTTAGCCGATGCGAGCCTCGCAAAGCGAAGCGAGCAGTTAAAGTACGAGACGTGGGAGTTAGAAAAAAAAATATGAGACATGGGACTTAGAAAAAAAATGAACGAGACGCAAAAATTTACGAGGTTAGCGGCCGAACAAAAAACCAGAAAAACACACTAAATACACCCCCAAAAATTACAAAAACATCACAGACAGCATGGGGCAACAGCCAGGACGTGTGTGAGTGAGGTGGAACGCGAATTTAACTCAATTTAGCCGATTTTCGCCACTCAAAAATCGCCTAAGCGAGGAAAAAAATAGCAGCTGAAAAAAATTAAAACAAGGCTACACAACCCCGGACCAGGCAAAACACTGCAAAATGCATAGCACTTTACACATCACACTACGACCTACAAGATACACTATTACAAAAGCCGGAAAATGCTCACGAGACGCGTACCACATTAATAACATTTCGACTATACAATGCCACTTTACACAATAAACCAACAGCTTTACCTCGCGCACTCAGCCTATTTAGAACGCACGCTTGGAACATTCATTACACTTTATAAGCAGGGCACTAACACTCAAAATGTATATTCTATGCAGACGCAAAATACAAACAGATTGTTAGCTCTTCAGCCTATTGCTCGCTGCATTAATCAATTATAAATAATTAAAGTATATTAATTTATTGAATAAATCATTATTACTTAACTACATATACATAGAAATATATATCTTTCTCAGAGGACCAAAAGTACATGACAGGAGAGGCTCGCAATGAGTGCCGAAGGCGCTCAGCGCAAGCCTTACAACGAGCGCCGAAGGTCCTCTCAGTACAAAACGGTTTCAATTATGTCTCAAACAGCATTCCCATGGCTTCTAAGGCTGTAAGAGTGAGTTTTATCTATTCGCAAGTGTATTTTCACTGTATCTCTACATTTGCTTTAACTGCCTCCTTTATGTAACTTTATGTACATTTCATGAACTCTTTTCCTCTATGCACTACTACAAACATATTCAAATCCCCATTGTACAGATGTCAACATATGTTTTAATTGCTGTGTGGTTATATAAACATTGATATATTTTATTTCTTATTGTTAATATTTCACAGGAGGCAAATAATGCGTTCTCTATGCTGTACTATAGTGCAGTGGGGGCAGTAGAGGTGCAGAGAACACGTATGTGAGTGACATAAACACCATGGAAAATGCAGATTAGCATGTAATGAAAAAAGTGAAGATAAAGTAAATAAAAATTTCATTTAATTTTGACCCACAGTTATTGCAGTTACTGCATGTATCTTAATATGGATCATTATAAAATGTCTGAGCATGGCTTGTAAAATTGACCTTAAAATCTATGTTCTGACTTAGGACAGTCTTTTCAGAAAAAGAAGAGAGAAAAAAGCCACTTTAAAGAGTGGTTGTGTCCCCTAGTTTAATAAAGAAGTCATGTATCCTAATTAAGTCATAGTCTGGCAATCAATAGGGGCCATATTCAATTGAGCGAATTTGAGATCCGAAAGGCTGTAATTGAGCTCGCAAACTATGTTGCTATTCAATTGGCATTTTTTTGCAAGCTCGGATTGGCTTCCGAGTTACGAGCTTGGAAAAATGGCAATGGTTAAACTTGGAACTTACAGCCTCCAGAAGCCTTTGATTTCGCAAAGCTAAAATCGCAAATCGCTATTCAATTGCTACGATTTCTCAATGAAGGAGAAAATCCTACACGTGCTAGAGAGGACCCGCAAGGGGGTTAAACACCTATTTGTAGCACTGTAAATGCCTGATTGCATATTGGACCCCTGAACCTAATTGATTGACATTATGACAGTCTCATTTTCTATTGGCAGATTCGAAATGGGTGGTTACGGGCTTGCTGAATTGATCAGGTTTCCCCCCAGAACTGTTCTGAACCAGTGCATGGTTTGCGGTTTTGGCTTGGGGCCCATAACTCGCACTCTTCAGTAATTGAATAGCATCACAATCAGAGACCAACGAGAGCCCACAACTCACTCGCAGACATTGGGCTGTCTGCGATCGAGTTACGGGCTTCAAATTGAATGTGGCCCTAGGTAAATAGATATGTCATATTAAAAAAGGTTCAAATTTAAATTTGTACATTTATTAAAAAACAAAAGAACATTGGTCTATAAAAATCATAAAATAAGTAAGCTTACTGCAGAGCATTAGTCTTTGGATTTGATAGTTGCAAAATGATTCACAAACGTTCCTCACGATTCAAATTCAAGCCTAAAAAGCTAACAGCCTTATTAAATTGCGATTCTGCAAATTTAAAAGGGCAGTATATAAGCACACAGAATATTTTTTTTACAGAAGTTTTTAGTTAGTGAAGATCTTGCTTTTGGATAGAAGTTCACTAACTAAAAACTTCTGTAAAAAGAATATGCTATGTGCTTAAATAGAGCCCTTTTAAATGTATCGAATTGCAATTTAATAAGGTTGTTAGTAAACCAGGGTCTGCTATTCAATTTAGGATTTCCTTATTTCTGAGCAATAATATCTTTAGACCATCTAACCCATAGATTCTTAATTTTTGCAGTGATATCAATGAGAAATGTTGCTTTTTTATCCAGTCTTTGAGATCATTGTAAATTTTAAGGCTAAATGATTACTGGAATCTCATTATAAGCAGTTCTTGGTATGCTTCCATTTTTGAATAAAATTTCAATTATAAAATCAACCGATTAATACATTGCCCTGCAGTAAGCTTACTTATTTTGTGATTTTACACAACTGTTGTTGTTTCGTTTTTTGATATATGCACAAAAAAAAGTGTTCCTTGTCCAGACATACCTATTTACCTATTAATTACCAGTCTATTACTTTATTAGGAGCCATGACTTCTTAATAACACTCACGCTCTTTAAAGTGTCTCTCTCTTTTTTTTCTACAACAATCATTTAATATATAACACGGACAGCCGTTTCAAGGTTACTGCCTATTATCAGTGTGGGCCGGGATCCCAGCTTGTGTTGTGGACCTTGTGAGTAGGTTGTTCACCACAACAATCATTTAATATATGGTGGGCAAAACAGCGATAGAAGCCCTCCACCGTACAGTAGTACAGTATATAAAAAGTACATTTGTGTTCACATTTGAATGTCTAAAACAAGTTAAAAAACCTGCTTCCTGCTCAGAATTTAGAGAAAAAAAAGTGATTACACTGCACTCTGGGAAGCTGAGCAGGGACATGCAAATGTGTCCGTGGGTAGGATTCCCAGCTTGTGTTAAAATCCAACCTTGGTTTTGCAAAAAAGCTGTGTAATGCAGCGGGCATAAGCTTAAAGGAAGCCATGTTTAAAATTGTTATGGATTGAAGAACGAAGCATTTGTGGGCACATTTGCATGTCCCTGCTCAGCTTCCCAGAGTGCAGTGTAATAACTGTATTTCTTGGAATTCTGAGAGGGAAGCAAGTTTTTTTTTTTTACTTGTTTTACAGCCCCATTAAATTCCCTCTACGTGTAAAAAAGTATCTTGTAACATAGCTTGCAAGTCTTGCTATTAAATTGGCCTCTTTAACCAGCCCGTCGACGACTTGAGGGGTAGGAGCGAGAAAACCCTACGGAACGTGAGAATTCAACTTGCGAGCTCGCAAATCCTTTAAACTGTCAAGCCAGTAACTGCTACGTTCCAATTGCGCTATTAAATTGTAACTCGCAAATGGAGCCAAGAAGCCAACAAGTGCTACAGAGGACCCGCCACAGGGGTAAAGTCCAAACGTAGCACTTTAAATGCACATATACACACACTACTGTACTTTTCTAAACAGGCAAAGTGATGTTAGGTCTTAAAATTAATAGCACAACATTCTCAAGCTCGCAAAATCGGCCCCAAAAAAAACTTTATTTCATGTTTAATTTCCGTGTTATATCGATCCCGGCAATCAATGTGTTAATACATATAATGGAACTTGCATATAATAGAATATCATATTTATGGCTTTCTCAATATTGCATTACATCTGGAATGTGGGTCCAATCATAACTCGTCATCGAACTCTGTAAGACTTCCCACCTCCATTTTTCAGTGACGTAATTCTGATGATCTCTGTTTCCATTGGCTCCATCTAAACCCGTAACTACGAGTTTGACAAATTGATCCCGTTCACGGCTGCACATCCGACAATTGAAAATGGATTACGGGTTTGTCTCTCAAGCCCCTAACTTGCAGCATGTTCTAATTTAATAAATCCGCAAATTTTCAAGCTTGCAGCCGTTGCGGGTTTAACGTTGCACATACTAGCTTCAAATTTAATGTAGCTGGAAGACATTCAAATGTGAACACAAATGTACTATTTATATATTCTTTTTTTTCTGAAAATTCTTGATATGCTGCCTTGTGTTTGGATCTCATTCTACTCAGAATACAATAATTGCATACTATAACCATTTACTATGAGAGGACTTGCCCACAATTACTGTTCTTTTTCTAAGTGCTTAGTGGTTGTTGTTGTTCCGTCGTTCAGTTGTGTCAGACTCTTCTTGACCCTATGGACCATATCACACCTGGCACATCTTTTGTCTGGTTGTGCTCATCCATACCGTTTTCATGTAAAAGATACTGGAGTGGGTTGCCAGTTCCTTCTCCAGTGGACCGCGATTTGTCTGACCTCTTTGCTCTGCCCTGCCAATCTTGGGCGACCCTACGTGGTATAGTTCACAGAGATACACAAGCCACTACAAGCTGTAGACAATTAGCAACCATTAACATTGGTGTGTAAAGTTATATGTATATACAGTCGATATACAGTGGATATAAAAAGTCTACACACCCCTGTTAAAATGTCAGGTTTCTGTGCTGTAAAAAAATAAGACAAAGATAAATCATTTCAGAACTTTTTCCACCTTTAATGTGACCTATAAACTGCACAACTCAATTCAAAAACAAACTGAAATCTTTTAGGTAGAGGGAAGAAAAAATATAAAAATAAAATAATATGGTTGCATAAGTATACACACCCTTAAACTTAAATACTTACTAAATACTTTGTTGAAGCACCTTTTGATTTTCTTACAGCACTCAGTCTTTTTGGGTATGAGTCTATCAGCATGGCACATTTTGACTTGGCAAGATTTGCCCACTCTTCTTTGCAAAAACACTCCAAATCTGTAGCCTGGCTTGGATGTTTTTCATCGTAAGAAAAGGCTTTCGTCTTGCCACTCTACCCCATAGCCCAGACATATGAAGAATACAGGAGATTGTTGTCACATGTTCCACACAGCCATTACTTGGCAGATATTCCTGCAGCTCCTTTAATGTTGCTGTAGGCCTCTTGGTAGCCTCCCAGACCAGTTTTCTTCTTGTCTTTTCATCAATTTTAGAGGGAGCTCCAGTTCTTGGTAATGTCACTGTTGTGCCATATTTTCTCCACTTGATGATGACTGTCTTCACTGTGTTCCATGGTATATCTAATGCCTTGGAAATTCTTTTGTACCCTTCTCCTGACTGATACCTTTTAACAATGAGATCCCTCTGATGCTTTGGAAGCTCTCTGTGGACCATGGCTTTTGCTGTGGGATGCGACTAAGAAAATTTCAGGAAAGACCAACTAGAGCAGCTGAACTTTATTTGGGGTTAATCAGAGGCACTTTAAATGATGGCAGGTGTATGATGACTCCTATTTGACACGATTTGGAATGTGATTGCTTAATTCTGAACACAGCTACATTACCTGTTATAAGAGGGTGTGCAGACTTATGCAACCACATTATTTTTATTTTTTATTTTTCTTCCCTTCACCTAAAAGATTTCAGTTTGTTTTTCAATTGAGTTGTACAGTTTATAGGTCACATTAAAGGTGGAAAAAGTTCTGAAATGATTTATCTTTGTCTCATTTTTTTACAGAACAGAAACCTGCCATTTTGACAGGGGTGTGTAGACTTTTTATATCCAATGTATATGATTGTGTTTGCATACATGTGATTGTTTCTTATTAATTTAATAACTTGCATTTACCTAACTGATAATGGGGATTTTTTTTTTCTTGCCTCCCTTTGAAGAAGTACTAAGGGTGCCATTGAATAGGGTGCCATTATTAATTTGTATTTGTAATGCTCCAACATATTCCGTATCGTAATACATGGGATAAAAAACAAGGAGAAATATAGCATTAACAACCTTCCAAAAACGGAGGACCCTGTTTTGAGCTTAGAATCTTTGCAGAAAGTGCTTTTTCCTAAAGCATCCTAGAAGACTGAAAACTTACAATTCTTTTGCATTTGGTTAAAATTGTTTCTCCCTTGTACGTAAACCCTAACACTACAAAATATGTTGCAACGTTGCTAATTAAGGCAAATAATAATAGTGAAGCTTTGAAAATAATCACTATTGGTTGTCCTGCAATTTATCACAATTTGAATACACAATACTGTATGAAGTTTGCTTACCTATATCTTATGGGAATGCTAAGATAAAGCAGAATTAAGAGAAAGTGAAACGTCAGAACAAGTAAGTAATCCTCCAAGGCTAAGCAACAGCAGGCCAAGGAAAAACTAGACACAACACTATTTTACAAAATAGAAATAATTAAGGAAATGATTAATCGAGGGACTAAAAATATGGAAAAGCTAACAACTGCACCTGGACATATGGATAAGGAAGGTCATCATAAAACACACTACCACAGATAAAACCAACTACTCCAGTGATAATAGTATCAGCTCCACACCAAAACTGATTTAATCTCCAGTACTAAAAAGTTCCTGTGAATCTTTCTGAAGGAGGATTATTGCTATCAGCGTTAACAGCGAAGCTTACAGCAGGATGATTGTCAGAACAGAATGTACTTCTGAAATCTGCTCACTGTTTGTCTTTACTTTGATACATTTATATATGCCTGTTTTGCAAAGTCAATCTTTGACTGGCATCTTCAATTAAATGCCCAATTCATTTTAAGTATAGACATACAATGACACATTTAAAAGAAATTAGATAAAGCATGGGAAGAAAATTAAACCCAAAATACATTTTTATCACCAACCGTATTATTTGTATTACTGAAAGCGCTGTAAATGTCAAGCAATTTCTACAGTTCTGAATGAGTGTAGTTTTGAAATGTTTTCGCCAGGAAACACCAATGGATTTTTCCTGACAAGATAACACATGTATTGATTATTACCTGGATATGAAGTAGAACGATAATAATCATGTACCACTACTAACCCAGTTGAATGAATTATTAAACTATTAACTCATTACCTACTTCGTAAAAAATAAAATGTTATAAATGTGTATGTCAAAATGGTATGGTCTGTGTAGAAAGAGTTATTCATGAAGATGGTGTAAATGCAGTATATTTGAAATAAATTATTCCAGGCACTGCGAGGAAAAAGATTAGACAAAGCCACTAAAAATATTCATGTGGCAATCATACCCCATTGGTGGTGATACAACCTGGTGCCCACTTTTTTAGTATTAGTAATTGTGCTTATGTCACAAATATTTGTGCCTACTCAGTTGACTTATTAGAAGAAGCAGCCTCTGACCATCTATTAAAAAAACTCTGTATAACAAGGTCAAGCTGAATATGGTAGCTGATACATTATCCTATATATTGGAAATTGAAATAGGCAGACCTGAGTCTGAATCCAGACTTCTGTCCCATTTATTCCTGCATTATTAAATTAATGGCATATTTCAGCCGTCCAAATGCTTAAATGAGCTATGAACTAAATCTTGCTCTTTTTTGTCCAACTCCCTCTGTAAACCGCCTTCCTGAATCCTTCTAAATGCCATCATATTTAAGAATATCAACCAATTGGCGATTCTTGGCCAGCAAGCTGGTGTGCCAGATTTAAAATAATAATAAAAAAAAAAGTATATCTAAATATATAAATCAATTAGTATATGATGTTCAAAGTGTTTTAACTGTACCAGATATTTTACTTTAATCATTTTAGGTTTCTGAGTAGACTTACCCTCGCAACGAACAGCTGGTGAGATGAATGGAGACTTGCAGGACACTAGTTGTAAAGTACTGCTCTAAATTATAAACAAATGTTTATAATTTGAAGTAGATTTGTCTTTTATGATATAATATCAAAACAATTTACCGAAAGTAGCAATATCAGCACAAAAAATAACAGTAACTGAATTTAAAACAAAAAATAGTAGCCTAGTAGACTCGTGCCTGTGAACGTATAAGTGTGTCCAACCCACACAAGATTGTATCCTATCATTTAAAATTTATCACATAGAGATGCATTAAGTTCTAGTAGCACTATTAAATTCCAGCCTCGTACATAAAATGTTTGCACTTAAGCACTACGTGCTTCAAATTTGACCAAGTTACGACGCTATTAAATTAGAAGGACTGCAAGCAACTTGTGACACAAGCCAACTCTTATCCCAGTCTCTCCGACGTTGCATGCACGGCCCTGCTAAGTTCAATTAGTCAAACATGCAGCAATGTATTTGAGTCAGCCAATGGCTGAACACATCACGTGAAAGCCTGCGGGATGATCTTGCAGGCTCCCAACATCATCACTTGCCAAAGGGGTCCCGATCGTGACCTCTGCAGCAGTTCTAAATACAAGCCCTGCCGCAGGGGCTACTCCGATTCTCCCCCCTGGCACCTAAAATGACCCCCCCCAGTGCTGGGGGTCCCATTGGGGTCATGATTGGACCCCCAGCTGCATTTAAAAATTTACATTTCTTGCCACGGGTCCTTAAAGGGCCAGCAGCACACTATTGGCCAATCCCTGCCACAGAGCTACTGTAAGTTCCCCCGCAGCACCTAACATTAACCCCCCAATGCTGGGTGTCCCATCGGGACCCCCACAGTGTCCCTACATTAACCTTTGCATCGGTGGTCCCAATCGGACCCCTGCTACATTTGAAAAAATTAAAATGTCCTTAAATTTTGTCCTTAAAGCACAGTAAAGGTCCTGAAAGCATCTGCACTAAATAAAATATTAACCCTTGAGCCCCTCACTCATGGGGTGATAGTGACAATAGCAGTGCAGTCAGTCTGGACGCACCGTGCTAAGCAGAAAAACCAAAAAGTTATAAATTAATAAGAACTCCATGTTATGTTTGTGTGTCAGAATCAACAGAGCAACTGGATTTGGAGAAACTGCTTGGCTGGAACCCAAGATTCCACCATTTAATTAACCCTATCACTCATGAGGCCAATGGGGTTCTATATAGACCCCTATAGGACACTAATTAACCCTTACAATAACTCTATAAGTGCCATGAGGGTCCTCCAGGATCTTCATGACACAACGTCTAAGCACTACACTACACTATTAAACCTAACTATACCCCATTAGCCCATACTGAACCCTGTTAACCCTATATGGACCCAATAACCCTATCTAGGCCTATTTAACCCCAACTAGACCCATTTAACACAGTCTAGTCCTATGTAAGCCTATCTAGTCCTATTTACCTTAACGGGGCCTATTTAACCCCAAATGTACCTAGTAAACCCCATCCTACCCTAAACTATTACCCCCCTACCCTGTTAAACCCTACACTACCTACCTACCACCCTACTAAAATCCCTATTACCCCACTAATTGCAGGGGAAAAAAACTACAATTACAGAAAATAAAAAAAGGACTTTACACAAAATAAAAAAAGGACATTACCCATATTAAAAAAACTACCTTACCACAAATAAAGAAAGCTACGTTATCAATAATAAAAAAGCTAAGTTACCACCAATAATATAACATACATTACAGACAGTAAAATATTCAATTACACCCCTAACTACATTCCCTTACCACCTAACTAGAATCAATTTAACCCCTAAATACATTCAAAATAACCTAACTACATACATTAAGCCCTAAATACATTCAATTAACTGCTAACTACATACATTAAGCCCTAAATACATTCAATTAACTGCTAACTACATACATTAACCCCTAAATACATTCAATTAACTCATAACGACATTCTATATAACCTAACTACATACATTAACCCCTAAATACATTACATTTAACTCCCTAACTACAATCAATATGTTCTGCTATGTTCTTCAGACTTGATAAAGAGAGGTTATCTATCAAAAGCTTGTAATAATATTATATATTTTTTACCCAATTTCTTTTTCCAATTCTTCTTAATAGTTGCCGCAGTTGTAAAGATATAACTCAAAGCAAATTCAATAAAATAATAGGCCTAGCTCTGTCAGAGCACTATCTTTCTAACTATCCAGGCACACACCCAGTTAATCCTGGGAGAGACCAAATAATAAACAGTTACATTTTTTATTTAAAATCACTGTCCTCCATTTCTCACAGGTCTAGGCTTTCTTCTCTTCTAGGCGGATTTTCTTAACAGCTTAACGCTTCTGTTTTTGTGTCTCTTTCTCTGGTAGCTCCTCTTGGACTCAGCTCCAATGTTTTCTCAGACTGCTGAATCTCTTGATATTCAGTTTTCTTTCTCACTTTGCAATTTTCCACACCAACATTCCACCCTACTGATTCAGCCCAGCAGTCCACAAAAAAGGCCCTCACTCTGCAGCATAAACATGCCTTTTTTTCAAACAGCATACACTTTGTGAGCTTGTATTAGCAAACTTTCCTCAGTTTGCTGTCTCAGCCTTTGCAAATCTTGCAGGCCCCAAACAAGCCTGTCTCCATTAATCAGCCATACCTATCCCTCTGGCTAACTCTATTAAAAGCTGGGCTCACCTGAGCATATTAGAGCTCCTCCAGGAGTTAACTATTGCACCTCCTGTGGAAAATTCTTCAAAAAACTGTAGTTTCCACTAATCTCTGGGGGCACTTTGTCTCTTCATGAGTAGTCTTGGAAGCTACCAGGGCCTCCTCTCAGTCGGGCTTCTATTTTATTTCTGTCCCTTCTTATATTGCTTTTCCCAGCTGGAAAACAGTTCATTATCCTCAAAAGGGAGGATGTCGATTACTGATTCATTACTTGTCCCATTGTCTTCAATTTGTAGGGATTTTTTTTAAATGTCTTCATAAAACCACAGCATATGGTGGAAGGGTACTGACAGGGCTGTTATTTCCAGCCCACATAATCATTAAGAATATGCCTGCTCTGTTACACAGCTTTAAAGCATAGCATAGGAGGGATTATGCACAAATTAGGAGACCTACCCACAGACAGCATTATTTCGATCTTGAATGAATATCATCAGTGTGGGCCTGGTTCCTAATTCATGGCTGGTTCTTACTCTGTGCTATAGATTAATATATGTATTTTGAAACAGCATAGGGTCCAAGTATCTAATGTTTTTAATAAAATGGCAGAAAACAAAATTAAATGGTTTAATTCAGCACCACAAAATATTTCATGCATGTACAAGCTAACTAAACTGGAAGAACAACTTGACTGCTTCTCTGCCCTCAGGTAAAAGAAAAACAGCTCTCTTTAAATAGTCCACTTTTAGCAATACTTCTTTCTCCAAGTCTTATTCCTCAGAATACATTTAGTATATTTCCTCACAAGCAGACGAGTGGAGCACTGACCCACTCTTGTATTTGAATATCTCACCCCAGGGACCATTAGCAGACTTCTTGGTGAGTGCTGCAATCTTTAAACAAAACAGAGTTCTCCCTGGGGTAAAATCTGTCTAAATGGTACCTTTTCTCCATAAACAGCCTCCATTTTTTTTTTATCTCCGCTTTCCCCAAATGCAGGTGCAGCTATCTTTACAACAAAACATCTCTCTCCAAAGTTCCTGCTTGCAATAGGTTGAAAACACTTTTAATCCTCTCAGCAGTTCCATGTTCATAACCAAGAAAAAAACAGTCAATTCTGGCTGTAGGTCTTTTTAATCTCTCCGGATTGAGTTCAGGTGCAATGACTTATTGAGCTGCAGCTGAATTATCCTATTATGCTCTAAACTGGATATTCAACTCTGTTCAGTCTCAGGCTTATTCCTTGCTTTAGTTTGTTACTAGTTTATATATATCAAATATCCATGCACACATTATATTCTCTTAATCAATAACAGGGAGAACAACTTTTAACACAATTAATATGAAAAATAGAAATCATTAGTATTTTATTGTGAACAAAATTAAAACAATTTCGTCTCTGTCAAGTCATTCATTAAAATAAACTCACCAATATCTTTATGTAATACCCACTGCAAAAATTACATATAAATTAAATTTGCTTGAATTTATAACAGTTATAAATTCAGGCAAATTTAATTTATATTACATTTTTTTGCAGTGGGTATTACAAACAGATATTAGTGAGTAAACAAGATGCTAGGTTTATATGGAAATTGCTCTATATTGGTAGAGTATAGAAACAAAGCTTTATATTATATTCATAGGCTCTTTCATTGGCACCCAAGGTAGGTCAGGTAGACCAGCGGATATCTGCAATCTGTGACTGGTTCCTGTCCCTCATCAGCCCTTTAGCAGCATCCATCCAATTGTTTTTGCAGTAATACACTGAGAGCTGGTTTCCTTTAGTAGGTGCCTGTGAGGGCCAATACAAAAGATAGGTATATCTAGGTAATCAGATCATTTTTCTGCAAGGTAATCCTATGCTCCCTCCTCTTAAAAAATGAAGTTGTCCCGTTGCCTTTAATGTTGCTGCCAGTAGCAGCAGACCCTTAGGCTGTACTTGGTAGTAGTGTTCTGCACCAGTTACATTGGCAATAGCTCCATCCCCTTCTTTCAATGTATCCTTTACTAGCTGCATATGGTCCAGTTGCATTGTCCAGAAATGTGCACTTGCTGAACAAAGCCAGTGAATCATAGAATGATATACACTGTTGAATTTTCTAAGCACATAATCAAGCAATACGCTTGGCCAAAAATACTCAAAAGGCCCAGAGGCCATGCTGCTTGACAGTCTTGAGAATTTCCATGGTCTGTGGAGCAAAACGTTTTTCACAAGTCACAAAAGACATGACTAGTTAGCTTACCTTGAAGGTCAGTCTAATAAACATACAAAAGTTTATTGTACAACATATGGCCTTGATTGATTGTTATAACAGAGAAATACAGAAACGTGTCTACAACAGACCTTTTTAAGTCACTATTTTTCTTTCTGTATATTTATAGTTAACCTCTGTGGGTGGAAAAGGGCAAGGACTGCATGGCAGGTTTTAGTCAGCCTCTCATTTTGAAAAATTACATGCTCTACACATACTTCTTACAGTGCCTGTGCCTTAAATACCAGCAATATAAAACTGCATAATTCTTTGAAAAGCAAATGGACAAGAAATGTTTTAATATTAAATTAATGACAACTTCCCATAAACTGTTCTTGTGTATAGGAGTACTCTATGCTCCCACAAAAATATTACATCTATGGATAGTTTTTATTTTTCAAATAACATTTGCCACCTTCATATAATACCCATTCATTCCACTGCTCTATTTTATAGAATACATTTTGATAATTTGATGCCAAATTATAAATGATCATATTTGTATTAATCGTTTTTATATTTTTTATTTTTTCTGCATAAAAATTGTGTGTTATACTGACACTACACTGAGTTAGCCTCATACTGTAAAACTGTGAAGTTACACATTTGATTTTACATGAACTTTAAAACATTAAACTTAATTGAATAATTAAACCATGAGCAGGCAGTGTTTGTGAACCAATTTTACTTGAAGGCATATTTGCACTTCATGGGTATTAGTGCATCTGATAGAGGAGAATGAGCAGTGTATAAAAACATTTTTTTGCATGAAAAAATACCAAAATGAACGTTATTAAACTTACCCTAAAGTTTGCTAAATCTCTTGAGTTTTCTAGCAGTTAATTTTCAGTGTTACCACCCCTAGAAATCCCTGCTAAAATTAGTTTAACATTCATAATTCATTTTGGCCAATCACAGGAAGCGAATACATTGTATGAATCTTTAGTGGCAGTTTCTGCAGGTAAGCATCATGGAGTGTGTAATCTCCTGCAAAAAGAAGGAAGGAGGAATCCGGACATTGCTCTGTAGATCTCTGTTGTTGACTTGAAGGTTAGTATAGAGTTAGAAGCCGTATCCAAATGCAGTATTTCTATTGGTAGGTACACTGTGCGTATGTAAGAAGCTATGGGGGTGTGGAAAACAAGTTGTATTTTAAAATACAATAAATCTGTATAAGCATAGAATGACTCAGTGTAATGTGTGTGTCTGCTATAAGCAGCATGTGTTAGATTAGAAAAAGCTAAAGGGGTAATTCAGCACTATTTGGAGGACACCAGTGCAAAGATCTCATGAAAGCAGGTTGAAATACTTTTTAATGTTTTGAAATACATGCATTTTTAACAAAGATATCGCATCTGAAAGAATATATGCTTTTCTGTCTGTTTATCTCTCTGAGACGGCCCCATCTGGAGCTGGCTGCTCGGACACTGTGCTGTTTCTCCTGCTGAGTGTCATCCTCCAATCAGGCTGCAGGGTTGTGTGCACAGAACTGAATGGGTATGATTCGACTAAGATGCAGAGATCTGAATGGGTATGATCTGACTGACAGAGTGTGTGCATGTCTACCACAGCTGTGAAATCCTAGAGGCTAGATCTCCTGCAGTCCTCAGTGTAAAGCCCCAGCGTTTACCAGCTCAGAACAGTGATGTGATCTCTCCCCCGTGCTGCAGCAGCTCCGCTTTCTCACATCCCACTCATAGCCATAAAGTGAGTGGTACGGCCGTTCTGGCACACCATTGGCTGTCTCACACACACCTTCACTGAGTCTCAGGGGAGGAAACAAAGAGGAATGACCACAGGGTGTAAACAGACCAATCAAAATCACCTTGTCCCTCTGCTTCTAGGCTGATTTTCAAAGTTGCACATGGATTTTTCCCTTCTAACAAACCTCCTCTGTAACATGCGCCACAGAAAATAATACAAGGTAACTATCCCTTTAAAAACGGGGAAACCTAGATATACCTTTATGTGAGGCACATAATTAATTTACAGTTATGAAATGAACAAATAGAAAATTATACACGCGTAGCACAGACTTTTGCTCTTAAAAAATAGACACTGCCTTCTATTCACTATTCTTCAAATTGCTGATAGAAGCTTGTTTCTAATTGATCCCAGTCTCACCCATCTTCATAGCTGTAGCCCAACCCTTTTTTGCATCTACTGAAAAATCAATCTTTGTATTTACACATATTTGCAAAAAGTAGCATTTTCCAGACTTCAGATCCCTACTTTTTTTAATGAAAACAATAATTTTCAAATGTTTAAATGAATGATAGAATATTCCACTATCACTAAAGCCATTGTGCCATTGTGTAGATTCAAAGCAACACATACATAGGCATAACAACTTCTAAGAGATTACATAATAAGACAACGTATTTTATTATGACAAAATTGACAAGCATTGCTAAAGCAACACCGTAGTTTACTTTTATAGCATTTATATATTTTCAAGCTGTTGAGTGATTCCAGTTATATGGAGGAAAATAAGAAACATCTGTGTTGTGATTACAGAGGAGGTGGAGGAAACATTTAACATAGTAACAGTAAAGTTAAACATATACCTTTTGTTTTTGAATAATCAGATTTAATTGTCTCTTTATATACAATTTAAATACTATCACCACTCCAGATTTATTGTCAATCTATATGTTTTGACTTTATTACCTTCATTGATATCTTCATATTCAAACATCATAACGGCACATGCCACCACTAGACATGTATGCTAATAAATACAAAAAAAAAACCACACTTATAAATAGTGCAACGTGTGTGTAGGGAAACAAAACAATCTTAATTTGAAAGGAAGAAACAGAAATATTTTAAGTTGAATAAAAGCTAATATTTAGAAACAAACTTTGAAAATGTGAAATTAAAAGAACTGAACATAAACTGATAAACATTGATTACCGTATTTTTCGCCCTATAAGACGCACCGGCAGATAAGACGCACCTAGTTTTTAAAGGAGGAAAACAAGAAAAAAAAAAATCTGAATCAAACACAAATACACTTTACACACAGATACACACCTACATTACACACAAATATATATATATATATATATATATATATATATATATATATATATATATAGATACACATACATACATATACATACACACATAAATATACATACACATACATGCACACATACACATACACACACATACACACACATACATACACACACACACACATACACACACACACACACATACACACATACACACATACACATACATATCCATATACTGCAGCATTTGGGAGCATTTGGGAGCCCTTGACCCTCCCTGACCCTCCCTGACCCTCCTGATCCTCCCTAACCCTCCTGATCCTCCCTGACCCTCCCTGACCCCCCTGATCCTCACCTTTCTTCTGATCTCTGCCATCTTGATCTCACCCCAGCGCTTCCTACCAGCACTCCTCGTGTACTGCAGCGTTGCGTGTGTGACGTCACTAGGACGCACCGGCCGACGCGATGCTGGTAGGAAGCGCTGGGCTGAGATCAAGAGGACAGAGGCAGTTTGAAAAGGTATATTCGCCGTATAAGACGCACCAACTTTTCTCCCCCAGTTTTGGGGAAGAAAAAGTGCGTCTTATACGGCGAAAAATACGGTAATTGTAATATGAATATATGTTGTATTTTATAAATGACTAGCTACTTACCTGTCAAAAAATAACGGCAATAAAAATTGTAAGGCAGGTAATGCTGTTTGCCACACAATGTAAGGCTTTTAGTCCCCTGAGTAACTTCTGGGGTCATTGCGAGCCTCTACCCCGATGTACTTTTGGTCGTCTGAGCACTTTTGGCACTCATTGCAAGCCCCATGCTGAGCGCCTTCATTGCAACCCTCTCCCCTCGTGTAGTTTTGCTCTTCTGAGCACCCTGGGAGTTCATTGTGAGCTCCGCACTGAGAGCCTTTGGCAAAGCGAGTTTCTCCTGTGCTCTGTTTTTTTATATAAATATATTTTTTTTATAATAATTAATTAATTCAATAATAAATTAATATACTTTACCTATTTGTAATGAATATATCCAGGAATCAATATGCTGAAGAGCTAACAATCGCTGTAGTTTTTCTGCAGCATACAATGTACATTTGGACTGCTGGTGATCTGAGGAGAAAGTGTCAGCAATGTGGCAAGTGTGCAGTGTAAATAGGCTGCGTGCGCAAGGCTAAACCGTTTGTGTAGTTGTGTTATGCGGTATTTTAGATTGGTAATGTTACTAGTTTGAAGTTGGTGTTGTAAAATGGCTGCTAGTGTGTATGTATTATGTGCGTCTTGAGCATTTTCCGTCCTTCCTAATAGTGTTTTTTGTACCTCGTACGTTCCTCTGTAAAAGTCGTATGCGCCTGGCTGTGTTTTGCGTGTTTAGGGTTCGTGTAGCCTCATTTTTGTTTTTTTCAACTGACATTTTTTCTCTCGCCTAGGCAATCTTCAAGTGGCGAAACTGCAAATTCGACTTAAATTCACGTGCATGCTCACTCCCAGTCGTCCTGGCTGCCCCCCGTTCTGTGTGTGATGTTTTTGGATGTGCACGGTTCAGCCGTTAAGTTCGTATTTTTTTGCAGGTCGTATTTTATTTTCTCTAAGTGGCCGTTTGCTTTTCAAAGGCTGTAATGTTTTCTCGCACTATGAATTGTGTATTTGAGTTTTCTGTTTTCTGTAGTCCGCAGGTCAGGCGTAATTTTTTTTTGCAATTTTTTTCAAAGTGCTACGGGTCTCGCACTGTGAATTGTGCATTTGAGTTTTCTGTTGTTCTGTAGTCCCGCGGGTCGTAGGTATGATACCCAATGTGTGCCGGGTCCTTGGGATGAGCACCTATGGTGCTCATCTCCACCAGCGTAGTGAGCTCCTTCGGCGCTCGCTGCCTAAGTCGTATGGGGTCGTAGGAATGAGCGCCTACAGCGTTCATCTCCACCAGCGCAAGGAGCGCCTTTGGCGCTCCTTGCCTGGCCGCCACTGCTTTGCAAGCCCGCAATTTGTGAAATGGCTTATGCTTGCAAGCACCACTGTAACTTTAAAGTTCTGATTACCTTGTTAGGTACTGAATATTTTCATAATATAATTGTTCTGGTCTAATAGATAGAAAAAATAAATGAACAAGCAAAAAAGAAAATGGGTATACATAAATGTCTCAAGCTGGCCATGAGAACTGTTTTTTAACAGAAGCTTCCACATCTGGTAAGAATTCTATTTAGTGACATGTAGTGATGTCCCGAACAGTTCGCCGGAGAACTATTCACAGCGATTTTCGCATGTTCGCGTTCGCATCGAACGGCGAACAGATGCGCTTTTCGGTCTGCCCCCTATTCTTTATCATTGAGGAAACTTTGACCCTGCACCTTACAGTCAGCAGACACATTCCAGCCAATCAGCAGCATACACTCCCTTCCAGAGCCTTCCATCTGTATGACAGCCTCCATTTTAGAATCATTCTGTAGCTGCATTCGTTGAGAGAGGAGATATATTCTACCTGCTGTTGATTTAATAGGGAAATAGATAGCCAGGCTATGGCCCTCATTCAATTGCAATTTGGCCAATTGAATAGGGGTCTAAATAAGCACATAACATATTTTTTTCAAATAAGTTTTTAGTTAGTAAACATCTATCCGAAAGCAAGGTTTCCACTAACTAAAAACTTCTTTAAAAAAAATATATGTGCTTTTTTAGAGCCCTATTCAATTGGCCGAATCGCAATAGAATGAGGGCCTAAGTATTTAGCTTTAACTACACACCTGAAGGACTCCTTTGATATCTGCTGCAAGGACAACAACCCAAAAAGCCCTTTTTGGGCTAGAACATCATTTATTTTATTTTATTATTTTTTTCTGCTGATTTAATAGGGAAATAGATAGCCAGGCTGTGTATTTAGCTTTAACTACACACCCGAAGGACTCCTTTGATATCTGCTGCAAGGACAGCAACCCAAAAAGCCCTTTTTAGGGCTAGAACATCATTTATTTTATTTTATTATTTTTTTCTGCTGATTTAATAGGGAAATAGATAGCCAGGCTGTGTATTTAGCTTTAACTACACACCTGAAGGACTACTTTGATATCTGCTGCAAGGACAGCAACCCAAAAAGCCCTTTTTATTTTATTTTATTATTTTTTTCTGTGTAAAATAATTGCATATGCCTGCCTGCTAGCGTGTGTGTGAGGCCTATTGCATCTAGTCTGCCAACTTTTGCCAGTGCACAGTGACACTCATATCTGGTGTCACCGTAGTGTGCAGTGAAATAAAACAACCCTTTTTTTACTGTAATCGATTGAATATCAGTAGCCTGCCTACAGGCGTGTGTGTGAGGCCTATTGCATCTAGTCTGCCAACTTTTGCCAGTGTGCAGTGACACTCATATCCAGTGCCACCGTAGTGTGCAGTGAAATAAAACAACCCTTTTTTTACTGTAATCGATTGAATATCAGAAGCCTGCCTAAAGGCGTGTGTGTGAGGCCTATTGCATCTAGTCTGCCAACTTTTGCCAGTGCACAGTGACACTCATATATAGTGCAACCGTAGTGTGCAGTGAAATAAAACAACCCTTTTTTTACTGTAATCGATTGAATATCAGTAGCCTGCCTACAGGCGTTTGTGTGTGAGGCCTATTGCATCTACTCTGCCAACTTTTGCCAGTGCACAGTGACACTCATATCTGGTGTCACAGTAGCTTGCACGCATAGTACCACTAATCGTAAAAAAAATGACAGGTAGAGGCATGCCACCCCGCAGGGGCCGCCGTGGTCGTGGTGCTGTGATTCCCTTTGGCCCTAGAATAATGCCCAGTTTTCAGAGGCAACGTACCCTGTACTTGAACAGTTCTGAGGACATGGTTGACTGGCTAACACAGGACACCCAATCTTCTACAGCTTCCGCTCGGAACCTAGACGCACCATCCTCCTCCAGCTTAGCTTCGGGTACCTCTCCAGTTACCACTCGCCCGCCTGCCGCCACCACTAACACTAGCACCACAGCCGCTTCACTTGATCCGTCAGCAGAGTTATTTACAGATCCGTTGGAAGAAATGAGTGATGCACAAACATTAGTGCCAGAGGATGTAGATAACAGGGATATGTCCCAGTCAGGCAGCATTACACACATGGACGTACGGTCTGATGATGATGTTGTACCCTGTGCTGCTTCCATTGATGAGTTGTCAGATACAAGTGAAGCGGTTGATGATGACGATGCGTCCGTGGATGTCACGTGGGTGCCCGCTATAAGAGAAGAACAACAGGAGGAAAGTTCAGATGGGGAGACAGAGAGGAGGAGGAGACGTGTTGGAAGCAGCGGGAGGTCGTCGAAAGTAGCTAGTGGCACAGTCAGACAGCATGCATCGGCACCCGGGGTCAGCCAGACAGCACGCCAGTCAACGCATGCTTTTGCCACCACCAGAATGCCGTAATTGCAGAGCTCAGCAGTGTGGCAATTTTTTCGTGTGTCTGCCTGTGACAACAGTGATGCCATTTGCAACCTGTGCGAAAAGAAACTGAGTCGTGGGAAGTCCAACACCCACCTAGGTACAACTGCTATGCGAAGGCACATGATGTCACATCACAAACGCCTATGGGATCAACACATGAGTACAAGCAGCACACAAAGTCAAAGCCGCCATCCTCCTCCTGGTCCAGCATCTTCAGCCATGTCAACCACTGCTGCCCTGCTTGCCCCCTCTCAACCATCCGCCACTCCGTGTCTCGCCCTGAGCAGTCCCTGCTCATCTGCCCACAGTCAGGTGTCTGTCAAGGACATGTTTGAGCGTAAGAAGCCAATGTCACAAAGTCACCCCCTTGCCCGGCAACTGACAGCTGGCTTGTCTGAACTCTTAGCCCGCCAGCTTTTACCATACAAGCTGGTGGAGTCTGAGGCGTTCAAAAAATTTGTAGCTATTGGGACACCGCAGTGGAAGGTACCCGGCCGAACTTTCTTTGCACAAAAGGCAATCCCCAAAGTGTACTTGATTGTGCAAAAGGAAGTAATGGCATCTCTGGCACACAGTGTTGGGGCAAGGGTCCATCTGACCACGGATACCTGGTCTGCAAAGCATGGTCAGGGCAGGTATATCGCCTACACTGCGCATTGGGTAAACCTGGTGATGGCTGCCAAGCATGGAATACTTGGCTCTGCAGAGGAGTTGGTGACACCAACACGACTTGCAGGCAGGCCTGCTGCCACCTCCTCTACTCCTCCTACTCCATCCTCTTCCATAACCTCCCCGGCTGAGTCCTCTTCTGCTGCTGCTATGTCTTGCTCCACATCAACGGCACCCCCCCAGCTCCACAGGTACTATTCCACATCCCGGATACAGCAGTGCCACGCCGTCTTGGGGTTGACTTCCCTGAAAGCAGACAGTCGCACCCAGGGCACCATCAGCGACATCATACCATTTTTTTGTTCCTGGAGCGTGCCCTGCGAAGAGTGCTGGCCGTAGATGAGCTTGAAGAGAAAGAGGAAGAGTTGTGGTCACCATCACCGCCAGAAACAGCCTTATCAGCATTGCTTGCTGGACCTGCGGCAACACTGGAAGAGGATTGTAAGGAAGAGGAGTCAGAGGAGGAATGTGGCTTTGAGGAGGAGGAGGAAGATCAACCACAACAGGCATCCCAGGGTGCTCGTTGTCACCTATCTGGTACCAGTGGTGTTGTACATGGCTGGGGGGAAGAACATACCTTCAGTGAGATCACTAAGGACGAGGAACGGGACATGACTAGCTCGGCATCCAACCTTGTGCAAATGGGGTCTTTCATGCTGTCGTGCCTGTTGAGGGACTCTCGTATAAAAAGGATGAAGGAGAACGACCTGTACTGGGTGTCCACGCTACTAGATCCCCGGTATAAGCAGAAAGTGCCTGAAATGTTACCGAATTACCACAAGTCGGAAAGGATGCAGCACTACCAAAATAAATTAAAAAGTATGCTTTACACAGCATTTAAGGGTGATGTCACAGCACAAAGGCAATCTAACAGCGGAAGAGGTGAACATAATCCTCCTCCTCCCACGACCACGCCGACAAGGAGAGGACGCTTTACAGACGTGTTGTTGATGGAGGACATGCAGAGCTTTTTAAGTCCTATGCATCGCCACAGCCCTTCAGGGTCCACCCTCAGAGAACGATTTGACCGTCAGGTAACAGACTACCTCGCCATAACTACAGATATGGACACTATGAGGAGCGATGAACCCCTTGACTACTGGGTGTGCACGCTTGCCCTGTGGCCTGAGCTATCCCAATTTGCCATAGAACTTCTGTCCTGCCCCGCTTCAAGTGTCCTGTCAGAAAGGACCTTCAGTGCAGCAGGAGGTTTTGTCACTGATAAGAAAAGTCGCCTAGGTCAAAAAAGTCTAGATTACCTCACCTTTATTAAGATGAATGAGGGATGGATCCCGAAGGGACTGACAGTGGGCGATACATTCGATTAAAAAAGGCCTGATAGATGAGCTGCCTTGAGCTAATAATGGTCCACACGCTGCTGTATTTTATCCCTGAATGCCGGATGACTTGCGTGACTTATCCGCCACCAACTAGGGTTCAAGACGCAATGTTTTAGGGCACTTTCTGCCTGGCAAACTAACATCAATTTTTCTGGTCGCTGCAACAATACCTAATTTTTGCATTTAAATTATTTTTTTTTAGAAGGCGTGCAGCATGTAATGAAAAATAAAGCATTTTTGAACAGTCTTACATAGTTACATAGTTACATAGTAATTAAGGTTGAAAAAAGACTTTCAGTCCATCAAGTTCAACCTGTTAAGATCTCCTCTGATCTGCAATATGCGGATCAGTTATTAATTAAATTATTGATTAAATAATTATTAATAGTATAGTATTGGAGAATGAATAAAGAGTTAGTCCATCAAGTTCAACCTTTTTAGATCTCTATTGATCTTTTTAATTTGGACTATTTATTATTATTGTTAATTGTTAATTATTGTTAATTGATCCAGAGGAAGGCAAACATAAAAAAAACCCCATTGAAACTTTGCCAATTGTCTCATAAGGGGGAAAAAAAGCAAAATTCCTTCCTGACCCCAGAAACTGGCGATCAAATTTCTCCCTGGATCAATATTCCTTCGCTAGTTATCTAGGATAGCCTTGAATGCCCTCTTTATTCAGAAATATATCTAACCCCTTTTTGAAGTTGTCTATCGAATTCGCTGTCACCACCTCCTTTGGTAGAGAATTCCACAGTTTAACCACCCTAACTGTGAAGAACCCTTTTCTTTGTTTAAGGTGAAATCTTTTTTCCTCTAACCTCAACGGATGTCCTCTTGTCAGTTGAAAATCTCTTGCTACAAAAAGCTCACTTGACAAAGCCTTATATGGACCCTGGATGTATTTAAATAACGTAATCATATCTCCTCTTAGACGCCTTTTTTCTAGCGAAAATAAGTTTAATTTTGCTAGTCTTTCTTCATAACTTAGCCCCTCCATTCCCCTTATTAGTTTTGTAGCCCTTCTCTGTACTTTTTCCAGCTCTAAGATGTCTTTTTTGTGAGGTGGTGCCCAAAATTGTACTCCATATTCCAAATGAGGGCGTACTAGAGATTTGTATAGTGGCAGAATTATATCTTCTTCCCTGGCTTCTATACCCTTCCTAATACATGCTAATATTTTATTTGCCTTTGCAGCCGCTGCTTGGCTTTGAGCGCTGTTACCTAGGTGGTTGTCCACTAGTACTCCCAAATCCCTTTCAATATCTGATACCCCTAGATTTGCTCCATTAAGATTATAGATTGCTTGGCTATTTTTCCTTCCCAAATGCATAACCTTACATTTATTTGTATTAAATCTCATCTGCCATTTGGCCGCCCATTTCTCTAATTTATGCAAATCCTTTTGTAGGGAAAGTACATCATTATCTGATTTTATTACCTTGCACAACTTAGTGTCATCAGCAAAAATGGAGACACTACATTCGAGTCCTACTTCAATGTCATTAATAAATATGTTAAAAAGGAGAGGACCCAATACTGAGCCCTGAGGAACCCCACTTATCACATTAGACCAATCGGAGTATGTTCCATTTACAACAACCCTTTGCTTCCTGTCTTTTAGCCAGCTCTCGATCCATGAGCAGATATTTACTGCAATTCCTGTATCCCTTAGTTTGCTCACTAGTCTTCCATGTGGCACTGTATCAAATGCCTTTGAAAAATCTAAAAAGACTACATCCACTGAGTTGCCCTGATCCAAGTTCCTACTAACCTCCTCATAAAAACTAATTAGATTGGTCTGACACGACCTTTCCTTCATAAATCCATGTTGACTGCTACCTATGATCCTGTTCAAATAGACATATTCTTGTATTCTGTCCCTTATTAACCCTTCTAAAAGCTTCCCAACTACAGAAGTGAGGCTCACTGGTCTATAATTCCCCGGATTTGCTCTAGATCCCTTCTTAAATATAGGTATCACCTCTGCTTTTCTCCAGTCATCTGGTAGAGACCCTGTAGTGAGCGAGTCTTTAAAGATTAGATATAATGGTTTGGCTATTACAGAACCCAGTTCCCTCAGTACCCTTGGATGTATTCCATCAGGACCTGGGGCTTTATTAACATTTATTTTCTCCAACCTCTTTTGTATTTCTTCCTGCGTTAACCAATTATTTAGTGAAGGTAGTGTAGCCCCATTATGTTGCAGTGTCCCAACCACTGGTACCTCCCTTGTGTAAACCGAAGAAAAGAACCTATTTAGCTCATCTGCCTTTTCCTGGTCACTAATTATCAGATGGCCTGTGTCACATTGTAATGGTCCTATCGATTCCTTCCTGGCCTTCTTCCCATTAATATATTTATAAAATATTTTAGGGTTAGTCTTACTTTCCATTGCAACTGACTTCTCATTTTCTATTTTAGCCAGTCTAATAGCCCTTTTGCAAGCCTTGTTGATTTCCTTATAGTCACATAAAGATGCCTCTGTTCCCTCCTTCTTGTATAATTTAAATGCATACTTCTTTTTCCTCATCATGATCTTTAAGTCATTGTTAAGCCACATGGGATGTGATTTACTCCTATTTATTTTATTTCCACATGGTACATGCTGATGAGTATGTTTATTTAGTAAGGATTTGAATGTTGTCCATTTATTTTCAGTATTCTTCCCTGTAAGTTCTTTGTCCCAGTCTATATGTTGTATTGCTGCCCGTAGCCCATTAAAGTTAGCCCTTTTAAAATTTAGAGTTTTTGTTGGCCCCTTACAACTCTGTTTTTTGTATTCAATCTCAAATGAGACTGTGTTGTGATCACTGTTCCCCAAGGGTTCCCCTATTTTTACATTTGATATTATATCAATATTACTTGTGATGACTAAATCCAAGATGGCCCCATTTCTAGTAGGTTCTTGTATTACCTGGGCTAGATAATGATCCCTGAGTGTACTCAAGAACCTGCTCCCCTTAGCTGAGCTGCTGGTCTCGTTTATCCAGTTTATATCAGGGTAATTAAAGTCTCCCATTATTAGAACTTGCCCATGCTTAGCTGCATTTCCAATCTGTAACAATAATTGTATTTCCTCACTTTCAGCTATATTTGGGGGTTTATAGCATACTCCCACCAATATGCATTTAGAATTAGCTCCTCCACTATTTAGCTCAACCCACAAGGATTCAATGATGCCGTTAGTGCCAGCATAAATATCTTCTCTAACTATAGGCTTAAATTCAGGCTTAACATAAAGACAGATCCCTCCTCCTCTTTTACCATTGCCCCTATCTTTCCTAAATAGGTTATAACCATCCAGATTAACAGTCCAGTCATGAGATTCATCCCACCATGTTTCCGTAATGCCTATTAAGCCCCATTTTTCTTGTACTGCTAATATTTCTAGCTCATCCATTTTCCCAGGCAAACTTCTTGCGTTTGCAATCATACACTTTATGTTGCTATGGCTCTGCTGATGTGAAGTGCCTGCCACTGTATTTGAGGCCCCTATTAATATCTCCCTACTTTCTATTGTAACCCTCCCCCCTTCTCCTCCCCCATGGGTAAATAATTCATCCCTTTCCCTCTCTACCCTATTTACCCCAATACTTCTATATAGTCCCCCCCCCCCACCTACAAGTTTAAAAACTCCCCCAGCCGTTCTACCATCCTATTCCCTAGCACAAAAGCGCCCTCATCATTAAGGTGCAATCCATCCCTGCTATAGAGATTGTACCCAAGTGAGAAGTCAGCCCAGTGCTCTAAAAACCCAAAACCCTCTGCACTGCACCACTTTTTTAGCCACGCATTAACCTCCCTAAGCTCCTTCTGCCTCCCTGGGCTAGCACGTGGCACTGGTAGTATCTCAGAAAATACTACCTTGGAGGTCCTTGCTTTAAGCTTATTCCCTAATTCTCTAAAATCATTCTTTAGGACGCTCCATCTTCCACTAACTTTGTCATTGGTACCAATGTGTACCAAGACCGCCGGTTCATTACCAGCCCCTCCCAATAATTTATCCACCCGATCCACAACATGCCGAACCCGAGCACCCGGGAGACAGCAAACTGTTCGATTGCTGGGATCTGGGTGACAAATTACCCTGTCTACCTTCCTAATAATAGAGTCCCCTACCACCAAAACATGTCTGTTGCTCTGCCTATTCTGCCCTCCCTCTTCTCCAGTAGAGCTGTTCGCCCGGCTGTTAGAGGGAACAGCTCTATCTGGCATTGCCATTCCTGAATGGACATCGCCAACAGTTTCACTCAATCTGGCAAATCTGTTGGTGTTTGACAACTCAGAACTGGCCTGCCTCCTCCTGTTCCCCCTGCTTCCCCTTGTAACTGTAACCCAGCTACCTCCCTGGCCATCCTCCCTAGCCCCAGCTCCTCCCTCCATACTAGGCCCAGCTAAACTGTGCTCCGTGAGCACCAATTCCCTTTCCAGTGGAGCAATATGCATAACAGTTGTGCAAAAATACATATTTACAACAGAGACATTTTGTGAAAGTTAGCTGGCTATTCCTTCTTATTTTTACTTTTTAGGTTAATAATTTTTCTTATTTTTTACTGTGATTGCAATTTAAGAGATACCTAAAACATGGTAAAACAGACAATAGTAAAGAGTACCGGTATATCTGCAGGAAACACCAAAGTCCTATTAGCTATCATCCCTCCAGCAGTATTAGCTTATTATTTATAATATCTAACCTGGGCAATCACCCTTGGGTTACCCTAGGGCAGGCTTCAGTAAGCAACCTCTCCTTTCCTGGGATGATTTTGCCGCCGGTTGCTTCTGAAGGGTCTCCAGGGCTCCCCCACTCCGGTCCTTCCCCCAGTGTCGCTTCAACCAGTAACAAATGTTTTATATTTGTAAAGAGACCCAATGATCCCCCTTGATAGAGGTTTATCTATACAAATTTTGGAGAGCCAATTTAATACAGGTGTCCCCTGTTTCTGGGTTAGGGAGTGTGGGAAATGCCTCAGCCTACATTAATTGTAATGTTCTGACCGCGGTAGCTCATGCTTGTCCCTCAGTTCCTCATAGGTGAGCATCTGGCCCTTTACTAACCAGTCTCCCACTCTATCTAGTTTCCTTGACCTCCACCAGTGTTGTGACGTTGTGCTCATGTGTTTTGGGGCCTGAGGGTTGTCAAGAATTGGGGTCATTTGGGTGGATCCAGGGAACAAACCCGTGTGTTTCTTGGCCCATTTCCAGTATGATAGCGAGTGTCTGATTAGGGGGTTTGGCGAGTTTTTAAGGCTCTGAGGCAATTCTGATAGCCAAGTCACCTTGTCCCAGGTTAAGGGCCTTAAAGTGTGGTTCTCTAAATACACACAGGCCGGTTGATGACATATAGAATGTGCTATTGGGAGGAAAGATAGGTGACGGAACAGGTATTAAACTGATAGGAATGAATAGTACAACTTAATACACCACTCCTATCTGGTGGCACCTTAGATTGCACGTGCAGTGCCCCAAATTCGAAGTAGGAGGTCCGACCAAGCATCTTTTTCCATCTCCCTGTTCAAAAAATCCATGCCATATACACGTCCCCTGATAGGTAACATAACAGGTATTAAACTGATAGGAATGAGTAGTACAACTTAATACACCTCTCCTACCTGGTGGCACCTTAGATTGCACGTGCAGTGCCCCAAATTCGAAGTAGGAGGTCCCACCAAGCATCTTTTTCCATCTCCCTGTTCCAAAAATTCATGCCATATACACGTCCCCTAATAGTGGACGTAACAGGGATTAAACCGATAGGAATAGTACTACTTAACAGTACACACCTTATAATAACGCAGACAGAGGCAACGCGTATAATCTTCCATGCTGTGCAGTGGAAGCCCCCAGACTCTGACATGTGTATAATATTCCATGCTGGGCAGTGGAAGCCTCCAGACTCTGACCTGTGTATAATCTTCCATGCTCGGCAGTGGAGGCCCCCAGACTCTGACCTGTGTATAATCTTCCATGCTGGGCAGTGGAAGCCCCCAGACTCTGGGAGCCTGAAGAAGAGGAGTCAGAGGAGGAAGGTGGCTTTGAGGAGGTGGAAGACCAAACACAGCAGGCGTCCCAGGGGGCTTGTTGTCCCCTTTCTTTTTGCCATGGATCCCCCTCCGGCATGCCACAGTCCAGGTGTTAGTCCCCTTGAAACAACTTTCCCATCACTATTGTGGCCAGAAAGAGTCCCTGTGGGTTTTGAAATTCGCCTGCAAATTGAAGTCTATGGCGGTTTGCCGATGTTCGACCGTTCGCGAACATTCAATGGAATTCGCGTCTGCGGTTCGCGAACCGAAAATGTGATGTTCGCGACATCACTAGTGACATGCAAATGAAGCACACAATACCTCTAGCCACATTTCACACTTATGCTGACAAGCTCCCTATGAAGTTGAAACTACAGTCTGAAAGGGTTTCAGGCACTATACCCCAAGCAGAGAGCATTTGCCTAAATGGATCAAATGTTAAAGGCACCTGTTGCACATTTAAAACTAAAGCTCATATATATGTTTGCTGGGCACAAACTGTATGCAGTTTAAAATCAATAAATAATTAACACTGTTTCTTAGCTTTTAAACTGTAAATTTTCTCCTTAGGCAGTGTTGTGTATCTCTTCCTATGTGTGTCTATCTGGAGCGTGGTCAGCTCTGTCTGTAGGCTGGACCGTCATGGATCGTGGAAGTAGATGTGCTGATGACACAGACCCTGCCCATTGACATCATTAGCTCTAACCAACCAGAGGTAACAGTTTTATTGTAACATGCTTGCAGCTACCCCATAGGCCCCACCCAGTGACAGTGCATGAGCCATCATAGCCCTGATGCCTTCAATGATCATGCTTAGTCCAAGGCAAAACCTAGACTGGTCACACTTTAGTTTTTGTCTAGCACACAGGAGTAGCTCGTCACAGGAGTAGCTAGAATGTGGTTTTTCATTATTATATATCCAAGGGAGGGTTCAAACACTGTGACCTCTTCAGCTTACCACTGAAATTCTATAATAAATACAAATGGCCTGGGCCCCTGTTGATTTTGGGTTCAGAGGGCTGTTAACCTGAAATATATGAGTTCTAAAAAAGATCTCAATTAAACAATTCTAAATTCTACAGGATGATGCTGTGAAATTGTTGCTTGCCTTATGCCAACACATTTGGAAAACTCAACAATGGCAAATAGACTGGAAAAGGTCAGTCTACATCCCAATCCCAAAAAAAGGCAGTGCCAAAGAGTGCTCCAATTATCAAACAATTGCACTAATTTCACATGCCAGCAAGGTAATGCTTAAAATTCTACAAGCTCGACTACAATAATATATGGACCAAGACCTACCAGATGTGCAAGCCCGGTTCCGCAGAGGAAGAGGCAGAAGAGATCAAATTGCCGATGTCCGCAGTATAATAGAGAAAGCAAGAGAGTTCCAAAAAAACATTTACTTTTGCTTCATACACTATTCTAAAGCCTTTGACTGTGTGGATCATAACAAAATGTGGCATGTTTTTAAAGAGATGGGGGTACCAAATCATGTCATCCTCCTCCTAAAGAATCTTTATGTGGACCATGAAGCCACAGTCAGAACCGAACATGAGACAACAGAATGGTTCAAGATCGGAAAAGGAGTGCGACAAGGTTGTATATTGTCACCTTATTTATTCAACTTATATGCAGAATACATCATGCGTAAGGCTTGACTGGATTATTCCAAAGCCGGAATCAATATTGCTGGAAGGAATATCAACAACCTCAGATACGCCCATGTAAAAAAAATCCATTACTCTATAAAAAATAAAAAGCAATCAATCTTGTCTAATAGTAGCTATTCCTAAGAGGAGCTCACCACAGCGAATTATGCTTTTGGGCCTTGTCCACTACCTTCTTTATAGACTTTCAAGGGTTATGATTGATTGATATATCGGTCAAATAAATTTCAGCCAATCCAAGTGAAGGAATCAAAAGACTTCCTCTCCAATTTGTTAGACTTATTTACGTGCAGGACGCAATTGTTTGATTATTTTTAATATGTTGTTTTGACATGTGAAGAATTAGTGCAAGCCATGTTATCGAGGTCTTTATGCCTAGATTCAAGTATAAACTAGAAGCCAAGTGAAATCATATTTCCCACACAGAAAGTGTTATTTTGTTTGAAATATAAAATGCAGAACAATTGAAAGTTTACATCTTGTACTTGATGTACTGGAAACTTTCAAGCGTGACCGTGCCAGAGCATTTTAAAATCATTACAAAAAATAACAAAAAAAAGTCAATTGTATATAGCATTTAAGAAAAATTACAAGGTCAAGAAAGAATTTCTTTTTTTCCGGATGCTGAACTGTATTAGAGCCTTTGCATTATTAAAATAATTAATAATTTAGTATACATATAGCGGATATAAATTACTACTTTATGTGTTGGCAATAAAAACACTGCTCTGTCTTGGACTATATTCCTTTTGGAGATAATACTTTGGAAATATTGTCAATTCACCAGATTTACAGATTTGCAGGCAGTGCAAGAATAGGGACAATATGTAAGGCAGAAGTCAGCAGTTATCTTAAATTATTTGCAGGTGGATGTGCAAAGCATTTATCTCAATATTTATCATAATTAAGCTCTTTTGTTCCTCAAAAAGTAATTGTATGATCAGTTTAACATTGTCATATACCTGAAAATACTGCACATTTTATTTTTCGAAGTGGCACTAGCATAATCTGTCAACTCTCTAAACGGCAATAACTCAGTAAAAATAGAGTCACTATTTACATTAACTGTTTAAAAAACACTGAAAGGGACACTGAAGTCACTATTTGCACTCTGCAACAGAGGGTAGAACATCCACCTACATAAATATTTTGTCTAGTCTTATAGGCACCTTGTTTATATAGAGAAGTCGCAAAGTGGGGCCAAATTATTTGGCAACAAGCCCTCCATTCACTAGCTCCACCTCTGAGAAAATCATGTGGGAAAGAAGTTTACTTTTTTATTATTCTTCAAGGACTGACTCAGATATTGTAATTTTTAGTTATGATATCAGGGGAGTGTGTAGTAGAAGGAGTCCAGTAGCAAATGGTACCAGAATAACAATTGAAAGGGTCAGAGCCAATAAGTAGGGTAAGACAATTCAGCGGCAGTGGGCAGACAGTACAAGATCACAGCAGGAAACAGGACAGGAGTTGTGCAAGCAGTAAAGAGATAAATAACTAGTAGAATGCTGAGGTCAAATGGAGTCAGAAGTTATGGATATCCAAAAACACAAGCAAATAGAAGACGATCAATTGGGAAAAGCAGTGATAAAACTGAACTGAAGTACTAGGAACTCCATTAAATTGCTCCGATTTTAGAAACTGTAGCCTGTAAAGGAGCCTGCAAAAGTTACTGCTATTACTTCTACACGCAAACAATATGCGGGTTACAAGCGGAAAAACCCTATGGGCCGTCAAAATCTGGACTGCGTCCCAGCTAAGCCTTTGAACTGTCAAGCCCGTAAATGTTACAGTAACACTGTAAAAGACAATATAAACACACCACTGGACTTTAATATATGGGGAAAGCAATGAAAGGCATTACAATTCATTGCACAACAATCCACTAATAAGAAATTGGCATTTAAAAAAACAATTTTTTATCATATGTTTGAATGGTCATGCATATGCCAATATGAAAAGCCATGCTGCAACATGCATAAAGCAATTAAAGACACACTACATGATTCGATGGCAACACAAAAACTTAAACTGCCTGACATATTAACCCTTCCTCACTCACAGAGGCTCTTATAAGGACCTTGAAGTATAAGTATAATTGCATATACATCTCGCTCATCACATCTACATTGGGAAAATAAATAGTGGCTAAATTACATATCTCATGTACTAGGGGAACATTTTAGATTTGGTTGTTCAGTCCTTCAGTCGTGTCCGACTCTGTGTACCCTATGGACTGCAGCACTTTTAGCTATGTCTCTGCCTGTGCTGTTCCACAAGGTTTGCATGCCAAAGATACTGGAGTGGGTTGCCAGTTCCTTCTTCAGTGAACTGTGATTTGTCTGACCTTGCTGCTATGACTTGCCCACCTAGAGTGACCCTACATGGTATAGCTGACAGCTTTGTTGAAGTGAACAAGCCCCTTCACCACCACCACTTAGCAATCCAGAAGGGGAACAGGGGAATGAACACCACACTAATCTATTTTAAGCCATCAGGAAGAGCCGCAAACACACATGGAGACTGTGCAGAGGCACGTGGAGCAACAGCCAACTCACCTCCATCAGGGATAATCTCCCCTACGCCCATCCTGGAAAGTCCCATGCCATTGCTGGTGGCCATGTGACGAGATGTATACCCATTATCATCTGGTGACATCCCATTAAGTGTTTTGCTATCAATCAATTCACTTTATCACCTGTCATTTTTTTATCAGCCCTTCAGGAGAATGTTGATACTCCCAACTATCACAAAGCGACTTTGCATGTGTATTAACCCTTCATTATTATATATTTCATATATATATATTGTGATGGTGTGTCACCAGAGGGCAGTAGAGAGCCCTTCAAGACTTCTCCCCAGGAGTGAGATGGTTAAGGAGATCCTTAAAAAGCTTGGCTGTGGCTGCAATCAAGACCTACGGCTGCCTCCAGATGGAGAGCTGTTTGACAGTGCTGGAGTGTTGAAGTGTGCAGAGGCCGCACTGAAAACTAATGGACCAAAGCCAGAAGCTTTGAAGATAAAGCATGCGGATAAGAGGAACAGAAAGTCCCTGAAGGTGATGATCGAAGGAGGGATCTGCTTTGGAAAGAGAGGCCGGAGATACAGAGCCTAAGAGAGAGGTGAGAGGGAAAGACAACTCTGCTACCTATGTTTGGACTGTATGTTTGCACTCCTATATTAGACAGTAAGGGAAACTACAGTTCAGTTATGCAGGGCTTCAATGAGAAGAATGAGAGTTTTGTTTCTGCCTTCAGTTTTATGTTGTATGCTGTCAAAACAACCAGTAAAGTGTGGTTAAATATTTAAAGAGCTCCTGTGTCCTCCATTTTATTGAAAAACCAGGCACGGATCCTTAGTCGTCCATTTTAAATAAGTTATCTTCATTCACTGGTTTGAATTTCCAAAGCATCATAAGCTTTTTTATTGATTCATATTCAAACCACGAGATCAAAATTTTATCATGAATGTCCTTTATTGACGGTATACCCAAGCCTCCTTTTTTGAATTTTTTGCATGCTATCAATTTCCTAATTCTTGCTTTTTTACCCAAGTAAATAAACATATCTATACTAGATTGAATCAAATTTAAGGAGATGTTAGAAACTTTTTCAGGTATGCATCTGAACAAATAACTTAATTTCGGAATAATACACATATTTATTCGGGTCGACCAAGAGAGATTCAGTGTTTTTCATTCATTAGTTAGCAGCTTTATATCTTTTGAAAGGGTGCTCAAGTTTTCTTTCATATAGTTTTTCATAGTGAAGGAGAAACTCAAGCCCAAATGTGTTATAGACCTTGAATTCCAATTGTACATAAACTGTTGTTTTAGGGATTGCTTGGTTTACCATTTGAGTTTTCTGATTTTGATGAGTTAATTTAAAAATATGACAGACTGCCAAATTCATGAAGAGTTTGATGCAGATTGACACATGAACTCAAAGGGTTCGTAAGTGTTAACAGAACATCATCCGCGAAGAGGATGATCTTATGCGCCTCTTCTCCTATCAACACTCCCTCAATCAAAACATTATTTCCTATGGATGCCGCAAAGGGCTCCATAAATAAAATGAACAGGAGGGGGGATAGGGGGCATCCTTGGCGTGTACCGTTACTGATAGTAAAACTCTTGGATTCAAATCCAGGTCCTGATATATACACTGATGGATTAGTATAAAGGACTTTAATAGCTTTAGAGCCAAATTCGCCCATACCATATTTCTCCAAAACTGCATCTAGAAAGTCCCAGCTGACCCTGTTGAATGCTTTTTCAGCGTCAAGCGACATGGTCAGTAAGGTTAGATCTTTGCACTTGGCGAATGACATGATGTAGACTAAACATCTTATATTATCTGAAGCTTGTCGTCCTTTGACGAATCCTGATTGATCCAAATGTATTCATTTTGGTATAATGAGGTTTAATCTATTTGCCAATATGTTGCTGTATAATTTTACATCTACATTTATCAGGGAAATTGGACGGTAGCTTGAGCTAAGTTATGGATTTTTCCCCTGCTTTAAGATATTTATTATTTTGGCTTTAGATAATTCTGTTTTTAAATTGCCTGTTATTTTGATATCATTATACACAATACATAGATGATCACAGATCTCCTTTGAGAATATTTGATAGTATAATTGATCAAACCCGTGAGGGCCTGGTGCCTTATTTTTTTCCCCGTAATGTCTAAAATCTCCTTACTGTTAATTTCCTCATGGAGATTTTTTAGTTCTTCCAAAGTTATTGAAGGCAATTTTATTTGGCTTAGAATTTTTTTAATATCCCCTAAATCTGGTTTTATAAAAAATGGATCCTGTTCCAGATTATATAGTGTTTTATAGAAATTCATGGAGATATTGGCAATTTTATCTGGATGGGAATATAGATTATTGTCTAAGCCCTTAAGCCTTACAATTCTATTTAGTTTTTGTTGTTTTTCTAATTTATTAGCCAAGAATTTTCCCGTTTTATTCCAAAAAACAAAACGGGATATCTGATATTTCCACAAGAGATTATCGGCTTGTATTTGTAGTATTTTTGAAAACTGCAGATTTAAAGAATTGATTAATTTTTGACACTTGTTATTTGGCTTTATCTTGTTTATGGCTAATGTTTTTTCTAATTCAATATATAGAAGCCTTAAAGAATTACCTCTTAATTTTTTTTTGTTCTACTGCTTTGGAAATCAATAGGCCTCTCACAAAGGCCTTATTGGCACACCAAGTGACAGATGGAGAATCTACCGTATTTTGATTAATCTCAAAAAAATTAGATATTTCTTCCTTTAATATTTTAACAAAGGACTGATCTTTAAAAAAAGAAGGATCAATTCTCCAATTATTATCCATAACAATATATCTCTCACATATACCTGAGACAAACCCATACAGACAAGTGTAAACCACATAAACCAAACTTGAAGAAAAAGACACTTATATATCTATAGGGCATCCTCCTCAATGATATATAATTCCAATAGGTATTTATTAGGTATATGAAACTCCAATTATAAACTGAAATACACCCATGAAATTCAATACTATTTATTGATACAATTAAGAAAAAACACAACGTCCCAGCAGTCAAATGTAAATTAACATATACTAATAGTTATAAATTCATTGAAAAATATTGCACCAATCCTCAGTTTTCAAGGCACAATAACCTATTGCATATACACAGATTAATAAGTTAACAGTAATAATGTGCAAGTCAATAAAGTGCTAATGATGAGAAAATCCATTGAAAAAATATTGCACCGCTCCCCAATTTCTGGGCAAAATTGCCTTTTAATACAAACATTGATAAATCTGCACTAATAAAGTGCAAGTGAGATAATTTGCTTATTATATCAATTCCGTATTCTATTTGGTGGTAGCGAAGCCCACCACTTACTCCTTTAAAGTAGCTGACCTTATTGCTACCTAAAAAATTCTATACCTGTGTCTAGTGGTAGAACTGGGGATCCACCAGTTACCCCCATAAACTATAAATCTCCAACCTAAATGACCCGTAAATAAAATAGGTACAATAGAATAGGTCATGCAAATAATACAAATAGTAAAACATAGTGGAGACACACCCAATAGTACAATATACAAATATGTGTGTGTCTACACATGACATAAATAAAATGTACAGCATATGTAATTAGTCTTTAAGTATTTTACATCCCCTTCTTCATATAATATATGTAGGGAGAAATAAGTACACATATATTTGTATGCAGAGTTGAGGACATGATGCTGCTTCAAGATGCCAGTGACCTCTTCACTGCGGGACTGTACAGGCCGAAGTGCGCACTTCGCTTGATGCTTCTTCCGGGAACTGTGTGTTGAGGGCACTAGCAGGCTTTTATTAGAGAGTAGCCTAAGTAGTTAACTCATGATTGTCCAATAACAATTTCACTTGTATCATTCAACACTGGACTGCAGGCAAAATATCAGCCATATCAATGGATCAAAGCTTCAGCCCTCCATCAGTTGGCTATATAGAACAGAAGGAATAATGAGAAAAGTTTAGCCTTATATAAGAATGTTAATAACTGTATATATGCATGCAATTCTTTATACTGTGTGATAATTTAAAAAAATAGATGTTGCAAATGTGTACATGGTTCTGTATTTCATCCATCATATCCACATATCTAGAACACAATTTTAATAATAATGAAGCCAAAACTGGTCACTACCATCAATATAATATATTTGCTTATAAGTAACCACCATAACGATGTATATGTCCAATGATATTCTCATTAGATCCAATTCATAGTACACTTAGAGAATAAATTACTCAGTAAATATTGATGCATTTATATGCCTTTAATTTAGAATACATGTATCACTAATTCATAATGATTCCTCAATTAAGAAGAACCATACATAATTAATAATATACATTAAATTCACAACTTCCCTTGCCCTTAAGTATCATATATCTTATCTCAATCATCAGCTATCTCCCAATTCAATATCCATCACACATAGATACCACAAATAATATAGACCTAAATATATATCATTTTCCTTTGTATTATATTATTCAAGGTAATTTAATGACTGTGTGGAGCCAGTAGCCTTACATTCTTTCTTAAATACCTTGTATGTATTAAATATCATATTACTAGAGAATTGCCTGTCAAAAAATGACGGCAATGAAATTGTAAGGTAGCTAATGCTGTTTGGTGTATAATATTAAAATATGTAATACATTAATAACTGAATATACTTTACCTATTTTGAAGCATTGTGTTGAAGCTGGCAATCTGTTTTGATGTTGCTGCAGCATTAGTGGTGTGGAGCTGCTGTGTAAGCGTGATGAATGTGTGCAGTGTAATAGTGTGCGTGCGCGAGACCAAACCATTAGCGTAGTCGTGTACTTCCGCATTGTCGTAAAATGGTGGGTAATGTGTGGTATGCGTCTTAGGGGAATATCCGTAGGTGTTTTGTGGTGTTTTGCGAGTTTCTTGTGGTGTTTTGCGTGTTTAGAGTGCTGAAGCCTCGTTTTCGTTTTGTTCGGCGGCCATTTTTTCTCTCACTTAGAGATTTGTTTAGTGTCTAAACTCTTTTATTTTGAGTTAAATGAAGCTGTAACTTGCTTTTTTGAGGTCCTGGATGCTCCCTCTTGCTGTAGGTAAGCTTGTTATGTATGTGTTGTGTGTATTTATTGTGTTTTTATTTTTTTCCTGTTCGCGGGTTGCGGACGATTTTCGCGAGGTCGTAATGTGTGCTAACGTGTCTCATATGTTTTTTGTGTTACGACGTGAAGTTTACGAGTGTCGCAGTTGCTGGCAAGGAGCGCCTGCGGCGCTCCTTGCCAGCAACTGCGGCCCTCGCTTTGCGCAAGCCCGCAAGCGTTAGCAACAACTCGTACGCTCACAACTATATATGTGGTAAGAAAGGGTGAAACTAATATTTTCATTGAACCCCCATGGAATAACAGTATTTAATAAGGTGATCCACTTGGTTTAAATCTTTAACAGTTCCAACTCCAAATTGCCTCTCCAAATACCTAACTGTATTTTGTGCAGAATTCTTCACTTTAGTTCAGGTCTGCTATTGTGGTGTGTCAAAAAGTGTCTGGGTGCTGATGTTAAATTTTTATGATTCTCTGTATCAGAATGGGCGTTTCTGATGTTGGAGAGATGTTCTCACAATCTTTTCCTTATCTCTCTGGTGGTCATTCCTATATATTTCATCTTGCATGAACACTCCAGACAGTAGACCACACCCACACTGCTGCAGTTGTAGAAACCCTTGGAATGAACTATCTTTCCTAATCTATCTTTGAGTTCAGTTTCTGAATTCATGAATTTGCAGTACTTGCAATGACCACATGGGTAAGTGTCATCCGGTAATTAACCAAAAAGACTTTGTTTTAAAACATATTTAAAAAGAAAAAACAGATCAACAACTTCCTGGGACATTGGGACATAAATACAAGTATTAGATAATATCATGAAAACCTAATAAATATAAATCACTTATATTGTTAAAACTTCTTTGTTTTGTGGAACTGCTTCTAGATAAGGTAACTATGGTTATAATGATCTATTGTTTTATTTTAAAAATACCTATGTTGAGGTTTGTATATTCGGGCCACTGTAAAAGTAACAGAATCCTTATAGAGTAGCTTTTAGTGAATTAAGTGCTATTAACATATATATTTAAAGTGCTAGTGCTATACTAAAATAATTTATGGTGAAGAAATGTGTTAAAAATAAAAATAATTTAGAATGATTAGAGGGGGTGGTCCCTAAACTATCTATTTTGGTGGAACTGGCCTATCACTTGTCCCATGCTCTAAGTGCTGCTATCTATGCTGCTCTAGTGAGAAGACAACTATATAATGCGATAGCCTGGAGACCCACCAATTACCCCACAGGCTAGAACTGTGAAATCTAATCAAACTTTATATACCAATATTTCTCCAACCCCTCAATATTATCAATAAATATGTAAAATTACATACTATATTAGTTGGGAAAGAAAAATAAATATATATATATATATAGATGTTTATATTCCGAATGCTTGAATAGAGATATATTATTGACATAGGATGCTAAAATCACATAATACTATATATATATACATATATATACAATACAATCATAATATTAAAGATACGACTTATGTGATTGCAATCCAAAGTCCTTATCTTTAGAGATGCAGTTTTGCAGTCCCGTTGGATGTGGATTGAGACTGGCCGGGACCGACCGTCACACACAGCTCCAAATTGGCGGGTGACGTCACATCCAGGAAGTGCTGCTGATCCACGCGGCCAATGCACACGTTTCGCTACTTGCTTTGTCAAGGCCTGACTGAATCATAACGGAGGTAAGTAATTATAGTGAGTGGGACTCCAATAGGCTTTTTAGCCTCTTGTTTGTTTTTTCCCAAATTCAGATACTCCAGGAATAAGCCCAATTGGAAGAGCTAGATATTGGCACACTATAAAGAAGAATTAATAGATACATCAATATATACATCAATGTTACAATGTTTGTAGATTTAATATTTGTATCTCATATATAAGATAACATTTATATGTTATATATATACAATAAAGATGCTAAACCTCTTAATATAAAGCTCTTGTTTCTATCTTGAAATATTAACTAAGACATATTATTGAAATGTTATTTTACATATTTTATTAAAAATATATAATTGAATGAATTATGTAATTTAGACAGAAAAGTAGTATAATTTTAAGTGGGAAATCCCAACAAGAGAAGAAGAGAGAAATGTATTTGATTATATTTTATATTCATATCTCTATGTCATGATTTCCTTAACAAACATATTATTGTTGATATGTATGGGAACAAGATTTTTCTTTAATAAAAGAGGACTTTCAGAGTTTGAAATAGAAACTCCTTGAATATATATATATATGTTTGAATAGGCTTAATGCATATCTTTGTTAGAGCCTTAAGGGAAATTCCATCTCTATTCTTAAAGGGACATCAAAGCCAATCAATATTTTGCTAATGGATGGTAATAAACTCTTCAAACAATCATTCATTCTTGGAGGGAGTAAAATTTAATTAGCTCCAGTGTACAGATCATATATGCTTGGAAGTCTGTTATTCAAGGATATACCATGAAATTTGCATTTTCATTTAGGCCATAGGGAGTAATGGTGTTAAGCATAATGATCCACCTTGTTTCTGCTTTTAATAATTCTTGTTCTACATCCCCCTTTCTTATTCCTAAACTTATTCTTTGTAATATTAAACATTTGATTATTGGGTTGGAGTTGTGATGTATAAGGACGTGCTTAGCTACTGATGTTAAAGTTTCTTTCCTAATTAAGTCCCTTTTTCCATTTCTGATATTGCTCAAATTTTCACATCTTCTTACTTTTATAGTTGTTATTCCAATGTATTTTAAATCACATGAACATTGTAGACAATATACTACATTGGAACTAGAACAATTGAAAAAGCCATTGATTTGCATTGTATTTCCCAATCTATCCTTTATTTCTTGTCCTCTTACCATTTATTGACAAAAGTTACAGTGACCACAACTATATGTTCCGTTCTCTTGTTCTCATGTTCTTGTGATAATGACTATTAGTCAAATGGTCCTTGAGTTTCTTAGACCTTTTCCATTCTATATAAATTTTTTCACCTATTATGATATTTAACTGTTCATCCTTTCTTAACATATCAGTATGATTATGTAAGATGGTGGAGATCTCTTTCCACTGTTGATTAAAGGATGACATAAATCTAGGTTTCTGAAAATTATCCGTCATGTTCTTTTTCTTAGGGATAAGTAGGGTCTCTCTTGTTGTATGTAGAGCTTTGTGATAGGCTTTTTTTAGAATTTGATGACTATATCCTCGGTTGAGTAGGCGGTTTGTCAATTCACTTGATCTTAATTAAAAAGTTTCTATATCAGTACAATCTCTACGTATTCTCAAAAATTCGCCCATTGGTATAGCCTTCTTGGTTGATAATGAATGTGAACTTGTAAAAGGTAGGATATTATTTATAGCCGTAGATTTTTGAAAAATATCTGTGCTTAATGTTCCATCAGGACCCCTGCTGATTGTAAGATCTAAAAATTCTATGGAGGTAGTTTCAATACGGTAAGTTAATCTTAGATTTAGATTATTTTTATTTAATATGGCAAAGAAAGTTTCCAGATTTTCTCTGGTGCCCTCCCAAATAATAAATAAGTCATCTATGTAGCATATCCATAATATGATGTTATCTGTATACTTGATATTTTCCTCTGAGATGACATGCTCACCCTGTCCCCTTGGCTGTTCCCTGAATTTGGAGATAATATCTTCCATTGAACTCAAAAGATTTGTGTTCTAAGATGAATCTGAGTTGTTTTAATATAAACAAGTTCTTATTGTTTAAATTCGATTCCATACTCATTTCACTGCTTTGCATCCATAATCATGTCCTATGGACGTGTATAATGATTCTACATCAGCTGATGCTATGTAGGTATTTATTCCTTCGATCCTCCTTAATGCATCCATAGTGTCCCTGATGTAAGAGGGCAAAGGTATAACTATGGACCGCCAATTTATATCTATGTATTTGCTTGCTTTTTTCCCCAAGCTATCATTGCCAGATATAATGGGCCTTCCTGGGGGATTTTCTTTGTTCTTATGGATCTTAGGTAATATATACAGGGAGGCAATCTTTGGTTTACTTACTTTGTTCTCTAATAGTGATAACACCTTTCATTTTTGCTTCTTCGATTATTTTTTCATATTTTCTTAAGTAGACTTCAGTTAGATCTCCTGGTAAGATGGCATAACCTGCTCTATCATTTAGTTGAGTCATAACTTCTTTTTAATAAGCCTCTATGGGCCAGATAACCAGATTGCCCCATTTATCTGAAGGTTTCAGAATAACATCATCCCATTTTGCCATATCTTTGATGGCTAAGTTCTCTTCTTTGGTTATATTATATAAGCCAATTTTTGGTAATTTTTCAAGATCTTCAGTTACCATTTTGATAAAAATTTCAGCTGCTGAGCAACTGGATATTGGAGGATTGAAATTAGATTTCACATGCAATTTTGATTTAAGAAGTTCATCATTACTATGAATGGTATGGATATTAACTTCATTACTTTCATAAGATCTTTCAAGATTATTGTCAGAATTTAATTCAATAGTTTCATCAGGGATACTTCTCAAGGGACTGTCCTCCTATCATCTCAGATCACATCAGAATTTCTTCAGATATTTGTATATTATTTTCACAATTATCTCTTACCAGGAAAAGTCTTTTGATTAGAAGTTTCCTTATATACAGATGTAAATTCTTAATAACATCAAAGATGTTGAAGCTTTTAGTTGGACAAAAAGATAAGCCTTTTTTTTAAATAGATATCTGTTATCGGCTAATCGTCTTTTGTGATAAGTTTATTATGGCTAGTTCTTCTGTTGCTGCCATCTCGGGATTTGTTGCCAATTTTTGACTCTGTGAGTGTTGTTGTGGTATCCCCATTTTTGTCTGTCCCTTAGGTTTCTGGGTAGTGGGGGGTCTTTACCTTGGAGTTTTTCTCCTGGTGGTAAGACCAGCCTCTAAAAAAGGAAACTGTTCTTTTCTCATTTTGTTCCTGAGGTCTCAAACTCTGATTGACTAATAGATGATTTTGAATATCTATTAGTATATCTGGTAAACCTTCTTGTGTTAGTCTTATGTGTCCAATTATAGACTTGATCATTTAAATAGTCCCTGTTGTCTCTGCTAAATGTATCCTTTTTGGAGTTAATCATTTCTTCCTCTCTTTTATCAATATCCATTTTAATCTTTGCATACTGTATTTTGAACTCCTCCAATCCTTCAAAATGTTTAAGTTCTTGATTAATTTTCTTATCTATACTACTTAAGATTTCATTTTCATATTCTTGAAGTATGCCTAATAATGTTTTGGAGCAAGATGTGAGAGCTTCTTCCCACCGTTATTTATACTGTATTATATGAAAATCAAATGATGGAAATATTTTCACTTGGAGGCCTCATGGAATCATATTATGTGTAAGATATTTTTCATGTGTTATATGATTCCAGAACAAACTAAGCTGTTTGCTCAATAATTTATCTAAATTCCTTAATCCTTCAGACTATCATTCTTGGTCTTTTAAATCTATTTTATAGCTGAATGTTTTTTCAATTTCCTCCAGCCTCTTACTATATTTAGATCTAAAATCATTAACTAGATTCACTTCCGTCATATTCAGTTTCTTCCAATATTGATAACTTTGAGAAAAGATAATATATGATAAGTATGTATCTAAATAAGTTCTATATATACTTCCAAAAATAAATAAAAAATCACCTTCAGGAAAGCAATTTCTTTAGTTGTTAACATGCCCTTGATCTCAGCATCTGACAATATCTGTTCATATTGTGTCATATACTTATCTGTGGGGTCCTCACTTAGTCGATTATAGCATTTTCGATCATTTAATTGTTTATGGGCCTCCTCTAGATACATCTCTACAGGCCAAAGAACAATGTTGCCCCCGTTATCAGAGGGCTTAATAATCAGATCTTCCCATGTCTGTGTTTCCTTCAGTGCTTTATTCTCATCATTTGTCAGGTTGTAGACTCTTACCGGTGAGAATTCCAACAGATCTTTAGTAACTACCACTGGACAACTTGTAGGAGATGGATTAAAAGAAGAAGTGGAGGTCCTTATTTACTTCAAATAATTTAAAAGAAGGACTGGGAGAAAAAGAGAGACCTTTTTTCAACACAGATGATTGTGTTGAGGTAAGTGTTAGGGATGACAGATTAATAACAGTCAATTCATCTCCCATTACCATTGGGTATTCCCCTGCCAAATCTTTCTCCTTGATCAAACTTTGTTTCCCCTGTATCCTCACCTTTCTCAATTTCTCAGATTGAATGTCTGTTCCAAATTGCCGGATGTACTCTGTACATAACGATTCCGTCCTCTCTGGGATGTCAAGAGGCCTTGTTCTAAAAAGTCACTTGAGCACTTGCCCTATATAATTACTATATTAGTCAATGATGAGATCCCTACAACTTGCATATCAGGGTTCGAGGAATAACATGGTAATGAGAAAAAAGCCAGATCATATGCTTTTCATGCCATGGGAGATGGAACGACTGTTTGGTCACTTGCAGTATAATAGTGCTATATTCTCAGCAGATTTCAGATTAGTTCCTCAGTCCATACACCTTGCCACTACTCTCAAATATATTTTCTTAAGGGTCAATGCCACTGGGCTTCTGCGGCAATAAACAATAGAAAGTCAGGGTGATTGTCAGTAATAATATTAATTCTAGAGAGAGGGTGGGTTTTCCATTTTGGTCCCAAGTATGACTGAATATTAAGCTAGTAATATACTACACTCATTAATGATTCACATATTTCCTGCAATCATTTTATGAAAGCAACTAAAATGAAGATTTCCCAGAATTGTATTAAATATGACTTTTTAGGAGCCATAGGGTAAAAAGAATAACACAGAGAACTGTATTAACAAATGCAGGTAGGACCAGAAGATATATTGCTTATATATATCCACAAACAATAGATCAGATGGAAATGAACACACATGTTGGAAAAGTTCACTTAACTTGGGTTATTGGGTGAATACAGTTTGCAGCAAAACAATATAGAACAGAACCTTGCTCTCTCTGGTCAGCATGAACCTCAGAACAAGATGGAGGCAGATGGTCAAAGGGCTGTTGACCAGTCCAGCGCATTAACCAGTTATATACCCATTACACTTTTCGGCATTATTGCCCAAAAAGGCCAAACCACAATCTTTGATGCTTATTTGGTCTAGTAACTATAGTAGCACATATGGATCAATAGGTTTGCCTAATTATTCTGATAACTTTAGGGTTAATGCATACATGTTATTCTGCACCCTTCATCTTGCTTACTGATCTTGCAGTTAATGTCTTGCATACTTCCTACTATACCAATGACTTCATAGTAAGATGCCTTAAGCAGTCATTGTAGGTTGTGCAAAAATGAGAAAGCATCTACTTAAATGGCTATGTAAGTTTCATGGATTATGAATTAGTAGTGTACGAAAACATTTTTTGCATGAAAATATCCCCAAAAGAAACATGAATTAGCTTACCTTGAAGTTAGCTAATTGTCCTATGGTTTTTGGCAGTTGCATTTGATAGTGGACGCCCTTAGAAAATCCCACCTAAATTAGCATAACTTTCAAATTCTGAATCAGGCTAATACATTGTATCATGCTTCACCTTCCTCAGCACTTCCTCTTTCTGCTGTTTCAGAGACACTGTGCAAACTGTCTCACTTGGGATCTAACTGCACTTATTAGTAAAGACTGCAAAGAATAAAATAGTCTCTGCTCTGCTCTCACTCCATCGACACTCACTTAACCCACACTCACTTAATCCACCCATACTCACTCCACCTACTTCACCCACGCTTACTCAACCCACACTCACTCCAACCATACTCACCGACTTCACACTCACTCACTCTACCCACACTCACTCACCCCCCACACACTCCCTTACCCCACCCACTCCACCCACACTCACTCCATTCACCCACACTCACTCCACCCACACTCACTTACTCCACCCACCCACACTCACTCACTCCCCCTATACTTACTCCACCCACTTCACACTCACTCCACCCACATTCACTCCACCCACACACACTCACTAAACACACACTCACTCACCTCACACCCATTCACTGACTTCACACTCACTCCACCCACACTCACCTCATCCACACTCACCCAACACACACTCACTCACTCCACCCACACTCACCCCACACACACTCATTCACTCCACCCACACTCACTCACCACACACTAACTCCAGCAGTTAAAAATTTAAAATTCCCGCCATGGGTCCTTAAAGGGCCTGCGGCACACAAATTGTTAACCCCATGCCGCGGGGGTACTGTAAGTAATCCCACTGCAACTAACATTACCCTCCCCATGCTGCGGGGTCCCCATCGGGACTTCCGGAGGTTCCCTACATTAACCCTTGCTGCGGGGGTCCCCCCCATGCTGCCAATCAAATTTCAGCCAATCAGAATGGAATACAGGGATGTATCTCATTGTGATTGACTGAAAGCATGTAACCGTCAATCATATGTCAGCCAAACAGAATGCGCAAATGCTTGGAGCCAATCACAATGGGATACACCCCTGTATTCCATTCTGATTGGCTGAAATATGATTGACATTTGCGTCGGGCGCTCCTAATGGTCCTTAGTAGTTTATTTATTTTTTGGGACGTCTGGATTTTTTTCGAGGGGTTGTACCTGGACAAGAGGACTGAAGACCTGAGCATTGCTGGACACCGGTGGAGGGGCTTTTTGGCCAGGTCAGTGGAATAATTAACCCTTTCCTTTTCACAGGTTGTGTTTCTTTTTTATTTTTATAGTGTATTTTTTGTGTGTAATTCTTTTTTATTTTAGGTGTAATTTATTTTTTATTTTCTGTAGTGCTTTTTTGTTTTTCAGTAATTAGTTTTTGTTATTTTTGGTAAGTACTGTTTTTTTCCCTGTAATGTGGGTGTTTTTATTTTTTGTACTTAGTGGGATGTAGGGGTTAATAGGGTAGTGTAGGGGTTAGGTAGGTAGTGTAGAGGTTAATATGGTTGTGTAGGGGTTAATAGGGTAGTGTAGGTTTAGGTAGGTAGTGTAGAGGTTAAAATGGTTGTGTAGGGGTTAATAGGGTAGTGTAGGTTTAGGTAGGTAGTGTAGGGGTTAATGTGGTAGTGTGAGGGGGTAATAGGATAGGTTAGAGGGGGGTTCATAGCACTAGGTCCAGTTATGGTTATTAGGTCCAGTTAGGGTTAAATAGGACTAGGTAGGGTTATTGGGTCAAGTTAGTGTTAAATAGGACTAGATAGGGTTATTGGGTCCAATTAGGGTTAAATATGTCCAGTTGGGGTTATTAGGTCCAGTTAGGGTTATATAGGACTAGTTAGGGTTATTGGGTCCAGTTAGAGTTAAATAGGACTAGATCAGTTATTGGTTCCAGTTAGGTTAAATAGTTTCAGTTAGGGTTATTAGGTCCAGTTAGGGTTAAATAGGACTAGATAGGGTTATTGGGACCCCTTACGGTTAAATAAGTCCAGTTAGGGTTATTAGGTCCAGTTAGGGTTAAAACGGACTAGATAGGGTTATTGGGTCTAGTTAGGGTTACATAGGTCCAGTTAGGGTTATTAGGTCCACTTAGGGTTAAATAGGACTAGACATGGTTATTGGATCCAGCTAGGGTTAAATATGACTAGATAGGGTTTTCAGGTCCAGTTAGGGTTAAATAGGTCCAGTTAGGGTTATTAGGTCCAGTAAGGGTTAAATTGGACTAGATATGATTATTTGTTCAAGTGAGGGTTAAGTAGGACTAGACAGGGTTGTTGGGTCCAGTTAGGGTTAAATTGGTACAGTTAGGGTCATTAGGTCCAGTTAAGGTTAAATAGGACTAGATAGGGTTAAGTGGTTATTGATATGATTAATTACGTGTGGTGAGGGTTAAATAGGGTTAATTACTTATATGGTGTTAATTAGAGGGGGTTAATTAGTTAGCGGGGGTTAGAGGGGGTTAGTTAGTTAGGGGGTTAATTACTTAGAGGGGGTTAATTAGTTAGAGGGGGTTAATTACTTAGATGGGGTTAATTTAGATTTATTCATTTATTGGGGTAGCTAATAGTGTAGTGTGGGGTAGTGCTTAGACTTAGTGTCATGAGGGTCCTGGAGGACCCTCATGGCACTTATAGTGTTAATGTGAGGGTTAATAATTGTCCCATAAGGGTCTATATAGACCCTTATGGGACTGATGGGGTAAATTAGGGGCTCATGGGAGTCTATATAGACCCCCATGAGTAATGGGGTTAATTAGAGGTTCATGGGGGTCTGTATAGACCCCCATGAGTGATAGGGTTATTTTAAATTGTAGCGAGGGTCCTTTAAGGACCTTTAAGGTCCTTTAAAGATATGCAGTGGTGAATTTGAACTTTTAAATGCTGCGGGGGTCCCAATCATGGACAAGGCAAGGGTTGATGTGGGGACCCCCCGGGGTCCCCAATGTTAATTGCCGCGAGGGTACTTACAATCCCCTGAGGCATGGGGTTAACAATTTGTGAGCCGCGGGCCCTTTAAGGACCGCAGCGGGAAGTTTGAAATTTTCAATGCTGCAGGGGTCATGATTAGGTGATTATAGATTTTTTTATTGCAGATATGCAGATTTGCGAGCTTGAGACTGTTGTGCAATTAATTCTAATGACTTGCATCGCTATTTTAAAATCCAGTATTGTGTTTTTATTGGCTTTTATAGTGTTAAGAATAGGTGTTTAACTCTCTTGTGAGTCCTCTCTAGTAAACTTGCTAAATTTGCCATTTACAGGTTTGAAGGCAATTACAGGCTTGGTTAATTGTAGCAATTTAATAGCGATTTGAGATTTAAGCGATTGTAACATTTGCGGCCTAGAAAGATCAAAGGCTTAGCTGGGTCGGAGTTACGATTTTGACAACCGCAGGAATTTTCAGCATGTAAACTACAAATCGATTGCGGGTAGCTAGAAGAGACCAATTTAATAGCAGTAACTATTACGGGCTACATTACGGGCCTCAGTAATTGTGATTTTGATCATTTAATGAGGCCCCATGTATGGCTTTTTGTGCTAGTTGTTCATGTATCCCACAAGGTTTCAGACCAGGGCATTTGGGACTGTAGCACAAATGCTGCTGTTTGAGTATGCAGAACTTCAAGCCACACTACAGCACTGTTATTTTTACCCTTGGACTGATTTCTTTGACATTACTGTGGATAAGTATTAAACAATTTTTGTACCTGTTTTGTGCTGCTTCCTGTACAGAATTCTGTTGAGTAATAATGTCCCTCAATTTTAAGAGTCATATTATCCACACCATCAACTTGCAGCGCATAGTTTAATGACAATCAGTATGTTTCTCATTCATTGTCTAGCTGATTTTCAGTTAATTTCAAGTTCATATATAATTGATCCATTCTCATGCAGTGGAACATTTGCTAAATGTCTAACTTCTAGACAACCTCTTATAAATATTTGATACTAGCCTGATCTAAACAACTTTTAATAAAAACATTGGAATGGTATTTGTTAATTAAGCTGATGTGAAATACCATGAGGATGTCACCTTTAAAGCGTCTTCCAAACTAATAATACAATTTCCTTACTTTACTTCAAATTACAGTAATTTCACAATATTTAAGATAATGCATTATTATCAACAGAAAAGTGTATGAGATGTTTAATATTATTAATATTTATATTTAAGAATTTTACTGTAATTCTAGTGATCCTGTCAGCCAAGCAATAAGTTGTCTTCTTTTGCCAACACTAAAAACTAGCTATACACTAACATAATTGGGTAACATATACCTGACAACCCAGCAAAAACAAATATGTCAATGCCATTGATCATAGTTGAAAACATATTCTTGAGGATGTTTTCAGCAGTGATGGGAATCTTCTTAACCAAAGAACAAGCTGGCTTCTTTTAAGCATCATTAAAAACTGGCTGTACATTATTATAACTGAGTGATTTATAACTGATCATGTCAAGTCTGCCACAAGTAAAAACGCTGTCAGTAAAAACATGTCAGGAGCCCCCATGTACCTCTGCAAACTTACCTCTATAAAGGATCCCATGATACTGCAACCTGGAAACACTTTTACTCTCAGCATGTGATCTGCTCATGATACTTAAAGGGACAGCAACTTGAACTTAGCACCTTTAGTGACCCAACTGTGCCTGACTATTTAAATGCATCACCTGCACCTGTCAGTTCCTACTATAGTGTTCCTTGCATATGGATCACACTCTTCAGGTTCCCTGTTGCTATTTTCTCTGAACCAGTTGCTGCCTAGGGCCTATTTGCCATTCAGGTGTACCAGTGTGTGACGAGCCCGGGGTAGGGGTTATTACTGCCCAGTGCCACCTGCTATAGACTACAGGTTGACTAGCCATAAGGACTGTTTGGTTCTTGGAAATTTCGGCACCAGCATCCTGAAATCTGGCTTCTGTATCAGTCAGGGTCTTTCCATCTGGAACCAGTACTTCCAGGAGTGTCAGTAACCTTCCTGTGGTAGTGACTGTAATGACTCACATTTTCCCACCTGCCTTTATCTCACAGGAATTGCTCTGGATTGTCAATTCTTTAGGGTGACCTCTCTGGGCCCAGCTTGCCTAGTCCATTAACCACCATAGGCCGATGCCCCCTTCTTTCTGGAACCACCGCCTGGTCATAGCACTCACCTCCTTCTGAGTCCATGGTCACAGTGTTCACTGGCAGGAACTCACTGCTCTGATCCAGACTTTCCCTTGGGCCATCAATTTGACAGACATTCCCTGTCTTCCCCACTTCTTGTTAGCATTGGTGCCACCACCACCACTTGGATAGGGTTGCACCCCCTGGTCTGCCATGCTCCCAGAGCTGGTTGCTGAATCTGTCCCTTGATCTGTGGCTGGCATCCTGACATTTGTCATCAGCTGGAGCTCAACTACTTGTTCACAGTTCCTCTCTGGTTCCTTCCAGAGGCCTTCCAGGCCCTCCAACTGACCTGTAATTACTGGCAAACTCCAATACTATATGGTTTATTTTAATTAACTGGGCCTGGCGCATTTGTACATCCATATTGGTATAGTTCTGGTTAGAGTTCATAATATCCTCTACCCTGACCCCTTGAGCATAATTACTCTTTTACTCTTAACCAGTCCTCTTCATCCCTGCCCGTCTGACAGGTTTCCTCCCAACTGGATGGTCAAATACCCTCCATGGATGCCTCATCCAGCAATTCATCATACTCAGCCTCCAGCTGCAGCTGGTGCTCAATCGGGGGTGCCAGCAAATTAACCTCCGGGGACCATGGTTCTAGTCCCAGCACTTTACATCGTTTAAGAAAAAAGTTATTCTGCTTCCTTACAGTACCCCTGCCATATTCAGGATAACCATACAGGATCTCCCAGAGCACATCCATTAGCTTCAATTGAAAATAGGAATCCCTGCAAAGGGCATCAACAGGCCCTATCCCTGCATGATGCTGTTTCTCCAAGGCAATCTCTTTCCATACCAGTTCCTCCAGCCAGACTGACAGCTCATTGCCCTGACAAAGTCCTAGGAAAGTCATCCATTGCTTTAGAAGGGCAATTCCTCTGCAGACCTTTGCCTCTGTCAAGCCTGCAGATAATTGCCTGCCTCCTCTGGGATAGAAATTCCACATCCAAACTGCTTCTGGTTACCGCACAGTGATGCCCACCACTGCCAGCCAGCTGTGACAACCCATGTTTGCCCACCTGCCTTTAACAGGAATTTCTCTGGGTTGTCAATTCTTTGGGTTCATCTCTCTGGGCCCAGCCTGCCTAGTCCATTAACACCCAGTCCTCACAATGCAGGAACACAGGAATACATACAAGAAAAAAGAAGCACAGTTAAAAAAATCTGCACTAATGGTTTCAAAAAGATTAAAATATAACTTTTATTTAATTTCTTTATAAAATAATTATTTGAAAAAAAAAGAAGAAAAAGGCAGTTTCTCTAAAAAAGCTAAATATTACAACATTTAATTTAAAAGAAAAGACAAGTCAAAGGGCAGAAAAGAGGGCTATATCCCTTCTATGTAGATATTCTGATTCCCTATTATTGCTCTTATTGAAAAAATATAAAGTACAAAAATAATTTTTCAACTTGAAATTCTTTTTTGAAAATTCTATTCCTGTTCAGAAAAATACACCTTCAGAATAACTTGCTCTCTCAAACATGTCAGTTATAATAGTTATTAATTCCATAGATTGTTTATTTTTTTGTATCTGCGATTACTCTGTTATGTATTGAAGTATAAAAATAATTTTGAAAAAGAGACTGAGAAGATATATATGTCTAAAAAGCCTCAGATGTACAATCCCTTTTAGATATAGATTTAATTATATTGTATACAACAATTTTTTAGTTTATAAATATTTTTTCATCTTTCTTCCTCTTAGTAAAATATATTCGTATTTCTCTTTTATTTTTTCTTTGTCTTGTTTGTCTTTTTTTATTTATTTAATTAAATCAAGATGTATACTCCTGGTCAAAGGACTCAAGAGAGCTTTTCTTATTTTATATGTATATATGATTATCTTGTATATGATAAGAGTCTAATATATGAATGTTTTGTCCTCTAATTGGTAAAGTATATTCCTCATTTTTGTCTTTAGTCTTTCTTTATCTTGTTTTTATTCTTTTTTATATTTTTCTTTTATTTATCAAGCTATAGGTGTAATTGTCTCTCGCTTGATAAAACATTTAAAGAATTAAGGAATATCATAAGATTCTTTCTCTTTAAATGCTTTATAAAGAGAGAGACAATTACACCTACATCTTGATAAAAGAAAGAAAAATATAACAAAAGATTATAAAAAACAAGATAAAGAAAGAATAACGAGAAAGCCAGGGATACGCTTTACTAATAAGAATAAGAAATATTGACACACTAAAAAAATTTCATATACAAGATAATTACATCCATATCTAAAAGGGATTGTACCCATCACACTTTTTCACCAGGGATATATATGCTCTCAATCTCTTTATCAGAATTCTTTTTAGACTTCAATACATAACAGAGTAATCCCAGAGAAAAAAATAAGACAATATGTGTATACAGTAGATTACTATTATACAGTGGATATAAAAAGTCTACACACCCCTGTTAAAATGTCAGGTTTCTGTGCTGTAAAAAAATGTGACCTATAAACTGTACAACTCAATAGAAAAACAAACTGAAATCTTTTAGGTAAAGGGAAGAAAAAATATAAAAATAAAATAATATGGTTGCATAAGTATGCACACCCTTAAACTAATACTTTGTTGAAGCCCCTCTTGATTTTATTACAGCACTCAGTCTTTTTGGGTATGAGTCTATCAACATGGCACATTTTGACTTGGCAAGATTTGCCCACTCTTCTTTGCAAAAACACTCCAAATCTGTCAGATTGCGAGGGCATCTCCTGTGCACAGCCCTCTTCAGATTTTCAATCGGATTCAGGTCTGGGCTCTGGCTGGGCCATTCCAAAACTTTATTCTTCTTGTAAAGCCATTCCTTTGTTGATTTGGATGTATGCTTTGGGTCGTTGTCATGCTAAAAGATGAAGTTCCTCTTCATGTTCAGCTTTCTAGCAGAAGCCTGAAGGTTTTTTGCCAATATTGACTGGTATTTGGAACTGTTGATAATTCCCTCTATCTTAACTAAGGCCCCAGTTCCAGCTGAAGAAAAACAACCCCAAAGCATGATGCTGCCACCACCATGCTTCACTGTGGGTATGGTGTTCTTTTGGTGATGTGCAGTATTGTTTTTGCGCCAAATATATCTTTTGGAATTATGGCCAAAAAGTTCAACCTTGGTTTCATCAGACCATAACACCTTTTCCCACATGCTTTTGGGAGACTTCAGAGGTATTTTTGCAAAATGTAGCCTGGCTTGGATGTTTTTCTTTGTAATAAAAAGCTTTCGTCTTGCCACTCTACCCCATAGCCCAGACATATGAAGAATACAGGAGATTGTTGTTACATGTACCACACAGCCAGTGCTTGCCAGATATTCCTGCAGCTCCTTTAATGTTGCTGTAGGCCTCTTGGTATCCTCCCAGACCAGCTCCAGTTCTTGGTAATGTCACTGTTGTGCCATATTTTCTCCACTTGATGATGACTGTCTTCACTGTGTTCCATGGTATATCTAATGCCTTGGAAATTCTTTTGTACCCTTCTCCTGACTGATACCTTTTAACAATGAGATCCCTCTGATGCTTTGGAAGCTCTCTGTGGACCATGGCTTTTGCTGTGGTATGCGACTAAGAACATTTCATGAAAGACCAACTAGAGCAGCTGAACTTTATTTGGGGTTAATCAGAGGCACTTTAAATGATGGCAGGTGTATGCTGACTCCTATTTAACACGATTTGGAATGTGATTGCTTAATTCTGAACACAGCTACATCCCCAGTTATAAGAGGGTGTGCAGACTTATGCAACCACATTATTTTTTATTTTATTTTTTCTTCCCTCCACCTAAAAGATTTTAGTTTGTTTTTCAATTGAGTTGTACAGTTTATAGGTCACATCAAAGATGGAAAAAGTTCTGAAATTATTTATCCTTGTCTAATTTTTTTACAGCACAGAAACCTGACATTTTAACAGGGGTGTGTAGACTTTTTATATCCACTGTAACTGCTATGTGTTTGTGAGAGAGAGAGAGCAAGTTATACTAGGAATAGTATTTTCAACAAAAAACATTATTTATGCACATTCTATTCTTTAATAAGCGCCATCATAGGGGATCAGAATATCTACACAGAAGGCATATATCCCTCTTTTGTGTACTTTAACTTCTCTTTTCTTTAAAATTTAATGTTGTAATGTGAAAGTTTTTCTCTTTTTTTATTTTTTAGAGAAACTACCCTTTTTCTACCGTTTTTTTTCAAGTAGATACCCAAATAATTATTTTATAAAGAAATTAAATAAAAGTTATATTTCAAGCTTTTTGAAAAACCATGATTGCAGATTTTTTTTTAACTGTATGTTATTTGATTTGAAATCCTGACAGGATAAGGAGGTTAGTGACCCCTGGCGCAGTGATTGTAATCTTCTTCCTACTTTCCTCCAGTGTGCCAAACACAGATGTTTGCACATACATAACTAATACAAATAATGTGAATTGGTTTCAAATGTATACTGTTTAAAACTCTGTGAAGATGAATATTTTTAAATATATAATTCTTCAAATCAACAAATGGAAAAACCATAGAAAAGCCAGAAGAGGAAACCCTTGCTGCTCCAGAATGTATCTGGTCGCATTTGTCATGTTTTGGCAGTAACCTATTCTGTGGACCAAGGAATGTATGTAAAATAAGAGGGAAAGAACAAAAACCAAAAAGGTTGATATTGAAATAAGGAGAAAATATTTTGAGGAGGCAGTAAGTCTCATAATGATCAAGGTTTTGACAGTACAGGATAACCTGAATATTTGACCTTACAGCTGTTTCCATCTGAAAACTACCACTTTACACATGATCAATATTCTGACCCACTATTTCATAAAGCTTGGAATGGACTAATAGAAGTAAATGGACTACCTGTTCCCGGAAGAGTGAGGAACAAAGGCTCATACGTTATTCTGCAGAATGATCTGCTTTACAGAATAATCCCTTCAAGATATTTGGAGGCTTTGGAATTACTCATGGTTCCTAAAAAACATAAAAGTTAAATGTTGTAATGTGAATGTTCTAGACCTAGCTCATCCAAAATGCTTGGAGGACATATAGGAAGTGCTAAAACATTGGGGTGAATTTTGAGGGCACTTTTGTTGACCAGGTTCTTTTGCAGAAATGGTTCAGTATTGTGAATCCTGTCCAGAATTCCAGACGATCTCACCTTGACCTGAACTTTGGGCCCCATTACCAACAGTTGAGGAGCCTTTTGAGAGGATAGCTATGAATCCTGAGGAAACTCTATAAAAATAAGCCAGTGGACACCAGTTTATACTAGTACTAATACAGTATGCCACAAGGTATCCAGAAGCTAGACAACTGTGCACAGTATGTTCAAAGAACGTGGGTAAAAAAACTCAACTTTATTCAGGGGAAGGACAGATTAAATCGCTGAGAACCTGGTCGGGACAGTTCCAGGATTTTTTAAAAATATTTATATATTATATATCTTTTATATATCTGTGTGTATATATATATATATATATATATATATATATATATATATATATATATATATATACATACAGTGCCTTGCAAAAGTATTTACCCCCCTTGACTTTTTACCTATTTTGTTACATTACAGCCTTAAGTTCAATGTTTTGTTAATCTGAATTATATGTGATGGATCAGAACACAATAGTCTAAGTTGGTGAAGTGAAAGGAGAAAAATATATACATAAAACTATTTTTAGAAATAGAAAACAGAAAATTGGCATGTGCGTATGTATTCACCCCCTTTGTTTTGAAGCCATAAAAAGTTCTGGTGCAACCAATTACCTTCAGAAGTCACATAATTAGTGAAATGATATCCACCTGTGTGCAATCTAAGTGTCACATGATCTGTCATTAGATATACACACCTTTTTGGAAAGGCCCCAGAGGCTGCAACACCTAAGCAAGAGGCACCACTAACCAAACACATATAGACCAAGAAACTCTCCAAACAAGTAAGGGACAATGTTGTTGAGAAGTACAAGGCAGGGTTAGGTTATTAAAAAATATCCAAATATTTTATGATCCCCAGGAGCATCATCAAATCTATCATAACCAAATGGAAAGAACATATAAGCAATAAGTTAATAGATTCACTGCATCACAAGTGTTGCTATTCCAAACAGTATTACTGAAATAAACATGTTGTTAATTCACTCAAGTATACTAACAGTTGATATACTGAACACTACCATAAGCATAGCTATAAAAAGCAAGTAGTCTGTAGTGACAAGCCTAGCCCTGATGATTCTGAGTCTGACAAAACGCGCGTCGGGTGCTTCCTGATGACGAGGCGCCAATTGTGTAGTGTCATTCAAGTTCCATAGCAGAAGCAGCAGCGCGAAAGATGCTGGCTGCATTTCAAATGATCAAATAAGAAAATAGAGATTGAGGGGCAGTCAAATAGAGACAAAACTTTAGAATGTATAACTGCACAGAGCTAAAACTTCTAAGAACAACTATTAGCAAGCTTTGAATAAAGGAAAAGCATTGAATTACACATTACCAAATATAAGAAGGCAAAGATGCTTAGTTGAATAAAATATATGGTACAGGTAGTGTCTCCCTTTCAAAAAATAGGGGAACACAAGGTATAGATATACAAATATTATCCTTTACTAGTTCAATCCCAATGGTATAAGCTGTACCCCCAAAAATTGGGACAGGAGGTAAAATAATTTAAGGTCATTTGGGTTAATACTCACAGAAAAGATTAGAGGCTTCACTGAAGAATACAACAAGAAAGCTCTTAGTAAATAAAGATAAATATTTATATTCATTTAAGTCATCTATATTGGCAAATAGCAAAAGAAATTTCATCCTGATTTAAAACAAATAAATAAATATAAAAAAATAAACAACATAAAGGGAATCCAAATACAAAGGCGGTATCACTTTATTGTTCAGGATAAATTAAATGAAAGCCTATCTCTGTATGAATGACATACTGTTGCGAGTGAACAAAAATATGCAACAAAATATATAATTACATTGTATCCAAAAGACCTAATTTTGAAAATAAATTATAGCTCCAAGAGTATATAGCATGTATAAATTCAATCTGTAGAATTACAATTGACACAAATTAGTAATTAATAGAAGTTAAAAGGTCATCAGAGATATATCTTTTCATACTGTTATTAATCATTCGTATTTTAACATGTAAGATTTTTTATATAAATACAATAAAGGTTAGATATTTTTTTAATAGGTTGCTTATGGGTACACCTAAAAGGTATTTCTTATTTGGACTGGATTCTTTTCAGTCAAATTTGATTCAAATAAACAGAGGAATGCTGTTCAACAGATTACCTTGCAGCTGCCTAATTTGCCAGAAACATTTTGCACTTTAGTGTTATTTGAGATCACAAGAACAGGGGTCAAGCTCAAATCACTCCCATACCATAGTACATAGAACAGTACATCCAGGTGCAAAAATATAAATTTATAATATGTCCTTTTCAGACTTTTGTGCTCTGGCTTATGGTTAACATCAGTGGCATTCATTCTTCATACAGCAATCATAAATATAGTTGTGGATCTTACGATGTTGGTGACGTTTTGCAATGTTGGTAATACACTTGCGAGCCTAGCGCACTTGCGAGCCGATGAGCATCGTGAGCATGAGATGGTTGCAATGATCGCCAAAGGTGCTAATTGCAAGCCAAAGGAGTTCATCGTTGGGCTCGAGATATGCACCGAAGGTTATCATTGCAAAGCAGGAAAGTTGAAGTACACAGGGGGAGAGGTTTGCGATGAGCGCCGAAGGTGCTCAGAGGAGAAAAAGCATTGCCAGCCTTACAATTTTATTCTCGTCATTTTTGACGGGCAATTTCCTAGTAGTGACATAATAAGGATGTTTCTTGTTTGATGTCAATTTTATTTATACAATGGTCAAAATTATGATTATCAGAACATAACTGTCACAACCTGTATGTTGAATGGGGTATGATAAGAGCCTACTGCCCAAACCTCACCCCACAGATGTGCCCAGTTCGTTTTATCTCTGTACATCAGGAAGAACTTTCAGCTCTTAGGTTAGACTGAGAGGTGTCTGTGGTCTTGTGTAGCATAAGGATCTGTCTAAGTTCTGAAATGAACTTACTCTAGCAAACAGAATTCCCAGTATTACTAACAATAAGTATGTGAACCAGTTAACCACTTTATTACTGAAAAAAACGACATATTTATACCACATTCTTAGCAACAACAGACCAATCAATTCAAATGTGCATCCATGGTTACACCCAATCACCTTCTAGCTCACGTTATCACCCCTGCCTGCCAGTCTAAGACAATCACCCATTGTTTTCCCTTTCCACTGCTGTATTCTTGGTAGGGGGCAATTACATACAATAGGCCTTGAGACACCAGTCTGAGACTGGTGATACATAGAGAGAGATACTGGTGTCATGTGACTCCTAGGGGTCAATTATCTCCCTAATCTTGTTAATAAGGGACTAGTCCATTACTATTAAATATTAGGCATATACAATATTTCCCTTGTAAGTGCTAGCCCCTCCAAAGCACAACACAGACATACATCCCATCACGTACATACGCACACCCCAACTATAATCATATGTACCACAGCATGGGTCCAGTGGCACCCAGGAAACTTTAAACAGGCATAACAAGGAATAACACATAAATCACAACATCCCCAATGTTAACCCATCTCAGAGGGCCCCTTTCCCCTGGCACAATAAGCCTATCTTATAAGGCTGAGGGCATCAGTCTGTAAGGTATTGCACAGCTGGTGCGTTGGCATGCTTCAGCCATGACAATAACCTTTAATATTTCAAAAATATGGTAAATACTATAGCACCCATCTATCTGTCTATCTATCTATCTATCTATCTATCTATCTATCTATCTATCTATCTATCTATCTATCTATCTATATATTGTATGTCTGTCTCTATCTATCTATCTATCTATCTATCTATCTAAAGATATATATATATATATATATATATATATATTATTTGATATATGGTGGGCAAAAGAGCAAAAGACCCTCCACCACACAGTAGTATATATACAGGGAGTGCAGAATTATTAGGCAAGTTGTATTTTTGAGGATTAATTTTATTATTGAACAACAACCATGTTCTCAATGAACCCAAAAAACTCATTAATATCAAAGCTGAATATTTTTGGAAGTAGTTTTTAGTTTGTTTTTAGTTTTAGCTATTTTAGGGGGATATCTGTGTGTGCAGGTGACTATTACTGTGCATAAATAATAGGCAACTTAACAAAAAACAAATATATACCCATTTCAATTATTTATTTTTACCAGTGAAACCAATATAACATCTCAACATTCACAAATATACATTTCTGACATTCAAAAACAAACCAAAAACAATTCAGTGACCAATATAGCCACCTTTCTTTGCAAGGACACTCAAAAGCCTGCCATCCATGGATTCTGTCAGTGTTTTGATCTGTTCACCATCAACATTGCGTGCAGCAGCAACCACAGCCTCCCAGACACTGTTCAGAGAGGTGTACTGTTTTCCCTCCTTGTAAATCTCACATTTGATGATGGACCACAGGTTCTCAATGGGGTTCAGATCAGGTGAACATGGAGGCCATGTCATTAGATTTTCTTCTTTTATACCCTTTCTTGCCAGCCACGCTGTGGAGTACTTGGACACTTGTGATGGAGCATTGTCCTGCATGAAAATCATGTTTTTCTTGAAGGATGCAGACTTCTTCCTGTACCACTGCTTGAAGAAGGTGTCTTCCAGGAACTGGCAGTAGGACTGGGAGTTGAGCTTGACTCCATCCTCAACCCGAAAAGGCCCCACAAGCTCATCTTTGATGATACCAGCCCAAACGGGTACTCCACCTCCACCTTGCTGGCGTCTGAGTCGGACTGGAGTTCTCTGCCCTTTACCAATCCAGCCACGGGCCCATCCATCTGGCCCATCAAGACTCACTCTCATTTCATCAGTCCATAAAACCTTAGAAAAATCAGTCTTGAGATATTTCTTGGCCCAGTCTTGATGTTTCAGCTTGTGTGTCTTGTTCAGTGGTGGTCATCTTTCAGCCTTTCTTACCTTGGCCATGTCTCTGAGTATTGCACACCTTGTGCTTTTGGGCACTCCAGTGATGTTGCAGCTCTGAAATATGGCCAAACTAGTGGCAAGTGGCATCGTGGCAGCTGCACGCTTGACTTTTCTCAGTTCATGGGCAGTTATTTTGCGCCTTGGTTTTTCCACACGCTTCTTGCGACCCTGTTGACTATTTTGAATGAAACGCTTGATTGTTCGATGATCACGCTTCAGAAGCTTTGCAATTTTAAGAGTGCTGCATCCCTCTGCAAGATATCTCACTATTTATGACTTTTCTGAGCCTGTCAAGTCCTTCTTTTGACCCATTTTGCCAAAGGAAAGGAAGTTGCCTAATAATTATGCACACCTGATATAGGGTGTTGATGTCATTAGACCACACCCCTTCTCATTACAGAGATGCACATCACCTAATATGCTTAATTGGTAGTAGGCTTTGGAGCCTATACAGCTTGGAGTAAGACAACATGCATAAAGAGGATGATGTGGTCAAAATACTCATTTGCCTAATAATTCTGCACTCCCTGTATATATATTTATTTATTTATTTAGTAAAAGAATAGTACATCTGTGTTCACATTTGAATGTCTAAAACAAGTTAAAAAACCTGCTACAAGCTCAGAATTCTGAGAAAAACAATTATTACACTGCATTCTGGGAAACTGAGCTGCGACATGAAAATGTGCCCGCAAATGCCTCGCTCTTCAATCCAGCTTTTATGCAAAGCCTATATATATATATATATATATATATATATATAGATATATATATAGATATATACAGTATATATATGTATATATATATATATATATATATACTGTATATATATATATATATATATATATATATATATATATATATATATATATATATATATATATAGTATATAAATAGTACATTTGTTTTCACATTTAAATGTCTAAAACAAGTTAAAAAAATGTTTCCTGCTCAGAATTCCTAGAAATAAAGTTATTACATTGCATTCTGGGAAGCTGAGCAGGGACATGCAAATGTGCCCACAAATGCCTCGCTCTTCAATCCATAAACCATTTAAACTATATATTTTAAAATATATAGATATGTTTTTAGCACAGAACCTCAAATACAATATTTTCATTGCGTTTGTGGGGTCTTTTGCAGCAACATAAGTATAGACACAAACAAGCACTATAACCAGTTTCTCCCTGTGTGTCGGGATCACCTTCTATTGTTTCTATTAAGGATGAAAGTGGTTAACCCTTTCACCCACGCAACAGTTATAGACAGATTCCTGTATTACATATGAAAACCTAAAACAAGTATAAACATGACTCAAGACATGGAAGGTATAATAAATTATAAGTTAAAGAAATAGCCTTGAAACATTAACAAATCTTGTTTAAGGAGTGTATGCATTGCATTCCTAAACATTAGTGCTCTCATTTCAACAAACATGAAGTTGATACAGTTTGCAGATCTTTCAGGGAACACTGATTCCATTGATTAATTGGCTATTGCCATTCAGGTTTAGTTAGGTGGACATTTCTGGAATAATTTGGCAGAAGAATAGTTTCTAAAAGAGAGGAACAAAAATGTAAATATTTCACAACTTTAATGTAAGAGTATTTTAAAGCAGAGGTTCCCAAACTTCACAGTCACTTTGGAAACAACAATAATTAAAATAAATATAAAAGCTATTCAGAAAGTGTGAATAACCTTACAAACTACATTCAGTAATAGCAAGTGCATTAGAATTGTTATGTTTCAGGCAGAAAAATCATTAGGTGTTATGTGAAGACTCAAAAGTATTCAGATGGTCCACCAAGACCCTGGTTAACTCTTAAGTGGTCCATCAAAAAACAAATTAGAACCACTACTAAAAATATATTGGTAATTGGTAAAAACAACTATTTTGAATATGAGAAAGAAGATATCAGCTGGTATTGTATGCACATTAGATAGGGTAACATGGGTTAAAATAAGATTTACAATTAATTGTTAATATAGGCAAAACTAATTTGCATTTAGCAAGAGTGAAAAACACAGACTCATTAAAATTCCTGATGTGAAGCATATTGCAACCTGGCTGCAACAGACCCTGAGGTAATGTTTGTACAATGTACAATTGTTATCATGTTCTGTAAGTAATAAACTACATAACATCTAATACTACAAATATTTTTTATATTGTTAAATGTATTGTAGGTCACTTATACAAAATAGTTTGATGCCAAAACATTTTTTTGTGTCAATTTTAATGTACAAATGGCTGACTTACCCAAGCTTTTTGGCTTCCTAAATGTTTCTATCCTTTATCTTAAAGTGCCTGTTTATATCTTTTTATTGTCATTTTCTTGAGGATCATCTCTGAAAAATGATGTGATTCAATAGTCTTCATTAGGTTTATCCAAAAGAAGAAAGTGTTCCACCCATATGTAACTATGTTCAGCTCTGAAACACAAAATGCTTGTGATATATTTATTTGTTATGATATTTTTTACAGTCCACAGCAACCACCATGGTGCTAGTGTGCCTTGCACTCACAGACACCTTATCTTCAGCTTTCATTTTTGCTCCTGAAACTTAAATACTTATATACTATAACATGTCAATGTATGATACCTTACATCATTATACAGTGTAGCATTTTTATTACAAAGGTACAGAGGAGACAGAGCCGGCAAATGTTTATTTACACATCAGTTAGCAGTAAGGAGTTAGGACAGTGAGGTCTATGTAACGCTATATAATAGCTAATTTTCAACTGAAATTGATCACAGTATTTGAACAAGTTTAAAAATTAGAAATAGCAAATTTTGCAAACGTGCATAAACATATATTGCAGAGAAGAAGTGAAGCATTTTATATCACTAGTCCCTATGACCCCGCAGATTCCTAATATAAAGTATAACCATTGGGGTCCCTATGGACTTCCATGGCACCTATAATTTCGCCCTATACCATGGGGGTCATAAAAAAACATGGTATATCGAAGTATAACCATGGAAGTCCCTATAGACTTCATGGCACCTAAAGTTAACCCCTTACTGTGGAAGTCTGCTTGGGGACTCATGGTTATAGTTAGATATATCCTGGGGCCTTTGGAGACCCCATGGTATAGGGGTTAAAGATAGGTGCCATGGGATTCTATAGAGACCCTCATGATAATACTTTAGATGATCCCTAGGTCATAGTAGATAGCATGTGGGAAGGGGGAATTCCGAAGCTGGAGTGGGTCACCCACTCCAGAAGAAGCAGACAGTGAAACCGGTTGAGTGAGCAAACAACAGTCCATCTGTGACACTCAAAGCAGGAGACAGAAACACAGCATGTGGACAGACACGGAGGACTGAAGGAAAAATCTTCCATTTGTGGACATTACTAAGCCTAATGGGGCTGCCATGCTGATGTCTCTTTTTAAATAAAGTGAGCATTATCAATATACATGTTACAAAGAGTGACCATTAACTAACCTGAAGATATCTGTACCAGGAGAGTTTGCGCTGTCCCCCCCTTTTTTATATATCTTTCATCACTTTCCTCATCAGTTACAGTGCAGTATTGTTTTTTTATTTGCATTTACAATGCTACAGACATGTATTTAACCCCTTACAGGTCCCATCTGGTACCCCTAGGAATTTTTTCTACATTTGCCGTTTACGGGTGTGAAACCATTTGCGGTTTTGAGGAATTATAGCAATTAAATAGTGATTAGCAATCATAACTCTTGTGGACGTGAAAGATCAAAGGCTTAGATGGGTAGACCATTTGCGGCTCGCAAAAAGATGCCAATTGAATAGCAAATTAGCTTACGGGCTCCATTACAATTGCTTAATTGAATGAGGCTCTTACAGCCCATAGCGGCATCGGCAAGCACGCAAAGGCAGCGTAAACCATTTTTTTCGCATGTTGGATGTGCTGCCGTGAACATGACCAATTAGTCAAACCCGTGGTTACAGGTTTAGACAGAGCGAATGGCAAATTAGATCATCATTGTTACATTACAGGGTAGATTTCAAAGCCTTATGGGTTTCAATTACGAGTTTTGATCAAACCTGCATTCCAGAAATAATGCAATATTAATAAATCAGTAAATATGATATTCTAGTCCATGTGAGTTTCATCCCATGTATTAAGACATATATTGCCGGGATCGATATAACATGTAAATGAAACATTAAAAAAAGTATTTTTATGTTGTGCATTCATTTTAATCCAAAAATAATACTTACAGGAAATAATCTTTCCCAATAGTGCATAACACTGATTGTGATTATACCAAAATCATAATAGGGACAAAAAAAATAAAGAAATTTTATTTACAATATGAACAATGGCGCATGGAAAGATAAAAAAAAAAAAAAACATAAAAAAAATATGTGGCCCTTTGTTATTTTGAGAGAGGATATCACATATTATAATTGTCAAACTACAAATCGTCGTCATGCTTTGCGCGCTTGCGGAAGGTGGAGGCTCTAACATTGGCTGCAATGAGCCAAAGGCTGCACGCTCACGAAGCGAGTGTCCGCATTTGCGGAGGTGGAGGTTCTACGGCGCCTCACACGCGGTTACAAACATCCACACAAGCGGCACTTTACCAACAATACGAACCGCAGGAAATTACGGACTTAGCAAAAATACGAGACGCGGGACTTCGAAAAAAAAAAAACATTACGACCTCGCAAATATACGACCTTAACGGCCGAACTGCGCTCACCGGAAAACAGTCAAAACACAATAAATTCACACACAAAATATATAAAAAGCATACCCACAGTGAGGGGGGCACCGAGGACCTCTTCAAGTGAAGTTACACCTCGATTTAAGTCCAAATTAACGAGTTCAGACACACGAAAATCCCCTAAGCGAGAGAAAAAATGGCCGCCGAACAAAACGAAAACGAGGCTACAGGACCCTAAACACACAAAACACCACCAAGCACATACGGCTTTTCTAAAAAGCTGTACGAGGTAAAGATACACTTTTACTAAGGATGGAAAATCATACACACCAGCGAAACGCCATTTCTCAATGCGGAAGTACACAGCTACACTATCGGCTTTACCTCGCGCACGCACCACATTTACACTACACACTGCACACATTGCTGACACTTACACCTCAGCTCCAGAACCGTGCAAAACTACAGTGGATGCTGCAGGAACATCAAAACAGATTGTCAGCTCTTCAGCACAATGCTTCCTGCATATATTACTTAGGAATAGGTAAAGTATATAAATGTATTCATTATTTCATTGCCACACAACAATACATATACACAAAAAAAGCCCCTTAAAAAAAACAACAAAAAAAAAACAGCTGCGCAATGAACGCCGAAGGCGCTCATTGTGAGGCATGCGATGAGCGCCAAAAGAGATCAGCGCAAGCCTCGCAATGAGCACCGAAGGTCCTCATGCTAAAAAATTTATAAAACAACATTACCTGCCTTACGATTTCATACCCGGAATTTTTTGACGGGCAAGTCGCTGGTCAAGTTATAACTCGACAATAAAGTTATCCTTCTGTTATATACTTATACAGTGTAAGGGTTTTCCCTGTAAATGTCTATAGGAGATATCTTGTGCTGTTTAAGGACAAAAATTATATATCTTTTGACTGGATCTCCAATTACAATACTTATTTGGCATAATTTGCCGATACTTATAATTGGATTTTTAATCCCAGTTTTTTATCTTTTTGTCTCACTTTTCACATGGCATTAGGAGATATATTAGTGCTATTAGGAAGATGTTTGTTGCTATATTGAAGACAAGAGAAATTCAAGGAGGGCCCTGTCTTTGAGCTCAGAATCCAATGTCCATGTTGCATGTCCAAAGTACTTAGGATAGAAACTCGCAGACTTGCAATCTAATATCTCCTAATGCCAATTGAAAAGTGAGACAAAAAGATAAAAAGACTGGGATTAAAAATCCAAATATAAGTATAGGCAAATTATGCAAAATACATTTTTTTGTAATTGGAGATCCAGTTAAAATATATATCATTTCTGTCCTTAAAAGGCACAAGATATCTCCTATAGACATCTACAGGGAAAAACCCTTACACTGCATAAGTATATAACAGAAAGAGAATTTTATTGTCGAGTTAATACTTGATATGCTCTCTCAAAATAACAAAGTGCCACATATTTTTTAATGGTTTGTTCATATTGTAAATAACATTTCTTTATTTTTTATGTCCCTATTATGATTTTGGTACTATTAATTTTAATACCTAACATCACTTTCCCTTTACTTATAAGTACAGTAGTGTGTTTATATTTACAGTGCTAAGGATAGGACTTTAACCTAGCGGGTCCTCTCCAGTACCTGTTGGCTTTTTGGCTCCATTTGCGGGTTACGGGCTTGAATGCCAGTGAATTTGTTGCAACCTACTAGCATGATTGGAACGTAAAAGTTACGTGCTTGAAAGAACAAAGGATTTGTGGCTGCGGAGTGAAATTTTTGACATACCATAGGGTTTTTTCCCTTACCCCACAAGTTGTTGGCAGGTTGCTTTACGCAGCCAATTTAATAGCCGCAAGTCTTACGGGCTACGTTACGAGCTAGAGTTTTACACGTTGAGGGAATTTAATAGGGCTGTTAGTCTTCTACTTTCTCAATATCCTTGTAAACTATTTGTAAGCTAATGTGAAAGCTCTGGCACTTGTAGAGGCCATGTTCCAATTATATAGATAGATGCTTACTAAGTCTCCATCCAACTTAGAAAGTTGATCACAAGAAACCAAAATGATAGATCTAAAAGAAGCGCAATTGCAAAAAAAAGGGAATATATTACAGGCTGTATTATGGTAATTTTCATTTTGTAAATGTTCAAGTGAATATCATCAAAATAGTGTATTTTAAATATATGTCCACAGTGGTCCTTTAAGTCTGCAACACATCAGAAACTGCTTCACTGTTGAAATTACTGCAGTTATAAAAATCTTTTTGCTCTATCAAGAGGTTTGTATGCCATTTGTTCTTGCACAATTTCAACTATCTCTCTGAAGGTTTTAGAAGATGGCTTTTCTGTTGCAGTTAACCTTCCTTCTAAACTGTATGTTTTTCTTCTCATTACACTGAGTAATGCTGACATGAGCTTCTCTGGGGGAATGTCATTCATTTTAAAATTATTTTCCAGTCTTTCTGTATAGTGTACAATATGTGGGCCAGGCGTCACAAAACTGTCAAACATTTGTGCTTTTGCAGTAAGTCCTGCCACCTTACAGGACAAAAACTCACATGTTCTAATCAATTTATTGTATAGTATATATAAGAGAGAAGGGAGAGTTTGTTCATGGTTATCTGCACATGGATATCTAATTACTTATATAACGTATATCCTTGAGTATAAGAGCCGAGTTTTTCAGCCCTTTTTTTTAAGGCTGAAAAGGGCTCCCTCGGCTTATACTCGAGTCACCACCTGTGTCTCTCCCCCCCCCTCCCTTATCATCCTCAAACCCCCCCATCCTCATCCTCAACCACCCATCCTCAACTCCCCCATTCTCATCCTAAGCCCCCTCCTCGCCCTAACCCCTCTCCCCACCCTAAACCCCCCTCCTCACTTTACCCCTCTAATTACCTCCCCCTCTCCCCACACTTACCTTCCATCTGCCGCTGCTCCTCTGCTCCTCTGTGCCCTTCCATCTGCGTCGGGACCCGGCATATGCTAATGACGTGACGTCACATGCGCGCCACATCATTAGCATTGGCCGTGTCAAGGCGCATTTGAGGATGGAGGTTGAGGAGGGGGGTTGAGAAGGGAGTTTGAGGATGAGGAGGGGGGTTGAGGAGGAGGAGGGGGTTGAGGATGAGGAGGGGGGATAAGGAGGGGGTTAAGGAGGGAGGTTGAGGTTAAGGGGGGCTTCAGGATGAGGAGGGGGTTTAGGATGAGGATGGGGTTTGAGGATGAGGATGGGGGGTTTGAGGTTGAGGAGGGGGGTTGAGGATGAGGGTTGAGGAGGGAGGTTGAGGATGAGGAGGGGGCTTGAAGAGGGAGGTTGAGGATTAGGATGGGGGTTTGAGGAGGGAGGTTGAGGAGGGGGGTTGAGGATAAGGAGGGGGGTTGAGGAGGGAGGTTGAGGAGGGAGGATGAGGAGGGGGGTTTAGGAGGGGGAGGGAAAGAGACACAGGGAAGGGAGGGGGTAGGGAAAGAGACACAGGGAAGGGAGAGGAGGGAAGAGACACAGGGAAGGGAGAGGTGGAAAGAGGCACAGGGAAGGGAGAGGGGGGAAGAGACACAGGGGAGGGAGAGGAGGGGAAGAGACACAGGAGGGAGAGGGGGGAGAGACACAGGGGAGGGAGAGGGGGGAAGAGACACAGGAAAGAGAGAGAGGGGGGACACAAGAAAGGGCCACAGAGGGCACACAAGAGGGGGACACAGAGGGCACAAGCGGGACACAGGGGGCAGCACATTTCCCCCCCTCGGCTTTTACTCAAGTCACTACGTTTTCCCAGTATTTTGTGGTCGGCTTATACTCAAGTATATACGGTATGTATTCTTGTGTTTATATATGTCCGTATGTATCAATAGAAGAAAACGAGAAAGAGAGAAAATAATTCAGTACAATGTCCAGAAATAAATTAGAAAAGTAAAAACTTGTAACAGTAAATAGAACAGCAAAATAAATATACTGAAAACCAAGATGAACACCTGCATGACTCCCAAGCAGAACGTGGATCACTCTTAGTTGATCTCCATAACAAACAAGAAATAAAAAGCTCCCTACCTCTAGAATTATTCTACACAGCTTCTCTTGCTGTGGTAACGTTAGAGTTCACTTGCAAGTGGCAGCACTCTATACCCATCCCAGTTGGACTGTAATAGCAGAACATGCACACAGAAGGGTACCTTAAATTGGTGAATTGTAAATGCACCATTTTTCCTCATAGTAGCTGAAGATTTTTTTAACTTAAACACTGCATTATTCTTGTATATTATATAAAATATATATTTCATTATATTTTGCCATTAGACCTAATCTATTCAAAATGGCATGCTTTTTTGCCATATGCCATCTAGCATTCCTTTATATACAATTTATCTTTTGTTTGGTTACTGTGAATTTCTTGTTTACCGTGTACATAAACAAATATTTTTTTTTTTTACTATTTATGGTGAAAAGGCTATAACTCTGCTGGATTTTGGTTATGTCCATCACCTTCCATTCAACAAATGAGTTATACATATTTTGTTGTTAAATTGCTTAGACTTCTGAAAGACATAATCAGAGTAGGGGAGTTTCAACATACATATAAGCATGTATTGTGCTAAAACATGCCAGCACAAGTCCATATCTGATTGACGAAAATATCAATTTTAGAAAATGCTCAGCCAATTACTCAACTCCAAATGGATACCATGATTTTTCACAATTACCAACAAATGCAAGATCTCAGCTTCCGAATCCACTCTTAACAAATGGTCCACGGTGAAACAATTCAATAATATGGTCAAACAATAAATAACAACAAAGGAAGCATTCATTAGCTTTTAAAATTCTTAAAGAAACCAAATAAGTTAATAAATTCTACATGTAAATTTAGTCTTCATAATTGTATCACTGTCCGATTAATCTTTGATCTGATCATTTCCCTTGTTCAAAACTTGGTGGCTTTTCCATAAGTTTCCAAAATCCCTGAGGATACTTTGTTATACATAGAAGTTGGATTTTTGTATATAAAATCAATCACCATTTTTTATATTTGTTGCCAACAATCTACAGAATTATACTAAAGAAACATCAAGCATATTTATACAGTATTTTTTTCTACAGACCAATAATGCACATAATATTGAAGAAAATACTTAACACATATTCCTATTATAGTCAGTCATCTTTTCCAAGACTTTTTCCAACAATAGCTTTCTATTCTTTTTTTTTGTCAAGCAGACTAGCACTATCTATTACACAGTTTTTTGGCTCTGCAATGTTTTTAAACTGCATTTAAGATTAACATGATTATTATGATATGCCCTTATCTTACTCTTATACTCAACCTTTTTGATCCTTCTGTGCCTACTGTAGACTTGGGGCCTCATTCTATTATCGGCCGTAAATCGGCCGTAAGGCTGCGATTCCTTGCGGGGGTTCAGTTAACTCGCGATTCTATTATACGGCCCCGCAAGGATCTCCCCTTATGGCCGGCCGCATATCTTGGAACCGGCCGTAAGCTGAGAAACATAAAAACGCAAAAATAAATTCAAGCCTGCACTGTACAGCTCTGTAAATGCTAGGGATCATATTGGGGGACATGAGGATTAAAAGGAACCCACTCTCAAGCTTGCACATCTGCCCAAACCCGAGTTCAAATTAACTGTTTATTTTCCGGCTGCGGCGTGGGTTTGTCTGAGGTGCTCCAAGCACTCTGGACTTTTTACATGGATATTTTACGGATATTAAAAATAAAATATTTTACGGATTTGAGTACAGGATAATTATGTGCTATTTTTTCTAACACCTAAAATCCCTTTATAGTCTTCTCAAAGTGCAGGATGGCTTTATTTGAGCTATTTTATGTGCTTAATTGGTGCTAGCGGGACCTTTTTCCTGCAAGTAAGCAGCGGCTCGTTTTTAGCCTTGCAGAGAGGTTTCCCGGAGCAATTGAATTGCAAAACTCTTGCAGCCGTTTTAGATCAAAGGCTTTCCTCCGGCGCGAGCGGCCGCAAGAGATAGCAAGGCACCGGCCGCAAGCCTGCCGGAGCCTCCGGCCGTAAGGGAATAGAATAGCCGAATAGCTTGCGGCCGGTCCTTGCGGCCCCGCAACGGCTGCGGCCGCTAATAGAATGAGGCCCTAAGGATTTAAAGTGTTTTTTCAGTTGCCGGCCCCTCCAACTGCAGATGTATTTGCAACATGGGCCACACATGCTTTATCTCATGTATACTGTCACTTGTCAGTTTTTATGTCTCCGGTGACATGGGACAGCAAATGACAAACACTGGACCAACCAGGTGGACTGCTAATAGAGGACTGCTAATAGTAACATGACTGTACCTAAAGTGGAAAATAGGAAACCTAAATCATGAGTACGGTTAGGTTATCACTTTAGCTTATTAATATCATAAAATATGTTATAAAGTTGAATACTGATTAATCTGGAATTTGTTTCAGTAATCAGTTGTCTTTAGCTGACTATGGTATACAATGATGACAGTTTGGCCCAGACTAGATACACAGACACAAGGTAAAGCTACTTGGTAAAAAACATTTTACTTCATCTTTAACTTTAGCTTTGTGGGAATACGACAGAAGATACACACATTATGAAACCTGAAACGACTTTTACCACAACAAGAAAATAATATTTATGGTGGTAACAAAGACAGGCTAGAAAATTATGTAAGTGTATATACAAAAAATATTACATTATCTGCATATCATTGTCATATGTATGTGCAGTTTATATAAATAGTAGATTATTGCCATGTGTACACACAATGATGCTGGAACTGTTTCAAATATTATAAACCTGTTTTCTTTGAAAGCAACACTTGATACTAGCAAGATTTAAGGTAAATGTTTCTTGTGGTTGAAAATGAGAAGTAGTAGTAATAAAATACTTCTTTTAACATGAAGAAACTGGAAATATTTTGGATATGCTAAGTAATATTGTTATGTAAATATATTTAGTGGAATTTTACTACAGTTAAAATAAATAAAATGTATCCGTTGAAAAGCAGACTTTGTATATTGCTATGGATTAACTAAATAAGAAAGTAAACCTCTATATTACGGGAAATGTAAGATATTGCAGAATGAGCTAAATCAGTTAAAACAGGATGAGACATTGCAAGATGTAGCTGTGAATTAGAAGTGGACAAAAATAAATTGCAGATTTGGTGTTATAATTGTTATTTGCTAGCAGAACAATTGGTTACCATTACCCAGGGAATGCTGACAGGAACTGTCCCAGTTCCTGTAGCTTCCATCCTAACCTAATCTTTTCTTCAATCAATGCATCGTATTGCTCAAATTGAAAGTAAAATGCCCAGCCCTAATAATAAAGTGAAGAAAGAATAAGTAGCAATGCTCAATATCAACAACTTTTTAATATATTCAGCTTAAAAAGCTGATATTTTGTGAGAAAACATGCACTGAATATTTTTAGACTTGAGCTTGTCCCATCTTTTATAAACTGTGATAGAGTGGAGAACTTGTAACCACACACTGCCACAAGTGTTGTGCAGCAATTTGGCAGACATAAAGATATTTACACTGCAGTTTGTAAAAGATGGTAAGCATTCCAACCTGAAGGTGGTTACAAATTAAACTATTTTCAGTGTAAGTTTTCTCATAGAATTACAATATATTTTCACAAAATACCCCAGCATTTGTTAAAACTGATATTTACATTTAATTTTTTTGAAAATTGGACCATAACAATGGACCTTTGGAGATATCGCAGATATCCCAGAATAGCACAGAATATATTCAAAAGAAGAGAAATCGCTCCCAGATTATGACACACACTAGATAAATCTTCTATGCAGTTGTTAAAACCATAAACTGTATGGTGAAAACATAGCAAGACAATATTAGAATTTGTAATCCCAAGAGAAGCTTTTCATTCTACAAGAAGGTAGAGAGCTCAGTTTTATAGAAAAAGCATATCCCAGACATGCTAGAATTAAGTTATATAACTGCACTTGATATCTATCTATCTATCTATCTATCTCTCTATTCATCTATCTCTCTATTCATCTATCTATCTCTGTCTATCCTTTCTATCTATCTATCTATCTATCTACCCCCTCTCTCTATCTTTCCCTCTCCCCCTCTCTATATCTTTACCTATGAGACTAAATATATATATATATATATATACAGTTAGAAAAAAAATGTAGGTCCCTTGGTTCTCAGGTGCCCAGGATATTTCTACTCTACTGATTGTTGTTATGAATATGAATATATATCACTGAATGAAGTATTAACAATTCTGAAAAAGAACAGAGAATTAGAAAGGAATTTATATGACATGGGCATTGTTTTATCCAGGTTTAACAGTTGGCTGATTTGGGATAAATATTACCATTCTTTAAACTCATAAGACATAACTCTTTTTTTCTTTTCTTTAGTTTTTGTATGACTGTCATATATCTTGTATTTGTATATTTGTGTTTCATATAATTTTGTAATGTCTGTTTGTTATTTGTAGAAACTGAAGAAAAAAAAAGAAAAAAAATTAAAAAAAATATGAATATATATATATATACATACACACATTACAGTGTCATACAAAATCTCTGTCTGGCTTGTATGTGTTCCTGGCTCCTAAGTGTTAACTATTTTTGTCCACCCCTAAGTATGCATATATTTATATGCATATAAAAAAAACAGAAATCTTATATATACAGTCAGGTCCATAAATATTGGGACATCGACATAATTCTAATCTTTTTGGCTCTATACACCACCACAATGGATTTGAAATGAAATGATGTGCTTTAACTGCAGACTTCCAGCTTTAATTTGAGGGAATTTACATCCAAATCAGATGAGCGGTGTAGGAATTACAACAGTTTGTATATGTGCCTCCCACTTTTTAAGGGACCAAAAGTAATGGGACAATTGGCTGCTCAGCTGTTCCATGGCCAGGTGTGTGTTATTCCCTCATTATCCCATTTACAAAGAGCAGATACAAGCTCCAGTGTTCATTTCAAGTGTGCTATTTGCATTTGTTGCTGTTAACTCTCAATATGAGATCCAAAGAGCTGTCACTATCAGTGAAGCAAGCCATCATTAGGCTGAAAAAACAAACCCATCAGAGAGATAGCAAAAACATTAGGTGTGGCCAAATCAACTGTTTGGAACATACTTAAAAAGAAAGAACACACCGGTGAGCTCAGCAACACCAAAAGACCCGGAAGACCACGGAAAACAACTGTGGTGGATGACCGAAGAATTATTTCCCTGGTGAAGAAAACACCCTTCACAACAGTTGGCCAGATCAAGAACACTCTCCAGGAGGTAGGTGTATGTGTGTCAAAGTCAACAATCAAGAGAAAACTTCACCAGAGTGAATACAGAGGGTTCACCACAAGATGTAAACCATTGGTGAGCCTCAAAAACAGGAAGGCCAGCTTAGAGTTTTCCAATCAACACCTAAAAAAGCCTTCACAGTTCTGGAACAACATCCTATGGACAGATGAGACTAAGATCAACTTGTACCAGAGTGATGGGAAGAGAAGAGTATGGAGACGGAAAGGAACTGCTCATGATCCAAAGCATACCACCTCATCAGTGAAGCATGGTGGTGGTAGTGTCATGGCGTGGGCATGTATGGCTGCCAATGGAACTGGTTCTCTTGTATTTATTGATGATGTGACTACTGACAAAAGCAGCAGGATGAATTCTGAAGTGTTTTCGGGCAATATTATCTGCTCATATTCAGCCAAATGCTTCAGAACTCATTGGACGGCGCTTCACAGTGCAGATGGACAATGACCCGAAGCATACTGCAAAAGCAACCAAAGAGTTTTTTAAGGGAAAGAAGTGGAATGTTATGCAATGGCCAAGTCAATCACCTGATCTGAATCCGATTGAGCATGCATTTCACTTGCTGAAGACAAAACTGAAGGGAAAATGCCCCAAGAACAAGCAGGAACTGAAGACAGTTGCAATAGAGGTCTGGCAGAGAATCACCAGGGATGAAACCCAGCGTCTGGTGATGTCTATGCGTTCCAGACTTCAGGCTGTAATTGACTGCAAAGGATTTGCAACCAAGTATTAAAAAGTGAAAATTTGTTTTATGACTGTTAATCTGTCCCATTACTTTTGGTCCCTTAAAAAGTGGGAGGCACATATACAAACTGTTGTAATTCCTACACCGTTCACCTGATTTGGATGTAAATACCCTCAAATTAAAGCTGAAAGCCTGCAGTTAAAGCACATCTTGTTCGTTTCATTTCAAATCCATTGTGGTGGTGTATAGAGCCAAAAAGTTTAGAATTATGTTGATGTCCCAAAATGTATGGACCTGACTGTATATATATATATATATATATATATATATATATATATATACACACATACAGGAAGTTATATTTACAGACACACAACATGCAAAATACACATATAAAGCATTTTCAAAAATAATAGTCATGAGTATTTACATCTATTTACAGCAATACACATAGAGCATGCAATATATTTACACACAAATGCACACAAAGCAAGCTGTATATATACATATTTACAAACACAACATGCAATATATGCAAATATGTTCACACATAAACACAGTAGGCAGTATATATACATATAATTACACACATACACACAGCCGCAGTATAGCCATATATGTGGATACAAGATACAAAATATTCATATATTTACACACAAACACAGCAATCAGTATATACATATAAATACACACATACACAAAATGCATTTACACACATACAGTATGTAATATATGAATATATATACAGTATATGCACATAATACAGAGCATGCAGTATACATATATTGACACACATACACACACAGCATGCTGTATACACACATGCCATGCAATATATACATACATTTATACATAAACAATCACACCTAGACAGAACTGACAAGTAGTTTCACTGTGAGAGTGACTTGGGATGCTGACGAGATTAACATAATGTAGTTGTAAGTTCTATGGAATAATAAATAAATAAGAGCCTGCCTTCAATACTTACATTTATTGTGGCCAGCTCCTGATATCCGTGTTGCTCCATGCTGCTTCTCTAACTTCTCCCTCACACATGGCTACGCATGTGTCTATGAGGTAATTTATGTGCTCTGCAGTGCCTCTAGTGGCAGGAATGAGTGGACGCTGCAGTCAGACGCCCCAACAGCTTTTAATCAGGCTGCACAGGGAGCTGTGCTGGGCCTCTCTTCCATGTAGTAGAGCCCTCTCTAGAGGCTTTGGATGCTGTCCCAGTAACTCAGTGGCTCCACCTTCAGGTATCTGGCTACATGACAGCCACTGTGTAAATGTATTACACAGACAATGTTTTTTTGTTTTTGTTTTAAAAATGTATGTTTTTTGGGGGAGGAAAATTGAAGAGGGGAGGGAAAAAGATAACCACTGTGTGTTAGAATTATAGGAATGAAGAATAAAATAAATTATAGAATAAAATATGCTTTTATGGACTCTAATTTGGGAGAGCGGTTGCCCAGTTGCCCCAATGGACCAGCCGCCCCTGATTATGACGTGCTGGCATCATTTTTTATAATTGCATGAATAAAAATTGTTCATTGTAGTTTTATAGAATTTTTATTTTATAACTCTATATTTACCGTCAAGCCATACTACTTTGTGTTATTATTAATGTTGAGTTGGTTTGTAAAAAAGAATGTCTGAAGACTGGAATTGCCATTAACGTTCAATAACACTGAAGGAGGAAGGATTTACTATTCATCACAGTGGCTCTGATGTGCATCCCTATTTTCTATGGGGAAAATCTCCATCATCGCTCTTCAAATTTCATCATACCACGTATGAAACATAAAAGTAGTGAATTCTAAATTGATGCCTGTTCTATTGGACAAACATTTTATTTAAAGTGACAAACTTTCAAGAGATGCAACTTTTCCTTTCAAGCTAAATGAAATACTGATTACTGTAGATGTTACTGCTATGGGTCACTGTTCCAAGTGAACTTCACGACAAAAAGGAAAAGCAAGGCAAAATATCCATTGAGTTTTGTACTGACAATAAATTACGAGATACTCCCTGACACTTTGACACCCAAACCCTATGCTAATAATATTTTATGGATCACTCACAAATCAGGGCATTGCCGTAATTGAAAAAACAGAAGAAAGGTTTATGCATACCAAACACCACTCGCAAATGCTTTTAAAACCTTTACTGAGTCTTCCAGAAGCATTTAAAGTGACAGTATAGTACACAAAGCACTACAAAAAGATGACATTTAAACAATATTTGACACTTAACGATCCAATATCAACATATGTGTAATTAAAAAATATGATATGTTACTATTATGCCTGTTTTATGATACAAAACCCCGGGTAACAAACAACCCAGTTAATACTTGTCACAAAACCACGTTGCCTAGGAACAAACACTCTAATGCATTGTCTATAAATATATAATATTTTAACACAAAATAAACACATCTTTAATTATTGTACCTATAAATACAACGTTCACATTTCCTATTGGCTCCTAGAGTCTGATCCATAAAGCTTGTTTTGGCTGCTCCCTGCACAGATATCTGTTACAGAGCAGGATTTTTGCATCTGAGCTGACTTAGCTTTACTGCATTTTTCTAAGTTAGAGCACCAGATTAGTATAGGGCTTTATGATAGAAATATCGCCCATTCAAATTTGTGATACCTTGTACATTTTTATTGTATTTCAAGAAACATTTGGTATGAAATCATCCTCAAATGCATGCAAAAATTTATATGAATGTTTATTTACCATTTGGCAATAACATTGAAACATAATGCTAAAAATAAAAAATAATTTATGAGTTACAGTGTCTCCAACAATTTGCTTCATTCACAGTCTCCACTTTATTCCTCTGATGAAATACATTGATACACGTTATCAGGCATCATTTAAAGGAACTGGAGACAAAAAGCTCTAACCTCTCGACATAAAAGTTCTCAGAAAGTCCTTTATGTAAATGACAAATATGATGATCCTGGGGTAGGGGCTATTACTGCCCAGGGCCACCTGCTATGAACTACTACCGCTAAGGACCATTGGATTCTTTGAAATCTCGGCACCAGCACCCTGAATTTTGGCTTCTGTATCAGTCAGAGTCTCTCCATCAGGAATCAACACTTCCAGGAGACTCAGTAACCTTCCTGAGGTAGTGACGAGGACAAGTTACTTGCAGGGTGGAGAAAGGATCAGTATCGCAGCCACCATGATCCAATAAGAGAGCATACAATTGCTTTAAGTCTCAGCAGTCAACTGATCTATTTTTGAAAAGTCAGCAATATTTATAGCAGTTAGACACAGAGGGGTGTGTATATAATACAACAATGACAGGGAGTGGCTGACAAACATAGGAGATTGACTCCACATAGGGTTCAACATTAGCATTTTGTCTGGCACCTGTGAACAATAGGCCAACTTCCAATACACACATGTCATCTATGGTGGTCTAGCACATCAGAGATGTAATTAGCTTATCTGGCAAACTATGTGATAAAACAGATTCACAGTTTCATGACCATTTAGTTAAAGTTTAAACATTACACAGAACACAGTAATATTACATGGGGAATTAAATATAGTATACAGGATATGGCAGATACATATGCCATAAGACCATATGGAGCATGATGGTACACTATGGCTCTATTTTTTGGGGTTAAACCTCCCACCACCCACCTGCCCAAATTTCCCATGTGGCAATATAATTCCCCTACCCATTTTTCCAATGGGATGGTATGTCCTCTATGGTGGTCTCATGATCCTCCTGAACACCATGTTTGGGACTCATGTGATCTGGTGGTGTGGTCTGTTTATAGTTATATTATATAATGTTAATTACTGTATGTTATGTTATGCTAATTACTGTATGTTATGTTGCTTGCCTATGTGTGATTGACTTGTGATTTGTGATTCTGCATGCTACATGTTTGGTTCATTAAGTGTTAAATATTTTAGAATGTTGTGTTGTCAGGCTGTAACTGTCAGAGTTTGGCAGTTGAGAGGTTCATTTGAGATTCAGAGTTGGTGTGTCTCTGAGGAAAAGCCTGTTCTGAATGCAGTCTATGAAGTTTCCACAGAAATAAAAACAGTTTCTGATATTTTTCTAAATATTTTTTTAAATCTGAGAAGGACATTTTAGAGACATCTGCTGTCTTGGTGAAGGGATATAAAGAACTTGGTGTATCTGCTGGGTAGGTTTGGCCATAACAGCCTTATCAAGCCTGACTGAAGAAAGCAGATCAGCAGAAAACAAAAATGTTAGATCTCATAGCAACATAAAGGTAATATATTAGATGCTGTTATTTTATTTTCCATTCCAAAAACAGTTTGTCTAGTTTCACAATTTTTCTTAATATTTTATTTTAAATAAATTGCATTACAGTATATTAACCCACACTGAGAGCAAACCACTTTATGCTCACTTGCTTTTTCTCCTGTTAAGGGTGAAATTGCTTGGTATTTTGGTCCTGGACTACTATAGATAGTGAGACCAGACTGATATACTACAGGATATTTCTCCCTTTGAATGACACAAGTGAGATAAAAGATGTTGCTCTCAGAGTTGGCTATCATGTCTATAGAACTAACCTGTAAAAGTTAGTTCATTTTCTGATTGGGCACCTGTATTTTGTTTTTTTATTTTATATATATAAGGATGTCATTAATTCAAATGCTATCCAGTGTACACATGATATTTTTATGGTTTTACCTATCATCTCCTCATATAATTTTCTATTTCCCTCAAACACTACTCCTCTTATACATATTCCAAACATGTTAAATAATGACAGTATGTGGTGATATATTTTTTATTGGATGACATTTTTTTTATTCACAGTGACAAGCTTTCGAGAGACGCAACCCTCTTTTAAAAGCAATACTGATTAGATGTTACAATGTGTGTTTTAACACCAGAGAGAGTACAAAATAAGAATAAATAAAATACAATTTGGAACAAAAGAGAGTTCAGTGTTTAAAATTGCGATGATCTTTGTTCCGGATGTTTACCTCTGCTCTATTCCCTATAATTATTTTGATTTTCAGGATTTGGATGGAGTGATCTTTCTGGGTAAAACGGTGTTCACCTGGGATATAGTGATGATTTTCACAGTGGAGTTTAATAGAATGTCTAAGCAAACTTGTCCAAGTTGTAGCTTTTTGCTGTTTTTCCCAGTTTAACACATACATTATCACTGTATGCGGCAATACTTTTATAATTTATTTGTATTACACAATTTTGACACATCATGCATTGTCTGGTACTTCATTTTTCACATTTCCTTTCCTGGCCCTAGCCTAACGCACCTCCGGCTCAATTCTGCATCATAAAATTTAACATTTCCACAAAATGCAGAATTTCTAATCGATTAATCTGACTTTGGTCATGTTACCATTGTACATACTTATCCTTTATTTCACTGAGGCTACAACCTTGTATATTATAATGAGTGTTGGAGAACTTATAAAATTATTTTCCCAACAAGAATTGCTTATTATTATTATTATTATTATTATTATTATTATTATTATTATTATTATTATCTAAAGTGTCTTCCCTTTTGAAAATCCTACATACATTATGATATAGAAGAATGTTCTACAATGTTCAACTGTTATACCCACCACCCGTCTATCCCCACTTCAATCCATAATGAACACCTCTGCAAGACTCCTCTATCATACCAAAAAGTTCAGTGTCTGCAGCCTCTCTCTGTGAAGCACTACATTTACTACCTGTAATCTCCAGAATAACATTTTAAATGACTCTAACCTACAAAGCCCTCAATAACAATGCACCACCTTATATCTGCCCTCTTCACTCTGCTAACGATTTTTTCCTTTACACTACTCTTGTCACCTCCTCTCATTCCCACCTTCTGGACTTCTCTCATGCTGCCCCTATTCTCTGGAACTCCTTGCCTCGCTCCATCAGACTATCTTCCTGGCTCAAAACTTCCCAAACCTCACTAAAAACTCATCTGTTTAAAGAAGCTTTTCACCTTTAACTTTAACATGCACAACACTTCTCTCACATTCCTGTACCACACGAAAAAAACTTTTGGATTGTAAGTTTGCAAGTTTTTAGTCTTGCAAGGTGCTTTTGGAAAAGCACTATGGACACTGGATTCTAAGCTTAAAGACAGGGCCCTCCATCCTTTTCAGTGTGTTAATATTGCTATTGTTTTTGCCTTTAACATAACCCTCGTACAGCACTACGGAATATGTTGGCTCGTTACAAATAAATGATAATAATAATAATAATTACTACATTACTTCATACAGTCAGCTTCAAGAGAACAATCCTGACACATATCCTACTGTGATTTTCTGCTGTATATATCAGCAATGTTTAGTATTTTGTTATATGTATGCTATTTTTTGCAATGCTTTACTTTTTAGATATCACTTGTGCATTTTTCATCGAATCCCCAATAAAAGTCAGAATGAATACTTGTGATCAAAATGGTATGAGTTTTTAATGAAAAGTATACTAGAGCTATTCTTCACATCTTACATTATTACAGAATTCCATAAAAGCCAATATATTCCAAATATCAAACACAGCTTCCCAGCAGAATACACAAGTAAGGATATTCACTTAAAAACAGACTTTCATACATGTATAATCCAGCTTTGACAGCACCATTAAAGTATTCTCCATCTATTTGATCTAGTATGAGTTTGATCAGTTGTCTTTCTTTGCTTGTTTTCTAATATCATTTGTCATGAGTGAAATTAGAATGCAAGTTCAAACAAAATGACTAATGCTCTGCCGTCTGTTAATTTATTATTTGTGCTACATAATGTATCAAACCTCAGAGCAAAATGCTGAAGAAGCTTCAGTTCTGGAGAGGAAAGCAAGAGGTCTCTAGAGACATCAGATCCTGCATAAGAGTTGTTATGGTTCATAGGTAATTAAATATTTGTCCAAATTACCTAGACAAACTGAACAGCTCTCTTAATGTGACACCTGCCTGGCTGATCCCATGATGCACCTGTATAATCCACACTTTTTCTCTTAGAAGGTACTTGCTAGGTGCAGTCAATCAGAGGCTGCATTAATAGTTGGAAAGCACCTGCTTATGAACAGTTCTGTTATGACCAAGCAGTAAAAGGACATAAGTATCTGCAGAAGAGTTTTGGGGTTGCTTTTAAACAACTACCGTATTTTTCCATGTATAAGACTATACTTTTTTCCTAAATTGTAAACGCCAAAATTGGGGGTTGTTGAGAGACCCTGCGCTTGATGTAGCATTTGCAATAGCGTAACTTACGGTTCATTGTCTCTGCGAACAAGCTTCCCCCAATCACTAGCCTGTCAACTCCTAGGCGGGGGTAGGGTTGTGGCGTCATTGTCCTGGATGAACGGAACAGTCTGTGTGTCAATAATAGCATTAATATTTTGAGCACTAAGCTTAATATTTCTGAAAATAAAAAGCAATGGTCATATTCTTCCAAATACAAGTTGAAAGTTGCAAATATGCAAAAGAATATGGAAACAAAGCTTCAGAGAGACAGTTTGGACCTCCTCCCCTCTGAGTGTTCTGTTTCATGTTACTGTACTAAATACTCAGGTACTTTGAACATTTGAAAAAGTGTCCTCTGTTTTATGTCTAAAATATTGATCTCTTAACTCTGGGTTTGAAAAAGTAGGGGTCGTCTTATACATGGGGGCGTCTTATACATGGAAAAATACGGGGACATGGAATAATTTTGTATCAGTGTATTACAATTTCTTACCCAAAAGTATGTAAACTTAAGGCCAAGTTTGACAGGTTTTAAAGCAATTACCTAATAGCATAAAAAAGTACTGAAAAGAGGAAGAGTGTGAGTCTTCCTCTATTAACCCAATGATGACATGAATAACAACGAGAAAGAAACAACCAAGTTGTTGAGAAGGTGAGATAGAGTATGTAAGAAAGGTTAGGTTTTTGCATATAATAATGGATGTTTTTTGAAAATGGATGTTTTAGTAATGAATGTGTTTATTGTTGTAACAGGCAAGTTGTGTGTTTATATCTGTTACCAAGTCATAAACAATGTTTCTTACCATAACTTTTATTTTTTATTTTATTGCAACGGGTACATCAATATTATAACAGTGTAAAACATTACATGTATTTTATCACATATGTATTTTGTTTTATTGAATTCAGAGGAAGTCAAACAAAGTGAAATGTAGCCAATTGTCTCAAATGGGGGAAAACAATGAATTCCTCCATGACCCCAGATAATGGCAATCAGATTACTCCCTGGATCAATAGTTTGTCTGTAATTATACATCAAAACTTCCAAAGCAGTAAATACATATATTAACCCTCAGAAAAAAAAAAAAACAATCCAAGAGCCTCATAGCAAAATACAATGCAAGTGATAATTGTACTCAATGTTGTTATACATTTGAACCTTTTTTAGAGTATATGTATTTGTAAAGCATTACATGTTCTTTAAAACATTTCTAAATGTTTATATTGATTCCAGAAGAAGACAAAAAGAAAAAAAAAACAAGTGAAAAGTAGACAATTGTTTGAAATGGGTAAAAATAAAAAAAAATCCTTTCTGACCTCAGATTCTGGCGATCGGATTACTCCCTGGATCAATACGCTCTCGGTAGCTATATATTGAAATTGTAAAAGGTGTAAATACATACAATTTAATCAAAAACATTGGTTATTATGTCTGTTTTGCCTTCACCAATTTTAATTAGCCAATCATTGAAATCATTTTGGCCTCATATTTTTTTCTAATTTAAGCTGTGTAAATTCTTTCCATAGTGGACTTGACTTTATACATGTTTCCACAATGCCTGTGTGATTGTGACATACAAGCACAGGTAATGTTTGTCTGAAATCTCCTCCTAGTAGCATTCCTTTGCCACCAAAAGGCAAACCATTACTCATGACTTCACATAATAACTGATCAATACATTGCAGAACATGGCACGACATCATAGTGGCCTCATCTACGATAATTAATTTAGAATTTTTAAACTTTGTGGCTTGAGATGATTTCATTCTAATATCGGACACTGATGTTTCCAATATTGGAACTGGAAGCTTAAATCAACTATGTACTGTTCTGCCACCGTCAACAGTAGTGCAGCAATTCCAGTGGTTGCAAAGGGAAGTGCAATTTCACCTTTAGAGAACAAATTATAGAGATACGTTTTTCCAGATCCACCGGGTTCATCAAGATAAAAATAACGCCCTTTGAGCAAGTCATCATCTACTGCTTGTTGTATTGCATTGAAAGTGTTCAATAGCAAATCATTTCAAGTGGCAGGTTGATATCATTTATAATTCCAGGATCTGTGAGATAAAAAGTTGCACAACTAAATCCTCCATGACATAGAAACCCTTCTCGAATTTCCATCAATGCCTTTAATTCAGCTATGGAGTTGTTGTACCTTTGCAAGAAATCTTCACACATATGTGTTTTAAATGTTTCCCACAAAGCCAGTGCGTTTGGAACATTGCAAAATATGCAGATGTATGCAAACTGTTCGGTCATCTGGCACGGTATTTTAGATAAAGCTGCTTCTTCGAGAATCTCTCCCATTCTGTGTCATCAGCAAGAAAGTTTCTATGTTTGGAAGCTAATTGAAAAGTGTCATAAACGGTGTCATTGACAGATCTCAAGTCTTGAAAACTTGCACCCGGAACATTTAAAAGTAGTAAACATAAGCAGAAACGTTCAATGTCTCTGGGACTTTTTATTACCACTCTTTTTTCTACATTTCCATTTTCCATTGACGAAAACATAATGATAGGGAATCTCATTGTATAAGTATTCCCTTGCCTCAATATCTTGGGAATTTAGAATAAACCAAGTGTGGTTTGTCTATGTTCACTTTGTGCAAGAGCTTTTTCTTAATTCCTAGTATAAAAAAAGTAAACTAATTGTCTCTGTGGCAAATGTACAGCTAATAAACATACAGCATGTGAACGATCATGCATTTAAAATTTCAGAAGCCGCCAAATTGCTTCTGGCACACTGACATAGCGAGCATCTACATGAGATGTCAGTTCATCACGCACTAACTCCTTTTCTTGTTCATTTGGGTTATTTTTAATGACGACAGTTGAGGCATAATATCCTTTATAAATATATTTGTAGACATATTTAATCAATTTAATGGAAGTGCAAGCTTCCACATTTATGTGTGCATTATACGTCATCAGGAGATGAGGATTATATGGCACAAGATACGTGTTATCTACATCTTTTCTTGAATTATGCCCTTTGGACATTTTCTTCATCTATCCAAAGGATAGACATCACAATTGGCAAACGTTTGATCTCTAAAATCTTTTGGCAAATGTTTTGCGCATTTGTTATTTGCATACACAGTGATTGTGGATTTAGCTGTCCGCATGGGCCATGAATCATACAATGTGTTACAATTTCATATATTGTGGCATGTTTTTCTGGATGTGGTAGTTCAGCAGTAATTACTGAATCCACTTTGTCTGCAGTATTCATTTTATGATTTTCCTCAAGTATTATGAAAATATGTGCATGTGGAAGGCCTCTTTTTCTGGAATTCAATGGTATTAACATAAGCCATACATTTACAAAATAAGTTAGTAATGTTTATGTCATGTATTAAGGCTAATAATTTTATTTTGAATATTCACGTCACTAAGTCAGGTCTATCAGAAGCATTTTGACTATCTTTGAAATTATCAACAATTTCTGGCCATTGAGGATTACATGTAAATGTAATAAATAAATCTGATTTTCCAAATTTAGTTACAATAGCAATTGCTTCATTGTAACGTTCTCGCATATTGCGAGGAGATCCTTGGAAAGAAGATGGTAAGATGATGTCTCGGCCAGCTGCTACATTTTGATTTGTATCCGCCTCAGCAACATAATCCATGAGGCCACAATACTGTTCAACACAGAGTTTATGTTGTTGGTATTTGATGACATTTGAATTATAACCCATTGTCAGTTTTCCTGCACTTAAAATGGGATTAAAATCATCCCTAACTGCAGTTTGAGCCAGCATGAAAATATTATTTCTGACATGTTGTTTAGTGTTTGGATAGCTTGGAAGGATTAATTTTGGTTGCCAACCTGCCTCCCCATTGGGATACAACATTTGTATTTAATATATTGATGTTAATGAAAGGTTGCTCCTCATTTCTGGGATATATTCTAATGTCCCTTTGAAAAGGTGTCTCTCCCTCATCATTTTGAAAGACCATTGCAACCTCATTAGCTGTTGGTAAGTTATAACTAGTGATGTCGCGAACATCACATTTTTGGTTTGCGAACCGCGGACTCGAATTCCATCAAATGTTCGCGAACGGACGAACATCGGCGAACCGCCATAGACTTCAATGGGCAGGGAAATTTCAAAACCCACAGGGACTCTTTCTGGCCACAATAGTGATGGGAAAGTTGTTTCAAGGGGACTAACACCAGGTCTGTGGTATGCCGGAGGGAGATTCATGGCAAAACTCCCACAGAAAATTACATAGTTGATGCAGAGTCTGGTTTTAAGCCATAAAGGGCATAAATCACCTAACATTCCTAAATTGTTTGGAATAACATGCTTTAAAACATCAGGTATGATGCTGTATCGATCAGGTAGTGTAACAGACCAATATCCCCGTTTAATGCACCGCAAACAACCGCAAACAGTCCCTTTGCACAACCGCAAACTCCCCATTTGCACAAGGTTGGATACCAAGCTAGCCATGTCCCGTTGTCCTTGTCCTCACTGATGTCATTAAAGGTCTCTTCCTCCACCCAGCCACCAAGGGTCCCCGAAAGGTGACAACAAGCCCCCTGGGATGCCTGCTGTGTTTGGTCTTCCACCTCCTCAAAGCCACCTTCCTCCTCTGACTCCTCTTCTTCAGACTCCTCTCTCTCTGCGTTGCCTCTGTCTGCGTTATTATAAGGTGTGTACTGTTAAGTAGTAATATTCCTATCGGTTTAATCCCTGTTATGTCCCTGTTACGTCCTACGTTACCTTCTCCTTTGAATTTGGGGCACTGCGCGTGCAATGTAATGTGTAACCAGATAGGAGTGGTGTATTAAGTTGTACTATTCATTCCTATCAGTTTAATACCTGTTACGTCACCTATCAGGGGACGTGTATATGGAATGGAATTTTGGAACATTGAGATGGAAAAAGATGCTTGGTCGGTCCTCCCACTTCGAATTTGGGGTACTGTGCGTGCAATCTAAGGTGCCACCAGATAGGAGTGGTGTATTAAGTTGTACTGTTCATTCCTATCAGTTTAATACCTGTTACGTCACCTATCAGGGGACGTGTATATGGCATGGATTTTTGGAACAGGGAGATGGAAAAAGATGCTTGGTCGGTCCTCCCACTTCGAATTTGGGGCACTGCGCGTGCAATCTAAGGTGCCACCAGATAGGAGCGATGTATTAAGTTGTACTATTCATTCCTATCAGTTTAATACCTGTTACGTCACCTATCTTTCCTCCCAATAGCACATTCTATATGTCATCAACCGGCCTGTGTGTATTTAGAGAACCAAACTTTAAGGCCCTTAACCTGGGACAAGGTGACTTGGCTATCAGAATTGCCTCAGAGCCTTAAAAACTCGCCAAACCCCCTAATCAGACACTCACTATCATACTGGAAATGGGCCAAGAAACACATGGGTTTGTTCCCTGGATCCACCCAAATGACCCCAATTCTTGACCACCCTCAGGCCCTGAAACACATGAGCACAACATCACAACACTGGTGGAGGTCAAGGAAAACTAGATAGACTGGGAGACTGGTTAGTAAAGGGCCAGATGCTCACCTATGAGGAACTGAGGGACAAGCATGAGCTACCGCTGTCAGAACATTACAATTACTGAAGGCTGAGTCATTTCACACACTCCCTGACCCAGAAACAGGGGACACCGGTCTTAAATTGGTTCTTCAAAATTTGTAAAGATAAACCTCTATCAAGGGGGATCATTGGGTCGCTTTACAAATATAAAACATTTGTTACTGGTTGAAGCGACACTGGGGGAAGGACTGTAGTGGGGGACCCCTGGAGACCCTTCAGAAGCAACCGGCGGCAAAATCATCCCAGGAAAGGAGAGGTCGCTTACTGAAGCCTGCCCTAGGGTAACCCAAGGGTGATTGCCCAGGTTAGATATTGTAAATAATAAGCTAATACTGCTCGAGGGATGATAGCTAATAGGACTTTGGTGTTTCCTGCAGATATACCGGTACTCTTTACTATTGTCTGTTTTACCATGTTTTAGGTATCTCTTAAATTGCAATCACAGTAAAAAATAAGAAAAATTATTAACCTAAAAAGTAAAAATAAGAAGGAATAGCCAGCTAACTTTCACAAAATGTCTTTATTGTAAATATGTATTTTTGCACAACTGTTACATGCTGTACGCCTTCTAAAAAAAATATAATTTAAATGCAAAAATTAGGTATTGTTGCAGCGACCAGAAAAATTAATGTTAGTTTGCCAGGCAGAAAGTGCCCTAAAACATTGCGTCTTGAACCCTAGTTGGTGGCGAATAAGTCATGCAAGTCATCCGGCATTCAGAGATAAAATACAGCAGCGTGTGGACCATTATTAGCTCAAGGCAGCTCATCTATCAGGCCTTTTTTAATCGAATGTATCGCCCACTGTCAGTCGGGATCCATCCCTCATTCATCTTAATAATGGTGAGGTAATCTAGCCTTTTTTGACCTAGGCGACATCAGTGACAAAACCTCCTGCTGCACTGAAGGTCCTTTCTGACAGGACACTTGAAGCAGGGCAGGACAGAAGTTCTATGGCAAATTGGGATAGCTCAGGCCACAGGGCAAGCGTGCACACCCAGTAGTCAAGGGGTTCACCGCTCCTCATAGTGTCGATATCTGTAGTTATGGCGAGGTAGTCTGTTACCTGATGGACAAGTCGTTCTCTGAGGGTGGACCCCGAAGGGCTGTGGCGATGCATAGGACTTAAAAAGCTCTGCATGCCCTCCATCAACAACACGTCTGTAAAGCGTCCTCTCCTTGCCGGCGTGGTTGTGGGAGGAGGAGGATTATATTCACCTCTTCTGCTTTTAGATTGCCGTTGTGCTGTGACATCACCCTTAAACGCTGTGTAAAGCATACTTTTTAATTTATTTTGGAAGTGCTGCATCCTTTCCGACTTGTGGTAATTCGGTAACATTTCAGGCACTTTCTGCTTATAACGGGGGTCTAGTAGCATGGACACCCAGTACAGGTCGTTCTCCTTCATCCTTTTTTGAGGGTCCCTCAACAGGCACGACAGCATGAAAGACCCCATTTGCACAAGGTTGGATGCCAAGCTAGTCATGTCCAGTTCCTCGTCCTCAGTGATCTCACTGAAGGTATGTTCTTCCCCCCAGCCACGTACAACACCACGGGTACCAGATAGGTGACAACGAGCACCCTGGGATGCCTGTTGTGATTGGTCTTCCACCTCCTCCTCAACGCCACATTCCTCCTCTGACTCCTCTTCCTCACAATCCTCTTCCAGCGTTGCCGCAGGTCCAGCAAGCGATGCTGATAAGGCTGTTTCTGGTGGTGATGGTGACCACAACTCTTCCTCTTCCTCTTCACGCTCATCTACGGCCTGATACAGCACTCTTCGCAGGGCACACTCCAGGAAGAAAACAAATGGTATGATGTGGCTGATGGTGCCCTGGGTGCGACTGACCAGGTTTGTCACCTCCTCAAAAGGACGCATAAGCCTACAGGCATTGCGCATGAGCATCCAGTAACGTGGCAAAAAAATCCCCAGCTCCGCAGAGGCTGTCCTAGCACCCCGGTCATACAAATACCCGTTAACGGCCTTTTCTTGTTGGAGCAGGTGGTCGAACATTAGGAGTGTTGAATTCAAACGTGTCGGGCTGTCTAAAATCAAGCGCCTCGTTGGCATGTTGTTTCGCCTCTGGATATCTGTAAAGTGCCCCATGGCCATGTAGGAACGCCTGAAATGGACACACACCTTCCTGGCCTGCTTCAGGACGTCCTGTAAGCCTGGGTGCTTATGCACAAAGCGTTGTACAATCAGATTACACACATGTGCCTTGCACGGCACATGTGTCATTTTGCCCAAATTCAATGCCGCCAAACCACTTTTGCCGATCTCCAATTGGTGCGGAGTCAGCCACTGATCCACCTGTGCGTTCAGGGCGGACAGGATTGCTGGTCCGGTGTGACTCTCTGCTTTCAGGGAAGTCAACCCCAAGACGGCGTGACACTGCCGTATCTGGGATGTAGAATAGTACTTGTGGAGCTGGGGGGGGGGGGGGGTGCCGTTGATGTGGAGCAAGACATAGCAGCAGCAGAAGTGGACTCAGCCGAGGAAGTTATGGAAGAGGATGGAGTAGGAGGAGAAGAGTAGGTGGCAGCAGGCCTGCCTGCAAGTCGTGGCGGTGTCACCAACTCCTCTGCAGAGCCACGTATTCCATGCTTGGCAGCCGTCACCAGGTTTACCCAATGCGCAGTGTAGGTGATATACCTGCCCTGACCATGCTTTGCAGACCAGGTATCCGTGGTCAGATGGACCCTTGCCCCAACACTGTGTGCCAGAGATTCCATTACTTCCTTTTGCACAATCGAGTACAGGTTGGGGATTGCCTTTTGTGCAAAGAAATTTCGGCCGGGTACCTTCCACTGCGGTGTCCCAATAGCTACACATTTTTTGAACGCCTCAGACTCCACCAGCTTGTATGGTAAAAGCTGGCGGGCTAAGAGCTCAGACAAGCCAGCTTTCAGTTGCCGGGCAAAGGGGGGAGCCTTTGTGACATTGGCTTTTTACGCTCAAAAATGTCCTTGACAGACACCTGACTGTGGGCAGATGAGCAGGGACTGCTCAGGGCGAGACATGGAGTGGCGGATTGTTGAGAGGGGGCAAGCAGGGCAGCAGTGGTTGACGTGGCTGAAGATGCTGGACCAGGAGGAGGATGGCGGCTTTGACTTTGTGTGCTGCTTGTACTCATGTGTTGATCCCATAGGCGTTTGTGATGTGACATCATGTGCCTTCGCAAAGAAGTTGTACCTAGGTGTGTGTTGGACTTCCCACAACTCAGTTTCTTTTCGCACAGGTTGCAAATGGCATCGCTGTTGTCACAGGCAGACACACAAAAAAATTGCCACACTGCTGAGCTCTGCAATGACGGCATTCTGGTGGTGGAAACAGCATGCGTTGACTGGCGTGCTGTCTGGCTGACCCCGGGTGCCGATGCATGCTGTCTGACTGTGCCACTAGCTACTTTCGACGACCTCCCGCTGCTTCCAACTTGTCTCCTCCTCCTCCTCTCTGTCTCCCCATCTGAACTTTTCCCCTCTTCTTCTTCTCTTGAAGCGGCCACCCACGTGACATCCACGGCCGCATCGTCATCATCAACCGCTTCACTTGTATCTGACAACTCAACAAAGGAAGCAGCACCGGGTACAACATCATCATCATCATCAGAACGTACGTCCATGTGTGTAATGCTGCCTGACTGGGACATATCCCTGTTATCTACATCCTCTGGCACTAATGTTTGTGCATCACTCATTTCTTCCAACGGATGTGTACATAACCTGCTGACGGATCAAGTGAAGCGGCTGTGGTGCTAGCGTTGGTGGTGGCAGCAGGCGGGCGAGTGGTAACTGGAGAGGTGCCCGAAGCTAAGCTGGAGGAGGAGGGTGCGTCTAGGTTCCGAGCGGAAGCTGTAGAAGATTGGGTGTCCTGTGTTAGCCAGGCAACCATGTCCTCAGAACTTTTCAAGTTCAGGGTACGTTGCCTCTGAAAACTGGGCATTATTCTAGGGCTAAAGGGAATCCCAGCACCTTGACCACGACGGCCCCTGCGGGGTGGCCTGCCTCGGCCTGTCTTTTTTACGATTAGTGGTACTATGCGTGCAAGCTACTGTGACACCAGATATGAGTGTCACTGTACACTGGCAAAAGTTGGCAGAGTAGGCGCTGTAGGCCTTACAAACACTCCTGTAGGCAGGCAACTGATATTCAATCGATTACAGTCAAAAAAGTGTTCTTTTATGTCACTGTACACTACAGTTGCACTAGATATGAGTGTCACTGTGCACTGGCAAAAGTTGGCAGAGTAGATTCAATAGGCCTCACACACACGCCTGTAGGCAGGCAACTGATATTCAATCGATTACAGTCAAAAAAGGGTTGTTTTATGTCACTGTACACTACGGTTGCACTAGATATGAGTGTCACTGTGCACTGGCAAAAGTTGGTAGAGTAGATGCAATAGGCCTCACACACACGCCTGTAGGCAGGCAACTGATATTCAATCGATTACAGAAAAAAAAGGGTTGTATTATGTCACTGTACACTACGGTTGCACTAAATATGAGTGTCACTGCGCAGTGCCAAAAGTTGGCAGAGTAGATGCAATAGGCCTCACACACAAGCCTGTAAGCAGGCAACTGATATTCAATCGATTACAGTCAAAAAACTTTTGTTTTATGTCACTGTATACTACGGTTGCACTAGATATGAGTGTCACTGTGCACTGGAAAAAGTTGGCAGAGTAGATGCAATAGGCCTCACACACACACTAGCAGGCAGGCATATGCAATTAGATTACACAGAAAAAACTAATAAAATTAAAAAAAAGATGTACTTGCCCTAAAAATGGCTTTTTTGGTTGCTGTCCTTGCAGCAGATATCAAATGAGTCCTTCAGGTGTGTAGTGAAAGCTAAATACACAGCCTGGCTATCTATTTCCCTATTAAATCAGCAGAAAAAAATAATAAAATAAAATAAATGATGTTCTAGTCCTAAAAAGGGCTTTTGGGTTGCTGTCCTTGCAGCAGATATCAAATGAGTCCTTCAGGTGTGTAGTGAAAGCTAAATACACAGCCTGGCTATCTATTTCCCTATTAAATCAGCAGCAGGTAGAATATATGTCCTCTCTCAACGAATGTAGCTTCAGAATGATTCTAAAATGGAGGCTGTCCTTCAGATGGAAGTCCCTGGAAGGGAGTGTATGCTGCTGATTGGCTGGAATGTGTCTGCTGACTGTAAGGTGCAGGGTCAAAGTTTCCTCAATGATAAAGAATAGGGGGCGGACCGAAAAGTGCATGTGTTTGCAGTTCGATGCGAACCCGAACATGCGAAAATCGTCGCGAATAGTTCTCCGGCGAACTGTTCGGGACATCACTAGTTATAACGTCTTTTATCAGAATGCCGATCTCTTTGAAGAACCATATTGACTCTCGGGATTGGCAACTGATTTTGTTGGGCATGAATATGTTGCTGTTCAACTTCTGATAGTTTTTTATAAGCTTGAGTGTATGGATTTTTTTCCATAATCTTATCAAGCTCATGAAAAACAGTGGGTAAGCATTTTCGATTTTCAGCAAGCTGCATTTGTGTTTCCACAGCTTTGTTTGTATCAAGTACATGTAGTTGAGCAAATTTTCTTTGCTCTCCTTCCTGAGGGTGTAAATGGGAAGTATGGTGGCCAATTTGGCCTTGAACTTTAAAGCAGTAAGGGCCATGTCCTGCAACATATTCAGCTAATGTAGCACCAATTGATGCAAAAGAAATGGCACTATTATAAGAGCGTATATTATGTTTAAAATTTTTGTAATTTGGGGAACTTGGGTCACTCATTATATTTTGTAGATAGTTTGGGAATTCTGCTCTTTCTGGTAGTTTTACTTTTCCCTTTTGACAACAACTAATGAACTTACCATCTCTTTGTCTTTCTCTAACAAAATTATAAGCCCCACAAAATTGACAAAGCACATTTAACATATCAAAATTGTGACTTTCTACAGTTAGATCTGTAAATAATGGATTATCCTGTCAAGCAACCTGAAAATTACATTCTATCAGCCCTATTAAATTGCGATTTGCCCAATTGAATAGGGCTCTATATAAGCGCAGAGCATATTTTTTTACAGAAGTTTTTTAGTTACTGAAGACCTTGCTTTTGGATAGAAGTTCACTAACTAAAAACTTCTGAAAAAAAATTCTCTGTGCTCATATAGAGCCCTATTCAATTGGTCAAATTGCAATTTGATAATGCTGTATATCTATATTGTCATCATTACCATATTGTTGAGATGTTTCTTGTACAATATTTTTACGTTTACTATCTCTCTTACGCGGAGCATCAGGACGTCTTTTGTTGTAACGGCGGTCACACTCTTGTTCTCTTTTTTTTTATTTAGTGTCCTCCGTTTGCTTGAGTCTCCATCTTTTGGTTCCTTGCTGGTACAGACTTTCTTGATATTGTTTGCTGCTTTCTGGCTGCTCATCCATAGAAATCTGTAATTATAATGATGAATATTTAGTGTCATCGTACCGATTATGTTAATGAGCCATTGGGATGGGAATTAATAAATTAAAGTAGCTTACCTCTTTTACCTCTTCCACTTCCATTTCCACTGTGCTCAATGCAGTGTTTCTTTTCTTCGAAATTCACTCTTCTTCTTGTACTCTTCTCTTGCTGTCCTCCGACTATTCGGCTCTCCATCTTTGTTTTCGTTCTCTGTTTATACGTTGTATTGCTTCCTTCCTGGTTTCCATCTTTTCCGCCATTGTAATCTGTAATGTGAAATGTACATCTTTATTTGTAGCCTACACATTATGAGGGGCGTGCAATATATAAAATGCAATGTAATATAGAGAGTGCAATGTCATATAGAGAGTGCATTGTAGAGGACCACCTGCCAGGGGGGAAGACACTGGGGAGGGAGAGGGGGGGGGAGATCAGGGGGAAGACACACAGGTGGGGGTGGACAGGAGGGAGAAGGGAGACATGGGGGTAGAGGAGGTGGAAGAGACACAAAAGAGGGAGAGGGGTGGTTGAGGAGGGGTAAGATATACAGGTGAGGGAGTGGCAAATAGATACAGGGGAGTGACAGAAGGGGTGAAAGCACTAGTGTGGCCAATGTGCCAGGTGAGTGACTTAGAGGAGCACAGAGAGTGTGAGCTGTGATAGAGAGAGAGAAAACAGTGTATGATAGAGAGGTATAGGGCAGTGTGCGTGTTAGAGAGGGTGCATGATAGACAGAGTGCATGGTAGAGTGCAGTGTGTGTGTCTGTGTGAGAGTGTAGTTTGTGTGTGCGAGACAGGAAGAGTGAAATGTGTGTGATACAGAAGGAGGGGCGTGTAATATAAAGAGTGCAATGTAATATAGAGAGTGCATTGTAGTGAACCACGTGCCGGGGGGGAGACACAAAGGGGAGGGGGGGGGAGACACAGGTGGGGGGGACAGAAATTGACACAGGGGAGGTAGAGAGGGGGCAGAGACACGGGGTAGGGGGTTTCAAGATACCCAGGGTAGTGAGAGAGGGGGGCAAAGAGACACCGGATTGTGAGAGTGGTTGGGAAGAGACAGATGTGAGGTAGAGGGGGGGTGTAAGAGCCACAGGGTATGTACAGGGTGTGGGGGGCAAGAGAGACACAGGAGTGAGAGAGTGGGGGAAAGAGACACAGAGGAGTAAGAGGAGGGTGTGTGAAAGAAAAACAGGTGATGTTGCGACCAGTGACACAGGGGATGGGTGAAGTAGGCGCGTGATGGGCGTAATATTGTGCTATTAAAATGATTAAACTTTGCAGTTATTAATCGATGGTGTCTGCAAATGAAATAAACTGTACCTGACAGTTAGTTAATAACACTTACACCCACAATCTACAGTACAACACACATACACCTCCACTTAACTAAACAAATTGCTTTCACACTGCCATCTTGCATTTGTCACCCTCTACCCTTAGATTGTAAGTTTATGAGTTTTCAATCTTGTGTCAGTGCCTTGGAAACAAGCTCTATGTACATTTGATCTTATGCTCAAAAACAGAGCCCTCCATTCTTTACAAGGTGTTACGTTTGTTTTTTGCCATGTACTCAACCCCTGTATAGCGCTACCAAATATGTTGGTGCTATATAAATAAAGATAGTAGTAATAATAATAATAATAATGTCTGTCATAATTGACAGAGATCTGCAAAGAATGAAATAAGATTATAATTTTTTGTTTGTAATAAAATAATGAGGCACTCTTTTTTTCTTGACCTCTTATTTTCTATGTTGTGACCTGAAATAGCAAAAAACCTCACAACAACATTATATAATATATCATAAATATGCAATCACTGAATGCAATGAAATATACATGAAATAGGCTATAACGTAATATAATATATCCTAAATATGATATAAATTAATGTAATAAAATATACTGTACCTTGTGTCTTTACGCCATTGCAGGTTAAATCTCTGTCAGTTATAAATTCACAGACACCTGCAAAATGGGAATTTATATGTAATCGATTACTATATGTTATAGTGTGCACACATATACAGCTTACAATTAAAGTACCTCAGTATAAATATATATATATATATATATATATATATATATATATATATATATATATATATTATCAATCACTGACTACATTAATTAATAAGAAGTATTTACTGTTATCTGTCTGTGTATTTTATTGAAATTCTATTGAGGTAAGGTAACATTTGTACAATTACATAATTTTGAAATGGTATATTTTCCTCATATTTTATTTTGAATGCAAATTAAGCAATTAAAGATGATAAAAAATGAGTAATATTTCAACGTAATATAATTATTTTTATGAAATTTAGTCTAAGTCATGTATCTAAGTTGGTCTGTGTAACTTAATGCACACGTGTCAGTGTGTTCCTAAACAGCCCCTGCAGCAAAAAATCTGTGTCAAAATGACAGCTGCAAATTTTCACATGATCTTTCAGTAATGACTATATGTTAGACAATCCAAAGACATACAGCATACAATGTGTTAAGTAACGTCAAGGCTATGGAAATTTAAAATGGTATTTTTTTTTAGATCATGTTTGTATTTATTTTATATAAATCAGACCGCTAAGTTGTCATGTTTTAAATTATGTAATTGTAAAATGTATATTCAATAAAGAACTAGAGGGAAAAAAAAATACAATTTTATTTATATTGTTAGGAGACAACGTCGATTAAAAACTCTTTAAAACCAAGGGAATTGGAAATGATTCCTTAAAAACATTTAATATTGAATCCCTTATTCGTAGCCCCTAAGATAAGTAAATCATTAATTTTTGAGGGATGAATCCAAATGATCTTATTTCCTCTTATCTTATCCTAATCAGTGCTTGAATTATGTTAGGTTTTGCTTCCAGACCTACATACATATATATCTCGATATCAATTTTTTAGAGAGATATGGTATTTACATCCTAGGATCCTGACTCCTTAAATTTAAGTTGTAGTTAGAATATTTAAGTTGTAGTTAGAATATTTTGTAGTCAGATTATTTATATATTTAACATACTTGGTGTTGTTGTTTTATATATTGTAATATCCTCTTACAATCAATGCATCCTGAAAGTACATATACAGTATGGGTTGTTTAGTATATTCAGACTAAATGTCTTTTAGCTGGTGTAACAATTCCACAAAGGAGGTTATTTGATATAAAGGTCTATAGGGAGAAACTCCTTGACCAGATTGTCCCCATATCTCCTTCCATTCTTATGTTCTGCTTATGGCGTTTCTTATCTCCCCCACTTCAGCTTATCACATTTATGTGACCTTTTGATTTCTAGTTTGTGATTAGGGGATTATAGAGTCATTTAATGCGTTACCAATAGGCAAGACCCTCCTATAGTACCAGGCTCTCCCATGTACTAAAATTAGGACACATTGAGGTGACAGGAACCTTCTAAATTACGGAGCTGTGCTGGAAGCGCTGCCTGTTTACACTGTTAGCGTCTGACGTCAGACGCAATCCTGACGCACGTTTCATCATGTGGGCGTGACTTTTTTCCCTTTGAAAAAGTTTTACACCAACAATGCCAAGGGACGTCAGACTCAACCCTGACACGTGTGTCAGGGTTGCGTCTTCCGTCCCTTGGCATTGTTGGTGTAAGTGTTACTGTGTTTTGCTTTGTGTGAGTTGTAAGTCCTGCGTGCCTGTAATTGCACAGCCTCATTTTCATGCTGTTTCAGAATTTTTACGTTTTTTGGCCACCTTTTTCTACCTCACTTTCCACCTGATTTTCTATTGATGTAAATCATTACATATGGGTGTAATTCGCCTGCAACCTCCCTCCCAGGCTGTCTGTGTCTCCACCTGTGCTGTGTGTGAGTGTGTTATATTGTTTTGTACATTTTTGTTATGTTTTGTTGTGTTTTTAGAGTTACACGCTTGAACAGTGCTGGAGGCTCGCCTAAGTACTGCACTGCTGGCTTCAGCTGCATCGCTGGATGCAATGAGCGCCTTCGGCTCATCCAGCCTAAGTCCTGAGCAGTACATGGCTCGCCTCGCTTTGCGAGGCTTCGAAGATGAGCCCTGCAGCCTAAGTCATGCGTTGTACACAGCTTGCGGTTGTGACCTCGCTTTGTGAGGTCGCAACTGCATGACCAACATCACAAACGTCACCAATATCACAAGATCCACAACTATATATGTGATATATGGGTCCCCTGGTGGTCCAGTGGTTAGAATTTGGTGCTGTCACCACTGCGACCAGGGTCCGATTCCTGTCAGGGAACCAACACCACTTGAAAGCCATGTAGGTCAGTACTTCTATCGGATAACACCTAGTAATACCCAGAGTAGTATGCTGTGGTGCACTGGAGAAGGAACTGGCAACCCACTCCAGTATCTCTGCAATGAAAATCAAGTGGATCAGCTTGGTGTGTTGCATTCCTTGAAGTCATGGAGAGTCGACACAAATGGGCAACACATGCACAAAACAAACACACACACTGCAATTTATACATTTTTAGTGCTATGTGATTTCCTTGTCTAGACATGATAATAAAGTTAATGTACAACATCATAGTATCTTTAGTCACAATAAAATGTCTTCAACTCTTGTTCCAATTACTTGCCTGTACCAACCATTGTAGCATAAACCTTCAGCAATGTCTGCATCTGTTTGCTTGCTGTAGTTATTTTATGGTATATCCTAGTTCTATAGTTTTCCTCTGCATTGTTTGGGCAGCAGCCTTGATACATGAGCTAATTTTCTTGCCTGACGGATTTTCGGTATAATGTCGGAAATGAGTCTTTTCAGTATATTCTTATGAAGTTTATCCCTATACTTTTATTTCTTTATTGTGAAGCAGCATTGTTTTTAGTTGTTGTGTCAAAGAAACAGCTGCAATTAAATGGATGTACCTGCTTTATTTTCTGTGCACTGCCATCTGTTATAATCCCATTAGCATTAAACTGCCTTTATCCTAAAAATAAGAACCTTGAATAGATACTGTGAAACCAGGTACACTGGGATAGTGAAAATCATAACATTTTAAATAATAATAAAGAAAAAATATACAGCTGACAGAAGTGCTTTCAATATTTATTTAATTCAAAAAATCATTGTCATCTATATGTATGTATAACACACATATCTGTATTATTCACCTATGATTTGTAGAATAATGGCAGCAATAAAGTGAGACACAGGAGAATAGGAATTGATCATTTCACAAACACAAATCTGTGTAGACAGAAAATAAAAGATATGTGCTCTGCCCCATTAGATAGAGAGTGAAAAAACATGTAGAAAAAGTGTTTTCGAATTTAAAATTGATGCTAAACTTACAGAGTTATGATCAATAGAAGTAAGTAGTGATGACGCGAACATCAAATTTTCGGTTCGCGAACAGCGGACCCGAACTTCCATCAAATGTTCGCGAACGGGCGAACACGGCGAACCGCCATAGACTTCAATGGGCAGGCGAATTTCAAAACCCACAGGGACTCTTTCTGGCCACAATAGTGATGGGAAAGTTGTTTCAAGGGGACTAACACCTGGACTGTGGCATGCCGGAGGGGGATCCATGGTAAAACTCCCACGGAAAATTACATAGTTGATGCAGAGTCTGGTTTTAAGCCATCACCCTTGATAAAATTCAAGAAACGTGCGTCGGGTGCACGTAGGAACGCAGTCGCAAGTCTATGACGTCATTACTCTGCGTCTAGACCGCGGCGTGACTAGCAGAGAGCTAGCGTTTTCAGTTTCAGGCCCATAGCTTAAAGTCCCTTCACTGCTGCAATATTCTGGCTATTTTAGTCAAGTTTAGGTGATATGGGAAGGCATTAGCAACTTAATATGGGTATATCCTGAAGGAAACGCTGCTATTTGGGAACTTGGGTATTTGGATATATTGAATTTGGGAACATTACCCAACTGGATATTAGTACTCTGGGGGCATTTATCTCTCAATATCCTATACCCCTATCCATAACCCCTTGTTACATACTATTATATCGTTCACTGGTTTTTGATCAGCAATCAGCTGCTTATATTTACTTGTATTTACTTGTATTGCAAATTACAGGCAACCATATATTATTATTTTTCATGCTTCACTCTCATATACTTTTTTTCATGTGTCATAGCACTTGACACTTCACCACTATAAGCACTATTTAGCACCTTATTGCATATACTAGTCACTTTACCAGTGACTATACCAACACGTTGCACTTTATATGATCTACCTCACAGTGGCAACTTTCCACAACAGTGGAAATATTATAGTATAATACAATTATTCCAGCAAACTTTATATATTAGATATCTCTCTGCTACCTACGTTGATGTATTTTAAGTGGATTTTAACCAATAATATTAAAAGTTAAGTTTTAACATTTAGTTCAATCTCTCTTTTTCTGAGATTTGATTTTTCAGGTGTGCCCTAAAAAAGGATCTTTTCTCTCTCTTTTCAAATATTTAAGCCATAAAGGGCATAAATCACCTAACATTCCTAAATTGTTTGGAATAACATGCTTTAAAACATCAGGTATGATGTTGTATCGATCAGGTAGTGTAAGGGTTACACCCGCTTTACAGTAACAGACCAGTCTCCCCGTTTAATGCACCGCAAACAACCGCAAACAGTCCCTTTGCACAACCGCAAACTCCCCATTTGCACAAGGTTGGATACCAAGCTAGCCATGTCCCGTTGTCCTTGTCCTCACTGATGTCATTAAAGGTCTCTTCCTCCACCCAGCCACCAAGGGTCCCCGAAAGGTGACAACAAGCCCCCTGGGATGCCTGCTGTGTTTGGTCTTCCACCTCCTCAAAGCCACCTTCCTCCTCTGACTCCTCTTCTTCAGACTCCCAGAGTCTGGGGGCTTCCACTGACCAGCATGGAAGATTATACATAGGTCAGAGTCTGGGGGCTTCCACTGCACAGCATGGAAGATTATACACAGGTCAGAGTCTGGGGGCTTCCACTGCCCAGCATGAAAGATTATACACAGGTCAGAGTCTGGGGGCTTCCATTGCCCAGCATGGAAGATTATACACAGGTCAGAGTCGGGGGGCTTCCACTGCACAGCATGGAAGATTATACACAGGTCAGAGTCTGGGGGCTTCCACTGCACAGCATGGAAGATTATACACAGGTCAGAGTCTGGGGGCTTCCACTGCCCAGCATGGAAGATTATACACAGGTCAGAGTCTGGGGGCTTCCACTGCACAGCATGGAAGATTATACACAGGTCAGAGTCTGGGGGCTTCCACTGCACAGCATGGAAGATTATACATAGGTCAGAGTCTGGGGGCTTCCACTGCACAGCATGGAAGATTATACACGGGTCAGAGTCTGGGGGCTTCCACTGCACAGCATGGAAGATTATACACAGGTCAGAGTCTGGGGGCTTCTACTGCACAGCATGGAAGATTATACGCGTTGCCTCTGTCTGCATTATTATAAGGTGTGTACTGTTAAGTAGTACCATTCCTATCGGTTTAATCCCTGTTATGTCCACTATCAGGGGACGTGTATATTGCATGGATTTTTGGAAGCGGGAGATGGAAAAAGATGCTTGGTCGGTCCTCCCACTTCAAATTTGGGGCACTGCGCGTGCAATCTAAGGTGCCACCAGATATGAGTGTCACTGTGCACCGGCAAAAGTTGGCAGAGTAGGCGCTGTAGGTCTCACACACACTCCTGTAGGCAGGCAATTGCTATTCAATCTATTACAGTCACAAAAGTGTTGTTTTATGTCACTGAGCACAATATAAGCTGTGAGCCTGACACAGGCAGGCAACTGAAATTAGATTACAGGAAAAAAATGGTTGTTTTCAATGTATGTTACACCACCAGGTATGAGTAGTGAAAATAAGCACAATACAAGCTGTTAGGTGTTAGCCTGTCACACACACATGCTGGCAGGCAGGCATAGATTACACAAAAAAATTTATAAAATAAAATAAATGATGTTCAAAGTTTCCTCAATGATAAAGTATAGGGGGCGAACCGAAAAGCGCATGTGTTCGCCGTTCGTGACATCACTAGAAGTAAGGCTATTTCACTGTGTTGCCTCTGCCTGAATGAGTAATGAGTTCTGTACAATGCTGAACATAATAAATATAAATTAGAATCAAATGTGGAAGCGTTTAATTAGGCAGTTTCTAAGTGATTGTAACTATTTTATTATATTCTGGTAGCAAGTGAGTAGGTGGTCCAAAGCTAGTGTTGCTGTCTGTGGTGGTTCAGATCCTGGGTACAATTACCACACAGGGAAATCTTTCTTTACTGTTTAAAAGATCAGAAATATGTTCTTTGGTTTATATAATAAAGAATTCCAAGAAAAACAGTTATTACACTGCATTCTGGGAAACTGAGCTGGGACATGCAAATGTGCCCACAAATGCCTCGCTCTTCAATCCATAGGCATTATCAAACATGGCTTCCTTTAAGCCTATGCATGCTATATTACACAGCTTTAATGGAAAGCCAAGGTTGGATTACACACAAGCTGAGTATCCTATCCATGTACAGCTGTTTTCTGTTGTGTTTTTTTGTTGTTATACCATTCAGTCATTGATTACCTTAATTTTTCGCAATATTGCCAAGTCAAGGTTTTATAATTTTTACATCATCATTTTTATGTTAAATCAAAAGGAAATTTACTAGGTCGAAGTAGGTCAAATTAAAAAAATATATATCTTTCCCTATAAAACCCTAGTAAAACTCCAATATTTTCCCTTTCTTTTCCCATCATTCTTTCTATCCTTTATTTGATATTAAAACCCTATTCCTATCCCTTCTCTAAAAAATAGATAAAAAAGGATAAAAAGAATAAAAAAATGGAAAAAAGGTAAAAAAGACAATTTTTTAAGGAAAACAGTAAATTATAATAACCTGTTCCAAATATGCAACTTCCATTTCTGTTCTGCTTTGTCTTTTCCTATTTGTTTTTTATCCCTCCAATAATAAATATATAATGAACTAAAAGCGTGTTTTATACAGTCCTGGGGTAAAAAAAATGTTTTAAATAATAAAATATTTCTTGCTTTCCATACAGCTTCTTCAAAACAATTAATAATTAAACTGGAACCCCATAAAAAATAAAACACTCTCTAATAATATGTTTTTGACGCAAAATAGGAGGAAATAAAACCATGGAAGTGTATAAAATTATAGCTAAAATTATTTGCTTTGTAATTACAATTTTTCCTTCAAATGTTAAATTTCTAAAGCCCCGTAAATGTATTTTTGTCTTTATTTTTTTTTTCAACATATTATCCCAATTTATGTCATCTATCATGTCTTTTGTGAAATAAATACCTACATTTTTTATTTTATCTCTTTGTATTGGGATAGGGATATCTAAAATACTTTTCCACTTTCCATACAACATGCATTCACTTTTTTCAATATTCAACTTCAAACCAGATGCTCCACAAAACCATTCAGCCCCTCTCAGTGCTCTTTTTATGGAAACAGAATCCTTACGCACAATTGTTGTATCATCCATATGTGAGAAAACTTTGGCTTGTGTACCACCAGCGCCTGGCAGTGGAATTCCTTGTATTACTTTATCTTTTTTTATCTCATTTAAAAAAGGTTCTATACAACATATAAATAAAAGTGGGGAGAGGGGACACCTTGTTTCACACCAGCATTTATACTGATCCAATCAGTCATAAAACCATTCACACTAACACAACTCATACATCCATCATACACACTTTAAATTTGCTTCAACATTCTCTCTGGCACAGCCATTCTTTTTGAAACCTATATCTGTCCCTGGCCAAATTACCAATATACAGATAGGGCCTCATTCTATTATCGGCCGTAAAATGGCCGCAAGGCTGCGATTCCTTGCGGGGGTTCCGTTACCTCGCAATTCTATTAAACGGCAAGGATCTCCTCTTACGGCCGGCCGTATATCTTGCAACCGGCCGTAAGCTCAGAAATCTTTAAAGTCAAAAATAAATTCAAGACAGCACTGTAAAGCTCTGTAAATGCTAGGGATCATATTGGGGGACATGAGGATTAATAGTAACCCACTCTCAAGCTTGCACATCAGCCCAAATCCGAGTTTACATTAACTGTTTATTTTCCGGCCGCAACGTGGCCGGGTCTTAGGTGCTCCAAGCACTCTGGACTTTTTACATGGATTTTTGACATAAATTAAAAAATATGTTTTTTACGGATTTGAGTGTAGGGGAATGTTGTGCTATTTTTGCTAACACCTACAATCACTTTTTAGTCTCGTCAGAGTGCAGGATGGCTTTATTTTGGCTTTATAATGTGCTTAATTGGTGCTAGCGGGACCTTTTTCCCTCAAGTAAGCTGCGGCTCGCTTTTAGCCTTGCAGAGATGGTTCCCGGAGCAATAGAATAGCAACCGGGCTTTTCTTGCGGACGAAACTCTTGCAGCCGTTTTAGATGAAAGGCGTTCCTGCGGCGCTTGTGCGGCCGCAAGGGATAGCAAGGCGCCGGCCGCAAGCCTGCCGGAATCCCCGGCCGGAGGGGAATAGAATAGCAGAATAGCTTGCGGCCGGTCCTTGCGGCCCCGCATCTCCTACGGCCGGTAATAGAATGAGGCCCATAGTGTGCACACCTTAGAGAAATAATACACCAACACAGAGTTCTGGTATAAAGCTTTCTCTCGCCCCTTTCTTTATTAAAATCAGCTGTCATATTTATAACATTTTTAACAATCAGATAAATGTTGCATCTTGGTGAACACCAGTCTAAGTAAGGCCTCTGATTGGTTCCGGAAGGCGGCGGGGCACATATCCTTATTAGGTTTCGGATATGATGTCATTATGGCCAGTATAAGTGAAACCTCTGATTGGCCCCGGAAGGTGGTGGGGCTCACATCCTTATTTGGTCACGGATATGAATGCCATCTTACTGCTCTCAGGATATGATTCAGTAGCCATCTTTGGTATAGGGAGACTTCAAGTATCATCCCACAGGGGATGAGTCTTTCTTCCCATTGGTCAAGAGGTCAGGACAAAGGGAAGATAGCATTCTCCTTATAATGTTCGAGGTGTGGTAGCTGTCATCATCCTAGATACATTGGACATAATGTTACCGACATTTTGCATGTGGAAGTGATGAATCCTCCATCTTAGAGTTCCCAATGTTTCAGCAATATTAATGAAACTTTGGTTACGTGATAATACTGCAAAGATAAGATATATAAGTAGGACACAAACATAAATGCATTTTATACGGATTTCAGTCCATAACAATATCCTATGAAAGGCTTTTTCAAAGTCAAAATTAATTAATGCCAAATCTTGTCTTCTTTCTAAACTATAATAAATAATGTATTTAATAGCACTCAAATTTTGAGTAATATTTCTACTAGGGATACCACATACCTGGGAAGGGTCTATGATTTTGGAAATTACAGATTTTAAACAAGATGCTAATAATTTTGTAAACATTTCATAATCAGAATTTAAAAGAGTAATAGGTCTACAATTTTTTATATTTTCTTTCCCCCCTTTTTTATAAATTAAAACTAGCACCCCCTGTTTCCATGAAGCTGGTAAAATATTGGAAGTGGAGACTTTCTCGATTAAATGTAAAAAATCTTTTTCTAAAACATCCCAAAAAGTAATAAAAAAAACAATAGGTATCCCATCATTTCCTGGCATTTTCCCTTTTAAAAAACTTTTAATTGTATTTAAAATCTCAGTGCTATTAAAATTGTTTTCTACATTTTTTTTTATCATCAATGTTAAAAGAAGATTCTATTTTATCTAAAATGTATTCTTCTAAAAATATATCTATTTTGTTAAAGAAAATAAGTCAGAATAAAATTGAAAACTACTTTTTATTTTTTTAATTTCTGTTTCTCCTTCTATATTTTCAATAATGTCTTTCTTATTTCCTACTTTTTTTTTTAATAACAGGAACACTTTTCATCTTCTTTCAAAACTTTTACTCTAGAATTAAAATGATTTGTTTGCCTTTTTCTTTTAAAAATGTTTTTATGTTATGACTGGCAAATTTGGGGGACTACGCTCACCCCAAATTTCTCTCTCTCTCTAGTCACAACTTTTTGTTCAGATCTCGACACCAGCAGATACTTCAGATGACAGCATCATTACTGCAGAGATAGGCACCATCAGACCCCTTTTCTTAGGAACTAAGAATCACACACATGTACCTTTGATTAGTACAAGCAGACTTTGACACAACCTTTCTTTAGTGTGTCCAAAGTCAGACTGGGCACTTCTTTATTGTTACAGAGATATATAAAAACAAAGAAAAATAACACAAAACAACAAAGACCTTCCCCCAGTTCTAGCCCATCCTCCTAGGCCAATAGCTTGCTACCCCCCTCATCCACATGGCTTTCTTCTCATTACACATTTTCTCTCCTCTTACAGAGCCATAAAACTAGCTCTCCCCTTCATGAATAAAGCCAGAGCCTTCACACGTGGCCGATCGCAGGGCCATAAAAATTATTTAGAATTATTTAACCATTTGTATACCCCAGATATGACTGTTAAGCAAGTTGTTAGTACCTTTTAACCACACATATAATAAGTGATGAACCCCAAACAGTCCAGTGGGCCCTTCTGTTCATGACATTTTATTTCTTCTTTTACTTGAGATAAACCCTCCTCCACCTCAAAGCCCTGACTTCGGGCTTTGTATAGTGCCTGAAGGCGAAATTGTAATATCCTATATTCTTCTCTTTTTTCTCTTGTTTTTTTTTTTGTCCAATTTGTATAAAATAGTGTTTTATTTTTTGTTTAATCATATTCCACCATAAAATAATATCTTCTTCATCTCTAAAATTACTCCATTGTATATATTGTTTTTTTCAAATCCTCTTTAACTTTTTCTTCTTCTAAAAATTACGTATTTAGCTTCCAATAAGCATGTTTTGATCTGATTTTTTCTGACACTTCGCATTCACATGTTAATAAGTTATGGTCCAAAAAAATATTTTCACATATATTACTATTTAAAATTCTAAAATCCTTTGATAAAAACAAATAATCTGTTCGAGATTTGTATAAAACATTGCTCCATGTAAAGCCTTCATTCCTACCTTCTGACACTATCCATCCATCTTGTAAGCTATCACCCTCTACCATTCCTTTTAACATACTTGCAGATCTATCTGTTCTTGTTTCAGTACTTTTACTTTCTCTACATTCACCAGCCCAGACGCAGTCAGCAAAAAATAGATTAAGGATTTTTAAACAATCAGTTCTCTCTTTTTTTTCCGGTGGGGCATAAACATTTAAAATTCATATTTTAAAATTTTGAAATTAATACTTTTAAATAAAATACCAACTCCTATACATTTATTTTCATTACCTCCAGACCACACTTGTGGTCCTTTTTCCCAGTCTTTTTCTATATCACTGTATTCAAATCTTTTTTCAATTCCACACTCCTGCAAAAAGAATATATCATCTTTTCTTGTTTTTAAAAAGCATACAGAGCTGCCCTACGTACAGGGTTTTTTAGGCTCTGTACATTTAATGTGCTAGCTTGGAACAATGGTAGATGTTAAAAAAGGTCTTACCTGGCACCTTTGTCACCAAAGTCCCCGCCCTCAGACCCAATTTCACTGGGCGTGAGACTATTTTCCATTTCCGTTCCATATATATCATCTGAGGATGATATATCCCCAATCAGCCCTTCAAAAGAATTTTCTTACTCGAAGGCTGTAAGAGCAGAATTTTCATTATTATTGATATTATGAGGTGATATTACAGGAAAAACAGTGGGGTCCCCCTTTATTTCTGTAGTGAGATCTGTTTCAGACCTCCATTTTGACATATTTTCTTTTTTTCTGTAAAAGTAAAGTAAAGTTCTATTGCTGAACCTCTCCTCTTTTTGATTGAGGAGAGTTTCCAGAAATGTCCATGCTTACACCAGTTGATGGAACAATAGACTCCTGTGATGTTTTTTTTTCCTTCCACAGTTGTTCCAGGATATGGGTAAGGGTCTGCAACTATCCACTTACCGAATTTATCCTTTTTATATCCCTTTTTTCTCAAGGCTTCTTCTTCCTCGTCACTTAGAGTGAACTTCTGTTCGTTACTCTTACGAGGCACTTTTTTCTCGGTTTCAAGTTTATCCTTCTTCTCCCATCTTCTGGAAGAACATTTTTCAGGACAATCCTTATGAAGATGGTCAGACTTTCCACAGAGATCAATTTTTTTTTCCATGCAGTTTTTAGCTTTATGTTCATCTCTTCCACAGAATCTGTACACTTGGGTTTTGGGGGCATTTGGTTAAAAAAAAGGAAACCTCTATTCCTCCCGATTGTGAAGACAGGAGGAGGTCGCCTATACCCATTCCATCCCTTAGGGTTGGCAATAAATGTCCCCCAAAACTTCCTCTTGCCTGCTCATACTCCAAGTCCATTCTTCACTACTCCAGCATATCTGATATTCAGACAATATCAGCTCAGAAATCTCATAATTTCTCAGTCTGCAATGTGAGGATTGTACATATGCACCGTTATCATTTGTTCTGTATTTCCAAACAATGATGTTACTTTTATACCTTTCATAATCTGTGAATCCGCTTGGCTTCTGCACGACTCTAAAATCCGGTTTGTCCAATACTCAGAAATCAGGGTCAGGTCATAAGTCCCCTTCCTCCGAAATTCCTGAAAACAACATTTTTTGTCAAAGGACAAACCAAGAGTCTCATGCAAAAGCCGTTTTTGTATGTAATAACCATTCTTTTCAGTTTGGAACGCAGGTTGAACATGAAAACAAAGGGTCTCATTCCACGATTGGTCCTTCCGGACATCAGCTCCACCTCCTCCTCTCTCGGATACGGTTCCAGATCCTGCTTGGCCTCCAACTCCTCCCATAGTAGAATGCTCTGCCATAATAGCAGTGCTGATCACCAATCGTTTATCCAGCTAGGCACCACTCCAATAGCCAACTGGCAGAGAAGTGATTCGAAAACTTACTCACAGCTGTTTCAAGCTAAATGGCTATCATCAGCATCAGCTTGTGTTGTGGACTTTATGAGTAGGTATTTCACCACAAAAATCATTTATAATATGGTGGGCAAAAGAGCGATAGAAGCCCTCCACTGTACAGTAGTACAGAATATAAATAGTACATTTGTGTTCACATTTAAATGTCTAAAACAAGTTAAAAACCTGTTTCCTGTTAAGAATTCTGAGAAATACAGTAATTACACTGCATTCTGGGAAGCTGAGAATGGACATGCAAATGTGCCCACAAATACCTCGCTCTTCAATCCATTAAACATTTTAAACATGGCTTCCTTTAAGCTTATACCCGCTGCATAACAGTTTTTTAAACTTGTTTTAGACATTCAAATGTGAACACAGATGTACTATTTATTTATTGTACATTTTACATTTTACATGTCCCTGCTCAGAAGGAGAGGAGCATTTACGCCCACAACCAGAGCCAAAATCCAGATGTGACAGAGAGCTTCAGAGCAAGTAGAGGTTGGTTTGACTTCTTCAAAAAACATTAAGATCACTGGTGAATCTGCAATTACTTGCACCAAAGCTGCTGCAGTTTTTCCAGCCTCTTTCAAGGATGAGGTGGAAAGAGGGAACAATCCACCGGAGCTTGTCTTCAATGACTCAGATTTAATGACTATGAACAACTTATTGTCATCTGCAAAAATGGAGACAATCCTTTACAGTCCTACTTTCTAAGGGCCTCATTCTATTAGCGGCCGTAAATCGGCCGTAAGGCTGCGATTCCTTGCGGGGGTTCAGTTAACTCGCGATTCAATTATACGGCCCCGCAAGGATCTCCCCTTACGGCCGGCCGCATATCTTGAAACCGTCCGTAAGCTCAGAAATATAAAAATGCAAAAATAAATTCAAGCCTGCACTGTACAGCTCTGTAAATGCTAGGGATCATATTGGGGGACATGAGGATTAAAAGTAACCCCCTCTCAAGCTTGCACATCAGCCCAAACCCGAGTTCAAATTAACTGTTTATTTTCCGGCTGCGGCGTGGGAGGGTCTGAAGTGCTCCAAGCACTCTGGACCTTTTACATGTATATTTTACGTATATTAAAAATAAAATATTTTACGGATTTGAGTATAGGATAATTATGTGCTATTTTTTCTAACACCTAAAATCCCTTTATAGTCTTCTCAAAGTGCAGGATGGCTTTATTTGAGCTATTTTATGTGCTTAATTGGTGCTAGCAGGACCTCTTTCCTGCAAGTAAGCTGCGGCTCGTTTTTAGCCTTGCAGAGAGGGTTCCCGGAGCAATTGAATTGCAAATAGGAATTTCTTACGGCCGAAACTCTTGCGGCCGTTTTAGATCAAAGGCTTTCCTCCGGCGCGAGCGGCCGCAAGAGATAGCAAGGCACCGGCCGCAAGCCTGCCGGAATCCCCGGCCGCAGGGGAATAGAATAGCCGAATAGCTTGCGGCCGGTCCTTGCGGCCCCGCAACGGCTGCGGCCGCTAATAGAATGAGGCCCTAAGTCATTAATAAATATGTTAAAATGTTGAGAACCTAACACTGAAGCTTGAGGAACCCCACTTGCCACATTAGGCCAATCTGAGTATTTTCCATTTACAACAATCCTTTGCTTCCTGTCTTTTAGCCAGCTGTCAATCCATGAGCAGATATTTACTGCAATTCCTGTATCCCTTCGTTTGCACAATAGCCTCCCATGTGGCACTGTATCAAAAGCCTTTGTAAAATCCAAAAAGACTACATCCACTCAGTTGCCTTGATCCAAGTTCCTACTTACCTCCCCATAGAAAATAATTAGATTAGTTTGACATGACCTATAGAAATAGATAAGAAAGCATGGAAACAAATATGGGATCAGAACACCAGAGCATCAAGAAACATTCAGATTAAAGAAGCAAACTATAAAATATTATACTTCTTGTACAGAATCCCCAAAAATATAAATAAATACAAGCCACATATTCCCATCAACATGTTTCAGAGCATGTGAAGTTGTTTATTTCTACAAGGATATTCAACACGTCATAGATATAACATCAGGAAAAGATGTTACTCTCATCATAGGAGATTGAATACTAATGAATAACAGGCAAGTTTGGCCTTGGAGTAAAAAACAAAAAATGTCAGAGATTAGTAGAACGTTGGTCATAGTAAACACTCTCTTCCAGCAACTCAGAGAAGACTTTGCACATTAACGTCAACAGATGGACAATACAGAAATCAAATTCAGGAGTATATACTTTGCAGCCAAGGATGGAGGCGCTCTATATAGTCTGCAAAAACAAGACCTATAGCCGATTGCAGCTCAGATCATAAGCTTCTTATTGCAAAGTTCATAATTAAGCAATGGAAATAAGGATCTATCAGATCATGCAGATACAAAATAAATAATATCCCAAAAGAGTATGCAGGAAGAAAATGCCAGCTTTAGGGTACCAGGCATTGTAGATAGAATGAATGAAGAACTTTGGACAGACGTTTCTGACCTTATCCATAAAACAAAGAATATCCCCAAAAGAAGGAAGACTAAGCAGGCAAACTGGCTGTCTGATGAGGGTTTGAAAGTTGCTCAGCAAAAAAGGAAAGCAAAATATAGTGGATTATTTCCAGCACAAGGTGAAGAAGACAAAGATCATGGCAAACCATAATCTCAGTTCCTGGCAAATAGAAGGGGAGGAAGTGGAGGCAGTGACAGCTTTTATTTTCCTCTGATCCAAGATGTCAACAGTTGGTGACTGCAACCTTGAAAATAAAAGGCTTTTGCTTCTGAGGAAGAAAGATATGGCAAGTGTGGAAGCCCTATTAAAGGACTGCATAGTTAGAACTATATTATTCCCAAAAGTAACATAAAAAATGAGAGAGCTGGACCATAATGAAGTTTAAGCGTCGTAGAATTGACACAAAATTGTGTTGTTGGAGAAAACTGTTTAGAGTCCGTTGGACTGCAAGAAGATCCAATAAATCAAAACTTTAGAAAAACCAAACTGTTTACTGGGAGTTTTGATCATAAGGCTCAAATATGTTGGGCAGATCATGAGAACAAAGGATTCTTAGATGCTTAGATACTTAGAATACTTTGATGCTGGAAAAGATTGAAAGCACACGAAGAAGAGGACAACAGAGGCAGAGATTGATAGATTGAGTCATTGAAGCACATGAGAGCATGTGCTTGAGGTAGACACAGTTCTGCTGTCCATGGTGTCAAGGAAAGTCGGACATGACTGAATGCATTCATATATGGTGGGAATACTCTAAAATTCAAACATTCTGGAAAACAGTACAAGAAATTATAAAAGGTATGTTAGCTTATGAATTAAAATTAGACCAAGCAATAATGCTGCTAAATAGGCCTTTCGAAGGTATAGGGAGTGTTGGACAAAAAAAAATAATTCAAATATTAACAGCGGCTTGAATTGTTATAGCGGCTCACTGGCTTAAAAAACAAAAACACCAAAAATTAACTGGGTAGAAAAAAGTTTGACAAACATTCAGAATGGAAAAAAATTGTTAGGCTATGCTTTGAGGAGGAAGTCCAATTTTATAGTATTTTGAAACCATGGGCAAAGTATAAAAAATTAGATCTAGCAACATTTTGGTATTAATCCTCCTCTTTTAAATAAGGTTAAGATAAGAGATTGAGCGTGACTTTATAAGTTAATGCAATTTTGGCACGTAATGCAAAGCAACTTTTAACTATTTTTTGCTTTTACCTTTTATGTGTGTGTATTAATATTTGTTTACATTTATGATCTGTATGTATAAAAAAATTAATAATATATAAATAAAAAAAATGACCATATATTTAATCTTAGCTTGTATTCTTGGTGTTTAAATCCACTTGTTTTCTTCTCTTTCATCTGTTTTGACATCTGGGCATAAATCGCTCCATAAAGCTAATAACATTTTGTGTGTGCTACATAATCTTAGCTGTGTTTCTGTTCAAAGTACAAGAAGCCAGCATTTTGTAATTTATCTTTTGGACTACACTGCAGTCATAAGAGATGTCCAAGTAATGGAAGATGTAACACAATACTGCAAAATTAGCTGCAGGGTCATGCTTATATTTCCAAATAGGAACTCTTTCTTTTTCAAGTCACCAGAAGAATATATTGCATGTAGCGCTGTTTAATGCAGTAACAGATTCAACTGTAGATTCACAGAAACAATCATAGCGAGGGATTTCTATCAGCAAGTCACACTAAATATCTATACCCCTGCTGTGGTTATTGGCATTCATTTTATTTGTATAAATGGTGAAGAAAAAAAAACGCTATCAATATCCTTTACAATAGCAAATTCAATTATAATTGTGGTACATATACATAATAATAACCTTATGTTTAAGGATTCCTACTATGATTTATAACCATTTATTACTTACTCTTTAACAAGTACCTCAATAAAGCTGTTGTTAATGTTCTTACTGCAAAATTGATTTTGTAGGGGAACTCATATTTTGTAGATAATTGCATTGGGAAGGTCTCTTTTTTTTCAGTTTCTTTCCTCTTGATTCCACCTTTCAACTTGGCATCTCAATATTTTCTAACTGCATTCACCCAGGTTAACAGATACATAGATATGTAACTAGCGACTTGCCCGTCAAAAATGACTGCAATAAAATTAAAAGGCAGGTAATGATGTTTGCCACACAAAGTAAGGCTTTTTGTCCTCTGAGTACCTTCAGCCCTCATTGCAAGCCTTGCGCTGAGCGCCTTCAGCGCTCATTGTGTGGTTTGCAATGAGCACCTTTGACGCTCATTGCAAGCCTCTCCCCTCGTGTACTTTTGGTCATCTGAGCACCTTCAGCGCTCATTGGAAGCCCCGCGTTGAGTGCCTTCGGTGCTCATCTTGAGCCTCTCCCCTCGTGCACTTTTGCTCCTCTGAGCACCCTCGGCACTCTTGTGAGCCCCGCGCTGAGCTCCTTTGGCACTCTTTGCGATCCTTTCCCCTGCTTATTTTTTTTTTATATACAGTAGAATCCCGGTTATCCGGCACCCTACTAACTGGGACTCTCAAGCAACCGGCATCAATTCCCCAAATTCAAAAAACTCCAGCTAAACCGGCATAACCGGCACTATCCGGCATTATTCGGCAGTTCGAGACTGCAAAAAAAAAAATTCTGACCATTTCCCTAATTGTTTTTTGGGCCCTAAATGGGCCGGTTTAGGTGATAATGCCTTTTAAGGGCATTTTGATGGGTTTTGGTGGGTTTAAGGGTCGTTTAGACCCTTAAAATGGTGGACTCCGATTAACCGGCATCTACAGTTATCCGGCAATAGGGAGTCCCTGTGACTGGCGGATAACAGCGGTTTTACTGTATATATATTTTTTAATGATAATTAATTGACTAATAAATTAATATACTTTACCTATTTGTAATTAATATATCCAGCAATCAATATCCTGAAGAGCTAACAATCTGTTTTGATTTTCCTGCAGCTTACAATGTACATTTGGACTGTTGCTGACCTGAGGGACAAGCGCAAAGCCAAACCAATCGTTAAGTATGTACATCAAGGTTTATTATGGCAAATATTTAAAACCATTACACTCACATTCAATATGATCTCAATTCACTTTATATATGAGATTTCACAGATATTGTCCTGTCGTCCTTATATTGCTTTGGGATTTTAATCCAGACGGCCCGATGTTTAGTGTCTCAATAGTCCAATATCCAATATATCAATTGTTACAGGGATACTTTTACAATTAAAGATAGAAAACAAATAATAGAAACTGTCTTAGTGCTTCAGTGTCCACACACAGATCCAGACCTCACTCCCCAGACTGAGACATCTATTGTTGAGGTTAGCAAGCCTCACATAAGATGCTCCAATATCAGTGAGTTTAGGGTCAGCACAAATGACAATTCTTAAAATGTTTGCTCTAATCTTGTAATGGTGGATCTAATTGAGACCCATCTATGGAGCCTCTCATATTAGGAACAAATAGGACTAATATGGTGAAAATAGGTAAAATAGCAGCAACAATAAAATAAATAATGTAATTATAATAAAAGATACAAAGATCAAATTGGATCCTACCAGACGCGTTTCGCAAAGTCCTTGCCTTTCTCAGTGGTGATCTTAAATAAAAATGTTCCCCTGATATTCGGGCTGTCTTAATGCCGTCAAGTGTGCAGTGTAAATAGGCTGTGTGCGCTAGGACAAACCGTTTGTTTAGTTGTGTAAATCGCCATTTTAGAATGGTAATGTTATTAGTTGCAAGTTAGTGTTGTAAAATGGCGGCGATTGTCTATGTGTTACATGGGTGTGGATCATTTTTCGTCCTTCCAAATAGTGTATTTTGTACCTTGTACGTTCCTGAGTAAAAGTCTTATGTGCTTGGCTTTGTTTTGCGTGGTTAGAGGTTATGTAGCCTTGTTTTAATTTTTTTCTTGCATAGCCGATTTTCAAGTGACGAAAATGCTTAAATTCAACTTAAATTTGCATGCAACCTCACTCCCAGACGTACTGGCTGTCCCCCATGCTCTGTGTGAGTTTTTTTTATGTTTTTTTGGTGTGTTTTTGTTGTTTTTCGATGTACGCATTTCGGACGTTAACTTTGTATTTTTGCGACCTCGGATTTTTTTTTTTCGAATTCTTCTGCTTGCATTTTTTTTCTAAGTCCTGATTTCCTTTCGTATTGTTGCAACCTTGTATTTTATTTTCTAATTCCCAAGACTCGTTTTTTTTTTTTTAAGTCCTGATTTCCTCATCCCGCTCATTCCTCATTAATTTTTTCTAAGTCTCGCAGGCCGTTTTTTTTTTTTTTTAAAGTCCTGCTTTTCTGGGGCGGGGTTTCACCGAGAGTGAGGCACCGTAGAGTGTCCACCTCCACAAATGGGGACACTCGCGAAGCCTTTGGCTCATTGAAGTTTATGTCCCCCTTCGGCACATTGCAGCTAACCTTGGAGCCTCCACCTCCGCAAATGCGTCCCTCTCGAGGTAAGCATTTGCGGCCCGAACTGCGTCCCTCACTTTGCCGGGGATGCAGTTCTCCGATCTCGCTTTGCGAGTGCTCCAAGCGTGACGACGACTTGCAGTTTGACAATTATAATATGTGATTGTTCATTACTGCAGAGCTCCATTTTTTAACTGAGATGTTTTTATCAACTACTCTTTCAGAATGGTGAGTCATTGTTTAGCACTATGTGCTACAATATCTCTGCATATTGGGGGTATGTGTATGTGGTGGGGTGTATGGGAAGGGGTGTGAAAGTCACTCTACTCATGGTACTGATAACTGGTAGACATTCAAGTGCATGTAATGAATGGTAAATACTTCTATTAGTTCTGTGGGAACCATCACGTAGTTGGGTTGTACTGGGTTTCTTACCATTCAGTTGTGTGTCTGTACATAGACAAGCAATATTTGTGACCACACCTAAGGCAATGTATCTGTTTCTAGACTAAGTAGTGTAAAATTCAAGTACTTCCTTAGCATCATTTCCTTTGTGAGAACCAGTAAATTTTGGAAGAAATCTGTTCACCTTCAGCCTTAAAATGCGCAATATATTGTACCTCACCTTTCTACACCTCATCCATACCCTCTAGACTGTAAGTTTGTGAGTTTTCAATCGTATTAGGTGCTTTAGAGAATTCACTTTGTATGCTTGATTTTAAACTCAATAGCAATCGTTTTAAATTAATTAAAATTGTTTTTGACTTGTATCTTACCTGTACAACACTACAGAATATGTTGGTGTGTTACAAATAAATGTTAATAATAATAGTAATAATAATAATAAAGAAAACACACTGATTATAACAAAAACTAAGAAATAGACCTAGTTGCATCATATAAACTACTAGTGTAGAATTGGCACACTATTCTTCTAGAATGATCTATTGAGTTTAATGAGTATTTTGTTGTTATTACACATTGTAATTCACAGTTGGCATTCAGTTGAAATAGTGCCTACATTGCATTTTCAGTTTTGTGTCTGGAATGAATTTGCTTCCAGGTCCACCCAACTCCTGTAGGTAGCAGACTGCAATTTTTTCTTTGCTATCTTTTTTTCCAGTTAATAAAGAGACAACTGTTTTTTTTTAATCTCTCTGGCATTTTGTAGGAGCAGGCCATGTCCTCATCTTACTTAAAAGGACCAAAAAAATCTGAAAAAAGTTGTCACTGTGATCAATAATCCACATCATTAATTATGTTATCACATATAATAGTTGTCAAACTATGAAACGTCGTCATGCTTTGCAAGCTCGCAAAGCGAGGGACGCAGTTCAGGCCACATTTGCGGAAGGTGGAGGCTCCCACGTCGGCTGCTATGAGTCAAAGGCTCATTGCAGGCCGCAAATGCGGACCCTCGCAAAGCGAGGGGCCGCATTTGCGGAGGTGGAGGCTCTATGGCTCCTCACAAGCGGTTGCAAACAGCCACAGAAGCGGGACTTTGAAAAAAAACATCTAACACGTAATGACTAAATACGGACTTACACAAAAAAATATGAGCCGCGGGTCTTAGAAAGAAAAAAATACGGTCTTACACTAAAAAAATACGAGCCGCGGGACTTAGAAAAAAACCCATTACGAACTTGCAAAAATACGACCTTAACGGACGAACCGCAAAGCAGAAAACATTAAAAAAAACAATAAACACACACAAAAATGACATAAAACCTTACTCACAGCAAGAGGGCACCCAGGACCTGTGGAAGTGGGGTTCCACCTCAATTTAAGTCAAATTCGAAAATCCCCTAAGCGACAGACAAAATGGCCGCCGAATAAAACGAAAACGAGGCTTTATGACCGCTAAAGCCGCAAAACACCACCAAGCACATACGACTTTTCCAAAAAGCCGTACGAGGTACAAGATACACTTTTAGCAAGGACGCTAAATTATCCACACCCGCGTACCACATATTATTATTATTATTGTTTATTTGTAACGCGCCAACATATTTCGTAGCGCTATACATAAGTTAAGTTACTGGCAATGACAAGATCAAGATTCACCGATTGCAAAGAATAGAGGGCCCTGTCTTTGAGCTTGGAATCTGGTGTCCATAGAGCTTTCCCTAAAGCACCTTGCAGGATTGAAACTCGCAGACTTACAATCTAAAGTTTGAAGTTTATATGTGGCACAGTAGGGAGAGAGTAGTGCTGAGCATGTTAGGGTGGAAGGTTATAGGCTTCTGCGTTTTTATTGATGTTTTGAAGGATTTAAGGCAGCAGGATAGTCTGGTGAAACGAGGCAAGGAGTTCCAGAGAATATGGGCAGTGCGAGAAAAGTCCTGGAGGCGGGAGTGAGAGGAGGTGACAAGAGTGGTAGAAGAAGGTCGTTACCAGAGGGCCTGTGGGGAAGTATTTGGAGATGAGAGCAGAAATGTATGGGACTGTACTGTTGTTGAGGGCTTTATAAGTTAGAGTGAAGATTTTACATTTTATTCTGGAGGCTAAGGGAAGCCAGTGGAGTGATTGACAACGAGGAGCTGCCGACACTGAACAATGTGTATGGAAGATGAGTCTGGCGGAGGCATTCATTATGGATTGAAGTGATGTCCCGAACAGTTCGCCCGCTGACTATTCGCGGTGATTTTGGCATGATCGCGTTCGCAGCGAACGGCGAACACATGTGCTTTTCGGCCCGCCCCCTATTCTTTATCACTGAGGAAACTTTGACCATACAGTCAGCAGACACATTCCAGCCAATCAGCAGCATACACTCCCTTCCAGACCCTTCCATCTGAAGGACAGCCTCCATTTTAGAATCATTCGGAAGCTACATTCGTTGAGAGAGGACATATATTCTAGCTGCTGCTGATTTAATAGGGAAATAGATAGCCAGGCTGTGTATTTAGCTTCCACTGCAGACCTGAAGGACTCATCTTATATCTGCTGCAAGGACAGCAACCTAAAAAGCCCTTTTTAGGGCTAGAACATCATTTATTTTATTTTATTATTTTTTCTGTGTAATCTAATTCCATATGCCTGCCTGCCAGTGTGTGTGTGTGACAGGCTAACACCTAACAGCTTCTATTGTGCTCAGTAAAATAAAACAACACTTTTTTGACTGTAATAGATTGAATAGCAATTGCCTGCCTACAGGCCAGTGCACAGTGACACTCATACCTGGTGCAACCTAGTGTAAAGTGACATTTAAGAAACCTTTTTTGACTGTAATCGATTGAATATCAGTTGCCTGCCTACAGGCGTGTGTGTGAAGCCTATTGCATCTACTCTGCCAACTTTTGCCAGTGCACAGTGACACTCATATCTGGTGCAACCGTAGTGTACAGTGACATTTAAGATCCCTTTCTTGACTGTAATCGATTGTATATCAGTTGCCTACCTACAGACGTGTGTGTGAGTCCTATTGCATCTACTCTGCCAACTTTTGCCAGTGCACAGTGACACTCATATCTGGTGCAACCTAGTGTACAGTGACAATTAAGAACCCTTTTTTGACTGTATTCAATTGAATATCAGTTGCCTGTCTACAGGCGTGTGTGTGAAGCCTATTGCATCTACTCTGCCAACTTTTGCCAGTGCACAGTGACACTCATATCTGGTGCAACCTAGTGTACAGTGACATTTAAGAACCCTTTTTTGACTGTAATCGATTGTATATCAGTTGCCTGCCTACAGGCGTGTGTGTGAGGCCTACAGCGCCTACTCTGCCAACTTTTGCCAGTGCACAGTGACACTCATATCTGGTGCAACCTAGTGTACAGTGAAATAAAAGAACCCTTTTTTTCTGCAATCGATTGAATATCAGTTGCCTGCCTACAGGCGTGTGTGTGAGGCCTACAGCGCCTACTCTGCCATCTTTTGCCAGTGCACAGTGACACTCATATCTGGTGCAACCTAGTGTACAGTGAAATAAAAGAACCCTTTTTTTACTTTAATCAATTGAATATCAGTTGCCTGCCTACAGGCGTGCGTGTGAGGCCTACAGCGCCTAATCTGCCAACTTTTGCCAGTGCACAGTGACACTCATATCTGGTGCAACCGTAGTGTACAGTGACATAAAACAACACTTTTTTGACTGTAATCGATTGAATATCAGTTGCCTGCCTACAGGCGTGTGTGTGAGGCCTACAGCGCCTAATCTGCCAACTTTTGCCAGTGCACAGTGACACTCATATCTGGTGCAACCGTAGTGTACAGTGACATAAAACAACACTTTTTTGACTGTAATCGATTGAATATCAGTTGCCTGCCTACAGGAATGTGTAAGGCCTACAGCGCCTACACTGCCAACTTTTGCCAGTGCCCAGTGACACTCATATCTGGTGTCACAGTAGCTTGCACGCATAGTACCACTAATCGGGGCCGTCGTGGTCGTGGTGCTGTGATTCCCTTTGGCCCTAGAATAATGCCCAGTTTTCAGAGGCAACGTACCCTGAACTTGAAAAGTTCTGAGGACATGGTTGACTGGCTAACACAGGACACCCAATCTTCTACAGCTTCCGTTTGGAACCTAGACGTACCATCCTCCTCCAGCTTAGCTTTGGGCACCTCTCCAGTTACTAATCTTCTTTGCGAAGGCACATGATGTCACATCACAAACACCTATGGGATCAACACATGAGTACAAGCAGCACACAAAGTCAAAGCCACCATCCTCCTCCTGGTCTAGCATCTTCAGCCACGTCAACCACTGCTGCCCTGCTTGCCCCCTCTCAACCATCCGCCACTCCGTGTCTCACCCTGAGCAGTCCCTGCTCATCTGCCCACAGTCAGGTGTCTGTCAAGGACATGTTTGAGCGTATGAAGCCAATGTCACAAAGTCACCCCCATGCCCGGCAACTGACAGCAGGCTTGTCTAAACTCTTAGCCCGCCAGCTTTTACCATACAAGCTGGTGGAGTCTGAGGCTTTCAAAAATGTTGTAGCTATTGGGACACCGCTGTGGAAGGTACCCGGCCGAAATTTCTTTGCACAAAAGGCAATCCCCAACCGGTACTCGATTGTGCAGAAGGAAGTAATGGCATCTCTGGCACACAGTGTTGGGGCAAGGTTCCATCTGACCACTGATACCTGGTCTGCAAAGCATGGTCAGGGCAGGTATATCACCTACACTGCGCATTGGGTAAACCTGGTGACGGCTGCCAAGCATGGAATACGTGGCTCTGCAGAGGAGTTGGTGACACCGCCACGACTTGCTCCTCCTACTCCATCCTCTTCCATAACCTCCTCGGCTGAGTCCTCTTCTGCTGCTGCTTTGTCTTGCTCCACAGCAACGGCACCCCCCAAGCTCCACAGGTACTATTCCACATCCCGGATACGGCAGTGTCACACTAAACTGATAGGAATAAATAGTACAACTTAATACACCACTCCTATCTGGTGACACATTACAATGCTTTGTGCATAAGCACCCAGGCTTACAGGATGTCCTGAAGCAGGCCAGGAAGGTGTGTGTCCATTTCAGGCGTTCCTACACGGCCATGGCACACTTTACAGATATCCAGCGACGAAACAACATGCCAGCGAGGCGCTTGATTTTAGACAGCCCGACACGTTGGAATTCAACACTCCTAATGTTCGACTAGCCTGCTCCAACATGAAAAGGCCGTTAACGAGTATTTGTATGACCGGGGTGCTAGGACAGCCTCTGTGGAGCTGGGGATTTTTTTGCCACGTTACTGGACGCTCATGCGCAATGCCTGTAGGCTTATGCGTCCTTTTGAGGAGGTGACAAACCTGGTCAGTCGCACCCAGGGCACCATCAGCGACATCATACCATTTGTTTTCTTCCTGGAGCGTGCCCTGCGAAGAGTGCTGGATCAGGCCGTAGATGAGCGTGAAGAGGAAGAGGAAGAGTTGTGGTCACCATCACCACCAGAAACAGCCTTATCAGCATCACTTGCTGGACCTGCGTCAACGCTGGAAGAGGATTGTGAGGAAGAGGAGTCAGAGGAGGAATGTAGCTTTGAGGAGGAGGAGGAAGACCAACCACAACAGGGTGCTCGTTGTCACCTGTCTGGTACCCGTGGTGTTGTACGTGGCTGGGGGGAAGAACATACCTTCTGATTGGGGGGTTTGGCGAGTTTTTAAGGCTCTGAGGCAATTCTGATTGCCAAGCCACCTTGTCCCAGGTTAAGGGCCTTAAAGTGTGGTTCTCTAAATGCACCCAGGCTGGTTGATGACATATAGAATGTTCTATTGGGAGGAAAGATAGGTGATGTAACAGGTATTAAACTGATAGGAATAAATAATACAACTTAATACACCACTCCTATCTGGTGGCACATTACATTGCACGTGCTGTGCCCCAAATTCGAAGTAGGAGGTCCGACCAAGCATCTTTTTCCATCTCCCTGTTCAAAAAAATCAATGCCATATACATGTCCCCTGATAGGTGATGTAACAGGTATTAAACTGATAGGAATAAATAGTACAACTTAATACACCACTCCTATCTGGTGGCACATAACATTGCACGTGCAGTGCCCCAAATTCGAACTAGGAGGTCCGACCAAGCATCTTTTTCCATCTCCCTGTTCCAAAAATCCATGCCATATACACGTCCCCTGATAGGTGACGAAACAGGTATTAAACTGATAGGAATAAATAGTACAACTTAATACACCACTCCTATCTGGTGGCACATTACATTGCACGTGCAGTGCCCCAAATTCGAAGTAGGAGGTCCGACCAAGCATCTTTTTCCATCTCGCTGTTCCAAAAATCCATGCCATATACATGTCCCCTGATAGGTGACGTAACAGGTATTAAACTGATAGGAATAAATAGTACAACTTAATACACCACTCCTATATGGTGGCACATTGCATTGCACGTGCAGTGCCCCAAATTTGAAGTAGGAGGTCCGACCAAGCATCTTTTTCCATCTCCCTGTTCCAAAAATCAATGCCATATACACGTCCCCTAATAGTGGAAGTAACAGGGATTAAACCGATAGGAATAGTACTACTTAACAGTACACACCGTATAATAACGCAGACAGAGGCAACACAGAGAGAGGAGTCTGAAGAAGAGGAGTCAGAGGAGGAAGGTGGCTTTGAGGAGGTGGAAGACCAAACACAGCAGGCGTCCCAGGGGGCTTGTTGTCACCTTTCGGGGACCCTTGGTGCCTGGGTGGAGGAAGAGTCCTTCTATGACATCAGTGAGGACAAGGAACGGGACATGGCTAGCTTGGTATCCAACCTTGTGCAAATGGGGAGTTTGCGGTTGTGCAAAGGGACTGTTTGCGGTTGTTTGCGGTGCATTAAACGGGGAGATTGGTCTGTTACTGTGAAGCGGGTGTAACCCTTACACTACCTGATCAATACAACATCATACCTGATGTTTTAAAGCATGTTATTCCAAACAATTTAGGAATGTTAGGTGATTTATGCCCGTTATGGCTTAAAACCAGACTCTGCATCAACTATGTAATTTTCCGTGGGAGTTTTGCCATGGATCCCCCTCCGGCATGCCACAGTCCAGGTGTTAGTCCCCTTGAAACAACTTTCCCATCACTATTGTGGCCAGAAAGAGTCCCTGTGGGTTTTGAAATTCGCTTGCACATTGAAGTCTATGGCGGGTCGCCGATGTTCGCCCGTTCGCGAACATTTGATGAAATTTGCGTCCGCTGTTTGCAAACCGAAAATTTGATGTTCGCGACATCACTATGCAGGAACATCAAAACAGATTGTTAGCTCTTCAGCACAATGCTTCCTGCATATATTAATTACAAATAGGTATATTAATTTATTAATTTATTACTTATTTAATTAGCATAAAAAACGACATATACACAAAAAAAAAAACACTATCGCAACAAACGCAAAAGCCATTCACAACGCGCCTCACAAAGAGCGCCAACGGTGCTCATAGCACACAAACTGCACCAGGGGGCAGACTTGCAATAAGCGCAAAAAGGAGATCAGCGCAGACCTTACAATAACAGCAAAAGCGCCTCTGATAACAAAAAATACAACAACCAAGAGGCTCGCAATGAACACTGAAGGCGCTCATTTGGAGCCACGTGATGAGCGCCAAAGACGCACAGCGCGAAGTTCGCAATGAGCGCCGAAAGACCACCAACAAAAATTACTGTCTGTGGCAAACAGCATTACCTGCCTTGTTACCAATGTTATTGCCCCGTCATTTTTGACGGGCGAGTCGTTAGTTAATATATATTAATATATTATTAGATTAAATGGACAAAGCTGCTTATTCAGATGTAGGCTTTCAATTTTCCACTTTGGGTACAGCTATTTTGTTATTTAGAGTCCTCCCTTGAGAAGGACCATCTTGCTAATGCTGCATTAGCAAATGATTGTGTATTACAGGTCGACACTTGCTTTATCCTCTGTATTTCATATATGTATTTTATATTACCAAAGGCCCTGTTATCAATGGTGACATCTCTTGACCAAGTGAAATGTGAGGGACGGTGTACATATGGGCATGTGTTGCATATTACTTTGCAACTGCAGCATTAGCAAGATGGAGGTCTTGGGATCAAGGGGGAACTGCTACTAGCCCAATGGCTGCACCAATACTGGACAATCTAAAGCTTAAATCATGAATTAGTAGCTGTATCTGTTAATTTTAATTATATATTGATTAAATAAAATATGTTATAAAGTGAAATATTGATTAAACTTACAATTTGTTTCAGACGTAAGTGGTCCTTTAACTAACTATTCTGTAACATTTATTTCTGGTGCATCTCTCTCTTCTCAAAGGTTCCCTGTTTACTAAACTATAGAACAATTCTGCCTTTCAGTATTACATCGACACAGATATATCTACTCCTCCTGACATCTCTGCTTCTCCAACATTTTATTCCAACAACTTTTACTTTGCCAAACTTGATTTGCCTCACACAGTCTGCACTGTTCTATTCAAGTAATAACAATTGACAATATTGGCAGTGCTCTGCAGAGTCAAATAAATAGAGACAGGCACAGTAAGAATCTCTTTCCAACTGAAGAAGCAAAATGAAAAGATCCCACACAAAATATTAAAGTGGTACTGATACTAACCCAGTTGTAATATATTTGATCAAGGCTAACAGGAATCAAAAATCACTTGAGTGCTTCATCCATAGCAACATTTCCATGGGTGTTTTATTGTTATTTTGTGTTCAGATAATGCCTGGTGCATCAAGGAAAATGTCTCAACCACCTTCTGGTTCACAACACAACCATGGGGATATGTTCCACAGCACTCAGGGATTTGTGGTAGATCATTAAAAATTATTTATTAATCCACAAAACTTAAAAAACACAAACAGGATAGGAGAAGTATTACGAAAGAGTGAACAGTCTAATACTTCACGTGTACTAATTGGAAATCAGCCTTTGAGTAAATGCCAAGTAGGCACAAATGCATGAGACATTTCTCATTTTTCATTTTCTGGTAATACTCTCTTCTGAACTGATTGCTGTTTTTACTTTTATGGAATACATTTACATATTGTACTTACTTTACTTTACTTACTTGGCTTGAGTGCCTGAATACTGTAAAACTTACTTTGATATTCAATCAAAGCACCAAGGGGTACATTTAGAACTGTAAACATTAAGAAAAAAGTGAATACATTTATTCACAGATAAATAAAAAAAAAATAAAAAAAAATGAGCCAGCCACATCTCACTTGTTTATTCACACATTAGTAAATTAAACAAAAGAGAATATATGAGAAAGCACAAACTTCAGAAGAAAATATACAAATTAACACAAATATTTTAAATGTTAGTGTCTTTTTCTACATTATGATGTCTCAATGAGGTAGGCAACTCCTGAATAGACAGGACACTGTAAGAACAGCAAAAAAACACTGAGAGTATATTTTAACACCCCCCCCCCCCCTCCTATGGCTAGCAGTGTATTTATAGTTTGTAACTCTCATGGCTAATATATACATTAAAATACTTTATTAGAGACATATGCAAGTGAATTAATAAATCTAGGTAGCTTCAAAATATGTTATTGTCTATGCATTAACACAAACAATATTTCAGCAGAGTATCCTTCTAATTATGTTCTTTGGTTCTATACCTATGGAAATTAACAAGTATAAGTTGGAAATAATTAAAGCAAAATTAAGCCCAGGTCTGCATGACTGTGAGAGCAAGATGGATGGTTACGGCAACATGTTACAGTCTTATGGAGAGCTTGTTACCAGACCAGGGTGTTAACAAGTTTACATACTCCTCACACTTATATACCCTTTACAACATAACAACACTGTTCTTCTTTACCTAAAAAGTCTAAACCTCTGTGTTTATTACTTATTAGGTCCAATAATTACTGTACTTTATATGGTTTAAATGGCTTGCTTGCTGATTCTGATGACTTTGGGGTTAATGCAAATATGTTATTCTGCACTATTCACTTTACCTGCTATTCTTATGATTTTGTGGTGAATGTCTTGAACATTTCATATGCCGCAAGTAGTAAATCTGGTTAGACAAAATGAGGAAGCATCTACTTTAGTAAATACACAAATTCTGTTTGTCCAATATATGTCCTCATTAGAGATGTCGCGGACAGTTCGCCCGCTGACTATTCGCGGCGATTTTGGCATGTTCGCGTTCGGATCGGGCGGCGAACACATGCGCATTTCGGTTCGCCCCCTATACTTTATCATTGAGGAAACTTTGACCCTGCACCTCACAGTTAGCAGACACATTCCAGCCAATCAGCAGCATACACTCCCTTCCAGAGCCTTCCATCTGAAGGGCAGCATACATTTTAGAATCATTCTGAAGCTGCATTCGTTGTGAGAGGACAGATAGTGTAGCTGCTGGAGATTTAATAGGGAAATAGACAATCAGGCTTTGTATTTAGCTTCCATTACAGGCCTGAAGGACTCATCTGATACCTGCTGCAAGGACAGCAACCCAAAAAGCCCCTTTTAGGGCTAGAACATCATTTATTTTATTTTATATTTTTTTTCTGTGTAATCTAATTGCATATGCCTGCTTGTATGCCAGCGGCTGTGTGTGCCAGGCTAACACCTAACATCTTATATTGTGCTTATTTTCACTACTCATACCTGGTGGTGTACGATACATTGAAAACAACCATTTTTTTTCTGTAATCTAATCTTAGTTGCCTGCCTGTGTCAGGCTCACAGCTTATATTGTGCTCAGTGAAATAAAACAACACTTTTTTGACTGTAATAGATTGAATAGCAATTGCCTGCCTACAGGCGTGTGTGTGAAGCCTATTGCATCTACTCTGCCAACTTTTGCCAGTGCACAGTGATACGTCATATCTGGTGCAACCATAGTGTACAGTGACATAAAACAACACTTTTTTGACTGTAATCGATTGAATATCAGTTGCCTGCCTACAGGCGTGTGTGTGAGGCCTACAGCGCCTACTCTGCCAACTTTTGCCAGTGCACAGTGACACTCATTACTTGTGGCACCTTAGATTGCACGCGCAGTGCCCCAAATTTGAAGTGGGAGGACCGACCAAGCATCTTTTTCCATCTCCCGCTTCCAAAAATCCATGCCATATACACGTCCCCTGATAGGTGACGTATCAGGTATCAAACTGATAGGAATAAATAGTACAACTGAACACACCACTCCTATCTGTTGGCACATTACATTGCATGTGCAGTGCCCCAAATTCGAAGTAGGAGGTCCGACCAATCATCTTTTTCCATCTCCCTGTTCCAAAAATCAATGCCATATACACGTCCCCTAATAGTGGACGTAACAGGGATTAAACCGATAGGAATAGTACTACTTAACAGTACACACCTTATAATAACGCAGACAGAGACAATGCAGAGAGAGGAGTCTGAAGAAGAGGAGTCAGAGGAGGAAGGTGGCTTTGAGGAGGTGGAAGACCAAACACAGCAGGCGTCCCAGGGGGGCTTGTTGTCACCTTTCGGGGACCCTTGGTGGCTGGGTGGAGGAAGAGACCTTCAATGACATCAGTGAGGACAAGGAACGGGACATGGCTAGCTTGGTATCCAACCTTGTGCAAATGGGGAGTTAGGTGATTTATGCCCTTTATGGCTTAAAACCAGACTCTGCATCAACTATTTAATTTTCTGTGGGAGTTTTGCCATGGTCCCCCTCCGACATGCCACAGTCCAGGTGTTAGTCCCCTTGAAACAACTTTTCCATCACTATTGTTGCCAGAAAGAGTCCCTGTGGGTTTTGAAATTCGCCTGCCCTTTGAAGTCTATGGCGGTTAGCCGAGTTCGCCCTTTCGCGAACATTTGATGGAAGTCCGCGTCCGCTGTTCGCAAACAGAAAATTTGATGTTCGCGACATCACTAGTCCTCATACATGATCTGAGATGTAGGGCCTTGTTGTGTCAATGTGACATACTCACCATACCTATCCTCACCATATACATGGGCACCTTCAGCACCAGATGCAGGTATATCCTGTGACATTACACCTGCTGACGAAGGCAAAGATGAGAGCAAATCCTGCACAGCAGCTACATGCATAATGCCTATCTTTGCAAATTCAGACAATACAAGAGAATTATCTCAAATAATAGGATTGAACCAACAATTTAATGTCTATGACTGGCAGACAGGTGGATGCACGGTATCAATGAATAACCAAGGCTGTTCTACAAGGGGGAACTTGCCCTCTGCTTTGGCCAAAGCCTAGCTGTGGATCCAGTATCTGGAAAGGCTCCATAACTGCACCACTTGTAGGTAGGTGCTCTTCACCAAAGACTCCATATACAAACCTGCCAGAAGAAAAAAAAACTGGGTGAGTATGTCAGCTCAGCAAAACCAGTTTTCCCCCTTCCTACAGGTCTTTTTGATTGCCTACTACTAATTTATAGACCCATGTAATCTCCATGGGTACCTGCCTCGCAATGGGCACTTGCCTTAACTTATCACTAAATAGTTGGATCTCTCATTTTTGCTACTTCCCACTGTAGCTATACTTCCATATTCCTGGCCACTGCCTGTCACTTCTCAACCTCTGCCAACCAGTCATACAGCAATAGCCGTGCTTTAATTAACCCAATCCCATTCCTCTAGGGTTGCTTGAGGCATCAATTTGAGAATTTGCTCTTTCAACAACCCAGTGCTCCTTACCACCAAGCTAGTTGCCTGTGAATGGTAGGGAATGTGCAATGTCCATATTATATGTGTAGAGTGGATCTACAACATAATTGTACACCACCTCAACTGTAGATATATTGGTGGTCAAGTCTGCAGCATCATTTTCTGACTGACCATGATGAGCATCTAAATTAGAATGTTTGTTTTTGTTTCTCAAATGCATCATTCTACATTTATCTGTGTTATTTGATCATTCTAACTTATACTATTAGCTACAGAAGAGAATGAACAACCTTTTCAGATACATTTACCTTGGATATGTAATAAACTCTAGTTGTATTTTTAAATCAGTAACAAATATTGTGAATATCATTGTAATCTTTATAGAATACAGACAGTTACACAAAATAGTATAAGAAAATGGTGGTTCAAGTATATAATTATGATATCTATATCTAAATAAGGGTGCTCCTAAGGATAAGTGTATAACACAATAATATAAAGGAAAGAGAATCCTTTGCTCCGTGTTAACGGCTCACCTCACTTTGCGAGGCTCACCAACGATGAGTGCCTTCATACGCACCACGCATAGCGTGACAACGTCTCGTAGTTCGACAATTATAATATGTGATATGGTGAATTGCAGTACCATATTTATATCATAATGCCATGTTTATTAAAATCTATATTGTAATATTCTCTGGGTATAGTTTTCCATAGATATACAGAACCATTATTCACTTTATATACAGGGAGTGCAGAATTATTAGGCAAATGAGTATTTTGACCACATCATCCTCTTTATGCATGTTGTCTTACTCCAAGCTGTATAGGCTTGAAAGCCTACTACCAATTAAGCATATTAGGTGATGTGCATCTCTGTAATGAGAAGGGGTGTGGTCTAATGACAACAACACCCTATATCAGGTATGCATAATTATTAGGCAACTTCCTTTCCTTTGGCAAAATGGGTCAAAAGAAGGACTTGACAGGCTCAGAAAAGTCAAAAATAGTGAGATATCTTGCAGAGGGATGCAGCACTCTTAAAATTCCAAAGCTTCTGAAGCGTGATCATCGAACAATCAAGCGTTTCATTCAAAATAGTCAACAGGGTCGCAAGAAGCGTGTGGAAAAACCAAGGCGCAAAATAACTGACCATGAACTGAGAAAAGTCAAGCGTGCAGCTGCCACGATGCCACTTGCCACCAGTTTGGCCATATTTCAGAGCTGCAACATCACTGGAGTGCCCAAAAGCACAAGGTGTGCAATACTCAGAGACATGGCCAAGGTAAGAAAGGCTGAAAGACGACCACCACTGAACAAGACACACAAGCTGAAACGTCAAGACTGGGCCAAGAAATATCTCAAGACTGATTTTTCTAAGGTTTTATGGACTGATGAAATGAGAGTGAGTCTTGATGGGCCAGATGGATGGGCCCGTGGCTGGATTGGTAAAGGGCAGAGAGCTCCAGTCCGACTCAGACGCCAGCAAGGTGGAGGTGGAGTACTGGTTTGGGCTGGTATCATCAAAGATGAGCTTGTGGGGCCTTTTCGGGTTGAGGATGGAGTCAAGCTCAACTCCCAGTCCTACTGCCAGTTCCTGGAAGACACCTTCTTCAAGCAGTGGTACAGGAAGAAGTCTGCATCCTTCAAGAAAAACATTATTTTCATGCAGGACAAGGCTCCATCACACGCGTCCAAGTACTCCACAGCGTGGCTGGCAAGAAAGGGTATAAAAGAAGAAAATCTAATGACATGGCCTCCTTGTTCACCTGATCTGAACCCCATTGAGAACCTGTGGTCCATCATCAAATGTGAGATTTACAAGGAGGGAAAACAGTACACCTCTCTGAACAGTGTCTGGGAGGCTGTGGTTGCTGCTGCACGCAATGTTGATGGTGAACAGATCAAAACACTGACAGAATCCATGGATGGCAGGCTTTTGAGTGTCCTTGCAAAGAAAGGTGGCTATATTGGTCACTGATTTGTTTTTGTTTTGTTTTTGAATGTCAGAAATGTATATTTGTGAATGTTGAGATGTTATATTGGTTTCACTGGTAAAAATAATTAATTGAAATGGGTATATATTTGTTTTTTTTGTTAAGTTGCCTAATAATTATGCACAGTAATAGTCACCTGCACACACAGATATCCCCCTAAAATAGCTAAAACTAAAAACAAACTAAAAACTACTTCCAAAAATATTCAGCTTTGATATTAATGAGTTTTTTGGGTTCATTGAGAACATGGTTGTTGTTCAATAATAAAATTAATCCTCAAAAATACAACTTGCCTAATAATTCTGCACTCCCTGTACATTAAGCTTGTCATTGCAACTTTCCTCAATATTTGTGAGTATACTGAACTTGTGGAGCTCTTTTTAAGTAAAAGGAGAGAACGTGAAGCCGTCATTAAGGCCCATGGGGTTTTTTGTGCCCAAGAGATGGATCCATTTGGCTATTTTTTTGATAGCTCTATGTCTTTGTCTCCCCTTCTTGTTTTACCTATATGGTCTATTGCTGAAAAGGTAAGTACTTTTTCATCTCCATTATGTTGTTGATTCACATGAACAGATATGGGGGTATCATATTGTTGCTTAACACTGTAGATATGTTCTAAGACACGTCGTCTAAACTCTCTACAGGTTTTACCTACGTATCTGGTCCCACACAAACACGTTATTAGGTAAATTACTCCCTCTGTTTTACACGTAAGGAGGTGTTGAATTTTAAATACTTGACCTCTGAGTGAGACAAAAACCTTTGTTAGTTTAACAAATGTACATGCTTTGCAACCATGACATTTAAAGCAGCGTTTGGTATTTTGTAGCCATGTGTTCTTCTTCTTACTTTCTAAGTGGCTTCTACATAAAGAATCTCTTTTTTTATATCTCCTACTGGTAATAGATGCGTTAGGTTGTACCACACAAAAGGTTGAAAAATAATTAAATTCCTTACAAGTAGCACTTGTAAAGTAGGTTAAAAGATTATTTAACATAAAAAAGATACCTATTGCAAAGTAACATATGCACTTCAACTATAAATAATATGGCATATTTACGAAGTAACACTAGGAAGTTGAATTACTTTTTGAGTTAATTCATATTTTGAATGAATTGGATGAAGAATTAAATAATTTAAATGTAGTTAGTTGTAGAGAAGATTAGAATGAGACATTTGATAACATACCTTTAAAAGGTTTAAATATAGATAGAATATTTAAGATAATAACCGTTGTGTTAAAGAAAGGGAAGGAAAGAGGGGGGTGGGGAAAAGAAAGAAGGGGAAAAAGGAAGGAAAAAGTAGGCAAGAGAAGAGGGGAACTATTCAATATGTATACTTAGGTTTGTTTTTGTTGAAATTCTACATAGAGGAGAATGGGGGATTGGTCTAGCCTAACTTAACCAACAGACTTATATTCTTCTGTCTATTGGAAGGGTACAGTATGATTGGATTATGTATGAATTTGTGTATGTTACTCTATATAATGTATTTCAACTTTTCAATGAATAGGTATAAAATGCTGGTGATAAGTTGGATTTTGCATGGCCTTCAAAGGGTTTCTTTTGAGCAGAAATGGCACCCTGGCGGGTCAAATTGGTTTATTTTATGTGAAGGATGGAATTCTGTGTTTAAAAGACGTGTGATAATAGACCAATTCCAAAAAACACAGGCTGATGTTGCCTGTGTACAGGAAACACATTGGCAAATGGACAAAGTTCCTGTTTGGAACGATAAGTTTTATACTACTAAGGTTGATTCAATTTATAAAAAGAAGTCGTGTGGGGTATCAATTTTGTTTAGTAAAAATATTAACATTAATGAGCAATATAGAGAAGTAGACTTGGAAGGAAGATTCATATGGGCTGGGAAAATTAACCAACTAAACTACACCATAGTAAACATATGTTCCCCCAAATTACTTGAAAGGGTTAAAAACGTTAAAATGGGCAAATTTATTATTGGCAGCGCTTTTAATATGGTACTGAATGTATCTCTAAATAGAAAAAGTATGCTTACATGGGCTTACAATAAGGTAGCGCTGACAGTGGAAATCGGGACGCTCCAGCACAATTTACTACTAGCAGGACCTCCGATTTATATACTCACCAACACTCCTGACCTGAAGAATAGGTAGGGTAAGTTATATACGCCACAGGGCTACCATCCAGGGCATCTAGTCGGCCATTAACTTTTTTATCTTATCTTTCCCATATGGTCATTAGCTTTACAGGTCTTGAGGCAGGTGATGAATTATATACAATTTGTGGATTTATCTATTTGCTTTGGGCTACTACTAGTCTATCTGTGTATAGGATCATTATATTTAACTCTATTTCTATATGCTAATTACGTATTACAGCTTTAAAAGTACATATTTAGGTGACATAGCCATTGGCTTGGTCTCTTCCTGCTTATACATATAGTGTATTAAAAATTACAGTGCCAATCCAAGATAGGTTTTCACTTACAGCCTATCACTTATTATTGCAATGGTATACCATAAATTACAGTGCCAATCTAAGATAGGTTTTTCACTTACTACCTATCACTTATTATTGCAGCAGTATACCATGACTCTACATTTTTTATGGTAAAGATATTACTGGCTGCCCCATAGACTAGCTATTTTAGCACCTAATTACTTTATATAGAACTACATACAGAGGTTCCTCCATATATACCACTTGCCTGGCAACCATAACTTAGGACCCTTGCCCTATATAGGACTTTACCTTATATTAATAAGATTTTTATAGGGATTTAGGGGATTTAGGGGTCTCCCAGTAGGTGTTATACTATCTGACAGAAGTCATTTATCTGCTGTCCTAGAACCTTGTAAAAGCGCTGTTCTTGATCCTAGTTTACTACTGAGTTTCTGCAGGTGAGTGGCAAGCTCCCACTATACTGAGAGGAGTTATTTTATTTAGTAGCAAGGGTGTCCCTATTCACGAGTAAGTCTACTACCCATTTTATTGTGTGGCTTTGTTTTATTGATTATTTTTGTGTGTTTTTTTGTGGTGCTGCCTTGTACAAAAAAAGTCCACATTTTTATAATATTAAATAAAGGTCACATTTTAAAACATTAATCACCTCTGGCTCTATGGATTCATTGTAATTATATTAAAGTGCCAGTTTTTTGAGCTCTTGGATACCTACCTCTTTATATATAGGCATACAATAAGGAAAGCTAAACTTTTTCCATGACTTCCTTTTGAGAATTGAGTTACAAAATGGTGATGTCTGGCGGTTACGACATGGCGATGCAAGAGAATACATGTTTTACTCTCATCGCCATGCGTCTTACTCTAGAAGAGTTTATTTTCTGGTTGATTAGGAGACATTGCCAGCTGTAGATTCTACTAAGAGCAATATAATTAAACTAGCGACTTGCCCGTCAAAAAATTACGGCAATTAAATATGTATGTTTTGAATTCTGTTTTGCACGTAATATGCGTAGTTGAGACTTTTAACTTTTTCTTATCTATAAAGTAGTACAAATATTATATAAAAGATGTTTATTTTTTTAGCATGCAACTTTAGGGGACCAACTGGTAACTGATCTTTTTTTTAGAGTAGTAACATTTTAATGTAAGAACAGGTCAACATTGTATAAATGAGAATTGTAAACATGACATAATGTTTTGTAACATGCAACTTGTAGATTAACAACTGGTAAACTAAATATGTATTGAATCCAGAGGAAGGCAAACAGCAACCCCTCCCCCCTTGAAACTTAGCCAATTGTATCAAAGGGGGGAAAAAATAATTCCTTCCTGACCCCAATAACTGGCGTTTGGATTACTCTCTGGATTAATATTTTGCATTGATACATTTAAATTGTATAACAAAAGCTCCTCCTCTTAACATGAATTTTGAAATATATGCAATTAAACAACTTGGGCCTTTTTTTTTTTTTAAAAGTAACATTCTAAACAGTAACATAATGAAGTAACATTTAAACTGTAATTGTTGTAAAATGCAAGCAAAGTGTTTTTTGGGGCTAATCATGGTAAAAGGCTTCATCCAATACAATTATAAATTGTATTTCGTTGTTGTTGATTTTTGATGGTTGACATTTCATTGTTATTGTTGTAATTTGCGAAAATAGCACATAGAGTTTCCTATGTGAAATAGTGGTTCTCTAAAAAGAGAACGCCAGACATTAAAGTTCGTCCGCATGGTGTAACCAGTGCTTTCTATGATTTTTGCCATTTTATAGAGTTTCTTATGGAAATAGTGATGCTCTAAAAAGAGTGTGAGTGACATAAAATGTCATTCTGGAAATGAGACCACTGTTCTCTATATTTTTTGTTTGTTTGTTGTTGTACATTTGTTCTAGAAACTACATTATGTTTTGAAAATGGCACTTAGAGTTTCCTATGTGAAATAGCTGTCCTCGTAAAAGAGTCCCAGAGATATCTAATTTTTTCCTGGAAGTAAAACCACTGTTCTCTATGTTTTTTTTTATTGAAATAGTGGTCCTCTAAAAAGAGCTCAAGTGACTTAAAAATTATTCTTTGAAATTAAAGTACTGTACTCTATTATTTTATTTTTTTTTGTCAGAAATTGTCATAGATGTTAATTTTTTTTGTTAAGGTTTGTGCCACGTCTTGTATTGTTATATGTTGTTGAAATAAAGTTACAAAACTTCATAGTAGACAATGTTTTTGACTTTCATTGTTTTCAATGTAAACTTTAATAGCCTCTGGATTCTTGCATCTTGAGAATGCAACATACAGCTGGCCATGTGCAAATACTGTTTCTTCTAAAACAATACCCACAAATTTGAAAGTTTGTCCTTGTGATTTATTAATGGTCATGGCAAATGCCATGATGATGGGAAATTGTCTTCTTTGAAGTACAAAAGGGAGGCTACTTGCACTTGTTGCCAAATCTATTCTTGGTATGAAAACTCTATCTCCTTTATGGGTACCAGTTAGAATTTCAGCATGTATGAAATAGTCCTCTTGAACAATTAATCTGGTCCCATTACATAGGTCTTTTTATGTGTTCATAATTCGCAGTAACATGACAATTGCATCTTTCTTTAGCTGCAAAATATGTGGTGGCATTCCAGAGGGAGTTAATGAGTTAATGAATTCAGTTGAAAAGTTTTTTTAATATTTCATTATTGAGGAGTAATGCATCCTTATTTTTGCATGTTAGTATTACTTTGTTGGCAAGCTCTGCTTAGTCCTCGTTATTTATTGTAGTTTGGAATATAGCTAATATGATATCCTGTTTGCAAATCATATGAGCTGGCACAGTGTCATCGGGTAAATTTCGTATTCGCTCTGTTTTTCCTTCTCCAATTTTAATGAGTCAATCATTGAATTAATTTTCTCCTTCTGATCTCATATTTTGTTGTAATTGAAGATAGGTAAATAGTTTCCATAGTGTACTTGACTTTATACATGTTTCGACAATGTCAGTTCGATTTCCATGTACAACGACAGTTAATGTTTGTCTAAAATATTCACCTAACAACATTACCTTTCCACCAAAATGGCAAATTATTATCCATGACTTCACGTAGCAAACGGTCAATACATTGTAGGGCATGGCATGACATCATTGTAGCTTCATCTATTATAAAAAAAAAAATTTTTAATCTTTTCTGCTTGTAATGATGTCATTTCAATATCCGACACTGATGTTTCCAAACTAGGAACTGGCAGTTTAAATCCACCATGCACAGTTCTTCCACCAGTGCTATTTGACCTTGTGCTTAAACAAAACTCATCAATAAATTATATAGATAAGTTTTTCCTGATCCGCCAGGTCCATCCAGATAGAAATAAAGCTCTTTGAGCATGTCATCATCTAGGGCATTTTTGATTGCATTAAATGCTTGCAATTGTAATGTATTTAAAGTTGCAAGTCTTTCTTCTGTTCTTTCTCTTTGAATCTGAGTGTCATAGTCATCAAAGTTGATGTCGTCTATGAGACCTGGATCTGGCAGATTAAAACTTGCAAAACTTAATCTATGAGTTAAAAAGACCTCTTGGATTTCAATGAATGCTTTTAATTGTGCAATAGGCTTATTGTATCATTGCAAAAAGTCTTCAGTCATATTTGTTTTAAATTTGTCCCACAAAGCTAATGCATTTGGAGCATTTAAGAAGATACAAATGAATGCAAATTGTTCCCTCATCTGCCGTTGCATTTGACATAGTGCTGCTTCTTCCAGACATCTTTCCCACTCTGCATCATCAGCTAGGAAGTTTCTGTGTCGCGCAGCTAAATGCAATGATTCATAAACTATGTCATTAACAGTTCTTAACTCTTAAACGTTGTGCACCAGGAACTTTTAGAAGTAGTATTCGTAAGCAGAAATGTTTAAGGTCTCTTGGACTTAAAGTGTAAATTCTTGGGATTATTTTATTTCCACAACTTTTTCGTTTTCGCCATAATCCATTAACGAAAACATAATGGTATGGAATGTCAATATATAACAATTCCCTTGCCTCTAAGTCAGTAGAATTTAATTGAAACCATGCAGTTAGTGTAGTTTGGCGATGCTCACTTTGTGCCAAAGCATTTATTTAATTTCCAACATGGAAATACACTAAATGTCTTTGTGGCAAATGTACAGCTAATCGATATACTGCATGTGAGCGATCATGCATTTCAAATTTTAGAAGACGCCACATTGCTTCTGCGCACTTACATAGTGAGCATCTACATGAGATGCAAGTTCATCATGTACTAACTCACTGTGTTCGTTATTTTCAGCACTTTTGACCACTACAGTAGCTGCATCATAGCCTTTGTAAATATATTTGTAGACATATTTAATGGATTTTATAGAAGTGCAAGCTTTCACATTAATGAGTGCATTATACTTCATAAGTAAATGTGGAACCACATATCTGTTGTCTACCTTTTTGCCACGAATAATGGCAGTTGGTCCTTCTCTTCCTCTATATAATGGATAGCCATCACAATTAGCAAGTTTTGTCTCTATAATCTTTGGGAAATTCTTTAGTACATTTCTTATTTTCCATACATGGTGACTGTGGATTAATATCTCCACACGGTCCATGAATCATATGAGGAGTTACAATCTCATATAGTCTACCATGTAGTTTTGCATCTGGTAGTTCAGCAATAATTACTGAATCCCCTTTGTCACCAGTATCCAATTTGTCTTTCTCTTGAAGGATTATAAGAATATGTGCATGTGGAAGGCCTCTTTTTTGAAATTCGATGGTATAAACATAAGCCAGACATTTGCCAAATAACTGAGTTATGGTTATGTCACGTATGAATTAATTTAATTTGATTTTAAAGACTCTTGCCACTAAATCTGGTCTATCAGAAGCAGTTTGTCCAATTAGCAGATTGTGTGTAATCTCTGGCCATTGTGGATTACATGTAAATGTAATAAATAAATCTGTTTTTCCAAATTTTGTTACAATAGCCATGGCATCATTGTATCTTTCTCGCATATTGCGAGGAGATCCCTGGAAAGAAGATGGTAAAATGATGGCTTTGCCAGCTGGCAGCTCTCTGGTTGTAGCAACCTCAGTGACATAATCCATCAATCCACAATACTGTTCTACACATAGTTTATCTTGTTGATATTTGATGAAGTTTACATTTTTTTTCCTCAATTTGCAAATATGAATCAATGATCCATTGTTGTGTCGGTTTTCCACCACATAAAATGGGATTGAATCCATTTCGAATGGCAATTTGACCCACTTTATATTCAGGCATGGAAATATTGTTTCTCACACGTACTTTTGAATTTGAACATCCCTGAAGCGTTAATTTGGGTTGCCAACCTGCTTCCCCATGTGAAAAAAATATGAGATATGTCATTGGATCCAAATTGGTACTTAAGATAGTTATATTAATGAAAGGTTGCTCCTTATTTCTGGGATATATTGTAATATTTCTCAGATATGGTGGTTCTTCTTCCTCATTTTGAAAGACCATTGCCACCTCATTGCCACATATTGTTGAGCAAATTTTCTTTGCTCTCCTTCCTCTGGATGTAAATGAGAAGTATGATGGTAAATTTGTCCTTGTACCGTAAAGCAGCAAGGGCCATGTCCTGGCACATTAGCAGCTAATGTTGCACCCATAGATGCAAAGGATATGGCACTATTATAGGATCTTATGTTTGTTTTGAAATTTTGGTAGTTGGGGAAAGTAGGTTCAGTCATAATGCTTTGTAAATATGCTGGGAATTGTTGTCTTTCTGGAAGTCTTACCTTGCCTTTTTGACAGCAACTAACGAACTCGCCATCTCTGGGTCTTTCCTGTTTGAAATGATAAGCCACACAAAACTGACAGACAATATTTATATCACCACAATTAGGAACCTCTGCTGCTAAAGATTTAAGTAAAGGACAATCGTGAGAACAAATATCAATATGAGTCTCTAAATCATCATTAGAAATCGTATCTGATTGTTCAGCAACACTTTCTAAATGCTTTTGTTTTTTAGCTGCCTTCTTAGGGATGGATTTTAGTTTGTCAGCTGATAGTCTTTTGCTTTGCGTTCTTTTTGTCGTCGAATTTCCTTCTGCTCCGGCGTCTGATGCTCTGCCCATGTTTTTTGACGTTCTCTAGTTTGACGTCTTTTCTTTTCCTGTTTCTTGTCACTATCTGCCATATTAATCTGTAAATAAAAATATAATATTATTATTTGTTCCTGTTATTGTAATATTTATAATAATATATTTAACTGCATATTTTTTATTCTACTATCCTGTTTTGTGTGCATCACTGTTTCCATTATGAGGTTAGCTTGATAAGGTTGGCTTTAGCAACGTGAATGAGACCCTTAGTTAGGTTGCAGTGTATTTTGTGAAAGTGGCACATGAAAGATGATAGTTCCTTCTATTTTCCATGGGGCTCGTTCAATTGCGATTTTGTCAATTGAATTGGGCTCTATATAAGCACAGAGCATATTTTTTTAAAGAAGTTTTTAGTTATTGAACACCTTGGTTTTGGATAGAAGTTCAGTAATTATTATTTTTTTTCCAAAAATGATGTTCTGTACTTATATAGAACCCTATTCAATTGGCCAAATCGCAATAGAATGAGGCCCCATGTGTTTTATATGAATTTTTGTGCACTACTGTTGTCATTACGTGTTTAGGGTATGGAGTTGGGCTTAAACGTTTGTGCAGGAAAAAGCGTATATATCTTTAAAGTGTGTGTATGTTAACATCTTTTTTTTTTTTTTTTTTGTGTACAACACAGTTGGCATTAGGTATTTTTTTGTTTTTTTGTTGTTGCTCTCCTATTTTGCATGTGGCAATGTTTTTATTAGGATTTTCCGGTTATGGGGTTAGACTTTTAGAATTTTATTTTTTGTTTAACGTGTAATACTGTACCTCTTTCCTTGAAATCAGTTGTGTGGAAATTGCTGTAGCAATGCAGAGAGTCTTCAGACAGTGTCTGTTGAGACTGAAAGAGAGAGATGCAAATGGTGCATTACAATGTAAGTCATTTTTTTTTTTAATAAGAGCATGTAAAACAGGATATATATTTTTATTTTGTATCTATTCATTGAGGTTTAGGTTATGGGGTTAGGCTTAGAGAGTGGTGCATATTTAAGGGGATAGCTGGTTGGATGTGTTTTGTTTTAAGAACATTTGTTGTAGTATCATGTTTTGTGTGCAGCAGTGTTGTCATTATAAATTTTGGTTATTGGTTAGACTTAGAGGTTGGTGCAGAGAAAACAGAATGCGTTCTTCTATTTGGTATGTGTTTTGAATGTTTGTTGTACTATCCTGTTTTGTGTACACCATTGTTAACCTGATATGTTGAGGTTCTGGTGTTGGCCTTATAGGTTAGGGAACATTAAACATTTTTTGTAATTGTATTTTGGATCTTTTAACAATATGTTTTGTACTATCCTGTTTTGTGTACACCACTGTTGTCATTAGAGGTTTTGGTTCTGGGTTTAGGCTTATAGGTTAGGGCACAGAAAACAGGATTTTTTCTTCAATTTTGTTTGTGTTAACAATATTTTTTTTACTATCCTGTTTTGTGTACACCAGTATTGTGATTATAGGTTTAGGTTGTGGCTTTCGGCTTATAGATTAAGGCACAGAAAACAGGATTTATTGTTCAATTTTGTATGTATTACCAATATTTGTTGTACTATCCTGTTTTGTGTACGCTAGTATTGTCATTAGAGGTTTAGGTTCTGGGTTTAGGCTTATAGGTTAGGGCACAGAAAACATTTTGTATGTGTTACCAATATTTTTTGTAGCATCCTATTTTCTGTAAGCTACTTTTGGGATTAGAGGTTTAGGTTGTGGGTTAGGCTTAGAGGTTGGTGCAGACAAAACAGGATTCATTGTTCTATTTTATATGTGTTAACAACATTTGTTGGAGTATCCTGTTTTGTGGGCAGCATTATTGTTAGTATGGGCTTATGATTTTTTTTTGTTTTTTATTTTGACATTTGTGCACAGCAAACAGGATAGTTGTTTCTTTTTTTTTTACTTGTTATACTATACCTTGGTTGAATTATTAGTTGTGTATAAATGACAGATGGTCCCCAGCTGCCAATCGTCCTGCGACAGTCTTCAGGCAGTGTCTGTTGAAAAAGAGAAAGAAAAATGTTTTTTTTGTTTAATTATTTTAATTTTTTTTAACAACAGCATCTTATTTTTGTGAATGAAATGTATTTTCGTAAATTACCTGTTGTTCTTTTTTTGTCGTGCGTAAAATTGTGCAGATTTCCTAGTGCGTGTGAAACCGTGCAGCGCTGCAAATTATTCAGTGACGCTGTTGAGGCAGAGTCTGTTGGAAATGTGAACAAAAGGGAAATATTAAAATGCAGCATAAATATATATGTGTCCCTATTTTTTTGGTAAAAGGCAAAAAAATTTTTTTAAATAGATATTAATAAAATCTATGTTACTTTTTTTTTTTTTTTATTGAGATTATTTTAGGGCACATACACATATATGTGTTTGAAATCTTATGATACATGAATACGGTTGTTGTTGGCAATATTTGAAATGAAACCCTTTTTTTAATGGATTTATTAAATAATTAAATGTATTATAGCTTACCTCTTGTTGTAATTTGCAGATTGTAAACTTCTAAAGTGATAATGAAGTATCCCCACCAGTGAAATGTCCAGTCACACTGTTCATTACCTGAGAAGAAATGTAGAAATTTCTGGAAAGTATGCAGTATTTATAGACTTGGAGGTGAAGTAGAAACCGTTAGAACGCAATACGAATGCGCTGTTTGCGTTCTAGCCGTCAATTTGCGTTCCAGCCGCCATTTTGCGGATAGTAGTTATTTGTTGCATGTGAAATGGTGGCGATTTTCTGTGTGGTACGTCCCGCATAATGTGTGTTACGTGCCACATGAAGTGTTCTTGAGTGTTGGTTCAGTTTTGCGAGTACGTTTTGTAATTTTACGTCCTTAGCCTCGTTTTTGTTTTTTTCGTCTGCCATTTTTTCTGTCGCTTAGGGGATTTTCGAGTTTGTAAACTTTGAAAATGTTAGTGAAATCGAGGTGTAACCTGACTTTCAGACGTCCTGGGTGTCCCCCCTTGCTGTGGGTAATCTTTTTTTTTTTTGTGTGTGTTTATTTTTTATGTTTTGAGTTTGTAAATGGTTGTGAAGCACCGTAGAGCCTCCGAGGGTCCGCATTTGTGGTCCGAATGATGAAGGGGGTCATAGGGATTAGCGCCTAAGGCGCTCATCTCCACCAGCGCAAGGATCGCCTTCGGTTGCCAGTTGTGGCCGCCAGTTGCGGAGGTCTTGCTACGCGAGCTCGCAAGCGCTAGCAAAAACCTGCATGCTGACAACTATATATGTGATGGTCTGATCATGCTATGATATAACTATAGATTAACGATCAATTGATTTAAAAAAAATATTCTAGAAATCGAATGGATATTGCATTATTCAATAAACCAGACAAACAAATTCTATTACTGGATGAAATAGAAAAAATCTTCCAAATGAATGAGAATTTAGTTACTGAGCACTAAATGATTTGGAATGTCCACAAAGCATATGTAAGAGGCTTGTTACTCTGTTGGGGAGCATTTAGAAGGAAAGAAAGTGGTCTCCAACTCGGAGATTTACAAGCACAATTGGCGAATTTTGAAAGACAAAACAAACTATCCCCATCATCTGATAAAATTAAGGAGATAATAAAGGTAAAACCTGAAATAAATAAAATAGTTCAAAAGAATATTGATAATTCTCTATGGAAACTTCAAGAGAGAAAATATTTTCTGAACAATAAAGCCGACAAATTATTAGCCCGGAAATAAAAAAATCGAAAATCAATTAATAGAATAGAAGAACTAATAATTGAAAATAAAAATAAAGATTTAATTACATTAACAAATGCTAGTGACATTGAAAAGGCTTTTTTTCAGTTTCTATGAAAATGTATACAATTTAGAAAGTAACAAAGAAGTTATAAAACCTAAAACAGAAGAAATTATATAATTTTTGGATAAACTATCACTCCCTAACATTAGTATGGACAATTTAGAATACCTTAATAGTGAAATAAAAACATCAGAAATAGAAGAAGCAATTGGTAATCTAAAGTTAGATTCAGCTCCCGGTCCAGACGGGTTTGTAAATTATTATTTTAAAACCTTTACGTCACTACTTACAAAAAACTTAATTAAAGTGTTTAATGAAATTAAGATAAAGGGTAGTGTGCCAAAAGAAATGTTAGAGGCAGTGATAATTAATATTCCAAAACAAAATAAAAATATTAGGTACTGTAAGAATTATAGACCAATATCCCTAATGAATATGGACATAAAATTATACGCAAAAATCCTTGCTAAGAGATTGAATAGCTGCCTTGCTTAACTAATAAATATGTTCCAATCTGTTTTTTTACAAGATCGTCAGGTAGCTTATAATACAAGGAGATAAATAGACGTAATAGCTTTCTGTGAAGATAATCATAAGCCTTGTATAGTTACCACCTTAGATGCTGAAAAAGCCTTTGATAGGTTAAACTGGGATTTTATGAAAAAAGTACTATTAAAATTTGGTTTTAAAGATTTTGGACTGAAATCAATCGGGGCTCTTTACTCACATCCTACCGCCTCTATAGCTGGAATTGGTCTGAAGACAAGCCCTTTTTCCATTACCAATGGGACCCGTCAGGGATGTCCATTATCTCCTTTGATTTTTGTCTTGATCATGAAACCCTTGGCAGAAGCCATTAGAGTAAATAAAAAAATCCATGGAATCAGAATTCGTGATCTTGAGTATAAAACCATGTTGTACGCTGACGACGTGAAACTAACCATAGCTGAACCTATGAAATCCATCTCAGATTCAGGAATTAATAAATAATTTTGGATATATTTCCTACTATAAAAAAAAATTGGACAAAAATGGAAATATTACCTATAAATATAGATAAATATGAAAAAGTTTATTTGAAAAATATCTGGGGAATTAATTGGGACCTAAACAAAATGACTTACCTGGGAATAGAATTCTGTCAGAAAATGGAAGAAATAATAAAAATTATTTTACTAAACTATATGATAAAATTAAAAATCAACTAATTAAATGAACGCCAAGCATGTTACCATGGTTAGGTAGAATAGCCGCCATAAAAATGTTTATATTGCCGCAAATAATTTACCTATTTAGATTTTTGCCTTTAGCCGTTATCTACAATTAAAAAATACCAAACTTTGATTGACTCACTTATATATAATGGGAAAAAAAAACAGAATCAAACTAAAGACTGTTAGGAAGAGTTTTGTAAAAGGAGGTATTGCTTCCTCTTGTGTTGAAGAATATTACATAGCCGTAATGCTATCTCATTTTATAAACTTGTCCGCAAAAACAAAACAAAATAGTTGGACAATTTTGAAACAAAGTTTGACTAGTAATCTAACATTGTGGGATTGGCTTTGGTATGATACATTCTCCTATAATAGAAATAAAAACATGCCTGTAATAATCAAAACAGGTTTTGAATTTTGGCTTAAATGGAACAAAAAATTAAATCTATCGACAATCCCGTCTCCGGGAATGTCATTATTATGGCTAAGTAATATTCTTAATTTACCTTGCCTCCAAAATTGGAGTACCTGGAATATGCAGACATTGGGAGACTTGTTTGATAAAGGTAAATGTAAGCCCTTTTCTAAACTATGTGTAGACTTTATTCTTCCATCATCTAAATGGATGGAATATGAAAGAGTTAAAAACTCTATTATAAAATCAAAATATTTAATTACCTCTAACAGAGATCTCACCAAATTCGAAAAATTAGCACTATGTAATGATGGCAAACATATAATTACCAAATGCTACGATATTTTTAAAAAAATAGGCTACGATTGAGAAAACCATAGGCATGCTCAAATGGGAGAAAGAATGTAATAACCCAATTGACTTGGAAAACTGGTCTCTTAGAACTACTGGAATTTGCGTTAACCCATAGCTATTTTGTGTTTTCAGAGAAATTTTGCCTATGCAAATTTATATTTGGGATGGTGGGAAGAACAGGTGGTATTTACTGAAGAATTAGACCAGTATACTAAATTTGTGGCATTATGGGCCTGCTTTATTGATGATATTTTGATCTTGTGGAGTGATACCTTGCAACAACTACAGGTTTTTATAAAAATCCTAAATAATAATGATATGGGATTATTTCTGACTTCTGAGATAAGTCAAAATTCAATAACCTTTCTTGATTTACAAATTGAAATGACAGAAAAGGGTAAATTAAGAACCAAAACATTTAGAAAACCAACGGCAACCAATAGTCTACTACATGCAGAAAGTAGTCATCCAAAAATATTAATTGAAAGTATTCCAATAGGGCAATACCTAAGGGTAAAAAGAAACTGTTATACTACAGAGGAATTTGAAAAAGAATCTCTGGATTTACAATCTCGATTTTCTGAAAGAGCACTCTGAAAAAAGCGTACCAGAGAGCCAAGAATGTAAAAAGAGAAACTCTACTAAAAAATAAAAATAAAAGCACTGGTGATATTGTAAGATGCATAGGTAACATATAACAACAAATGCCATGAGGTTAAAATAATCTTTAAAAAACATTGGAATATACTCCTTGATGATAAAGATTTGAAACCTCATTTACAACCTAACACATCTATTACCAGTAGGAGGTCAAAAAGCTTAAGAGATTCTTTATGTAGAAGCCACATAGCAAGTAAGAAGAACACATGGCTACAAAATACCAAAGGCTGCTTTAAATGTCATGGTTTGCAAAGCATGTAAATTTGTTAAACCAACAAAGGTTTTTGTCTCACACAAAGGGCAAGTATTTAAAATTCAATACCTCCTTACGTGTAAAACAGAGGGAGTAATTTACCTAATAACGTGTTTGTGTGGGACCAGATACGTAGGTAAAACCTGTAGAGAGTTTAGACAACGTGTCTTAGAACATATCTACAGTGTTAAGAAACAATATGATACCCCCATATCTGTCCACGTGAATCAACAACATAATGGAGATGAAAAAGTACTTACCTTTTCAGCAATAGACCATATAAGTAAAACAATTAGAAGGGGAGACATAGACATAGAGCTATTAAAAAAAGAAGCCAAATGGATCCATCTTTTGGGCACAAAAAAAAAAACATGGGCCTTAATGACGGCTTCACGTTCTCTCCTTTTATTTAAAAAGATATCCACAAGTTCATTGTCCTCACAAACATTGAGGAAAGTTGCAATGACAAGTTTAATGTATATAAAGTGAATAATTGTTATGTATATCTATGGAAAACTTTACCCAGAGAATATTCAATATATATTTTAATACAAATGATATTATGATATAAATATGGGACTGCGATTCACCATATAATATATACATATCAATAATACATCATATCTTTGGTATCTATATTAATATGATATAAATATTGGACTGCAATTCACCATATCACATATTATAATTGTCGAACTACAAGACGTTGTCACGCTTTGCGTGATGCGTACGACTTAGGCCAAGAGTGCCAAAGGCGCTCATCGCCTGCGAGCCTCATGTAGCAAGGCAAGCCGTTAACTCAAAGCACTTAGGCGATGAGCACCAAAGCCGATCATCGCCTGAGAGCCTCGCATAGCGAGGTGAGCCGTTAAGGCACTAAAACTCGCAGCACTTGAGAGATGAGTGCCAAAGGCGCTCATTGCCTGCAAGACATGCGAAGCGAGGCGAGCAGTGGAGGCAATAAAACACACAGGAAACACTGGATCTCCTTAGGCTGCAAGCACTTGACCAAGGCGGGACTTTAAAAAAAAATGAGATAGGAAAAATTTAAGAAAAAAAATACAACAAAACAACCAGGACGTCTGGGAGTGAGGTGGAACACGAATTTAAGTAGATTTTGCTGAGTTTCGCCACTCGAAAATCGACTAAGGAAGAAAAAAAATGGCGGCCCCAAAAAACTGAAAACGAGGCTACACAACACTAGACCACGCAAAACACCGCCAACCACGTACCACTTTCACCCACGAAAGTACAAGGTACAAAATACACTATTACAAAGGATGGCAAATGCTCGCAAACTAGCACATAGACAAACAACGCTATTTTACAATCCTAACTTTCCACTAATAACATTACGCATCTAAAGTAGCGCTTTACACAAATAAACCAACGGTTTTCCCTTGCGCACGCAGCCTATTTCTAATGCACAGTTGGGACATTCATTAAACTATCTCCTCAGGCCAGCAACAGTCCAACTGGACATTATATGCTGCACGACAATAAAAAGAGATTGTTACCTCTTCAGACTATTGATTATTACATATATTAATTTGAAAAATGTAAGCTATATTTATTTATTATTAAATTAATTCATTAATTACTATTTAAAAAAATAGAGAGAGCCAAAGGACACGCGAGGAGAGGCTCGCAATGAGTGCAAAAGGAGCTTATTTTGAGCCATGTGATGAGCGTCAAAGGCGCTCAGCTTGAGGCTCGCAATGAACGCCAAAGGTCCTTAGAGTATAAAAAGCTTAACATTGTGTGTCAAACCGCATTACCATGGTTCAAAATTTTATTGACTGTCATTTTTGGACGGACAAGTTGCTAGTATATATAAACATCAATAATATATCATATCTTTGACCCATAAAAGGAATTAAGCTTATAATATATATATATATATATATTTTAAGTCATAATAATTTGGGAAAATAAAGATAAAGATATTATGTTACAAATATTATCTATAAGATTAAGCAATGTTCCCTTCATGATGATAAAGTTTTACTAACATCACAAAGATATAACCCAATAGATAATATAGTGTACCACAAAGCTACACTATATAACATTTAGAATTTAACCTTGTTGATATCCACCACAGTATAACAAAAAGACCAATAAAAGCACAATTTTTCTAATAAGGGATTAATTGCAGTATTCTTTATTTTGAAGATACAGCATCCCTTATCTGTATACGTCGCAATATTTAACGTATACTGATATTTATCAATCTTGTTTAACAGGATTGTCATTCATATATTATATTTTTTCTAATTAAGCACTTTAGTATCTACACTATTATTATGCACTTTATATACTGATATTTAAGCACAAGCACTTTATTATACCTTATTGCCAAGATATTTATGGGCCCTATATAAAAAGTGGGAATTGGATATCACATCAAGTTTATTCAAGCAATCTGCTGTAACCTACGTTGATATATGTTTTAACATTATTATCTAAAGCTACGTTTTATCTTACTATTCTCTTTGGAGATTGGTATAGAAGGTGTGCCCTATAAGAGGATCTAATTATCTTTCCTTTAAAATCTTTAAAGAATGCTTTTTTAAAGGCATGATAACAAAATTGTGTTCCATGTCCCAACAGAAAAAGAAACTATAGAAGAACACATATATAAACATGAATGCAATATTTATTTCAAGTGGGTGAAATTCCATCATTAACACAATTCCCTTAATGTATCTGCATAAAAAGTATTATGGTATGCACAAATTAAAACAGCATTGAGAACATCATTGGATTTTATAATTATTTGAACCATGAAACTAAAGTGCAAACTTGCAATCTTTTTATAAATCAATGATGGCTGCAGAATCATTAGTCACACTCTCTAAAATATAGATATTTCTTAATAGGAACTTAAAATTTAAAAAATCTACCCTACAGTAAAATCTAATGGATCTATATAGTCAAGGCAAAGAAATAGCATTCTTGTATGAAAAGCATTGCAACATACAGTATATATCAAACAAAGCAAAGTCCAACATGTATTTATTTCTTCATACCATGCATTTTGTAAGTTTTATTTTCTCTCAAAATGGGTTCATTCTTTCCTGGAATCCAATAAAGTGGCCATGGCAAATATCTCTTGAAATCTTCATCCCCATATAAACAAAGCACAGAGATGGTGCACCAGAACTACTTTGATTGCCATGCTGCACTCACCATGCCTTATCTTTTAACCTAACTTTTTATTACAAACAGTGTACAATAGTGTAAACATGTAGTATTATTTTGAGAGTGAGTAGCACAGGAGTCTAACAACTTGCCATTGTCAAATGGAAAATACAGTTATAATTGTATGCTATGTAATGCCTACAGTCTGCTTTCTTCATAGTTGTCATATGATACTACCTAAAATATAAAGGATTTAAACATTTAGGGCTCTAAATGTCAAAGGCAACTGAACTAGTATGTTTGTTTTATGCATCCAGATTCAGCCTCAGTTATTTCGGTATGTGGACATATACTGTATATACATTCAAGATTTACCCGTGTTAGGATTTTTTATATAATTTATCAAAATGCAAATTAATTTATTTCGGTGTATAATAATAATATTACTATTCATTTTAAATAGCGCTTTTCTCCCAGAAGGGACTCAAAACTCTTAGGAGAGTGTCACAGTGGACCTGGACTTTATTTGCTGGACTCTTTTGCGCTTACTGTGATTTACTATTTCACACTAAGCAGGAAGGACTAAAACTTCTATTGTATTGTTATTTGTTTTTATCGTTTTAAGTTAACCCATCTCCCATGTGCTCTATTCAGGGTTTAGATAGTCAGAGACAGCATTATGTTTATCAGAGGTGCCTGACAGAATGCGGTGGCTAGACTTCCTGTGGGGTAAATGTCCTGTAATTAACTGCCACTCCCTCTCATTGTTGTATTGTATAAACCCCTTGTGTCCTTTTCCCTTTAAATATGTTGAAATGTTAAAAATAAATCAGTTGCTTCTGGATCACATAGATAATGGTGTGGATCCTTGAGCTAATTTCTCCTCCGGTATTATGGTTGTAACTCTGGTCAAATAACTACCTATCCCCAGCCCAGCTGTATTCCTGCTGCGGAAAAGGTCTGAGGTTACTAAGGAGTGTCTGGCTAAGGTTCTGCTGACTTTGAGAGGGGATTCCAAATGGACCAAAAACCATACTGCGGGCTAGGGTCGTCTCTACTAAGCCTTCTCAAGCCCCACAAGAAGAGCAGATCGTTACAAGAGAAAATAAAACTTGTAACTTATTGCTCTTGGTGAGAGAATGCCCTTCAGTCTCTTTCAAAAATGTCCAAACAGGCAGCCTCTGTGTTTGAGCATGGTAGAGAGTTCCAGAATCTTGGTACTGCATGCTTAAAAGGTCAGGACCTTGACTTTTGTGAAGAGATTTTAGTGATGGCTAATAAAGTTTAATCTGCAAATCTCTGAGCATGAGTTGAAACATACGGAGTGAATAGCTCCTTCAGATAGCTGGGGCCTTCATCATGTAGAGCTTTGTATGTCAGCAGGCATGAGTTATAGTCCGATGTGGCTCTTGAAGATGGACAGTATTACAGATTCTAATGAGAAAGCATACTCAGTTATGAAAAAGAATATTGGGGTAGGCCAAATAAGGTTTCCATTAGCAAGCTAGACTAGCCTCCTGCTGACAGGAGTTATGGTATGTCAAATGTAGTGGTGCTGGTCATAGTGCAGGTTTACTTCAGTTGAGAGAATTGTAAGTATTCATAAATACTGTAGGTTCTATAGAATATCATGGAAGGTGGTGATATATTAATCCCTCTTCCTATGTGGCATTAGTTTAGCCTAGATCTTAAAAAAATGTGATGCAGATCACAATTATGAAAGATGGCAAAATATAGAAAAAAATGGCAGAAAATGTGCAATTCCAAAAGCTGGTGAGTGGTCAGTTTAAATTTGATATGATAATTGCATTGTGAAGAAAAAGTGATAATTAAATAAAGTTAGAGCATTTATATAAAATAAAAACTATCCAAAAATATCAGTAAGAAGATTAAAACAAAATATGGTAACTATTACAGCCTAGAGAAAAAAGGCATAAGTTTTAAAAATATTATTTTTGCATTTCATTTTTTTTTGCTGTTTCATGGCAGTTTTCCAGGCCTTCTTGGCCTCACACCCCCCGGCCGGAAATATTTCCGTGCCTGTTTAAAAAAGGGCATTTCTCCTGAGGATCCAAAAGTGGAGCAGTTCAGCACGCTGTTGATGTGTATCAGAGAAGACAGAGCAAAGTACAAGTGTGCTGAGAAGGGTTGGGTGCTGTGTGGGAATGAATGCTGAGAGGGGATTGCTGCTGACATGGATTGGGTGCTATGTACCGATGATAAGGGTGGGTGCTGTGTGGGGGTGGAGGTTGAGAGGGACTTGGTGCTATGTGAAGATGGCTGCTGAGGGGCTGACTGCTATGTAGATATAGTATATGTATATATGTGTATATGTTTGTGTGAATAAAATATTTTTGTAGTGCAGTGTAGGATGCCGCCCCTCTGGACCCCCTAGGCCACACCTTATTTTTAGAAGAGGGGCGTTCACCCAGGACTCCTTGAGTGCACACCCCCTGGACGGAAATTGGACCATGCCTGTTTATAAAAGAGCATTTCTAATAAAGCTCCAAAAGGTGGCTGTGTGGAGGAGTCCAGGACGCTGTGGATGTGTATCAGGGAAGACAGTGAAAAGTACAGCGGGATGAGTTCTGTGAGTAGGGAGCATAGATGTGACATGGGTTCTGAGAGGGGTTGGTTGCTGTGTGGGGAATGCATGCTTACTGAGAGGAATGGCTGCTGACACGGACTGGTTGTTATATATAGACTAGCGACTTGCCCGTCAAAAAATGACAGCAATGAGATGTGTATGTTTGTAAATTTGTTTAGTTAGTAATATACGTATTTGACACTTGTAAGGTTTTAGTTATGTCGAAATAAGTACAATTCTTATATTAACCATGTTTATTTTTTTAAGATCTTCTTGAGTAACTGTTAAAGTGTTTTGTAGTAAAAGTATTAACATTTGAATGTAAGAACAGTTGAACTTTAGATTAAACAGTATTGTAAACTTGAGGTACTTGTTTTAACATGCAATTTGTAGCTGAAGAACTGTTAACTTAAATATACATTAAATCCAGAGGAAGGCAAACAGTAAAAACCCTCTTTGAAACGTAGCCAATTGTATCAAAGCGGGAAAAAAATAATTCCTTCCTGACCTCATTAACTGGCGATCGGTTTACTCCCTGGTTTAATGTTTAACATAAAAGACAACATTTACATTGTGCCTCAAAACGTGGTTGTGCTCTTAACATGAACTTTGTAATATGTGTAAGTAAGGAACTTGAAAGTATATTTTTTGAAACTTGAACTTTCTTATGCGTCTAAGTAAGGAACTTGAAAAAAAAATTTTTAAACTTGTAACATTAGAAACAGTAACATAGTTAATTAACATTTGAACAGAATTTGTCAAAATAATGCAAGGCAAGTGTTTTGTGAGGCTAATCATGCATAAACAGTACTTCCATGAATTATGACTGAATTCTTTATTGATTTGTAGTCTTCAATGGTTCACCTTTGTTTGTTGGTGTAGTAATTGTTTTAAATGGCACATAGAGTTTCATCTGTGGAAAAGTGGTTCTCTAAAAAGAGAACGCAAGAACTTAAAGTTGTTCCGCGATGTGTAACCCCTGTTCTCTATGTGTTTGAAAATGTAATGTAGTTTAATAGGAAAATATTGTTGTTGTAAACCTAATTTCTGTGGCGTAATAATGACGTTTTGAAGGAAAGGGACAGTTGTGTGTAATTTTTGTAAAAATTTAGTGGTTATATTGTGTTTTTTTCGTTTTTTGCGTTTGCTTTTAAATTGGTTTGGTATGGCTTTTGTTTGTTTGATGGAAAGTTAGAGTACTTCATAGTAGACAATGTTTTTAGTAAAAATGCGTCCATCCCCTAATAAATCACCTTGACTTTAATTGTTTTCAATGTAAACTGTAATAGCCTGTGGATTTTTGCACTGTGATAAGGCAACGTATAATTGGCCATGTGCAAATACTGGTTGTTCTAAGAAAATACCCACAGATTTGAAAGTTTGTCCTTGTGATTTATTAATGGTCATGGCAAATGCCATAATGATAGGAAATTGTCTTCTTTGAAGTATAAAAGGGAGACTACTTTCACTTGGTGCTAAATCTATTCTTGGTATGAAAACTCTCTCTCCTTTATGGGTATCAGTTAAAATTTCAGCATCTATGAAATGGTCCTTTAATTGTTGAACAATTAATCTTGTACCATTGCATAGGCCTTTTTTGGCGTTCATATTTCACAGTAACATTACAATTGCACCTTTCTTTAGCTGCAAAATATGTGGTGGCATTCCAGAAGGAGTTAATGAGTTTATGAATTCAGTGGAAAAGTTTGCCTGTCTTTCTTTCTCATCAGTAAGTACAGAATCAACACTGCGATAATTTCTTTGTGGTGCATTAATTTTTTTAAAGATTTCATTATTGAGGATTAATGCATCCTTATTTTTACAGGTTAGGATGACTTGGTTGACAAGCTCTGAATATTCCTAGTTATTTATGGTACCTTCAAATATAGCCGATATAAGATCTTGGTGACAAATCATATAAGGTGGGAGGTGCACAGAGTTGTCAGGTAAATTTGGTATTTTTTCTGTTTTGCCTTCTCCAATTTTAATAAGCCAATAATTGAAATCATTTTGGCCTTCTGATCTCATATTTTGTTGCAGTTGAAGATGGGTAAAATGTTTCCATAGTGTGCTTGACTTTATACATGTTTCGATAATGTCAGTTCGATTTCCATGTACAACGACAGGTAATGTTTGTCTAAAATCGCCACCTAACAACATTACCTTTCCACCAAATGGAAAAGTATTATCCATGACTTCACAAAGCAAACGGTCAATACATTATAGGGCATAGCATGACATCATTGTGGCCTCATCTATTATAATTATTTTACTTTTTTTAAATTGTTTTGCTTGTAATGATGTCATGCGAATATCTGACACTGAGGTTTCTAAAATAGGCACTGGCAGTTTAAACCCACTATGTACAGTTCCACCAACTCTAACAAATGTGCAGCAATTCCAGTTGTGGCAAATTCCAGTGCTATTTGACCTTGTGCTCGTACAGAACTCATTATTAAATTATATAGATACTGTATGTTTTTCCTGATCCGCCAGGTCCATCAAGATAGAAATAACGCTCTTTGACCATGTCATCATCTAGTGCATTTTTGATGGCATTAAATGCTTGCAATTGTAACGTATTTAAAGTTGCAAGTCTTTCTTCTGTCCTTTGTACTTGTAGTTAAATGTCATAGTCTTCAAAGTTTATGTCATCTATAAGACCTGGATCAGGCAGATTAAAGCTTGCACAACTTAATCCATGAGTTAAAAATACTTCTTGGATTTCCATTAATGCTTTTAAGTGTGCAATAAAGTCTTCAGCCATATTACTTTTAAATGTGTCCCACAAAGCTAATGCATTTGGAGCATTTGAGAAGATACAAATGAATGCAAATTGTTCTCTCATTTGCCGTGGCATTTGACATAATGCTGCTTCTTCTAGACATCTTTCCCATTCTGTATCATCAGCTAGTAAGTTTCTATGTCTTGCAGCTAAATGAAAGCATTCATATACTATGTCATTAACAGTTCTTAAGTGTTCAAAACTTTGCGCTCCAGGAACATTTAAAAGTAATAGTCGTAAGCAGAAACGTTCAAGGTCTCTTGGACTGATGTAAAATGTAAACGTAAATTCTTGGGATTATTTTATTTCCTCGGCTTTTTCTTGGTCTCCATAATCCATTCACAAAAACATAGTGATATGGAATTTCAATATATAAGAATTGTGTTGCTTGTGAATCTGTAGAATTTAATTCAAACCATGCAGTTAGTGTAGTGTGACGATGCTCACTTTGGGCCAATGCATTACTTTTATTTCATTGCATCTATATACTGAATGTGATCTATCATGCATTTCAAATTTTAAAAGGCGCCACATAGCTTTTGGTGCACTTACATAGCGAGCATCTACATGAGATGCAAGTTCATCATGTACTAACTCAGTGCTTTCGTGGTTGTCTGCACTTTTGACGACTACAGTAGCTGCATCATAGCCTTTGTAAATATATTTGTACACATATTTAATGGATTTGTTGGAAGTGTAGGCTTCTACATTAATGTGTGCATTATACTTCATGAGTAAATGTGGATTGTAGGGTACCACATATCTATTGTCAACCTTTTTGCCACGAATAATGGCACCATCTCCTTCTCTTCTTCTATAAAGTGGATAGCCATCACAATTGGCATAAGTTTTGTCTCTATAATCTTTTGTAAAATCTTTTGAACATTTATTATTTTCCATACATGGTGATTGTGGATTAAGCTCACCACAGGGTCCATGAATCATGCGATGAGTTACAATCTCATATAGGCTACCATATACTTCTGGATCTGGTAGTTCAGCAACAATGACTGAATCCACTTTGTCACCAGTATCTAATTAATCTTTTTCTTGAAGGATTATGAGAAGATGTGCATGTGGAAGGACTCTTTTTTTGAAATTCAATTGTATAAACATAAGCAAGACATTTGGCAAATAAGTGACTTATAGTGATGTCACGTATTAATTCATTTTATTTCATTTTGAAAACTCTGGCTACTAAATCTGGTCTATCGGAAGGACTTTGGGCAAGAAATACATTTTGTGTAATTTCTGGCCATTGGGGATTACATGTAAATGTAATAAATAAATTGTGTTTTCCAAATTTGGTGACAATAGCCATGGCATCATTGTATCTTTCTCTCATATTTCGAGGAGATCCTTGAAAAGAAGATGGTAAAATGATGGCTTTGCCAGTTGTCATGTCTCTGCTTGTTGCCACCTCAGCAACACAGTCCATTAATCCACAATATTGTTCTACACGTAGTTTATCTTGTTGATATTTTATGAAGTTTAAATTATTGGCCTCAACTTGCAAATAGGAATCAATAATCCATTGTTGTGTTAGTTTTCCACCACATAAAATTGGATTAAATGTATTTCGAATGGCAATTTGAGCTACTTAAAATTCAAGCATAGAAACATTATTTCGTATTCTGGCTTAAGCATTTGGGTAACTGGGAAGGGTTAATTTTGGTTGCCAACCTGCTTCTCTGTGCGGGAAAAAAATGGGATATATCATTGGATCTAAATTTGGACTTAAGATACTGATATTAATGAATGGTTGCTCCTCATTTCTGGGATATATTCTAATGTCTCTTTGAAATGGTGGTTCTTCTTCATCATTTTGAAACACCATTGCAACCTCATTTGATGTTGGCAAGTTATAACGGCGTTTATCAGTATGTCTATCTTTTTTAAGCACCATATTGACCTTTTGGATTGGTAATTGATGTCTTTCTGCATGAAGTTGTTGTTCATTTTCTACTTCTGCCAATTTTTTATAAGCTTTAGTGTAGGGGTTATTGGCCATAATGTTATCAAGCTCTATAAAAACAGTGGATAAGCATTTTTTATTTTCTTGCAGCTGCATACGTTGGTCATCAGCTTCCATTGTGTCTAGGACATATAGTTCAGCAAATTTTCTTTGCTCTCCTTCCTCTGGATGTAAATGGGAAGTCCGATGGTAAATTTGGCCTTGGACTTTAAAACAGTAAGGACCATGTCCTGGTACATTAGCAGCTAATGTTGCCCCCATAGATGCAAAGGATATGGCACTATTGTAGGATCTTATGTTTGTCTTGAAATTTTTGTAGTTTGGAAAAGTAGGCTCAGTCATAAAGTTTTGTAAATAGATTGGGAATTGTTTTCTTTCTGGAAGTTTGACCTTGCCTTTTTGACAGCAACTAATGAATTGGCCATCTCTGGGTCTTTCCTGTTTAAAATGATAAGCCTCACAAAACTGACATTGAGTATTCATGTCCCCACAATTATAAACCTCTACTGCTAAAGACTTGAGTAAAGGACAATTTGCAAAGTATATATCAGTTTCAGTTTGAAATTCATCATTTGAAATGTCATTTGATGTTTCAGGAACAGGTTCTAAATGCTTTGTCTTTTTGGTGGCTTTTTTGGTGTATCTTTTATTTTTGCAGGTGAAATGTCATGTGATGTTTCAGGAACAGGTTCTAAATGCTTTGTTTTTTCAGTGGCTTTTTTTGGTGTATCTTTTATTTTTGCAGGTGATAGTCTTTTGCTTGCAATTCTTTTGTGTTCTTTTTCTCGTCAAATTTCCTTCTGCTCTGGTGTCTGCTGGTTTGCCCATCTTTGTTGTCGTTCTCTAGCTTGACGTCTTATCTTTTCTTGTTTGGTGTCGTTATCAGCCATATTAATCTGTAAAAGAAAATAATGTATCATTAGTTTAGTTTGAGATGTTAAGTTGGTTTATGAAATATTTTATTAGCAACAGTTTGTTTGTATGTGATTGTAGTTCATTGTAGCTGAACTTTCTTTCTATTGTTAAATGAGCGTGTTTTATTTTTTTGCTCTTACTTTCTCTCTTGTAGGTTGTAATTTTTGCCTTAGATGCATAGCACACTCAAGGTAATTGCATTATAGCTTATTGTAGATGTAGTATGTGTATAGTGTTTGTGGTGTATCACCAAATTAATATATATAAATATTACACAAGGTTCGTCTACATTAAAAGGTATTTATTAAAAGGCAACAACACAATACTATAAATGTATTATAAACACACAGCCAGACCCACGGAGCACCAACCCTTTTTACATCTATCTACCTATATAATAATCCCCTTTCCCAAACGCTTTATCTTACCCACGGTTAGACCATTTCCATCATCACCACCATCAACCATCACCAACACCACCCAGCAAGCAAACAGGAAAAAGCACCAGTTTCCTGCCTGGATATATCCTTAGTTAAGATGATGTAATTTACATCACATCCTGTCCATGACTTCCTTTAGCAATTGTGGGAGGGAAGTAAAGATTCTCAGCCCTCCTACAAAGGCCTGTTTGAGGAAGTCCTGAATTACCATTCAAGGAAGACAAGTTACCACATTTTGGACAGGATGTGATGTAAATTACATCATCTTAACTAAGGATATATCCAGGCAGGAAACTGGTGCTTTTTCCTGTTTGCTTGCTGGGTGGTGTTGGTGATGGTTGATGGTGGTGATGATGGAAATGGTCTAACCGTGGGTAAGATAAAGCGTTTGGGAAAGGGGATTATTATATAGGTAGATAGATTTAAAAAGGGTTGGTGCTCCGTGGGTCTGGCTGTGTGTTTATAATACATTTATAGTATTGTGTTGTTGCCTTTTAATAAATACCTTTTAATGTAGACGAACCTTGTGTAATATTTATATATATTAATTTGGTGATACACCACATTTGGCGACCACGAATTTTAGACTTCTACAAAGGTTATTTATGAGGTAATATCACATTAATAGATAGTCAGATTTATTTATTTATTTATTTTTTTGTGGGGAAGGAAAAAAAGTACTTTGTCTAATTATCCTCTGCATGGGAAATCAAGTGCTGATTGTGTGTGGAGTCTAGGATAAGCCTCAGGCCTAGCCCTGCATTTGAATAGAACCCATGCGGCTTCTTTGTGTATTTGAATGCTAAATTAAGCCTCCATTTTTAATATATATCGTACTAGCTTCTGAGTTGAGTTTTGTTCGTACTAGCTTATTTTGATACATAAAACAAATATATCGTACTATATCGTACTAGCTTCTGAGTTGAGTTTTGTTCGTACTAGCTTATTTTGATACATAAAACAAATATATATCATACAGGTTCTTTTTGTGGGTTTATCTGAGTTGTTGTGCTTTTGAGTACAGGCCTAGCTTTGCATTTGAATAGAATCCATGTGGCTTCTTTGTGTAATTAAATGCTAATTCAAGCCTCCATTTTTAATATACAAGCTTGGGCACCAGGCCACAATTAGTTTGTTGTGTGTTTCAAATACCTGACTTTGTTAATACTATTATTTTATTTTTTTTTCTCTTCTTTCTTTTTCTTTCTCTAGTCCTTTATCATAGTACAGGCCTGGAGAAAAATAATAAATAAACCATTTTAAATATTATATATATATATATATATTATTTCAGGCGTGGATTTTAATACACTATAGGCTTCCATACCTTATACATTTTGGGTGTCTTGCATATCCTAGTTCGGGTTTATCTCCTACCCTGCAGGCCTTGCTATTATATTTTAAGTTAATTAGCAAGTATTACCTTCACCATACTAAGGTAAGTATAATTTGCATTGTGGGTACTAATCTATTTTTCTACATATTACACCTGGCCTACTGAATAGTCATCAACTATTGTTGGCTACTCAGAAGCATGCTACTTTAGTCGCAAATTGATTTGGATTCTTACTTGGGTGAGTAAAAGAGTAGGAATGTCTTTTCAAGGGGCCAAATACTTTCCCACAGAAGTGCGTGAGTACTTTAGGAAACATATTCAAAAACATGATGGTCCATATGAGCTTCCAGAGCCAGCAAACCCAGACAGTGAAAAAGAAAAGAGATTAATGGATGTTCTAACACAAATTGTAAATAACAAAAAGTATAGAACAAAGAAGAGAAAAAGTTTGGTCACACAAGCTGTTGTAGCCACAATAGGAGGCCTAATAGACTTAGTTGTAGAATTACGGCAGCATAATTTGGAAACAACAAATAAAATGGAGGAAGCAATGGACAAAAGGGATTGTTTAAAAATTGCAGCTTTGAGAACAACTACAATTGTTGGGGAACTAGAAAGGGAGTTAAGGGAAATAGAAAAGCAGAGGGATGTTTATGGAGTAAAAATAACAGAACTTCAAAACATAATAATGGACTATAAAAATAAAACAAAGTTAGAAGGGATAAAAGGAGTCAGAGACATTGCCAAAATATATCCAGATCTGGATATGTTCGTGGCACAAAATAAAGAACCAGTGCCGAAAATGAACCAAGATAGAAAAGATTTCTTATGTTATTCTGTTCCACAAGTAGATACCATACCACAAGCACCAGTTATTGTTTCAGAATTATTTAATGCAAGGCAAACACCTACAGGATTTTCTATGCAGACTCGACCGATGTCTATGGCAGATAAAGACAATTTCCAGAAATGGTGGGGAAGTATGCCAACTAACAACTTTAATACATTTACACATTGGTTTATGAGGGGAGCAGATAGAGCTAAAAAAGGAGGTCTTAACTTAGAGGAATGGACAGAACTGTTAGAATACGCTATGGGTCCTTTGGCTAGTAGACTATTGGGATTTAATAACAGTGTGTCTGATCAGGCAGGAAGAATTGCTGCAACTAATTTCTATCTACTTAGCATAGAGAAAGAAATAGCAAATATTACCATGAGGCCAACAGATGGTCCTAGAGAGGTAGCTCAAAGGATATTTTTTTGGTATACTCTACGACAACCTCAACAGCCTCTAGTGCTGGGCTCACCAGAACATATAGCAAAAGTAATGGAAGCCCTTCCCCGGGAGTGTCAAGAATTTATCAGGCTTTTTGATCCAACACCAACAGACTTGGAAATGGTACTAACTAGAGCGGATACGTGGTGGATCAAGCATCCTTTCACAGAACAGGCCTGCTCTGTTTCAGCTGTAAGAACATTTAAGGTCGAGTCTGGTAGGGATATAGATGGTAATTGGAGAAACCAGACGTGGGATGTACCCCAGAACAAGAAGGATGATCAAAACTGGAGACCAAAACAGAACTTTGACAAAAGATGGAGAGATCCACCTAGGGACTATAGTAATAGGGATGGCAGCAACTGGAGGGCTAATCAGGAGGGAGAGAGAAACGGTAACATGGGCTATTGGGAACTCAGGAGACAGAAGGATAGGATAGAAGAGGAAAATCACATACTTAAAAACAAGGTAGCTGAGTCAGAGAGGAAATTGAAGGAAAATGAGGCAAAGATGATAAAAGAGGGACAGAGTAGAAGTGAGTCACAATGACAAATCCCAACCCCTGCGCCTCAGCATCTCATTCACTCAGCTAATTTAACCATGGATGAGGCAGGTCGGCCTACCAGTTATACAGTCATTGCAGGGGTAGGGAAAAATATGTTGGTAGATACAGGAGCAGCAGTTACAATGACCAACAGGGTCAAAAATGGGGATTCTTCAGTAAGTAGTATGGGAGTTACTGGGAATCCACAGGAGGTTAGAGCAGGTCCAATTGATGTAGCAGTTGGAGAAAAAACAATACAAGTAGAAGCAATAGTGGGTTGGCCAGAGGAAATATTGGGAATAGAAGTTTTAAAAAAAGGAAATTTCATTGTAGATCTTGAAAATTTTTGTTTGTGGAAGACAGAAAAGGTGAATCAGGTAAGTACAGAGTTGACGAAAGGGGTTGTGCTCCCAATGGCATATATTGTCTCTCCGATAAAAAGTCTGGAAAAAAACAAACTGAAACTAGACGGACAACCAGAATGGCTGCAGAAGCTAATCCAAGACATACCTGTTTGGGCTACAGATAAATTAGACTATGGAAGAATGAAAGGAATGGTCTTTTTGGAAGGAGGAGACCCACAATGGCAAAAGCAATATCCAGTCCCAAGAGAATCAGTGGCATCAATCACCAAGATGATAGAAATACTGGAGAGAAGTGGAATAATTAAATCTGGAAATGGGTATGCATGTAACTCACCATGTTGGTCTGTGAGAAAAGCTGTGTTAAAAGGGAATAGAGATGAAAAAGCAGCCTCATCATGGAGACTTACCATTGATTACAGGGCCGTGAACAAACTTGCAAAAAGAATGGCCCCTGTTGTTTTTGTTATGTATATGTTTCTAATGATGGAATCTAGTGTTCCCACAGAGCACGGCTGTATAAGAATGAAGATGCGTGTCAACAGAAGATTGTGGTGGATCCTTGTTCCAGGATGGATAAGTATAAGCTGTATCACAGTAGGAATGGGGAGACAGGCAATAAGGGCAGAAGATACCGCAAATAGGGGAGAGAGTTTGAAAAGATTGGAGTTACATTATGTTCAAGCAGATAGATTTATTTGGCCCAGGGAATTGGAAGTAAAAGAGGGTGGAGGGTTACAAGTAAACATTATTTTGCCACATAATAGTACCAGGGGATTAGCTCTTAGAGCTCCAATACAAGGGAGGTTTACAAATATTACAGTAGTAGTGAGTAACTTAACATTAGAAGAAGGTGGAGAATGGGACGCTGCAGTTATAGCTGCCCAGCCTGATCTAGAGGAATTCTGCAATTTTGATACTGGAAAGGGGTGTGTTCTAACAATAGATAAAGTATTTGTCTCTGTAAAGGAGCTGCAACGTTGTAAAGATCAGAAGAAGGTACCATGGCCAATAGGCGGATTGGTGGTGGTACCAACACATGAAACAGTTGTGCAAGGGGTTGGGTGGACTTACTACCCAATAATTCTAAATTTTAATGATTTTTCTATTCCTCCAAAGTGCCCGGAATCACAGCGGCAGTGGTTTAAGCAAAGTATACAAGAGACCATCATTGAGTGGACCGGAGCAGGGAGTCGAGAAAAACGGGACACACTTGCAGCCCTTTTAGGAGGAGTCGGAACTGGATTGGGAGTATGGAATTCAGCAGACATCATTGGAGTGAACAGCCGGATAAACTCCCTTACTGATGGCATGGGACATGCTATGAAAACAGGTGGAGTAGCTGACTCCCTTATAGTGAGTAGACTGACAGACAATGTTGATGACATACACACCATTGCCAACAACCTGCATCTAGTTGAGGAAAATATTGCTTCCATTGCTAACAGCATTAAGAATGAAATAGTGGGAACTGCCATTTTCTGTTCTATGATTGGAGGAAAGCTGTTGGCAGATTTAAAGGAAACTATTAAAGACATCCAGGCAAGGATTATCACGTCATTGAAAAGAAAAGGAGTGGACATCACTGAGGACAATCTTAAATACAGCTATATTGAAGGCCCAGATCAATGGATGCCACATGGACTACAATCTGGGACAGTAGGACTAATCCTGGCAATTCCCCGCTGGGAGGGGCAGGCAGAGCAACTGAACTTCATACATAGCATTGGCACGTTAAGTGATTGAATCTACAGGCAACACTTCCCATCAAAAAGACTGGCCACTATTACAGAATTGGAGATGGATGAAAGCTGTTGCAGGAAATCTCAACACCGATGGCTGTGCAGTTGTGTTTGGGAGAAAGGAGCTGAGGAGGATGGCTGGGTGCAGTTGATAAAAGAAAACCTGGTGCAAGAGGTGATCCGCATAGGGGACATTGCATGCTTTATCGGCCACTCTGAATATAGGACAGTTGATGAAATATGTTTGGTGGAAGAAGGGTCTTGTATCATGGTATTTCCATCAAGAAACCTTACCACTGAAATGATCAATTTTACTGCAAATGCAGATTGGACAAATTTGACAATGAAGCTTTTTACCTTGGAACTTCATGAGTCAGAGACACATCCAGTCCTACGAACACTGTCGCTGGTACTCATGTTCATTCAAGTATTAACGACAATTATATTAATATACTTTTGTGTGGCAATGAAACTTGCAAGGAGGATATATAATAATGTGTCTTTTTCCTCTTCTTTTTCTCTCTCATACATTCTTCAATAAAGTTTTACATTGCACATACATAAACATTTATCACACACTCTCACCTAAATTCTATAAATTCTGTTTTTTGTGTAATATGTGGATTGACAGCCATAGGAAAGTACAGGAGAACTTATGTCGCTGAGGGAACTATTCCGGAGGGACGGTGGGTTGAATTTCTCCTGTATATCAGGTTTTTGCTCCCACTAGGTTCTCCTGTACTAGAGGGATAACTAGAGAACTGAGCAACATAGAAGAAGAAAAAGTGAGGGAATGTGGTAACTTGTCTTCCTTGAATGGTAATTCAGGACTTCCTCAAACAGGCCTTTGTAGGAGGGCTGAGAATCTTTACTTCCCTCCCACAATTGCTAAAGGAAGTCATGGACAGGATGTGATGTAAATTACATCATCTTAACTAAGGATATATCCAGGCAGGAAACTGGTGCTTTTTCCTGTTTGCTTGCTGGGTGGTGTTGGTGATGGTTGATGGTGGTGATGATGGAAATGGTCTAACCGTGGGTAAGATAAAGCGTTTGGGAAAGGGGATTATTATATAGGTAGATAGATTTAAAAAGGGTTGGTGCTCCGTGGGTCTGGCTGTGTGTTTATAATACATTTATAGTATTGTGTTGTTGCCTTTTAATAAATACCTTTTAATGTAGACGAACCTTGTGTAATATTTATATATATTAATTTGGTGATACACCACAGTGTTAATTTAAATTTCGTTTTTGTTTGTTAATTGCTTTTCATGTTGTAGTTTTGGCTTACAGGCATAGTAGAGGGCAAAAATCGGTCTTTCTAATTTGTCCTGAAGGGGATTGTTGTAATAGTATTCTTATATTTTACTTAAAGGCTTATATGTTGTGTCTGAGAAAATAAGGTTTGTATTGTTGTTTGTTCGGTGTTAGTAGTATTTGTTGTAGTATTCTATTTTATGTGTGTGCTTCGGTTTTATGCTTAATATTGTACATTAGGGCTGGGAATTGAGAATTAAAAATGTTATTTAGTATGTGTTTTAACTATTTCTTGGACTATGCTGTTTTATGTTGGTTCTTTTTTTTTTTAAGATTGAAGTTTGGGTTTACTGTTAAACGTTGTTGTACGTAAAAGGCAATTAGAAGGTAAATGACAAATGTGTTAGTAATATTTTGTTAAAGCTGATAATTAGTGGTGCTTATTGTTGTTGGTTTATTTTGTTTTTTCTGTTGACATGGATGCAGAGCAAACATGTTTATTTAGTTTTCTCTTTTTTTACTTCTTATACTATACCTTGTTTGAAGTGTGATTTCAAGAATATTTCTTGATCCGCTGTTGTAAGTCTTCGTGCGATGGTCTTCACGCAGTGTCTGTTGTAAAAGAAAAAGCAACATTTTATTTGATTGGAATGTATTTCTAATGAATAGCATAGTTATTTTTTTTGGTCTACTCTATCTGTTAACGTGAATTCTTCTGCTATGCTGTTTTTTGTGCACCACTTTAAAATACTTTAATTGTATTTGTATATTATAGTAATCCTTATTTTTTTACTGTAATTCTTAATGTTTTTGACATTCTGTATATGATCACAATGTTTTTTGCATTATCCGGTTTTGTGTCCACCACTTTTGGGATGCTGTATTTGGCTTGTGCATGACAGTTAAAGGTTGTTGTAGAGTAAAGCTGACTATGAATGATCTTTTATCTGTGTTGTAACTATTAACAGTAGTATCCTGTTTAGGGTCCGCCACTTTTGGTATGCTTATTTAGGCTTCTTTGTAAGGCTTATAGGTTGTTAAACAGTAAAGATGAATATTAAGTTATTTTTCTGTCTGTGTGATTTTTTGTACAATTCTGTTTTGTGTCCACCTCCATTTGATTAATTAGTCTTGTTTGTGAGGATTACATGTTGTTGGACAGTAAAAAGGAATGTTTATTGCCTTTTCTATATGTTGTTATGTTTTTTTGTTCTATCCTGTTTTGTGTTCACCACTTTTTGGTTGCTGCATTTCGCTTGTGGGTGATGATTGGAGGTTATTCTACAGTAAAGAGGAGGAATACTTTTGTTTTATGTATGTTGCTAATGTTTGGGAAGGTATCCTGTTTTGTGGCCACCCCTATTTTTTTTTTTTGGGTGCAACTGTCTTTCTTTGGAAATTGTATAGGTCTTTGTGAAGTTTGTTGAACTGTGTTGTTTTGGTCTTGATTGAATTTGTATTGTTTTTTTTTTTTTTTACTTTTAATTCTCATATTGGCGGCCATTAAACATATATATATATATATATTTTTTTTGTACTTGTTATACTATACCTTGATTGAAGTCTTGTTCTTGTCCAAATGACAGAGGGTCCCCTCCTGCCAATCTTAATCCGCTAGTCTTCTTGTAGTGTCTGTTTGAAAAAGAAAGTTAAATGGTTAATTGTATATGTATTATTTTTCATTTTGCAAAGCATGGTCTTTTTCTGCATGTAATGTATTTTTCTTCTTTCTTTCTGTTCTTTAAAAGGGATTCACTTTCACAGTCCACGGTGCAAATTCTTGATTGACGCTGTTGATGCAGAGTCTGTTTCAATAGTGAAGAAAGAGGAAAGATTGAGGTTCCATATGTATTAGTGTCATCTTTTTTTTTGCTATGAGTTGCTGTAAATTATTGTTATTTGAATATACTTCTTTCATTAGTTTGAGTTAAGATTAGGTTGTTGTAGGGCCTATACACATAAATGTGCATGTCACAAAGTTTGCAATATTTTTATTTTTTGCTGTCTTTGTAAGAAAATGTAATATATTATAGCTTACCTCTCAGTTACAATTTGCAGAGTGTAAAGTTGAAAATTAGGAAATAATTCTCTTCTCAAGTAACAGCAGCAGTTAACTATCCAGTCGCTCTGTTCATCACCTGAGGAGAAATGTCGAATTTTCTGGAAAGTAGGCAGTATTTATAAACTTTGAGGTGCCTCAGACCGTTAGAAAGCAATACGCATGCGCTATTTGTGTTCCAGCGTACAATTTCCAGACGCCATTTTAGGCGTAATAGTTGTCATTTTCCTGTGAAATGGGGGTTAATATCAGTGTGGTACGTGCCGCATAGTGTGTGTTACGTGCCACGTGAAGTTGACTGGAGCGTTGTTTCCGTTTTGTGAGTCACTGTAGTATTTTTGCGTCTTTAGCCTCGTTTTCGTTTTGTTCGGCGGCCATTTTTTCTCTCGCTTAGGTAATTTTCGTCTGTCTAAACTCCGATTTTTTGACTTAAATCGAGGTGTAACTACACTTGCAGAGGTCCTGGGTGCCCCCCCATGCTGTGGGTAAGCTTTTTATGTGTTTGTTGTGTGTATTTATTTTCTTTGTAATAGTTTTGGGGTCGATCGGGTTGCGTCCTTGTTTTCATATCTCGTACTTCTTTTTCGGCGAATCCGTAGGTGTTTGATGGTGTTTTTAGAGCGCTGTAGCCTCGTTTTCGTTTTTTTGGCGGCTATTTTTTCTCTCGCTTAGGGGATTTTGGGAGTTCTAAACTCTTTTATTTGGAGTTAAATTAAGGTGTAACTTCAGTTTTCGAGGTCCTGCATGCCCCCCCCCCTTGCTGTAGGTAAGCTTTTTATGCATTTGTTGCGTGTATTTATTGTGTTTTTCATGTTTTCATGTGCGCCGGTTTTGGCCGTTTTCTGCGTGTTCGTAATGGGTTGTAACGCATCCCGTATTTTTTGCGAGGGCCGCAGTTGCTGGCATGGAGCGACTTTGGCGAGCCCACAAGCGTTAGCAACAGCTCGCATGCTCACAACTATATATTGGATGATTGCTAAGAAGGTTGGATGCAGTATGGTGGTGGATGTTGAGAGGGACTGGGTGCTATGTAAAATGGCTGCTGAGAGGGACTGGTTGCTATGCAAAGATAGCATCTGTATATATGTGTATATATGTGTGTGTATAAAATATTTCTGTAGTGCAGTGTATGCCCCCTGCCCCCTCTGGACCCCCTTGGCGACACCTACCTTCCTAGAGGATGTCACCAGAAAGTGGAGCATGCACATTCTGTAGCTATGCAATGCACAGGCAGGTGGTAAGGAAAGGAGAGGAGCTATGGGAATGGGTCTTGGGGGGGATATTGTTATGGGAAGGGGTCCTGCGGAGGGTCACTGAGTGGATTGGCTTTGCGCAAAAATATTAGGGCATGATGGGGGCCCAAAAAAAAGTTTTGTGCCTGGACCACTCTTTCTCTTGCTCCACCACTGCCCCTGAGATACCCTTTTTACCATTTTTGTGGCTGCACATCCTTCTGCCTGGGGCTGAACCAATTACTCCCAGTGGCAGTACCAGGCCATGTGCCTGCTGCCTGCAGGGGGACCACATTACAGAAATAAAAAAAAAATAAAAAAAAATTAATATAAAAAAATAGACTGCACTGGGGGTCCCCCAGAGTAGGGCCCAGTGCATTGTACCACCTGCATCAGAAGTAGCACAGCCTGTGTTTATGCTATTCATGCTTAGAATCTCTCTACTGTCATAGTTAATTCCTTACATAAAGGAGCTGACATTGTGGGAGGATCTTTTCAGATAATTTGTTCTTGAATAACTAAGTTTCAAGATGAATTATGTAACAATAAAATGCAATCATAACTATTCATGTTTATACTTAAAATAGCTAGCATTCAAGCTCAAGTATCTAAAATTTAAAGTTATTGCAATTAGATTTATCGATATGTACATTTTTCTTTAATAACTTTGAATGTAACTTTAAATTACATTTATTACAGAATGAGAACGGCTTAATTTACCTAATTCAAAAGTTAAAGGTATCAAAGGCAACTTTGAAGTACATCTCTCATTGCATCTTTGACTATCCATCTATATTTCAAGCCATTTTTTTTTAAACTAAAATCTAGCTTAATTACTTTTTCTCGGCTTAATTACGCCTGTAGTCAAACTCAAAGTTTTCAAAAAAATGATATACTTTTTTTTATTGTACGGTGGTTCTTTATTGCAACCTATGATGATTTCTAGACAATATTTCCAAGGACATGGAAGGAGGTGGAAATGTGTTGCAGCAGTCATTATTGAAGGGAAGCATGTCTATAAATTATATATGAAAATATATTGTGATAAATATTAAGCAGTGAAATCTTTTGAGATATATCACTATTTATTATTTACCACTATATATTTAATTATATATTTAATTAAGTATTCTTTTTTTTATATAAAAAGGTATCACTATAGACTGGAACACTTATTCATCAAGATTATTGGATACTCCATTCATCACTACCTCTTTCTTCATTTACTGAACAGTGAGGTAGCGATGAGTGGAGTGTCCAATAACCTAGATGAATAAGTGTTACAGTATATAGTGATACCTTTTTGTTAGACAAACATATTCATAGAAACACTTAATTCATATTCATTCAAAGCTCATAATTTCTATGAACATTTCTATGACCTACAAACCCAGTGCATATTGAGGTATATAATGGTATTAGGTCTGTCTTCTGATACTTTTTTCTTAATAATAAATAATTTGAAACCCTTTTTTTAGATGGATGTTATTAACTGAACAATATTGAATATGTGAGAAAGAATAATCACGCAAAGTGTGTCACTAAAGGAAACTGTTCTATTTAGTCTTGTTGGTAAATTTAAAATAGATTTAAACTTAAAAGAGCTTACACTGGCATTTTTAGTTTTGATCTAATACATGTGTAACATTGAGTTTTTTAAATTAGCCTGGATGAATGTTTTTTTCCTTGTATTAGTCTTCCCTTTTGTTTTTCCTGAAGTGTTTCTTATAATAAGCTGGTAATAGAGCAGCAGAAAGTACACTTCAGAGAGTGTTAACATGTGGCTATTGATGCTACAAATTTAAGTGGATTGGGGATTTAGAGAGTTTATTGCATTTTGTATATTTTTTATTTTCTATGGAGTAGTCTCGATTATTTTTATCTACTTTAGATATCATTGGCAGCTTAAACACTGCATGTTTACATTTGTTATTAGCTAAAGATAAACATAGAAATTACAGTAAGCTGACACTATTATTTTTCCAAGTCAGAATTGCATTACAGTACATTAGTACAGGCTTTTAAACAAAGCAGTTGCCAGAAATGAAAACCTCAATGGCACATTTATTCCTTATACGACCTTATGACCAGATACGGACACTGAAGTCAATAAATTACATTTTAGATTAAAGAGAAATATAAATGTTAAGGAATGTAAAAAACTTAACATAAAAAAGGAAGGATATGATAACATATTCATTCTTACAAGGCCATCACAGTTCAAAATTTTAAAAATACCTTTAGAAGATCATTGTTGAGACAATACAACATGTCTTTTTCATAATAACTGAGAGGTCTATATTGAAGAAAAAATACATTATAGCAAACAGAAGAATCAATCTCTGTGCTGCAACACCATGTGCTTTTGTCACCATTTTTCTGAATGTGAAACTAGGTAAGAAAACACATAGATAGCAGACTCTTCATGAGTCCTTGTCTAAACTTCCTCTCAAGTTCTCATCCCTATTTATCAAAACATTTTAGAAAGTTGAGCAAAAACTGGTTCAAAGGTTGTACCATATTTACCTACCCCCCAAAAAAATCAGTTGCAACCAATGAAACACTTTAAAACAAGTGTAGTTTAACTTTTACAAAGTTTCCCAAGGTCCAAATATATTTGTGACAATAAATTCAAGTTCCAGAAACCATATTTTTCTCCATGTACATAATTGTCCCTAAAATTCTAATGCCCCAGTGCCTGTCTCATCACTCAGCTCATATGGGATAGCAGGTCATTATTTATCAACTACCATGCCATGTAAAGGGGTTTATATTGATACATAGGTATATGGGAGGATGTTAGGGCAAGTGTAGTGTGTCCAAGTTTGTGGGTACTACTCCATAGCACTACTATGGAGCCTGCTGATATTCTGTCTCAGAGTCTTCTGCGAGCAGGCTGCAAGCATACTTTAGAGCTACAGAGCTATGGGCAAACCCCCCTGGGGCAAGTTACTACTTTTTACTGGATTATTTTTGGGGGAGCCATAGAATAGCTCCGGAGATTTGCTTTACAAAACTCAAGTAGCTGCAAATTAGTCTTGAATGAAAGTCATCACGGGAGCCATGGAATGGAGCCCTATTTGAATTATCTTAATTAAAGATCTAGTACCCTCATGTTATATTTGTAGTAAGTATGATTTTACAGTGGAGGTCTGGAAATAAGGGGATGAAGATCTTGATTCAGATCTAGGTTCCCATATCGCCCACTCTTGTTTTATGATATTTGATAATTTGATTCAAAATGTATACCATTTTACCCTACTGTATTAATTAAAGCTGTTTATGTAAGAATATTTTCACAGCTTCAAGATCAGTGATGGATATGTACTTAACTTGAAGTACTGCAGGATCCATTTAATTTGTTTGCCATACACTTAGTAAAAATGACTAAAGGAACGTTGACACCCAGTATATAATTAAGTTTAAACTAAAGCATTCCTTGCTAAGTATTCCTAGCAGCTGTTTGTTTTTTTATTATATATAATTTTTACAGCAGTTATTAAATGTCCCTGATTTTGCCCTCAGGGTATGCACCAGTGCGGATGAGCCTGGAATATTTAGTTACAATCATAACTTTCTCCTGTTTTGAAAACCATATTTCTTTATGTATCTGATGTGATTTAACAATGATTTAACTGCGTTTTGACTTCATCATTATATAAATAGTGGTAAATAACAACTGACACATAGCACTGTGTGAAATGCAGTTCTGTTTCACTGAATAGCATCAAAGCAAAAGTGGCAATTTTGATTACAAATGTTTGCATGAGATTGGAAAATATGAGGGTGTTATACAGGTATAAATAAAGTGGCAAGTTAACATTGTGTAAATATTTTTTCTTGAAATCACAGAATGAGGTGGATTAATAGGAAATAGAGGTACAAGAGCTGGTGAGTAGACTAGATCATAAGAAGGGAAATATGTGTTGGAGAAAGAAGGCTTACTTTGTACAGTTCATAAGGGACATGCTCTCATACTCCAGAGCTGCACTGTGAGCTGCATGGGAAGCTTGGGGGCCACAGGAGACCCAGGCTACATGTTCACCACCCGTGTTCGACATTATATCTCTACTTTTATTCTCTGTGAATATGAATTACTGTAACTATCTACTCATTTGACACAAATGTATTATTTGGCCTGTCGTTCCACATAGCACAGTTACTAACTTCATCATTTAGCAATTAATCCACATATTGCAGATCAGAGGAGATCTAAAAAGGTTTAACTTAATGGACTAAAATTATTTGCTCAACCTCAATTACTTTGTAACTATGTAATATCAACATGTTTGATCAATATTTCAATAGTTATGTGGTGGCTTTACTCTTGTACATCTAATGTATTTCTTCTTTGTTATCTTTGATGCATTGGCCTTCACAAATGTAAACTGTGCTTATGGAAGTCTTTGCATAATATTGCATACGTATATTATTCTAAAAATATATAATGTGGTGGCTGCAATTGAAACAAGTAGAGTATGTAAAATATATCAAGTAAATCAGCAATGGGAGTGATTTTCAATGGCAGATATTTAGAATAAGTAACAATGAAAAGAACACGTATATAATTTATCTTTACATAACATTAAGGAAATATATAGTTAAAGAAACCCTGAAGTCACCATATGTGATATCTGCACCATCTGAGGATAGAAAAACATATTGAAAACGTGCTTTCCCTTTTTTCAAATTGATGCTTGAAGTAAGTAACCTGCACTTGCATTCTTAGCACACATAATAAGTTGCACCAGCAAGTGGAACTAATAAGAATCGATGTGCAGGTTGTAGAAGAAACTGTTACAGTTCCCATATTTAGCTCTATATTAGATATATTTTTGTTTTTCATCTATTATACAGTGTGTAGACATACAGCTCAATGGTTAAGAAGCAGGAGTGAGACCTTGCAGAAAGTGGTTCTAGTACAAATAAAGCCCTTTTTAATAGTAATTTTTATTTTATTTTGCAAAAAATGTAATAGGTGATACATGACAAACATGGTTACAGTAATGTTGCATAGTAAAAGTGTTATGTTACAACCAGACTCTTGAGTTCAAGGGGTGATCCTTTTGGGCTCCACTTTCACCAGGTATGCCCAGTCAAAAGCCCTCTCAGACAGGACTGAATTCAATTGGGACTGTACAATTTTGTATGGGATTAATACAATGGATCTCTGTCAAGCCCAAGGGGACCAATGGACTTTGGAACAGTCTGGCATTGGTTAATATTTGTATATTGTTATATATTTCTGTTCTGTCATATTGTAATAAATTTTGTTGCATATGTTGTACCTGGCAAATTTAAGTAAAAAAGAAGAACAATTTAAAAATGATAATGCTGGCTGTACAAAAAACAGGTTACTACACAAGTTAACAACTGTAATACCTATATATATATGTTATACCTAGATTTTTAAATATTTGTGTTGTTTATTTCTTTCACGTGGTATTAATTCAATAGTAAATATTTTGTAGTGAAAAGCAAATACAATCACTTTCTGCAAATTACAGGTATTAACACATCACCCTGTCGAATACTTAAAGTACCACTGTAGTTTAGTAAAAAAAATTGCAGACTTGTAACAAATAACTGGAACAAAATGTAACAAAATAACTTGAGTGTATATGTAAGGTAGGAATATAAAAGTATTTTTAAAGAAAATCGTATATATTAGCTGGGATTGCTTATGTCTTGGGGGATTCAATCTTGTCTAAACGCGACCCACAGCTTACTTACACCAAAGAGGTCCCGCAACAAACCACTTACAAAATGTAGCACTAATTAAGCACATAAAAAAGCCATCCTGTATTTTTATTGGCAGTGAACGTGATTTTTCGGTCTTAGAATTAATAGCACAACATTCCCAAACTATCAAATTGGCAAAAATAAATATTTGATTTCATGTTCATCATAAAGACCTACGGGCTTCAACCTCCAAGCACGTAGGACTTTGAAAATAAATGTAGGTTGGATTCAAAAGTCCTATGGGCTTCAATGAGCTCCAAGCCTGTAACTCCTTATTCAAGCCCATATGACCTTGAAGGTCAATTAAACGTGAAATCAAGTATTGCGATTTGGTGATGTGCCAGCTTGGGAATGTTGTGCCTTTAATCCTCATGTTAGCCATTGTGTTCCCCATCATTTACAGTGCTTTACAGTGCTGTCTTGAATTTATATTTGCATTTACAGTGCTCCAAGATTGCAGGCTTGAAACACTAGTTACGGCCTTGGTGCTGCAATCCTGTTCAAGCACAGAAGTGCTTAATGCTGATTGCATGGTTTGTGATTAGCTGGAAGGGGGACGTCCTTGCGGTGCCAGCCAATTGAATACCAGCGTAAGAATAGTGCTACGCAGGGCCATAACCAGATCACAGCAAATTTCCGATTTGCGGCTGAGTTACGGCCCAGAATTAAATGAGGCACTAAATCTTGTAAGTTGCAGTTGGAATAAAAAATATATGGAGAAGTTGGAGTGCGTATTATTTCCTGCTTTCCTGTGGTACTGTTGGTGCTTCCTGGTAATTATTATCCTGATATTGATCCATATGCTCCTAGCACGGATACAACGGATCTCACAATTCTGCTGGGTAGGACATGTCTAGGATCTTTTCAATCCAAATGAAGCAGTTGAATGTGACATGTTATATTTTTTACATTATCTCTAAGTTACATTCATTGTTCTATTTCTCTACCGCATGGCATGTACATTTGTGTTCACATTGGAACGTCTAAATTAAGTTTAAAAAAAAGGAATTTCCTGCTCAGAATTCTGAGAAATATGGTTATTCCACTGTATTCCGGTAACCTGGAAAAGGACGTGCAAATGTGAATGTGTATTACACAGCTTAAAGCAAAGCCAGGATGGATTATGAACAAGCCAAGAAACCTACCGAGAGACAGCTGTTTTGAGGTTACTGCCTCAGTAAATAGTACATTTGTGTTAAATAACAGAATTTCTCAGAATTCTAAGCATGGAATACGTTGTTTGACTTATTTTAGATGTCTAAATGTGAACACAAGTGTACTATTCATTTACTATATATATATATTGTAACAGAGTGAAGCAAATAATGTCCCTAGAGATGGGTTTAATTAAAGAGGCTGGAAGATCTCTCTGGAGAAAGAAAGAGGTAACTCCGGGCAGTGTTAAGAAGCTAATTGAAGCCCAGCTGTGGATTGCCTTTAAGACCAACCACAGCAGAGAGACGGGTGGAGTCTCTCTCAGTTAGGCTTGGGCCTAAGCAGCGTGAGCAGTGTGTGGAATATGCTCCTGTTGGTAAGCTGCTGTTAGCAGCAAAAGAGCAAGCTACAGAGAGAAGCTTGCTGACTGTACCTGCTTGGATCTCTAATCTGTTGTGTGATTTGGATTGAGAGACTGAAGCTGTGTTCCAGAGATTGCAGTCAGAAGACTGCTGTGTTCCAGAGATTGCTCGCAGAGAAAGCTGTGTCCCAGAGATTGCAGTCAGAAGACCACTGTGTTCCAGAGATTGCTCGCAGAGAAAGCTGTGCTCCAGAGATTGCTCGCAGAGGAAGCTGTGTTCCACAGGATGTGAGTAATGAATTATATTTTCCTTACAAGAATCTGTGTAAAGTAACCCCAGGTAGAAGGCAGCAGTCTAACTGCGAAATTAACAGAGTTTCTCAAAAGACTGTTTAAGGGTCCCTGGAGGAGCATTTCGGAGAGACCGTCGGGCCGAATGCTCAACTTTCTACTGAGGACTGTGTGTTTTGCTTTACCTTTGGCTGATGTAAGCCATTATGTGGTGTCAGAAGGTAGCAGGTCAAACTACCACAATATATATTACATTATAAATATTGCTATTATAGTCTAAAATAAAAAATCTTTCTGTTGAGCTCGACAAAACATATAAACTAATAGTTGAACTGACAGGTGGTGGTATAGTCTGCACATTCAGCAATAGATATCATCATCTTACTCTGAAATTCTGTGCATACAAAATGTAGACAGACTTACAATAGAAAAAAATGTGTGCATACTGTGATTCATGCTGATATGGCAATTTAGAGTGAAATTGCTTAAAAATGTTGAAATTTTAATTAAGGACTTGAGTTATTATGTTACTGCTGAAAACAGACAAGTAAATGATAAATTATTTCACTAATGGCAAAAAGCATGGTGCCATAAGTCTTCTACCTAATGCTCTGAGTGGCTGCTAAATAATTATGAATATCACATCTGTTAAAGTCAAACCAATATTTACTAGCACATAAACTATAGCACTTTGATAAACATAGAGCAGGCTAAAGGCCAAGATCAGTTATGACAGCGCTGAAATCTATATCATTAGTGTGCACATAACTGGCTGGATAATGGACGGTGTAAACCAAACAATAAATGTTGGAATAGCTTGTAGATTGAGTTCCTCGGATCCTGTAAATGTATCTAGGGATATCTTGTCTCTCCTACTGCCTACATAGCATCTTTTAAAAAAAAGTGAAATTTACACATTATCGTCATGCTTTTTACTTGCTGAAACACTACACTGTTTTCATGCCTAGAGCTTATTATGTCTTGAGAATAGCATCTTATTGGGCTCTGCTGTGTGTGGGAGTTTCTGCTGTTCTATACTAATGCTATTATTGTGGGAAAGAGGTTCCACTTGGAAAGCTACAAAGCATCAAGTTATTCACTTAGATTTAACATATTTAGTTTGCCCGTTACAGTACAACAGTTCAAGCAAACACCTTGTAGCAAATATCGACTTTGAATGCAACAACATAACCAATTCAATACTCTTTCAGAACATAAATATAACTAGAATACGAAATCTATATTTAAGTTTCTCATAATATTTTTTGTGTTTCTACTGTCATTATCCTGCTGTGGAATCTGTTACTATTGCCATGTAATGGGGACTCTTATTTGTGACTATCATTTCATGCTTTATAGGATGTACAAAATAAATCAGCTACTGCTTCAGGCTGTATTCTGGCTCTGAAATATGTTTCCATCTCTTGCATTGCATCTTTATGATCATCTAGAATTGATGAGTCATTGCAAAGATGATATACTATTTTAGTGTACCAAGTATTCCACTGCAAGTTACTTAAACTTCATAACTAATTTATTTTATTTTTATGCAGAATGTTTGCTCATTGTGCTAGCAAGTCATTAAAACTCACATACAGTACCTTTCGTAAATATTTCTCCCATTTGGACCTTTTCACATTTTGTTGAATTAATTTAATTGTGAATTTAACCATTTGATTTACACAACATACTTAAAGGGACACAGTCACCCTAACAAAATGTTTGTTTCTTCTTAAAGTGCAATAAAAACTGAATACGCATTGTATTAGTTGTTTTCTCTACAGTGGATTATTCTGCATTATTATTCTGCATTATTTGTACTGCATGATTATCCTAGTGTGCAAATCGGTATACTAATTTTGGCTCATTCTGCTTGATAAGGGTGAGGAAGGAGCTATAAATACATAGTAACATTGGGGTTAGTTGTGCTTGCCAAAACAGTTTGTTACTGGTTAGCACATCACAAGTAGTAACTTGTAATCTTGAGCTTTACATTTGCGTAATAATGCAGCACAAGCAATGGTGATTATGAGCCACATACAATTTGAAGCCCACAACTTGATCGTCTCCTATGCTATTCACTTGCTCAAGGCCGCAAGTTACGGGCTTAAAGCCAATACCGTAAACCGTGCACTGGTTCGGAGCAGTTCAGGGTGGGAACGTGATCAAGCCCGTAACCGCCCATTTCGAATCAGCCAATCGAAAATTAGACATTATTATGGCAGTAAAACATGGAGGTTACATGTCAATCAATTAGTTTCGGGGGTCCGATATGGAATCAGATTCTCAAACCTGCAAAAGAAAGAATGATGAAAATTAATGCCAATACTGTTCTAGTCCATGTGGGTGGAATGATATGTATTAACTCATTGATACCCAAGATCAATTTAACCCCAAAATGATAATGTCTATCATTGCTTTCTCCGTTATTTATAGTGCAGTAGTGATTTTTTATTTGTATTTACAGTGCTACAAATAGGTGTTTAACCCCCTTGCGGGTCCTCTCTAGCACTCTTAGGATTTTTTTCTTCATTTCATTCACGGTGTGAAAACATTTGCGGGTTTGGGGAAATTGAGCAATTGAATAGCGATTTGCGATTTTAGCCTTGCAAAAGTGACAGATTAAAGGCTTCTGGAGGCTGTAAGTTACGAGTTTAACCATCACCATTTTTTTAAGGCCGTAACTTGGAAGCCGTTTAGAATCCGCAAAAAGACACCAATTGAATAGCAAATTAGCTTTGCGGCCTCACTTCGGGCTACCGGATCTCCCGAAACCTCAATTGAATGGGGGTCTATGTCAGCAATGAAAAAAAAGACTTCTTGAATTTTTATACTGTAACAAAAACATAATTATGCTACAACAAAAAAGACATAGTGAAGACCCCTGGCCAATACTTTGGCTGCAATTACAGTTGGGATAATTTCTCCAACCTTTGCTCAATTCCTACAATTATTGTCCATTTCTCTTGGTAAAATATCTTAAACTCTATCAACCTGAATGGAGACCATTGGTAAACCTTAATTTTCAGGTCTTGCCAGAGATTCTCAGTCAGATTGAAATGTGGTATTTAACATAGCTGTTTAAGACATTCAGGTTCTTGGTTTTAAACTACCCCAATATAGTTTTGGCTGTCATGATGGGCTGTATTTGAATGTGAGCCTGCAGAATAATGAAATGATGACATGACCCTTGCTAAATATGTACTGTATCTATGAAGAATCTAAATAAATGTATGGTGATTGAAGCCACCAAATCCTCATTTTCTGGCCTTCCTGGAGCAGGCCTCGTCTTGCTTGATTGAAGACTTTTGATCCTCAGTCTTCTAGGCAATGGAAAATCCCATCTGAAAATAAGAAAGCAGCCTCTCTATAAAGAAAATACGTAAAACTAACAGAGCTCCTCCTAAAAGTAGCTCCTGTGCCCAATGAAACAGGTGCCAATTGTATTTCTGCCAATAAGCATAAAGCAGTTGAAATCTGTACAGTCTGATTGGTTAAATGAAGAGACTGAAAGCCTTTGTGTTCTGATTAGTTTATGTTTAATCAACCAGAGAGAGTTCTATTTTCCCCATTCTGATTGGTTAACATAACAACAAATTAGAATAGAGGAGCTTTATCTTATTGACTACTGAAGCAATCAAGAAGGGAAGATAATGTACATTGTATGACTCCCCTTGTTAATAATAGACATTAAGAGATATGGGGACAAAAATGACCCTGATATGTGATAGGGACTATGTGTATATATTGGGACCCCATTGGGGCACTTAAGGTAAGTGGGGGAGATGGTCCGTAATATACAAGAGCTTTTAGGGAAAGGAATGGCCTAATTAGGTAGGGGGTTTATTACGGATTAATAGGCCCACCACTCCAAAACAGAGGGGTAGGGGAAAAGCACCTGACAGGATTTGGGATATTTTTTAGATATTTTCTGATTCTTTGTTCTCCAGAATGTACCACTGCTTTCTTTTTATAGCTCCTTGTTATTCACAATTCTGTTTGTTTTCATACACTCTCCTTCCGGAAACAAGTATATTTATTCTGAGTTCAAGTGACACAATAATTACATGGAGGTGGACTCCATTCAACCCATTATTGGGCTCTAAAGACAACTGGTTCAAGACAGTTTAGATTTGATTGTATACAATTTTTAAAACTGCAGACATTCAATGGGATCATTATTTAGCTAGTGGTATCAGCATTTTTATTTTATACAGTGTAATGTTAACCCCTTATTATGCTATATTAATATTTTAGGTGCACATTTTGCATTTTAATCAGACTGAAAATATGTCAAGCACATCCAGCCCTATTAAATTCTCCCAACGTTAAAACTTGTAGCCCATAAACGAACCCGGCAGACCTACGGCTATTAAATTGGGCTCTTACAGCGACCCATAAACAATCTGCGGGTTACAGTCGGAAAAACACTATGGGCTGTCGAAATCGGAATTTGGTTGCCGCAAAGTCTTTGTTCTATCAAGCCCATAAGTGTTACATTCGCTAATCGCTATTAAATTGCTACGAATCCACTGGCGTACAAACCCGTACACTGCAAATGGAGCCAAAAACCCTACTGGTACTAGAGAGGACCCACTAGGGGGTTAACGTCCTATCCGTAGCACTGTAAATGCACATTAACACACCCTACTGTACTTATAATAAAAGGGAAAATGATGTTAGGCATTAAAATTAATAGCACAACATTCTCAAGCTTGCAAATCTGCAATATAAAAAAAAATTATGTCCCGGCAGTCAATGTGATAATACATATAATAGAACTCGCATGGACTAGAATATAATATTTACGGATTTATTAATATTGCATTATTTCTGAAATGCAGGTCCGATTATAACTTGTGATTCAAACCCGTAAGGGATTGAAATCTAACCTCCATGACAATCTCTTTTACCATTGGCTCTGTCTAAACCCGTAACTACGGGTTTGACTAATTGATAGTGTTCACAGCCGCACATGCAATGTGCGTGAGAATGGTTTACGGGTTTAGACGTCGGCCACGTCTGTTGCGGGTTCGGATATTTTAATAGTTTTATAACTCCGCCAAATTTCAAGCATGCAGGCTTTGCGGGTGTATTGGTACAGCTACGGGCTTGAAATTTAACATGGCCCTTGATTATAAATGTGTTCATAGAAAACATGCTAACTGAGACTCTGAGAAATTATAAAAAAAAATATTTTTAGCAGCTTTCTACATACAAAACATGTAATGCACATCTTGAAGCTTTCTGATGGACATTATCTTAGAAAAAAACACCTTCATGCCCTCAGTGTTAAAATCTAAGTATAAACGGAAAAAAAAACCTTGAGTTCATATTTATACTGTTCTGTGGTGTTATTTCCAGAGGGTTATAATTTCCAAATTCAATAAAAAATATAAATAATCTAAACAGGGGAAAACACAATGAGAAATCCTGTTCTTCACAGCTTCTAAGCGCTGCAGTAACTCACCTGCCCATGTGAACGTGCATTAGACAGGTGATTTTTCTGAAGCTTATTTCCAGCTATTACTGGCTGCTTCTAGCCCTCATCCAGCCCCGGGTGATCGGAGCCAATCAGCACATCTGTGTTATTCTCATTGGTTTTCCATGGGAGCCTGCAGTGGTAGGAGTCTACTTGCTCCCTGTTTATGAATGCTATTGGTTAAGAAACACTCTGGTTTATTCATATTACAGAGCAGTGATTGAGCAAAAGGATTGAGACACCTGTCCACGGTTGGCTTTCTATGAACTAGAAATTCTTTCGTTAAATTCCAACAAAGCATCAGAATTCCTAACTAGAAATGTCCATCAGAGTCAATTAGGCATCTGAAGGATATGGAAGAGCTGTTTGGTGAGTGCATGGCACCTCCACATACAGCCATACTCTTGACTTCCAAACCGCATAGAACTTATTCGGCATCACCAGCAGATCCTATATTCCTCTGTATCTCATGCACCAGCACTCTGTTTCTAACCACTCCTCTTCTCTACCCGTTGTTCACTTAAGGTGGATTAGCCAAAGATTCTGCTCAGAAGATAATAGATATTGAATGAATAAAAGCGATTTAACATAGAGACTGAAATATCAGTGTAAGAAATTAATAACTAAAAATAAAATAAAACACTTTCTGCAGTGTACAATGCTTCCCTAGGCTGCTGCACAGATTATAAAGGATAGTAATTACGTAAGCGAATTGTTAAGATTATCTCAAGCAATCATTTTCATTGTACTTATTATAACTGCATTGTTTTAACATTTCAACGTTTCTTCATTCTCATTGTATTTCAGGGGTGGTTGGTGATCTGAAATTTGTGACTACTTCATAAAATTTGTCCAGACACGTTTCAGTTATATTATGGTGAATTAGGGTGATGAAATGGTGATTCCCCATAGAAAACTTTGCTTACTTGCAAGGAAAATTGTCTGAACAGATGTATTGAAATTTAGTGTGATTGCATTAGTGTCCATTCTTTGTTTGATGAGCATGCTTAGTAGAACAAAAACAGCTTTCTGGCCTAAAAAAATGGAGCATTAGGCACTTCTTAATAAAATAACATACATGAAAATAAATAGATACATAGATACAAAGGTATATTATAATCATAGTAAAATCCAGAAATCTGTCATGTCACTTTCATAATCGTTTTGTTAACTTTGGAGGTTTAAAAATTTCCAGACGAAGCTCATTATGAAAATAATACATATGGCTAAAAACTATTTTTCTTAGACATTATAGTTACATTTCGGACTAAAGATATGTAGAGATAGCATGTATTAATGGTATGTGTATATATATATATATATATATATATATATATATATATATATATATATCATATACTATGATATTATTTATAATAGGATATTGTGCTAATGTATATGGAGCCTCATTCAATTCGGAGGCCGTAACTCACGGGATGTAGGCTGTATGTCTGCGGGCCTGCTGCGGGATACACAGCGTCTTTGACTTACTGTGCTATTCAACTGATCAAGCCTGCAAGTTATAAGCCGAAAGCCGAAACTGTAAACCATGCAATGGTAAGTAGTATTTCGGTACGTGATCATGGTCAATTAAGCAGGGCTGTAACTCCTGAGTTAGAAACAGTCAATAGAAACGGAGCCTGTCATCATTACGTCAGCAAAACATGGATGTGACATGTCAATCAACTCGCGATTCAGGGTCCGATATGTTATCGGACCCGCAATGTACAAAATAATAAAAATGAATGCTGATAGAGTGAGATCGATATTAACCCTGTATTGAAACATAAAATTTAATTATTTTTTAATGTCGATTTGTGGGCTTGAGACTGTTGTGTAATTAATTCTAATGTCTTTTATCCCTTTCCCCGTATTTTAATGTACAGTATTGATTTTTGATCTGCATTTACAGTGCTCAGGACATGTTTTTAAGCCCTTTGCGAGCCCTCCTTGGAACTCGTAACTTGTGTTCCGACTTTTGACGTTTGAGGCCACACCCCATGGTTAGCGAGGGGGACTCGGAGCAATTGAGTAGCGATTTGCGATTTTAGTATTCAGAACTCTTACGGCCATGAAAGATCAAAGGCTTGGAGGGGCCTTAACTTGCGATGTTAACCATTGCAAGGAATCGGAGGCCGAGGCCCATAACCCAATCAGAGTCCACAAAAAGACTCCAATTGAAAAGCCAAAGTTACGGTCTCCATTACGGAAGCCGGAATCTCCCGATGCCTCAATTGAATGAGGCTCATGGATTTTTTCTTGTTAAAAATAAATGCTTATATGTCTTCTTGTCTAAGTCCCAAGTGGATTTACCTTAAAAGACAAGTGGATTTACCTTAAAAAGTAAAGGCTAATAAACTGCAGAGTGCACTAATTGTGCCCAGGTGAGAGGGGTGTGGCTTGACTGTTAAACTTGGATAAAAGGTTTGTGAGCTAGTTTGGGTTCTGTTTACAAGTGGATTCACCTTAAAAAGTAAAGGCTAATAAACTGCAGAGTGCACTAATTGTGCCCAGGTGAGAGGGGTGTGGCTTGACTCTTAAACTTGTATAAAAGGTTTGGGAGCTGGTTTGGGGTCTGTTTACAAGTGGATTTACCTTAAAAAGTAAAGGCTAATAAACTGCAGAGTGCACTAATTGTGCCCAGGTGAGAGGGGTGTGGCTTGACTGTTAAACTTGGATAAAAGGTTTGTGAGCTGGTTTCGGGTCTGTTTACAAGTGGATTCACCTTAAAAAGTAAAGGCGAATAAACTGCAGAGTGCACTAATTGTGCCCAGGTGAGAGGGGTGTGGCTTGACTGTTAAACTTGTGTAAAAGGTTTGTGAGCTGGTTTGGGGCCTGTTTACAAGTGGATTTACCTTACAAGTAAAGGCTGATAAATTGCAGAGTGCACTAATTGTGCCCAGACGAGAAGGCAGAAGTTTATAGAAACCGGAGAAGGGGAACTTGTGAGCTTGCGAACATTTTCAGTATCAAGTGCAATTCTAGTAAAAGCCTAGGAGTTTAAATAAAAGAAGGGCCTTCAAAGAAAAGGGGGGCAGATTTATAGTGCAAAGGAGGAAAACTTTATATAAATATATTATATTCTTTATTTTTCCCACTGAAATTTCGTAGACAATAATAATAATTATGAGTCAGTCCAGTGGCAACCTTATTCAGTGTACATCCTGTCAAATGTATGCACTACTGGAACAGATGATGCAGGGTCCTTACCTCTGTGACAGGTGTGAGCATGTTGCCTCTTTGGAAGCTCAAATTGAAGATCTGGAGAGGAGAATTGCAGCACTTAGTGATATTGCTCCACTGGAAAGGGAGTTGGTGCTCACGGAGCACAGTTTAGCTGGGCCTAGTATGGAGGGAGGAGCTGGGGCTAGTGAGCATGGCCAGGGAGGTAGCTGGGTTACAGTTAGAAGGGGAATCAGAGGGTACAGGAGGAGGCAGGCCAGTTCTGAGTTGGCAAACAACAACAGATTTGCCAGATTGAGTGAAACTGTTGGCGATGTCCATTCAGGAATGGCAATGCCAGATAGAGCTGTTCCCTCTAACAGCCGGGCGAACAGCTCTACTGGAGAAGAGGGAGGGCAGAATAGGCAGAGCAACAGACATGTTTTGGTGGTAGGGGACTCTATTATTAGGAAGGTAGACAGGGTAATTTGTCACCCAGATCCCAGCAATCGAACAGTTTGCTGTCTCCCGGGTGCTCGGGTTCGGCATGTTGTGGATCGGGTGGATAAATTATTGGGAGGGGCTGGTAATGAACCGGCGGTCTTGGTACACATTGGTACCAATGACAAAGTTAGTGGAAGATGGAGCGTCCTAAAGAATGATTTTAGAGAATTAGGGAATAAGCTTAAAGCAAGGACCTCCAAGGTAGTATTTTCTGAGATACTACCAGTGCCACGTGCTAGCCCAGGGAGGCAGAAGGAGCTTAGGGAGGTTAATGCGTGGCTAAAAAAGTGGTGCAGTGCAGAGGGTTTTGGGTTTTTAGAGCACTGGGCTGACTTCTCACTTGGGTACAATCTCTATAGCAGGGATGGATTGCACCTTAATGATGAGGGCGCTTTTGTGCTAGGGAATAGGATGGTAGAACGGCTGGGGGAGTTTTTAAACTTGTAGGTGGGGGGGAGGGACTATATAGAAGTATTGGGGTAAATAGGGTAGAGAGGGAAAGGGATGAATTATTTACCCATGAGGGAGGAGAAGGGGGGAGGGTTACAATAGAAAGTAGGGAGATATTAATAGGGGCCTCAAATACAGTGGCAGGCACTTCACATCAGCAGAGCCATAGCAACATAAAGTGTATGATTGCAAACGCAAGAAGTTTGCCTGGGAAAATGGATGAGCTAGAAATATTAGCAGTACAAGAAAAATGGGGTTTAATAGGCATTACGGAAACATGGTGGGATGAATCTCATGACTGGACTGTTAATCTGGATGGTTATAACCTATTTAGGAAAGATAGGGGAAATGGTAAAAGAGGAGGAGGGATCTGTCTTTATGTTAAGCCTGAATTTAAGCCTATAGTTAGAGAAGATATTTATGCTGGCACTAACGGCATCATTGAATCCTTGTGGGTTGAGCTAAATAGTGGAGGAGCTAATTCTAAATGCATATTGGTGGGAGTATGCTATAAACCCCCAAATATAGCTGAAAGTGAGGAAATACAATTATTGTTACAGATTGGAAATGCAGCTAAGCATGGGCAAGTTCTAATAATGGGAGACTTTAATTACCCTGATATAAACTGGATAAACGAGACCAGCAGCTCAGCTAAGGGGAGCAGGTTCTTGAGTACACTCAGGGATCATTATCTAGCCCAGGTAATACAAGAACCTACTAGAAATGGGGCCATCTTGGATTTAGTCATCACAAGTAATATTGATATAATATCAAATGTAAAAATAGGGGAACCCTTGGGGAACAGTGATCACAACACAGTCTCATTTGAGATTGAATACAAAAAACAGAGTTGTAAGGGGCCAACAAAAACTCTAAATTTTAAAAGGGCTAACTTTAATGGGCTACGGGCAGCAATACAACATATAGACTGGGACAAAGAACTTACAGGGAAGAATACTGAAAATAAATGGACAACATTCAAATCCTTACTAAATAAACATACTCATCAGCATGTACCATGTGGAAATAAAATAAATAGGAGTAAATCACATCCCATGTGGCTTAATAATGACTTAAAGATCATGATGAGGAAAAAGAAATATGCATTTAAATTATACAAGCAGGAGGGAACAGAGGCATCTTTATGTGACTATAAGGAAATCAACAAGGCTTGCAAAAGGGCTATTAGACTGGCTAAAATAGAAAATGAGAAGTCAGTTGCAATGGAAAGTAAGACTAACCCTAAAATATTGTATAAATATATTAATGGTAAGAAGGCCAGGAAGGAATCCATAGGACCATTACAATGTGACACAGGCCCTCTGATAATTAGTGACCAGGAAAAGGCAGATGAGCTAAATAGGTTCTTTTCGTCGGTTTACACAAGGGAGGTACCAGTGGTTGGGACACTGCAACATAATGGGGCTACACTACCTTCACTAAATAATTGGTTAACGCAGGAAGAAATACAAAAGAGGTTGGAGAAAATAAATGTTAATAAAGCCCCAGGTCCTGATGGAATACATCCAAGGGTACTGAGGGAGCTGGGTTCTGCAATAGCCAAACCATTATATCTAATCTTTAAAGACTCGCTCACTACAGGGTCTCTACCAGATGACTGGAGAAAAGCAGAGGTGATACCTATATTTAAGAAGGGATCTAGAGCATATCCGGGGAATTATAGACCAGTGAGCCTCACTTCTGTAGTTGGGAAGCTTTTAGAAGGGTTAATAAGGGACAGAATACAAGAATATGTCTATTTGAACAGGATCATAGGTAGCAGTCAACATGGATTTATGAAGGAAAGGTTGTGTCAGACCAATCTAATTAGTTTTTATGAGGAGGTTAGTAGGAACTTGGATCAGGGCAACTCAGTGGATGTAGTCTTTTTAGATTTTTCAAAGGCATTTGATACAGTGCCACATGGAAGACTAGTGAGCAAACTAAGGGATACAGGAATTGCAGTAAATATCTGCTCATGGATCGAGAGCTGGCTAAAAGACAGGAAGCAAAGGGTTGTTGTAAATGGAACATACTCCGATTGGTCTAATGTGATAAGTGGGGTTCCTCAGGGCTCAGTATTGGGTCCTCTCCTTTTTAACATATTTATTAATGACATTGAAGTAGGACTCGAATGTAGTGTCTCCATTTTTGCTGATGACACTAAGTTGTGCAAGGTAATAAAATCAGATAATGATGTACTTTCCCTACAAAAGGATTTGCATAAATTAGAGAAATGGGCGGCTAAATGGCAGATGAGATTTAATACAAATAAATGTAAGGTTATGCATTTGGGAAGGAACAATAGCCAAGCAATCTATAATCTTAATGGAGCAAATCTAGGGGTATCAGATATTGAAAGGGATTTGGGAGTACTAGTGGACAACCACCTAGGTAACAGCGCTCAAAGCCAAGCAGCGGCTGCAAAGGCAAATAAAATATTAGCATGTATTAGGAAGGGTATAGAAGCCAGGGAAGAAGATATAATTCTGCCACTATACAAATCTCTAGTACGCCCTCATTTGGAATATGGAGTACAATTTTGGGCACCACCTCACAAAAAAGACATTTTAGAGCTGGAAAAAGTACAGAGAAGGGCTACAAAACTAATAAGGGGAATGGAGGGGCTAAGTTATGAAGAAAGACTAGCAAAATTAAACTTATTTTCGCTAGAAAAAAGGCGTCTAAGAGGAGATATGATTACGTTATTTAAATACATCCAGGGTCAATATAAGGCTTTGTCAAGTGAACTTTTTGTAGCAAGAGATTTTCAACTGACAAGAGGACATCCGTTGAGGTTAGAGGAAAAAAGATTTCACCTTAAACAAAGAAAAGGGTTCTTCACAGTTAGGGTGGTTAAACTGTGGAATTCTCTACCAAAGGAGGTGGTGACAGCGAATTCGATAGACAACTTCAAAAAGGGGTTAGATATATTTCTGAATAAAGAGGGCATTCAAGGCTATCCTAGATAACTAGCAAGGAATATTGATCCAGGGAGAAATTTGATAGCCAGTTTCTGGGGTCAGGAAGGAATTTTGCTTTTTTTTTTCCTTATGAGACAATTGGCAAAGTTTCAATGGGGTTTTTTTTTTTTTTTTTTTTTATGTTTGCCTTCCTCTGGATCAATTAACAATAATTAACAATTAACAATAATAATAAATAGTCCAAATTAAAAAGATCAATAGAGATCTAAAAAGGTTGAACTTGATGGACTAACTCTTTATTCATTCTCCAATACTATACTATTAATAATTATTTAATCAATAATTTAATTAATAACTAATCCGCATATTGCAGATCAGAGGAGATCTTAACAGGTTGAACTTGATGGACTGAAAGTCTTTTTTCAACCTTAATTACTATGTAACTATGTAACTATGTAACTATATTAAAGTTGGACATTTCAGCTGTGGCACCCTTAAGCTTTTCATCTTGTTTAAATTTTGGACTTGTGCTTTCTTGATACAGTTACTGTTACTGAATTAAACATTTTTGTCAATTGATACTGAAGTATGCAACATGCACTACATGTAGCACGCTTATAACAGTCTGATATATGATATTGAGAGAATGCGGAAGAATTTGAGAGACAAAATGAGTAGCAAAATAAGTAAGCACAAAATATTATATATCACTAAAATGTTTCTAAAAAGTATGGAAGAGATTATTTTTTGCATCTTTCAGTTGTTTTTGACTTCCTGTGACATCATGGACAGTAACACACCAGTTGTGTGTGTGAGAGTGATGCTTACATTTCTGGAGTGCTCTGTTGGCATCTCAATATACATTGTCCTGCTTCTGGGCTAATGAGGAGCAAAGGGTGCAGTTTAAATTTCAGTCTCGCTCAGTTATCAAACAAAGGCTCTGGACATTTGCTGGTTTCTTTCTCCCCCCATCCCTCCCTGCCTCCATATACTAGTGTTAGTTTGGTGTATTCATGACAAACAAGTCTCTTTTTTTCTTGAACTGCAGTGGTCATTTAATGTACATTCCTACCTCCACTAAAATAATGTACCCCAAGCAGAGGGAACATTGACATCTATGCTGTGCCATGTTGCTAAGGAAAACAATAAGCTATTATTATAGTCAAACATTTTCTATATGGTGTTAACTAAACTTGACATTGGGCAATATGGTTTTAATAATAATTACAATAAATACTGTTTTACATCTTCCACTTTTATACACAATTTTTCTTTGCTGCAGGATTTTCTTTACACCATTTCTTGCAGCATCTGTCTCCACGGTTTCTGTCTTTGTAAAATAATAAGCTTTACATTAGTTTTAATGAGTACAATGGCTGTGGTAGCTACTTCCCCCGAGTGCAAGTAGACTCTTAGGGCCTGATTCAATTGCAAGCCCGCAACTGGCGCGATGTTGCAGGCTTGTTGTGGGTCTTCTGTTCATCTGTGGGTGTGTTGCAGGCTCCCGTTCATCTCCGATTACGATGCTATTGAATTGTTCAAGCCTGCAAGTTACTGTCCCAAAGCCGACTTGTAAACAATGCACTGGTTTGTAGCAGTTCATGATCAATTAAGCAAGGCCGTAATCTCCCATTTCGAATCAGCCAATAGAAAATGAGGCTGTCATTATGGCAGTAAAACATTGAGGTTACATCTCAATCAATTAGGTTTGAGGGTCCAATATGCGATCAGACTTGCAAAACCGCAAAATACAGAATTATAAAAATGAAAGCCAATACTGTTCTACTCCATGTGTGTGGCCTGATATGTATTAACCCACTGCTACCCGAGATCGATTTAACCCCAAAATGAGACATAAAAATACATTTTATTGCCTGCTGATTTACGAGCTTGAGACTGTTGTGCAGTTAATTCTGTCTTTCATCGCTTTCCCTGTTATTTCCAGTGCAGTATTGCGAATCCTCTCTAGTACTCATAGGATTTTCTCCTTCATTTGCCATTTATGGGTGTGAAAACATTTGCAGGCTTGGGTAATTGGAGCAATTGAATAGTGATTTGCGATTTTAGCGATCTTAACGCTTGTAAAAGTGGAAGATCCAGGGCTTCGGGAAGCTGTAAGTTTCGGGTTTAACCATTGCAAAGTTTTGAAGGCCGTAACTCGTAACCCGTTTGGAGCCCGCAAAAAGACGCCAATCGAATAGCAAATTAACTTGCAACCTCACTTACGGGCTACAGTAACATGCAAAAGTTCAATTGAATCAGGCTCTTGCTCTCTCAATTCATGCTTTCCTCCCATCTCCGTAAGTAGATTACTGGAAACTAAAATGATTCTATAGTAAGCATAATTGCATGTATTGTGGCATGTAATTTGGGTATGCATATTTTTCACACAGCTCTGAATTACACACTTCCTAATGTCATCTATACTGAAGACCTATCCTAACATTAAAATAGAATCCAAATTTAGAATAAACCTATGGTAAACGTGCATATAAAGAAATATTCTATTCTTATTCTGACATGCACATCACATATAATAGTTGTCAAACTGCGATTTGTCGTCATGCTATGAGCCTCGTGTAGCGAGGAGAGCCGTTGAGGCATTGAAGACTTCCGAGCTCGCAGGACATAGGCAATGAGCGCCAAAGGCGCTCATTGCCCTGCGAGCCTCACAAAGCGAGGCAAGCAGTTGAGGCATTGAAGCACGTAGGACTTAGGCTGAAATGAGCGCTGAAGACACTCCTGTGAGCCCCGTGAAGCGAGGTGAGCAGTTGAGGCACGCGGGACTTAGGCTGCAAGCAGTTGAGGAACGCAAGACTTACTTAGGCTTAGACTTAGATAAAAAAATCTGACCTTGGAATCTCGAAGGCAAAAAAATCTGACCTGGGAAAAATATGAAGTTAACAGCAGAACCCGCGGAAATCAAAAAAGACTAAAAACAAGAAAAATAATACTAAATAAATTAAAACACACTCACACACAGCACAAGGGGAGAGCCAGGAAGCCTTGGAGTGAGGCTGCAAGAAATCGCTGTTTCGTCACTCCAAAATCAGCTATACAAGAAAAAAAATAGAGGACGAAACACTTAAAACAATCTGAAACTGGATAAAAACGAGGCTTAGCAATGCCAGGCACACGGTACATAGAAAATACACAACGGCAAAGACAATAACACTTACACCAACAACGCCAGACACGTGGGACTTTGAAAATAAAACACCAAAGGCACTCATGGAGAGGCCCAAGATGAGTGCCAAAGGCCATAGGCCTTTGCCACTCATCACGAGGCCCCCACAACTTGGATCTAGACTGGCTCAAGCCCGTAACTCTGTAGTCATTTGGAGGCCCCAAAAGATGCCAATTGAGTACAAAAATGAACTGACAACCTCACACACAGCACGAGGGGGGGGGGGAGGCAGGAAGCATGTAAGTAAGGTTGAAAACTAATTTGTTCCGCAATTGGCATTTTTTTGAGGTCTCAAAACAGGTAAGTGAGAAAAAAGTGGCGGCCGTAAAGACGTAATTTATTTTCAAGGTTGCAAATAGGAAAACCATTTTGAACTTGGGGAAATTGATCAATTTCCCAAGCCTGAAAATGGTTTCAGACTTGTACAGCACCGAGCAGGGAGAGGTAGGAGAAAGACACAGGGAAAGCAGAGGGGGGAGAGGGTGGAAAGAAACACAGGGGAGGGAAAAAAGGGGAAAAAAATCACAGGCCAAGGAGAGGGGGTAAAGAGACAGCGGGAGGGAGATAGGGGGAAAAGACACAGGGGAGGGGGGGGGAGACAAAGGGTTGAGAGAGTGGGGAGAGGCTCGAAATATATATATATTAAGGGATTAGAGCAGATGTTCCCAAAACCTGTCCTCAAGACTTCGGTTTAATGGATAAAGATGAGGCAGTTAGAGTCTGCTGAATGCTTATTGTTCCTCCTATGTTCTCACAGTGTGAAACTGAAATCATGGTCTGAGTAGAGTTTTGGGAACCGCCGGATTACGGTATGTTTAGTAGTGTCTTCAAACCCCATATTGCCTTTGAAATATTGCTCATAATTCACAGAGATGAGTCCATTGCTGTAAAACTAAAGATTAAATCATGTAATATAATCCTGCAATTTGTGCAGTAAAATAATACATATCTTTTTCAATCAGGTAAATGGTTTTATATTGCATATTGCATATATTATTTGCATGATTGGAATGAACTAAAAACCTTTTTTAGAGTTTTTCAAGTTCCTACAGCTACTTCTCGCATAAACTGGGATTTAGCACAAAATTAAGTTATACTGCTATTATCATTTCTAGTATCTGAAGCTGTAGCAACATAGAGGTAAAAGCTGTAAATAGTAAAACTTATGCAAGAGATGGCGGCTTTGTTTTTGAATCATTAAATGCTTTCATTTTGCTAAGATGGTGTTGATGGAAGGGTTGCACAAGAGGATCCTTTACATTTTAGACCAATGTGGCTATAAAGAAAATAAGTTAACTTACTTCAAATACATAGTTATACATCGAGTACTAGTACTGCTTGCAGACTTCTGCAGCAAGACACACAGTCACATTAAATGTGAGAACCATAAGTGCAATGTGAGACAAGCAATGGCTGTGGGCTTGAAATTTGTCCGAGTTACTGTGCTATTAAATTTGAACGGGCTGAGAGTTACGAGCTTGAGGCTCAAACCTGTAAACCATTTGTTGGCCTTCGGATTTGTGGCATTGTAGGTGATCAATTAAGCGAACCCATAGTTACGGGTTTAGATGGAGCCAAGGGAAATAGAGATCATCATAATTACGTCATAGAAAAATAAAAGTTGGATTTTAAAGTTCAATTACGATTTGCGATTGGACCCACATTCTAGATGCAATGCAATACTGTAGTAATAAAGCCATAAATATGATATTCTAGTACATGCAAGTTCCATCATATGTATTAACACATTGATTGCCGGGATCAATATACAGTGCCTTGCAAAAGTATTCACCCCTTGACTTTTTACCTATTTTGTTACATTACAGCCTTAAGTTCAATGCTTTGTTAATCTGAATTTGTTGTGATTATCAGAACACAATAGTTTAAGTTGGTGAAGTGAAATGTATATACATAAAACTATTTTTTAGAAATAGAAAACAGAAAATTGGCATGTGCGTATGTATTCACCCCCTTTATTATGAAGCCCATAAAAAGCTCTGGTGCAACCAATTACCTTCAGAAGTCACATAATTAGGGAAATGATGTCCACCTGTGTGCAATCTTAGTATCACATGATCTGTCATTACATATACACACCTTTTTTTGAAAGGCCCCAGAGGCTGCAACACCTAAGTAAGAGGCACCACTAACCAAACACTGCCACGAAGACTAAGGAACTCTCCAAACAAGTAAGGGACAATGTTGTTGAGAAGTACAAGTCATGGTTAGGTTATACAAAAATATCCAAATCTTTGATGATCCCCAGGAGCACCCTCAAATCTATCATAAACAAATGGAAAAAACACGGCACAACATCAAACCTGCCAAGAGATGGCCGCCCACCAAAACTCACAGACAGGGCAAGGAGGGCAATAATCAGAGAGGCAGCACAGAGTCCTAAGGTAACCCTGGAGGAGCTGCAGAGTTCCACAGCAGAGACTGGAGTATCTGTACATAGGACAACAATAAGCCGTACGCTCCATAGAGTTGGGCTTTATGGCAGAGTGGCCAGAAGAAAACCATTACTTTCAGCAAAAAACAAAATGGCATATTTTGAGTTTGCGAAAAGGCATGTGGGAGACTCCAAAAATGTATGGAGGAAGGTGCTCTGGTCTGATGAGACTAAAATTGAACTTTTTGTCTGGCGTAAACCCAAAACATCACATAAACCAAACAACACCATCCCCACAGTGAAACATGGTGGTGGCAGCATCATGCTGTGGGATGTTTTTTTAGCAGCTGGATTGGGAAACTGGTAAGAGTTGAGGGAAAGATGAATGGTGCTAAATACAGGGATATTCTTGAACAAAACCTGTACCACTCTGTGCGTGATTTGAGGCTAGGAAGGAGGTTCACCTTCCAGCAGGGCAATGACCCCAAACACACTGCTAAAGCAACACTTGAGTGGTTGAAGGGGAAACATGTAAATGTGTTGGAATGGCCTAGTCAAAGCCCAGACCTCAATCCAATGGCCTAGTCAAAACCCAGACCTCAATCCCGACCTTAAAGATTGCTGTTCACAAGCGCAAACCATCCAACTTGAAGGAGCTGGAGCAGTTTTGCAAGGAGGAATGTGCAAAAATCCCAGTGGTGAGATGTGGCAAGCTCATAGAGACTTATCCAAAGTGATTTGGAGCTGTGATTGCCGCAAAAGGTGGCTCTACAAAGTATTGACTTTAGGGGGGTGAATAGTTATGCACATTGACTTTTTCTGTAATTTTGTCCTATTTGTTTGCTTCACAATATAAAAAAAAAACATCTTCAAAGTTAAATTATGCAAATCCTTAAACAATCCGTGGTAATTCCAGGTTGGGAGGCAACAAATCAGGAAAAATGCCAAGGGGGGTAAATACTTTTGAAAGGCACTGTAACAAAAAATTTAAAGATAAAATCATTTTTTTGGTGGGCTAATTTGCGGGCTTGAGAATGTAGTGCTATTAATTTTAAGACCTAACATCACTTTCCCTTTTAATAAACGTACAGTAGTCTGGTGATATTTGTATTTAAAGTGCTACGGATTGGACTTTAACCCCCTTATCACTTGGGCTTTGGTCTACATTTGCGTGTGACTTTGTTGCAAATTAATAGCATGATTAGAATTGTAGCGGTTACGGGCTTGACAGATCAAAGGATTTACGGCTGTGAAGTTCAATGTTCCTCATCCCGTAGGCTTTTTTAGCACCAAACACGCAGATCGGCAGTGGCCTGCTTTACAGGGCTAATTTAATAGCTGTAGGTCTTACTTTCTACAATACGAGCTACGGTGTTACACATAGCCCGAATTTAATAGGTCTACAGCTCACTGCCCTGCCTGTGTTATGCCTGGAAGTCATGTGATCTACCCAGATTAAGCTGATTTGACTTCTGTTCTCTTCTTCTCCATGCACAGTGCTGTGATAGCTTTACTCATAGGAATAGTTGGGAGGAGTACAGTTGCATGCATTTTTTCTTTTCATTTCTCCTTTTTTGGTTTAAATGAACCAGAAAATGCACATCAGGGTGCAGATGCTGATGTTGTAGGTCAAACTTGACTTCCAAGTGCTACTTTAACAAAGATGTTAAAAAGGAGAGGACCTACTATTGAATTCTGAGGAACCTCACCTACCACATTAGTACAATCTGAGAATTTTTAATTTACATTAGACCCAAGTTTTCAGTCTTTTAGATAATGTTCTATCTAAATGAATATATATTATTCAAAGTGTAATAACTTTTTGATTCTTATTTATAGAATGTATTTGTATCTGTATATTAACAATATCAACAACTATCATGAATAATTTGTAAATATAGTATTTAACAATAAATGGATCAAAAGTATTTGTAATATGCACCACCTGACAAATACTATAAACTCCATGTTCTTTGTGTATGAGATATGGCACCAGTCAGAAATAAAATTGACACTAAGAAAATACCACAATATATAAAGCAAACATGCCAAGCAAAATGACAAATGATCTATATAAACAATTCCTACATAGCTATATAAAAAAAATCCCCCAAAAAAGCATTTAGACTTTAGATCAGTATTATATTGCCATATTTCGAACAAATCCATTCAGCTAAGTGAGCAAAAACTTCAAGAAATTCCTATGGGAAAAACGCCATGTCACTTACTCAGTAAGAAAACGGAAAGAGTGAAGAACAGTTTTGTACTGAGTCAATTGAGTAGTATCAGATTAATATTACCACATTTTAAAACATTATTTTATTGCAAAATTACATTTTTTTTGGTGATTTTCAACAAAACGATGTTTTGCAATATGGTATTATTAGTCGGATACTACTCAACTGACTCAGTATGGAACTGTTCTTGACTTTTTCCTTTTCTTATTGAGTAAGTATCAGGTTATAAGTTACCTTTTTTTCCTCTTTTTTTCAGTTTACTGTAAGCAACTTTTGGTACTGCCACTAAATTGTCAACCTGCTTGCTGGCAACTGCCTATTGGTATTGGTTATGAGAGTTACCATTTTGTTTACTCATATATTAAAAAACATCTTGTCCTCACTCCAAAATTCAACATAAATCAGCTTTTTTTTTTTTTTTTTGGCTGAACAGAATTTCATGAATACTAGAAAAATATCAGACCCCAATCACTCCTTAAAATACAAAATTTCAAAGAAATATGACAAACCAACACTAAGTTATAAGTTCATGAATAATGAGTTTATAACGGAACGTTCAAGAGAACCATAACTATTGGTGCATGACTGTGCTCTAACAATATATGAATACTGTGTGATATCTATTTGTTGTCTTCATTAAATAGGTTTGGTTTGCTTTTTTTTATTCATCCTAATCCACCTTAAGTGAAAAAAGGGGAGAGAATCTGCGAGAGAGGCAGAGGCGGGTTTTCAAGCTGAATGCTGGTGCATGAGAGAGAGGGATACAGGATTTGCTTGGCATTTGCTGAGTCTGTTACTACACCTGCTTTATCTATCCTTGTACAAGGGCTTCATTTAGGAAGCCGATGGTAGATTTATTTTGTTTCAGAAGTGGGTGCTGTAAAGAAGCAGGTTATCATGAAGGAATTAAATGACCAACTCGTCTGCTGAGGAGTATCATGCCTGAGCACACAGACTGCAAATGAAGTTAATGTCCCTGCCATCCAACACAGCTCAGTGAAAGACACGTTGCATCTGTTCTGCTACAGACTACAGGGTAGACGCGACTTTCAACCTTTGGAAAACTTGTCGCTGATTTTTTTAAATACTTTTTTGAAATGCCCACTGATTCTGAGGTATTGGCTTTGGACGTGAAATCTTGATCTATGGGATTACCAAGTAGGGGTAAATAAATATAAGTGTGTAAAATTAATTTATGCAAGGGATCTTCCCTGCTCATTTAGCAATTCATTCATGCACATTGAGTATCATTTTATTGCTTTTATTTTTATATAGAAAGGTAGAAGTGATATTCGCTACAGCTCCCTATCTAGATCCTAAATTTTTGGGACTTGTACAGTGACTGATTTCTGCAGGAGCTTGGTATTCACACTGCACTAGAACTGTTAACCTTGAAAATACAGTCGGTGACTTATAAATGCAGATGCCACTCAGCCACTATCATACAAAATAATTGGGTATCTAACAGCATAATGACTTATTCCACAAGCTAGATGGCATTGGACAGGTATCTCTGAAACAAAGGTAGTACAAAACATTTTGTCTTTGGAAGGAGGGGGATGGAAGCATCTTTTAGTCAGTCACTTGATGTCAGCCACCAGAATAAAGGTGTCATTATTGCCTTTAATGACCGTGCATGAAAAAGGCTTTTCTGGAATCATGGATGACAAAACCAACAAGTTGATATTGGCTCCGATTCTAGCTGTACTCTTTGTGATGATTGTCTACCAATATATATGTCCAGCCGGGACCAATTCTTATCATTTCAGATCTGGTGACACTTTTAGAGGGGTGGCTCATTCCTCTAAACTTCCAGCCATTGCAGAAACTCAATGGCAGGTGGAGGAGGAGGAAAGTGAAGAACCAGAGGACTTTAGTCCTCCCAAATTCCAGCCGAGGTTCAATTTCACGCCAAAAGACCTTGCCAGATTTGTGGATTTTAACATTAAGGGGGATGATGTTATTGTTTTCCTTCACATACAGAAGACAGGTGGCACCACTTTTGGGAGACACTTGGTTAGAAACATCCGTTTGGAGCAGCCTTGCGATTGTAAGCCAGGCCAAAAGAAGTGCACCTGCCACCGTCCTGGGAAGAGGGAGACATGGCTGTTCTCCAGATTCTCTACAGGCTGGAGCTGTGGGCTACATGCAGACTGGACCGAACTCACCAACTGTGTCCCATCTATCATGGAGAAGAAGGATAGTCAGAGAAACCACAGGTCAGTGCTGTGCCCTCAGACTGGCACACATTAACTACCATGATACAAAATCTGTTGATTGTTTCATAGACACTCACATAATAATACTTGTAATGTGGTACTGTACATGCCTTTCACAGATCCTGGCTAGCAGTAGGAAAAAGTCTTCCAATTCATCTCATTTCTAGCACAGCAAGTGCATACAGCTGTTTTTCTCTTGCTATACAATAGTAATGAGCTTGTATAACGATTTGTGCATATCTGCTTCTGTGCATGCATTTTTCACAAATATGCTTGTCTGCAGTGAAATACAATTTACATTTCTAGTGATTATGCGGATACAATTTCCTTGATATATTCAAATTGTTGCTCAAAGTGTATAGTAAAGTGTAGTCATTTTCAGTGTTGCTTTGTAGAATAGTTGCAGCTTTCAGTACCATGGACAGCAGTTGTTCTATGAAACTTCTACTGTGAGTTTAATGTACAGAGCCTTATGGGCTGCATTTGCAGCATCATGCTCAGGATTTAATATGTGGTACATTTCAGTGCTGAGGTTTTTTATTTGTTTTAGATCTTTAACTGTAAATAAGCAATATATGTTTTCTTTATTCAGTTTGATTAGTATTTATCTGATGAGTTATCAGTGTTTAGTAGAGTTCTCCAAAATAACTCTGTAATCAATGGGCCTTACATGATTTTCAAAGGCAATAGAACAATTTCATGTTCAAATTCACTTACACTTGATGCAAATGAAAGAACACTGAGTTGCGTGGGTACATTGTAGTGCAAATATGATCAACTTCATAATCCTTTCAAATGCTTTAAATCTTTTTGTCAAAACTGATGAAAAAAAAAAAATTGGTGTCATATTTATTAATTTTATATATGATAGAATATATGGTCAAATTATATGGTCAAAAAACTTGTTTTGCTATGTATGGGTAACTTAAGGGAGTTCTACTGCACTGGCTATCATTTCCTGCTAATGTCAACATGTCTCTAAGTCCCACATCAATCTGTACTACATTATTCAATAATTGTGGAAGGTAGAAGCTTGTTTGGTCAGTTTTCTAGTGCTTTCTATGCACTACTTTCTGCTACAATATTCCATTATTTTGATTCTCTATAGAAAACAATTGTATTCACAATGCCAATACAGTTATGTTTTGTGGATCCCAGTGTTTGTATTTGAATACTAGAGGGATAATTGCAGTTTTAACATTTGGTAAAATAATAACCTGTCAACGCACAGTGCATTGCACCACATTAATTTATAATGGCAGTTGAATAAGCAAATATTAATAGTTTGAGCTGTGTTTAATAACACAGTTCTACGGTACATCTTTTGTTTACTCTGATTAGACTGATTTTCAAAATAAGCTTAATTATTCCTTAATAACTTTTGTGATTATTAAAGCCTATAGTAGAATGGTTTGTTCACAGTTAACAGTACATAAAACTGATATTCACTGGACATATATATATATATATATATATATATATATATATATATATATATTTATATATATATATATATATATATATGATGCATGTAATCTAGAAATTAGTGAGGAAATATTCATATGATGGTTGTTATGTATGTTGATCATCCTTTTTATTATGGAACTACATAGTAAATGATAACTGGCATAAATTAAGTTTGACAGTACATAAATACATACGATGTGATGACTAATATCACTAGGTATATTCTATTAATTATTTTCATATCTTTATTTTTATGATCCTAATCTCTCACAATTTAAATAAAAAATATGATAAGTAGGCACTATATGGAACACTCATACATCACTTGGTAATGGAATTACATTAGCAAATGAAAATGTGTTTTTATGAAACTTTTAATGTGCCAAATCAGAAGATGAAATCATGTCATATAGAGATTTCATTGCTAAAATTAAACTCAAGAAGCATTGATTTCATAGTATTTGCCTTTAATAAATACCTTGTTACACATGTATTTCTGATGAATCTATAGTTCCAGTAGAAACAATTAGTAACTTTACAACATCTTTGTGTAAAACATATCAACAATGAAAACAAGAACATGCAAACAAAGAGGCTTTTAATATTGCAGAAGATCATCACAGAATATATATATAGAAAAGTGAATTCAGAAATTGCATGTTTTCACATACATATTAATGGACTTAACTATATGATAATAATGATGAATGTTAAGTTTTATGTATCCAATTCTATTTTGTAAAAGTGTAATGAAATGTAAAAATTTACAAAATATGCTAACATATTCAATTAAAGCTAATAAATACATATCAAAGGAAAGTAAGTAAATCACAGAATCAAGTGAGATATCAGAATACATATTGTACTGTCTACCATTTACATTTTTTAGATTTTGCAATGGCAACCCACCAGTTTAACTTCCACTATACAATATTATCAGAAGATCCTCGAATAATAGTTGTTTACTAAGGATTCATAATTTATATCCTAACTAGCGAATTGCCCGTCAAAAAATGACGTGCATGAAATTGTAAGCCAGGGAATGCTGTTTGAGACATACTGTGAGTATCTTCGGCGCTCATTGTAAGGCTTGCGCTGAGCAACTTCGGTGCTCATCGCATGCCTCGCAGTGAGTGCCTTTGGCGCTCATTGCGAGGCTGTTGGATGCAATTTTTTTTATTATTCGAGGGGCTTTTGCTATCATTGTAAGGTCGGCGCTGATCTGCTTTTTGCGCTTATTGCAAGGCTGTCCCCTGGTGTATTTTGTGTGGTATGAGCAGCGTTGGCGTTCATTGTGAGGCATGCGGTAAATGTGTTTTGTGTTTATTGCGATACGTTTTTTGTTTAAGTTTTTTAGTGTATATGTATTTTTGTATGCCAATGAAATAATTAATCAATTAATAAATGAATATACTTTATCTATTTCTAAGTAATATATGCAGGAAGCATTGTGCTGAAGAGCTGACAATCTGTTTCGATGTTCCTGCAGCATTCAATGTAGGTTTGGAGTGTTGTGGAGCTGAGGTGTAATTGTCAGCAATGTGTGCAGTGTGTAGTGTAAATAGGCTGCGTGCGTGAGGGGAAGCCGTTAGTGTAGCTGTGTACTTCCACATTGTGTAAGTTAGTGTTGTGAAATGGCGGCGAATGTGTATGTGGTACGCGTGTGTGGATGATTTAGAGTCCTTGCTAAAAGTGTATCTTTACCTTGTACGACTTTTTTGAGTCTGTGCTTGGTGGTGTTTTGCGGCTTTAGGGTCCTGTAGCCTCGTTTAAATTTTTTTCGGCAGCCATTTTTTCTCTTGCTAAGGGGATTTTCGTATGTCTAAACTCAGGAATTTGGACTTGAATTGCAGAGGTCCTGGGTGACCCCCCTTGCTGGGGGTAAGCTTTTTATGTCTTTTTTGTTTGTATTTATTGTGTTTTTATTGTTTTCAGGTGCGCGCTGTTCGGCCGTTAAGGTTGTAATTTTGCGAGTTCGTAATGTTTTTTTTGTATGTCCCGCGCCTCGTATTTATTTTGGCTAAGTCCATAAATTTTGCGTTGTAAGAGCTGCAGTTCGTATTTTGCCGCTTGTGTGTGTGTTTGTAACCGCTTGTGAGGCGCCGTAGAGCCTCCACCTCCGTCTCGTATTTTTTGCAGTCCCGCTAAGAGCGCTCTGGGTTTAACGGCTCGCCTCGGCTATGCGAGGCTTGCCGTCAATGTACGCCTTCGGCGCTCATTGCCTAAGTGCTCCGAGTTTAACGGCTCACCTCGCTACGCGAAACTCACCGGCGATGAGCACCTGTGGCGCTCATCACGCCCCGATTTTAACGGCTTGCCTCGCTATGCGAGGCTCGCCGGCAATGAGCACCTTTGGCGCTCATTGCCTAAGTGCTCCAGGTTTAACGGCGAGCCTCACAGCGCTCATCGCTAAGTCATACGGACCACGCAAACAGCGCAACGACGATTCCTATTTGGATAATTATAATATGTGATAACTTACCAAATACTACTTTGATAGTTTTTGTTTTTCTTTTGCCCTAGTTTGTTTTCTGTCCACTAGTTGATCAAATACCTTGAGTATTCATCATGTAGAGCACACTACATGCACTTGTCAATATTTGGTAGGTAGGCAGTTTCTATAACTCTTGTATTCTTTTTCTTCCCATTTCATTACATTTATGTACTGTATTTATTTAACTATAATACTATGTAACATTTCCTATATCCATTTGTATAAGATATATACCATATATATTCGAGTATAAGACGACCCGAGTATAAGCCGAGGCACCTAATTTTACCACAAAAAACTGTGAAAATGTATTGACTCGAGTATAAGCCAAGGGTGCAAAAGAGGGTCATTCCCCCCCTGATCATCCTCCTCCTCCCCCTTATCATCCTCCTCCTCCTTCCCCCCCTTATCATCCTCCTCCTTTCCCCCTTTATCATCCTCCTCCTACCCCCTTATATCCTCATCCTTCCCCCTTATCATCCTCCTCCTCCCCCCCTTCCCCCATCTTCCTCCTCTTCCCCCCTTCCCCTCTCACCCTCTTCTCCTCCCCTCTCACCCTCCTTTCCTCACCCTCCTCTTCTCCCTCACCCTCCTCTTCCCCCTCATCCTCCTCTTCCCCCCTCATCCTCCTCTTCCCCCCTCATCTTCCCTCCTTCCCCCCGCTCACCTCTTCTCTGTAGCCTACGATCAGCTCCTGATGCTGATCGGAGCCCCGCAGTGTGTCTTATGTCTTTCTCTGGAACCGGCATATGGAGGCTACAGAGAAGAGGTGAGAGGGGAGAAGGGGGAGGTGCAATGGGGAAGGAGGAAGGGGGAATGAGGAAGTAGGAAGGGGGAAGGAGGGAGGAGGAGGATGGGGAAGAGGATGATGGGGAGGAGGAAGGAAGAGGAATGGTGTGCTGAGGGGCACCTCACTCGATTATAAGCCGAGTGGGGCCTTTTTATCATAAAAAATGTGCTGAAAAAGTCGGCTTATACTTGAGTATATACGGTAATCACGTAAAACCTTATCTTAATTGCAAATGGCATTTATTTTAAGACATCCATATATCCACGGGTTTGAGTAAATGCTAAGAATTATTTTGATATGTGAATAATCATGTACATGGATTTTATCCAAAAGTGGAACTAACAGACAAAGACATTCACATTTCTGAACCTGGCATCACTTTGTTTTGAAAATGATGTATAAGAAAGTAAATTCTTCAATAGTTGATGAGTCATAGAAGAGAATATTCTGTAGGAAGGTAGGATATCCATGTACAAGAATACCAAAGCAAAACAGCATTCCAAGCATACCAGGCTGAGTTTGGCTCTCTTGCCTTTTCATCTGGAAAATCTTTTAGCTGCTTCAGCCCAACGTATAGAGGAAGCAGATTCTGCAGACAAACAAGTTAAGAACATAGATATATTACTGTAAAAATAGTACAAAGAAGCTGGGATTGTGGCTCCCAATGTGTAGTAGATAGCTCAGCATTAGTGTAACTGTGCACAGCAGTGGGACATTGATGATTTCTATCCATCATTATCAACATCAGATGTCAAACTCCAGATTCAAAGCAATTGTTGTTTTTAGTCAGCTGGTATAGGTGTCAAATATGTCTGTCCCCTAGTGCCTTCAGTTTTGCTTATGGTAAAGACACACAGAACAATACCACTTTAATGTACAAGAGTCAGATACAGATATTGTCTAACACATTAATATGTTCATTGAAGGTGTCTAGAAGACATGTAACACAGCAAACTAAATGTCAGCAGCTTTCATCTGCTTAGTCATTGCCTACAAAATGGAATTACAGGCATATTAGTCTTTTTGTATTCAAGTCTCAAGAAAAGGAATTTTAAAATGCTGTGGTTTATACAGACAAAGCAATCCTCAATAATTAGACTTTCATTTCAGCTGCTGTTATTGAGATTTTAGATAGAAATACAGCAAAACATTGATCAAAGCAAACTAATTACAGATCAGAATTTTCTTTTGTCAAGCTTTGTGCAAAAATTAATGGTATTGCCAGTTAGAGTTGTGAATATTGGTTTCAAACAGGTCAGTTAAGTTACTGCTATTTAATTTCTCACTTCTGGGAGTTGAGTCCTATATAAATGTATTATTATTATTAGATACTAGAATACTGCCCGTCAAAAAATGACGGCAATGAAATTGTAAGTGAGCAAATGCTGTTTGGTGTATGGTAATCAAATAAATAATACATTAATAAATGAATATACTTTACCTATTTTGAAGTAATATATGCAGGAAGCATTGTGTTGAAGAGCTGCCAATCTGTTTTGATGTTGCTGCAGCATACAATGTGTGTTTTCAGCTGCTGTGTAAGTGTCAGCAATGTGTGCAGTGTGTAGTGTAAATAGTGTGCGTGTGCGAGGAAAATCCGTTAGGGTAGCTGTGTACTTTCGGATTGTGTAAGTTAGTGTTGTAAAATGGTACCTAATGTGTGGTACGCGGCTGTGGATGATTTTGCGTCCTTGTTCTTGGATCCCGTCCGTCTTTTTCGGAAAATCTGTATGTGTTTGGTGGTGTTTTGCGTCTTTAGGGTCCTGTAGCCTCGTTTTAATTTTTTTCTGCAGCCATTTTTTCTGTTGCTTAGGCAATTTTCGGGTGTCTAAACTCTTGTATTTCAACTTAAATTGAGGTGTAACTTCAGTTTCTGAGGTCCTGGGTGCCCCTCTTGCTGTGGGTAAGCTTTTTATGTATTTCTTGTGTGTATTTCTTGTGTTTTTATTGTTTTCATGTGCGCAGGTTTTGGGCGGTAAAGTCGTATTTTTGCGAAGTCGTAATGTTTTTTTTTCTAAGTCCCGCGTCTCGTATTTGTCGTAAGTCCATAAATGTTTTGAGGTCCGCAGTTGCTGTCAAGGAGCGCCTTTGGCGCTCCATGCCAGCAACTGCGGCCCCTGCTTTGCGGCCCTTGCTCAGCGTTAGCAACAACCCGCTTGCTCACAACTATATATGTGATTTGGGATTCACTGTTTTAAAGGACCAGTTTACCTTTATGTAAATTAACAGTGAAACCACACATTTTGATCGCATACAAGATTCTCTGTTTGCAGCTGCATGAGACACTTGTAGTGTGACTCTTCATCCCTGTAATTTGCCTTAGGTCACAGGCCCCTAAATTAGAGAGAAGAGGAATAAGGGGGATGTTACGGAAGGAGAATCTGTTGCCCTGGGGGCTTCTTAGAATAAAGTGAAGTGTAAGTTTTATATGATAATTACACTGACGAGGATAAAACAAATGAATGCATTTAGTTCAAACAATTATAAAAAGCTAAAAACTGCCTAATAAAATACTATTGTATGGCTACTCAGTACTTTGGCTCCCGAGCATACCCAATCTCTGTTGAAGCAAAGTGATTCCTTATATTTTTAGATATATAGATTTTATTTCAAGCTATTTTTTACCAGCTAGCTAGAAAAATAATGCATACTAAATGCTAGATTTTCTGATTTATTTTAATAAGATTGTTGTTGGCAAAGTGAAGATAATTTTCAGTAATTCCATAACAGCTTGCACTGGGCTTCTGGTTAGTGAATTCATATATTAGAAGATTTTATGAAGTGTAAGGTATTCATGATTGATTGCCATCATTTTTATCTCAGCACAGAATACCTATAATTTTTAACATTAATTATAAAATCACACATTTGGGGTCATAGCCCTGAGTTAATATAATTAAAATGGTTTATTCATAATTCATCTTTGAATCTTTTGCTTAATATTAGCAAGATAACTACGAATCTAAGAGTTCTTAAGTGATTTGAAATTAGCTACAATTTAAAGTTAAAATGAGAGGGAATATCAAGGCTCTAACAACCTGCTGGTAACTTAAAGGACACATGTAGTTCAAGAAAACAGACACTTTTTTGTGAACTATGTAATAAACAAACAACATTAGCAGCTGAATAAATCACTATTATTATTTATTTTATTTTGAACGCATATTCCATAGCCCTATATAGAGGTAAGTTCAAGTAAAAAACAACATGAATACAATGCAAAATAATGGAGGTACCTATCTTTGAGCTTAAAATCAAACGTACAAAGTGGTGCCCTAAAGTAATTAGCAAGATGGAAAACTCGTACAATCTAAAGCCATGAGCATAAAACAGTTTTGGGAAAATTGGTTTATGAGTAGAGGAATTAATTTTGTGTTTCTTACATCACTTACTGAGAACTGAATCATGGTGGTGTGTTTTTATCTATAAGTGGATGGAGAATCAGGGTAGACAATTAAATGGAGAATTTCTGAGGATGGATAATTTTGACTGAAATTGACAACACACTCGCTCTCCCTCAAAAGCACAGAGACAAAAGAAATCTTATATATCTTATATATCCACCAGTTTATAATCAATGCTTCCAATGTCCAGTGGATATATCAAAATATATACTCTTTCTAATTAAAAGGTAACTTAATGACCTCCTTGCTTAATTATGCTCTTAGCCAGACTCAAAGTTTTCAAACATGATCTGAAAATGGCAGCATGTGTACAGCTATTTGGAGGCAGCACTAATGAACGAAAGGTAATTTGATTCATGGAACCAAGGGTCTCCACTATATTTGGGAAATTATTACATTATCCTCACAAAGGCCAATGTTTAATTACGACCTGTATAAAGAGGTAATAATGATCCAGATTAAATATAGTAGGTCATAACTACAGTTATCTTTTGACTAATGTATGTTACTACAAAAAGCCATGGAAAGTATATAAATAAGATCAGGCATATGCTCAGTATAGAGAAATGTGAGAATGACTAAAATGTATTTTTTGTCTTTATTTAATTGGCTTTTCATATGAATAACTATTAAATACAATTATTTTAAAAGTATTGTATGTTAGCTAAGAGATCAAGTAATAATTATATGATACTCAAAGCCAAATCAAAGGGTCATTTCTCTATCCTAATTCTCCTGGATCTCTCTGCTGCCTTTGATACAGTTGATCATCCTCTTCTTATCCAAATTCTCCACTCTCTTGGCATCCGTGACACTGCTCTCTCTTGGTTCACATCTTATCTAGAAAATCGAACATTTAGTGTCTCCTTCTCTGGCACCTCTTCATCTCCTCGCCCTCTAACTGTCGGTGTACCCCAAGGCTCAGTCCTAGCCCCCCTCCTTTTCTCCATGTATACATCCTCCCTTGGTGCCCTTATACAATCTTTTGGATTTCAGTATCATCTATATGCTGATGACACACAAATCTACATCTCTGCACCTGAACTATCCGCCTCTCTGCTAGCTCATGTTGCCAATTGCCTCTCGAGCATATCCTCATGGATGTCTGCCCGTCAACTCAAACTCAACATGTCTAAGACAGAGCTCCTTATCTTTCCACCCTCTACTACAGCTTTCACTCCGCAAATATCTCTCACTGTTGACAATGCCATCATCACTACCACATCTCAGGCCCGCTGTCTTGGGGTCCTACAGGACCCTTCCCTCTCTTTCATTCCCCACATCCAATCACTCACAAAATCTTGTCACTTTCACCTAAAAAACATATCCAAAATACGCCACTACCTCACACAAGACACAACTAAAATTCATATTCACGCTCTCATCATATCTCGCCTCGATTACTGCAACACTCTTCTTGCTGGCCTTCCTATCACCCGTCTGTCTCCACTCCAATCCATTTTGAATGCATCCGCTAGACTCATCTACCATACTAAACGATCAGTGTCTGCAGCACCTCTCTGTCAGGCACTCCACTGGCTTCCCATAGCGTCTAGAATACAATTCAAAATCATCAACCCGACATATAAAGCCCTCCACAATAGTGCACCCTCCTACATCTCTGCTCTCATCCCAAAATACACTCCCACCCGCCCTCTTCGCTCTGCTAATGACCTTCTTCTCTTTTCCTCTCTCATCATCTCCTCTCACTCCCGTCTTCAAGACTTTTCACGTGCTGCCCCTATTCTTTGGAACTCTTTACCTCGCACCACCAGACTATCTTCCTGTCTCAGGTCCTTCAAAATCTCTTTAAAAACACATCTATTCAAAAAAGCCTATCATCTTTAGCCTCTTCATTCACTATGCATCTCTCACTCTCCTGTACCTCACCCATAGATACATATAACCCTTTAGAATGTAAGCGAGTTTTAATCTTGTGAGGTGCTTTAGGGAAAGCACAGTGTATATCAGATTGAAAGCTCAATAACAGGGTATTCCATTATTTTCACTGTGGGGTATTGTTTATACTTGTACCTAACCCCTGTATTGCGCTGCGGAATATGTTGGCGCATTATAAATAAAGGATAATAATAATAATATTAAAATATTGAGGTGTAAAATATAAATTAATTTTAATTACTAATAAGAATACATTTTGACTTTGTGATGACAGACTTTTTTTTTCATCTATAAAGCAGCTAGTTAATATGTTCAGATTTTTTTTAATACAGAAAAAAAATATTTAGTTTGACAAACCATTCCTTTTAGTTAGATACTGCTGTAGGTAAATGCCAAGTTTTCCTAAATAGCGGGCCTGGTCTTTAGTAGAATAATACATTTACGAGCAGATCACAATAGTTTTAGCAATATACCTACCTGATCAAATACTAGATTGTGAAAATGCATCAGTCAAGCTCTTTTGTGTAGTTAATGATTAACATTTTTCACCTATAAAGTAAATATCAGTTTTTTTTATATTCTTTTAATTAAGAAGTAGCAAAGAGCCAGATACATGTAGAGCTAGAGATATAAACAAGATAGTTGTTTTGTGTCATACAGTAAGTAAAGTGGGTAACATTATAAAGAGTTATTTAGGGGTGTCTAGTTCCTTTGTTTGTTTGTTGGATAAAAAGGGGGATTACGGTGGAAGAAAACATTGTACATGTTCCTTCCTATTTAAATGTAGAAATGCGAGCAAAAGCATTGTGGTACATAAAATGAATATTAAGGTAATAAATGGGTATTAAAATGATATAGAATAAATATGTAGAATACAAATATGATCCAAGGAAAAAGTGCCACAAACTTAAAATAAACAACATTTAAACACCAGTTACGTGCCATGAGAAGATGGAATTAAGAAGAATGGTGCCAGCTAGCTCACTGATTAAGAGGACTGCAGATACTAGTATGATAAAATGCAGAAGAGTTAAGTTCCAATTTATCAAAATAAAACTGAGAGATATGCACTGCAAGAGTATGCCCAGTGTTACATGTAAACCCTGAAAATATCCTTACAGCACAACTGGATTGAAACTCTGACAAGATTTAATTAGTTTCGATTATTTAAACTGAATGTTTTGGTGTTATGTTTTATAGAGGTAAATGTCCATAGATCCTGTAGTGTGTCCATTAAAGCATTGCCAGAGGATACTGGCCATCTGGTTCAGTATGAACGGGAGAGGCGGTGAGCAAAATGGGCCATCTAGTGTAGTTTGAAAACATTATTTATTATACACTTCAAAAAGATATAACCAAAAAAAATGGACCAGCAAAGCAGTGATAAAACAAGCTCCTACACTCTCCTCCTTGGCTTTGTGGATGGTGATGGTACTAAGGAAAAGAGGGTGGTAACTGAAAATTTGCTTCAGAATTTCTGAAGTAGTTCCATTTGTATGAATTGCATAGTAGACTGTTTTTCACTGCTTTGCTGATACCATTGTTCTTGTCAGTATATGACTTTTAAGCCTATAAGAAAAAAATGTTTTATACTACACCAGTTGGTTCCTTTTGCTCTCCTCCTTTCCCTTCCCTTATATAATTTAATTTCAGAATCTACATACATTGTGAAGGCTTGGAAGACTACTTTGTCCAGCACAACCATGGGACTCTGATTTACTTGCACTTAGGCAGATAAGTGTCTTGTCACTGCATATAGAGTTTTATTAGTTTCCACCTGAGCACCTACTTGTATTATTTGGTTTTATGACTATTGGACATCTGGTTCAGGGTACAGTGTACCTAATAATCTGATAAACTAGATTAATGTGTGAAAAGCAAAGGATAAATGAAAACTCAAAGTTTCTCTTGATCACCCTGTAATACCAGGTAGAGACAGTACAGATGAAAACTTGAAAATACAAGGCAGAGTGTTTGTTTAGTAGTATGGAAGGAGTAGTCTCTGAAGTTAATTCCCACTAGGATACATACAGGTGACCCTGCTGAGTGGAGAGCCTTGTGGGTCCTGGGATTTTCAGCTGTGAGACAAATGATGAATGCCTTCATCTGGCAACTGAGTGTTTTATATGTACAAGGTGGTAAGAGAGTGACATGTTGGATCAGCATCATATACAGTTAGGGTGTTTGAGGAAGGCAGATCAGATAAGTTGAAGTGTGCACAGTTCATCATTGTCAGATAGCTGTGCTGCTTTTTCAGTGGGATCATGAAGCAGGACCCCACATTTCCTAGCTGCCCACTTCTATTACATGTTGCATTGTGGAACTGTCTTATTCCTTGCAAAGATTCAGGCTATGTATGTACTGTCAGTATCAAATCCCAGCACTGCTGCAGTTTCATCCGAGGTAATTGTTTCTTACACACTTTGTTTTTGTTTATTCAGATACTAACAGACTTGAAATTATGTTGTCATTAATTAAAAATAAATGGCATTTTTTAATAATAATAAAAAGATTCTGGTAGCAAAGTTTTGGCTTGGACACAATATTTACCAGAAGCAAGAAAATGAGCAATTCTCAGCAGTTCTTGAAGGAGCAGAATACAGCAAGTTGTTGCCAAAGCTGATATGTAAATGGAGAACAAGTCGGAGGTGTCACCTGTCAACCCAATGTATTGATATGACAGGATTGATGCCAGTCCTAATTATTTTAAAGTTATAAGGTCAGGTATTGGATATATGAATGGTTTTCATTTTTCAGTTTTTATCTAAAATTCAAGCAGACCATTCCATGATGTAATTGCAGTGAATAAGATGATTTGAAGAACCATTAATTTTCTTTACGTATTTTAAGGTTGAGTGGTATATTTTATTTTTTCTACACATTGTTCTATTTTTTTACTATTTTGAACAGTGAATGTAACATGTAGATAAAACATATTTATATTCTCTTATAGCTTTCACCTGTGTATTGCTTGATGGTCTAAATTAGCAATCAACAGAGTAATTGTTGTTTCTTGTTCAAGAAATGTATTTCTAAGTATGTTGTTCAATGATTCTTGGATTGTTATTGTATTTTTATAACATTTTCTTTTGGTATTAATTAGACACACATTATTTTATGCTTCCAACAAATACAGAATGGATTAAATAGACTCAGCTGTATAAGGCAAATGTAATACTTCCTTTTTCCTGACTGAACAGAAGCCTGAACATGTTCTGCCATTCATTCTTGCACTGAACAAAAGAGTTGTGTCATACTCCTATAAAGCTGACCTATCTGTTGGTGATACATGTGCAGCTTCACTGGATATATGCAAGAGATTAAATAAGAGTATCATAAAATGCATCATTATTTGAAGGGCTGGAACAGTATCCCAGTCAGTGAGAATATGGCACAGGTATAATGACCTTTCCAAAGTTACAAAGAACCAGTAATATGTGTTGTGCAATTCTTAATATAATAAATGGACACATTTAACAACCTATTAAGAAATCACCAATATAAAACAGGTAGTGTTGAAACTCAATGTTTTGGATTGGATTTTTTTTAAATAAAAAGGACCTTTTTTTACTTAATTGGATCATGCTGCCAAACTACTTCCTATAGTGGGCAGCTCTGTCTGCTAATCTGCTTATTCTGGCTTTCTAGAAGCTTTTCTGTTTTAAAACTGAAAGCTTTAGAAACCAATACATCAAGCACATTTTAATACAATGCGCACAGAGGTAGGCTTGAGATTGCTTTGAAAATTATTGCAAACAAAAAGGGGCCTGTGGGTACACAGTATTTGAAAATGTTTTTATTCTGTATTCATCATTGTATAAAATGCCTTAGATCCTCTTTGTGACTTAATGTCAAGGGGCCAATATATGTCAAATGTGGGTGTGCATTATAATAGTATGCCGATGGAATAGATGAATCAATTAAGCAGTCATTTGAAGAAATGTTAGTTACCAGAGGAAGGAAGCCACAATATTACAATGCCTACTGTGTAATATCCCACAACTGACAACAGCTTTCTTCCTAAAGGGACTTAAGGGACACTCACTACACATACTGTGTTGGATTTAGATGCAGTATTGTATATTAACCAACAGTGGATTGCAGCCTTTTAGTTATTGTTTCATAGAAGATAGCTTTGTTCTTTAAAACAAATAATAATAAAGATACATAAGAAATAACAATACTAAATAGGTACATGTTGCTTTGCAGTTAATATTTATATAATTTGTTCACCCCTCTCTATGGACCTGATTCAGCTGTCCAATTCATAAATTTATACACACTTAAAATCACTCTTAATATTGCTACATATTCAGCAAATATTCCTTATTGGCACTAATGAATTCTTAATATTCGTCAATAGAATGCATATAAACATTTATAAAAAAAAGCACCCAAAGCCAAATTTATGAGTTTAAGGCATTTGCAAGTAGCTAATAGAATAAGGTTATATATCTTCCAAAGATCCCTCTAGTAGCATTAATTCTGGGGCTATCTTTAAAGGGTCAGTTAATTCAGTACAATTTGGTTGACCCCAGTGAAAAGATCTCATGAAGGCAGGTTGAAATACTTTTTGAATTTTTGAAAAAACATGCCTTTTTCACAAAGATTTCTCATATTAAAAAAATTATGATTTGCTGTGTGCTTACATCTGTCAGACCGCCTCCTCTGTGCCTGACAGCACAGGCAGAGTGTTGTTCCTCCTGCTAAGTGACTTCCACCAATCAGGTTACAAGGGTGTGTATGCATTAAACTCAATGGGAATGATTTTGACTGACAGCAGTGACATCATACAGAGAGGCTGGATCCACTTCTACTTGTAGGTAGTCCCCTCCTTTCAGGAAACCAGTTTGAAAGCAGCAGCGTGTGGCAGAGAAGGGATTTCAGCAAGGACAATCTGTCTCACTAGGCAAGTAAGGAAAGTATTTGAACATTTATAAGACTATATGGGTCTACCCTGTATGTCAGCAGCATTGTTTTGTAGGAAGTTCCCTGTCACAGGAAACCCATGAAAATGTCTCTCTTTCTCTCTCTCTCTCACTCTCTCTCCGTACGTGCAGCTCTCAGCCTCAGGCGTGCTCTCGGCTTCCAGCATGATTTGGGAAGTATCGGATTGGCTGATACTTCCCATAGACATACAGCGCAGCAGCCAGTAAGCTACAACAATTGGCTGTACTGCATACACTTTCCTTTAGTCTGGGGGGGGGGGGGAACAAGGGGGAACGGCCACAAAATGTAAACACACACATAAAAAATGTCCTGCCACTCTTCTAATACAATTATTTTAAAACCTGTACATGGATTTTTCCATGGAAACAAACTTGCTCGGCAACTTGCTGCACAGGAAGTAAATGGCCCTTTAATGCATTAGCTATCATATGGTTTTATCATTTCTTGTACTGTTCTCCAGACTGTTTGAATTTTAGGGTATTCCCACTATATATGACTTCTTTACATCCTCTGAAAAATGTTAGTGGTACAAATAGCTAGTACTTGTTTATTATTATTATTATTGGAATTCTGTACTAAAATTATAATATTTTATAGTTTGTCTCTTTTTGAGATGCTCTATTGTGAATAGAGTTCCATTTAGATTGTTAAAGGTATATCTAAATGAGCTGGCTTATTACATTTTTGCATTCTTTATTCAAAAAACATAATTTATGTATGCTGCACATTTTATAAAACATTTTATTTTAATTAATATCTAAAAATCCCTCTAATGATTATGTTGACATCCTCAGGAGTGGCTACACAAGCCCCTGATCCCCACTCAATCAGCATGCAGCATCAGGGGAGCAGTTTTTAAATCATTGCATACCCCTGTGTGCCTTCCTCAGCCAAAAGCAGAGCACTGATATCAGCCCTGATGTCACTGCTTGGGATGTGCCTCCTGCTGCAGTTTGCTCTCTGTCTGTTCCGCCCATGCCTTTCACTACAGACAAACTGCATATCCCAGGCTGCTTTTCAGCACAAACAGGAACCCAGAGTTAATTCAAAAGTTTCAGCTAACCTGATTGGCTAAAACAAATTATTTTACATTTTATGCTAATTTAGCCTTGGTTTGGAGGGTGTTAACCATGATTTACAACTGTCAGAAATTCCAAGATATTAAATGTTTATTTGGGGATTTTTTCATGCAAAAATATTTGTATACGCTACTAATTATCCTCTCTCAGATGCATTCATAATACAGCCCACTTAGATATGCCTTTATGCATGTTATATATTTGCAATATAGTGTCAGGACCATCTCTACAATTGAACATTGACTTTCTAAAATGGTACGGTTGTAAGAAGCTTTATTTTTTAGTTATATGTGTATATAATGTTTAATTTGAAGGTAATGCCATCTATTAGAGTCATATAAATCATAATGTGTTTTGATTTCTTAAAAAAAAACATTATTTCCCCATTTCTTATACCCTTTTCTTGCCATCTTAAAAAGGGGCTATTTTCCATCCAAAATTAGTACACTGGAATATGAGTTATGGTGTGTTTTAAAACTGCCAGAATCATGTGCATTGTGACGCATGTTATTTTATGTTTATAATCTTCTGATACTCCATATATCTGTAAATTAAATGTTGCTTAATGATGTTTCTTAATGTTTCCTTTTTAAGCCCTACAGAAGGCATTGCCCTTTAATGATATATGAAATTATCTGTTTAATGGCATGCTAAGCTAGGAAGTATTCTTCTTTGACTTGGCATTCTTAAAAAATCAATTTAATTGTAAAATCCTGGATTATACAAACAAACCTTAGATTTCCAATGGGTGATTGATCTGGAAAATAAGAATCGTTTTTAATTGCTTTTGATGCATTTATTGATGTTGTTTAGTCCTATAAACTAGTGGCTTTCCAATGGTTATTTTATGGTGATCTATACCATTATGTGCCCCCATTTGCATGGTATTTGTTTAATGAGTTTGAAGCACAATCCAATTAACAAAGAAGGTTGATCTTCATTAAAGCTTTGTTTGTTTTATTAAATGTACAGAATAATATATTTCCACTAATATCAAAAGGATTTGCTCACTAAAATAGTCCATGTAAAATATTTTTTTTCTAATTCTTGTTTGAACAGTTATCCATCATATGACGCAAGACACTATGCTCAATGAATTTGTTTTGGAATCTTTATAGAGAAGCAGCAGATGCTGTTTTGAATGTATTGTCCCTGTTGGCTAATGACCAAATTACATTAATTATTATTTTAGATATTTTGGAAGTATTTTGTAAGATTGAAATATGGAACTGAAATAAATGATCACTTGACAATCTTTAATACTAATGATATTATATTTTATCACAATTTTCTGAATTTGTGATACATTATATGGTTTTGAAGATAATGTACATGCCCATGGTGTTTATGATCAAGAATAACAGAAAATGATTCATATATCAGTTCAAGAAGTGTCTTCTCTCTGTCTTTGAAGTTTTGGGTTGAACTTTTCCCTTCTGAATGTAATTTGCCAACTGGCCATCCTTTCTAGAAGTAACAGATGTTGCCATGAGACATATGACATTCTATTTAGGGATTTAATATATATGAATGCTATTGGCAGTTTGGCAAAACTACATTAGCTGGCAGATACAGTTGTTTAAAATCCATAACATGTTAATGGTAGTATAATAGCAGTAGCTGGTTTTAAGCCATTTAGTATTTTTTGTCAAACAGACATAATTATGTATAACGAAACATTCTGCAGCTCTCTTATGAAATTATTTAAAAACACATTGGAATTGTCCAAGTGTAATACCTTTTAAGTAAGATTCGTCAAAACAACTTTTCTTGTGATTAAAAGTGTATCTCTTGTGGAAAACCTCAAACAGCTGAGTTTTTTCTGAGTTCCATCCATTTTTAGAAATGGCTTATTATTGTGGCAGAGAGTGTTTTTCACTTATCCACATCTCCCCTCATGGTTGCAAAATGTGGCACAATTAAACTAAAATATGTTATGCCATTAAAATTAAGCAGTGTGTAAAAGATGGGACCCTTCTGGATTGCTACCTTTTCATTGTGAAGTTGCTTGTGTACCTCAGTGAAGCTGTGAGCTGTACCATGTTGGTTCACCCAAGATGGGCAGGTCATAGCAGAGGGGTCTGGAGAAGGATCTTGCAACCCGCTCCAGTATTTTTGCCATAAAAACCTTATGAATTAGCACAACCAGACACAAGATGTGTCTGGCAAGCTGCTGTCCATAGGGTCACGGCAAAAGATTGGATGAGCTCCAGCCTAAAGTTCAATGGAAACCAGTGTCATTTTTTTTCAATTACATTTGATCTTTATTGCTTAAATGTTCATAAAAACTGGAAAATCTAAGTTACCATTTAAAATAAATATTTGACATACATTATACATATATTGACATATAGTATATTGTACTGAATATCATTCCAATATCGTTACAAAATAGACAACTGAACTATTTCACAAACTTTTCAATAACCCTGAGTATTGCAATGAGACAAACAATTTGAAGACACATAGCATTACTAGAAAAATGTACACACTGCTACGCAGCATCCCGCACAAGGGACTTAATACTCATGCTACCACTATCTCTAATTCCATCCTCATTACATTCCCCTACAGTGGCATCACCCCATCATCAATATTCTATGTCCAGTTCTATCTATCACTACCTATTTTCCTTGAATTTTAATTCGCTAATCACAACAATATCTCTACTCTTAATTTTATTAATCCATTCATGTTATTTTCCTTTCATTCATAGTTACATAGTTAAATAGGGCCTCATTCTATTATCGGCCGTAAATCTTGCTACCGGCCGTAAGCTCAGAAATCTTAAAAGTCAAAAATAAATTGAAGACAGCTCTGTAAAGCTCTGTAAATGCTAGGGATCATATTGGGGGACATGAGGATTAAAAGTAACCCCCTCTCAAGCTTGCACATCAGACCAAACCCGAGTTTACATTAACTGTTTTTTTTCCGGCCGCAGCGTGGGCGGGTCTGAGGTGCTACAAGCCCTCTGGACTTTTTACAGGGATATTTGACATATATAAAAAAATAATTTATTTACGGATTTTAAGTATAGGGGAATGTTGTGCTATTTTTGCTAACACCTAAAATCACTTTATAGTCTCCTCAGAGTGCATGATGGCTTTATTTGGGCTATATTTTGTGCTTAATTGGTGCTAGCGGGACCTTTTTCCTCCAAGTAAGCTGCGGCTCGGTTTTAGCCTTGCAGAGAGGGTTCCCGGAGCAATTGAATTGCAAATAGGATTTTCTTGCGGCCGTTTTAGATCAAAGGCTTTCCTCCGGCGCGAGCGGCCGCAAGGGATAGCAAGGCGCCGGCCGCAAGCCAGCCGGAATCCCCGGACGGAGGGGAATAGAATAGCCGAATAGCTTGCGGCCAGTCCTTGCGGCCCCGCATCTCCTACGGCCGCTAATAGAATGAGGCCCATAGTAATCAAGGTTGAAAAAATACTTTCAGTCCATCAAGTTAAACCTTTCAAATCTCCTTCGATCTGCAATATGCAGATTCGTTATTAATTAATTAGTTGTTAATTCATTGTTAATTAATTATGAATCAACTATTTATTTATTTATTAATTATTAATTAATCAAGAAGATGGCAAACAGAAAAAAAAAACAAGTGGAACTTAGCCAATTGTCTCAAAGTTAAAAAAAAAATCTTCCTGACCCCAGATACTGGCGATCGGATTTCTCCCTGGATACTCTCTCTCTAATTATCCAGGATAAGCCTGAATTCCCTTTTTAATTAGAAATAAATCCAGTCCCCTTTTAAAGTTATCTATCGAATCCACTGTCACCACCTCCTCTTGTAAAGAATTCCACAGATTAACCACCCTTACTGTGAAGAACCCTATTCTTTCTTTAAGGTGGAATCTTTTTACGTCTAACTTCAAGGAATGTCATCTTGTCAGTTAAAAACCGCTTGGCACAAAAAGCTCCCTTGACAAATCTTTATACTGACCCTGGATGTATTTATATAAGGTAATCATATCTCCTCTTAAACGCCTATTTTAACTAGAGAAAATAAGCTTAATTTGGTTAGTCTTTCTTCATAACTTAGCCCCTCCATTCCCCTTATTAGTTTTGTTGTCCTCCTTTGTACCATTTCCAGCTCTAAAATGTCCTTTTTATAAGGACATTTTAGTACTCCATATTCCAAATGAGGGCATACTAGAGATTTGTATAGTGGCAAAATTACATTTGCCCCCCCTTGCGTCTATACCCTTCTTAATATATGCTAATATTTTATTTGCTTTTGCAGCTACTGCTTGGCTTTGAACATAGATAAAAAAAAGACATTTAGGTGGTTGTCCACAAGCACTCCCAAATCCCTTTCAATATCTGATACCTTTATATTTGCTCCATTAAGATTATAAATTGCATGGCTATTTTTCCTTCCCAGATGCATAACTTTACATTTATTCGTATTAAATCTCATCTGCCATTTAGATTCCTCAATTTTATGTAAATCCCTTTGGAGGGAAAGCACATCATTATCTGATTTAATTACCTTTTGCAACTTTGTGTCATCAGTGGAAATGGAAACACTACTTTCAAGTCCCACCTCTTAGTCATTAATAAATATGTTAAAAAGGAGAGGACCTAATACTGAACCCTGAGGAACCACACTTACCACATTAGTCCAATCGGAGTATGTTCCATTTACAACAACCCTTTGCTTCCTGTCTTTTAGCCAGCTCTCAATCCATGAGCAGATATTTACTGCAATTCCTGTATCCCTTAGTTTGCACCATAGTCTTCCATGTGGCACTGTATCAAAAGCCTTTGCAAAATCCAAAAAGACTACATCCACTGAGTTGCCTTGATCCAGGTTCCTACTAACCTCCCCATAGAAACTAATTATATTTGTTTGACATGACCTATCCCTCATAAATCCATGTTCACTCCGACATAATCCTGCTCAAATAGACATATTCTTGTATATTATCCCTTATTAACCCATCTAAAAGCTTCCCCACTACAGAAGTGAGGCTCACTGGTCTATAATTCCCCGGATTTGCTTGTGCTCCCTTTTTAAATATAGGTTTGCTGTTGTGCCATGTTCTTTCCATTTGGTTATGATAGATTCGGTGGTGATGGATAATCAAAGATTTGGATATTTTTTTATAACCTATCCCTGACTTGTACTTCCCAACAACATTGTCCCTTACTTGTTTGGAGAGTGGTGCCTCTTGCTTAGGTGTTGCAGCCTCTGGGGCCTTTCAAAAAACGTGTGAATATGTAATGACAGATCATGTGACACTTAGATTGCACACAGGTGGACATCACTTCACTAATTATGGGACTTCTGAAGGTAATTGGTTGCAATGGGCTTCATAACAAAGGGGGTCAATACATACACACACAACAATTTTCTGTTTTCTTTTTCTAAAAAATAGTTTTATGTATATATTTTTCTCATTTTACTTCACCAACTTAGACTATTGTGTTCTGATCCATCACGTAAAATTCAGATCAACAAAACATTGAACTTAAGGCTGTAATGTAATAACATAGGTAAAAAGTCAAGGGGGGGGGGGGGGGAATCCTTTTGCATGGCACTGTATATAGTTCTATGTTTGTTTAGTGCCCAAAGTGCAATTAATATTTTTACAAAACAAAGGATTACAAAGACAATACAGTAGATTAGAAAACAATAAGTGAAATTTGCTGTCAGCTTTTTATTCTGAGCTCATCTCCCTCCCACATTTCATATATATGTGTCTGTGTGAGTGTAACTCAGAGGAGCCTTGTTAGTCAAGTGATGAAGATGCAAAAAAGGTTAAAAAAATGTCAGTATATAGTAATACCTTTTTATTGGACTAATAATCCATATTAAAGTCATATGGAATGTTCTCTGTTTTTAATATTAAAATAAACTACCGAAGTGTTTGCATATCTAAGCATAATTATATTAACACATGCGTACAAGCTCTATTTTTACTCAATGAAACCTTTAAAATAGTCCCAACAAAGGTCTGCCTTCTGTAACTCATGCACATAATGTCTCTGTAGTAATAGATGCGCTAGCCAACCGCAGGTTGTCTCTTTCAAAACATGCTGTGTAGAAACTGTAATTAACTAGTACATCTAGATCCAATACTAACACTGTGTCCATGAGCTGTAGTGGTATGGGTTATTTGGAAGGTTTCAGTGAGTAAAAACAGAACTTTTAAGCACTTGTTAATAAAATTATGTTCATACTTAAATAGTTTATTTTAACATTGCGTATAGGGAGTCTTCCAAATCTCTTTAAGCTTTTGAAAAAGGGGACCTTTTCTTATTCAGGTCTGGTGCAATATTGAACAATTTAGTGGAATATACAAATTTAACCCCTAGCAATAATGCTTTTTTTTAACAAAGGAAATAGAATCACACACACAAGAAACTTTTAGCCATATTAAATTGGGGCTTCGTTTTAAAACATACAGCCTTATTAAATTGAGATTTGGCCAATTGAATAGGGCTCTATATAAGCACAGAGCATTTTTTTTTAAATAAGTTTTTAGTTAGTGAACTTCTATCCAAAAGCAAGGTCTTCACTAACTAAAAACTTCTGTAAAAAAATAGGCTCTGTGCTACTATAGAGCCCTATTAAATTGGCCGAATCACAATTTAACAAGACTGATAGACTGTAACTTCACTTTTTTGTGTAACAGCTATTACATTAGTCCCGTAACGCAGCCCGCAGAGGACTTGCGGGTTAAGACAAAGGAGGGGCGAAAATAACCTACGTTTTGAACTTTGCGGCCCGTAAGTACTTTCAGCTGTCAATCCCATAACCGCTACGTTTCCAATCACGCTATTAAATTGCAACGTCAGTCGCAAGCAAGCCCATAACACGCAAATGGAGCCCAAAGCCCAACGTGTTCTCGAGAGGAACCTCAAGGGGGGTAAAGTCCAATACATAGCTTACAATACTTGTATTGTAAATACAAACACACTACTGTACATTTATTAAAAGTGAAAGGGATGTTAGGTCTTAGAATTAATAGGACAACATTCTCAAGCCCGCAAATCAGCCCTGAAAAATACTTTATTTCATGTTTATATTCCGTGTTAAATCGATCCCCGCAATCAATGTGTTAAGACATATACTGTAACTTGCATGTAATAGAATATCATATTTACAGCTTTATTAATATTGCATTATTGTGGAATGTGGGTCCGATTGCAAGCCCGTAGGACTTTGAAATCTACACTCCCCTTTTTCAGTGACGTAATGCTAATTATCTCTTTTTCCATTGGCTCTGTCTAAACCCTTAACTCCGGTCTACACTGATTGATCGTCAGCAAGGCCGCATATCCAACATTTTACGAACGAGCTATGATTTGCGCCTCAAACCCATAGCTCGCAGCCCATTCTAATTTAATAGCAACAAAACTTGGCCAATTTTCAAGACGGCAGTTGTTATGTGCTTCACCTTGGACTTACGGAGCTGGAATTTAATATGGCCCTAAATCAGGACTCTGTTTTCATGGAGCTCCATACAACAGTGCTCCCTGTACCCCCATGGTGGCAGCCTCTGCTATCATATATATGTTATTATTATGTTATTTGAACATTGAATTTTGCACAATTTTAAACTGGTCATACATATTAGACATTTTGTGTGGACATTTTTTAAAAGAGACACCATTTATGTCAGTATGGCTATAATATTTATAGTAATAAATGACTTGCAAGTTTTTAAAAGTGTCAAATCTGACTTTAAATAATATAGAATTCCCCCTTCTGTTGCTAAATACCAGGGCCCACAACAACCTAGGGGCCAGCTGCTAATTGTAACAAAGGAGAGGGGCTAATTATAATTTTTATAGAAAGGTGATCTGACCACATACATACCGTATTGGTCCGAATATAAGCCACACCCGCATATAAGATAAAATTTAAGGGGAAAAACTAGAAAAAAGATAGTACTCAAATATAAGCCGCACCCTTAAAATTGGAGAGAAAAAGACTCTCAAAGTGATCAGCCATTGCAAGAAACAGGCTTTCTAAATAGCACTGTAGCTTTTTTGCAGGTTACAGGCCTTACAGGATGTTAGAATCACTAAAACCGTAAATCGCTATTCAATACCGCAGTCTCAAGCACTCAAAATCGGCAGCCTTAACTCGCAATTGCGCAAATCGGCAGTAATTTTACGTTTGCGAATAGAAGACGCACACGTAACTTGCAAGCTCGCAAATCGGCAGTGATTTTTTTACTGGTCGCGAATATAAGCCACCCCCGTAACTCGCAAACTAAAAAATTGGAAAAATGGTGCGGCTTATATTCGCACCAATACAGTATATTTTTTATTTTTGAATGACCTCTACTGGCACTTATCTTGTATAGAGAATTTGCAAGATGAACCCCAAATGAATGTGCACAGGGGCCCTCCATTCACTAACTCTAACACGGTAACAGATTGAGCAAATGCATAAGAAAACTGTGACTCAGCGAAGTCACATTTATTTTCCACTTTAGCAACACAGTTTACAATAAACACGATTGGAAAAATAGAGTGCCAGGGTCATTATACAGGTCACAAACACAAGGTAAGTGATAGAAAGAAAAATTACAGAATATCAGAATATTTGCTATTTATATGTGTATGCTATAAAAAAGAAAAAGGACAAGAAAAAGGACAAGTGAAATACAATCAGAATGATTTATTAATAAAAAAACTAAATTGCACTCTGGTAGTATAAACCACGTGGGCAGTATTGTATGATTGAAATAGTGGCTGATAAATGCAAAACAGGAACAAAGTGAAATACCTTTGGGAAACTTCTCCCTTTGCATTTATTTTTGACAGATTCCTAATGTTGATGTACCAACTGGTAGCGAGGGCTAGTTTCTATAGTGAACCACATTGTTTTAAAAAGATCACAATCTACTCGCAACTTGTTTGTGTTGCTTGCAAAACAGTAGAAGTCAATCCCCTCTCTAAATTATAATTTGACAGTGTTTAATGACTGGTTATTGTAGCAATTTGCACACACAAATAATGATGAGCAACACTATACATTACACAAATATTACAATGGAAATTGCATGTCTATAATGTATTTTTTACACAAGTTATTATGCAATGCATTCCATAATTAGAGTTATAAACGAATGTGTGAGTTGACTTAGGTTTTCACATGGTAAATATTACATTTGATTTAAGACACAGAAAGAAACCCTAAGCATTTTATGGTTCCTGCTGTAAGTCAATTCATATGTGGAATAACATACAAACTTAGGAAATATGACCTAGGTGCATGGCTTATATTACATTACAATCGAAGGCTGATATAGAGTGTAAAAAATCTAAACTTTAGGAGCCAAGAATGTTTTTTAAGAGCCAAATATGTTTTATTGGAGCTAGGAAGAAAGCCCATTTTATAAAGATGCATTGAATTTTGGAAAAATATTTATGAGCCAGCAGTGCAAATTTTAGGAACCCAGTCTCCGAAAAAGTTTCCATTCCTGAGAATAATGATGAAGGGTGTAGTGATTACAGCTAGGCTAACTGCAGCAGAAACATTGCTTTCAAATCCCTGAATTTGTTTGTATCTTTTTTGGAAGACATATTGGGTTTTGACTTCTCTTTTCCTTGTCTATTAAGTGTTATTCATCTGGCCCTCTAAAAGTTATAGCTACAACCGACAAGCAAATTAACTAATGGTTATGTTCCACAATGAAATTCCTCACTTTGAAGCATTGAAGGACCAATGTGGTAAAACTTTTTCTACATTTGAATATCTAAGCTTGATGTTTTGGCAAAATGTTTTTAGAAATAAAAAGTAAATTATTCTTTAATGCCACCACCAATTTTCTTTGATCAGCTAATTCTGCCTGTTATTCTCTAAGAAAGTGTGTCTTGTAAACTAAAGAGTTTTATGTTACTGCTGCTGAATGCTCTGGCACTTGCACAGAGAGAGATGGCATAGAGAGAGAGAGAGTGGGCACAGAGAGAGAAGGCACAAAGTGAGAGAGAGGCAACACAGAGAGAGACAGCACGGGCAATTGAAGATAACATATGATACCGTCATTTATGAATGGCAAGTAACTAGTATTTCAAATATTTGATCATAGTGCTCCTTGAACAATTACACAAACATTCCAACCTATTTCATTTCATACTTAAATGAAAATGTATATATTTTTCTAGCGTTTCTACCACTTTTATGGTAAAGTGACGTATGTAGCAGAACATTTCTTGATAAAATTGGAAAGCCAGCAAAGGTACACAATTCTTCTTCTACCTATTGTCCAGAAGTACAGGAAATCTTCTCATTGTGTTATAGTGACAGATTGATTATTACAGTAATTGAAAGGAGGAGAGCATTTAGTTTACGATTGTAGGTGCATGGTTACAGATTAAAGAAATGTGAGAAGTATGTCATTTGTAAAGCAAGTTCTGGATGAATTTATGTATCTGTGCTTTGGGGCAAGGCTACTTCGTGACTGCAGTTCTCTGCTTTGTTCATGTAGTACTGATTTATAAAATAAATAAATCTTGGAATAAACATGACAATTTAGCACTGGAATTCAGTCAAGCAATCCTTTTTCTTCACCTTTTTTTACTAATATATAACACACAGAATTACTCAGATGTGCCTGTGTATTCATAGCATATAATTCATTGTAAACAGCATTCGGTCTTACTTTAAAAGGTTTTTTCTGTTTATATGATTTTTTTTTAGATATAAAAAAACAGTTAACTTGCACATCACGTTTGTTTATAAAGCCAATATATCAAGCCAGTGTGTAACATTTATTTTAGTCTACCTCTTTCTCTGTACTTTTATATAGTTTTTTTTCTTTTACACATTTATTATACTCTTCAATTGTTGTCTTAACCTGAAAACCAATTATAATGTGAATTTATAGTGCATGCATTCCTTACTTTCTTTTTAGCACTCTAACCCTTATGTCCTTTTGCCGTGAATACTTTAATACCTTTTATTAGTATCATTAATATACTAGATCATTTACACAATATCTAAATATGTATGATCCATTTGTGGCAATTTGCTGTCAGATGTATGTAGGTAGGTTTGTTGTAAACATGGCTATGTGGACATATAAATATGGTGAGAGCATGAATAAGAGTGGCTGAAAAGAGTCCTAGAAGATAAATTAGAAGAAAAAACATTGCCCTTTATTTCTTGGAGATATATTTTAAAACTCAGTATAATGACTACTGAACCTATCTAAGGGGGATGGCTTTAAGAAACAGGAAACCTAATAGGTGTGACACCATGGCTCTTTGAAAATGTGTGTGTTCCTTGCTTTCTATAATACTTTTTAGATGTTGTTTTTCAGTTTCTAGCTCTCTTCTGTCATATGACTAAATTTATAATTTACTTTTTACTAATCCCAATGTATGTTTGGGTGGCTTTCTCTGATGAAACACTGGATAGATTGACAATGCATATGTGTTTCCATCCTTATCCAGTGTATTATTTGTGTACAATATTACAATTTTACAATTCTTTGCTGTTAATCTTGTTCTACTGTTAGTATCCTTAGACTCCTTACAGAGCCATGTGTCAGAGTGGGATGGACATCAATTTTTATTAGAGTGAACGATAATAATCTACTACATATAATTTTTGCTCGAACAAGTTCCCATCATCACATTGATCCTACTTACACACCACAAAACACACTTCTTAAACATACACAGTCACATTCATCAAAATAAGTAAAAGGAACAAGTATTCCTCTTACAAGCTGTAGCTTAGTCAATGATGTAAGAACCACTAAACGTATTAACCACTTACAATTATCAGTACTATCTTCAATCCTTAAATCAACCTACTAAATGAAATATTTGCCTTCAGTCATTCAATAAATTAGTCCAATTAAGTGAAAAAAAGCCATATTGCTTATGTCAATATATGTTGTAAGGTTATGGGGGCTTGCAGGTTATTTCACTCATTTGCATAACTGCAGTATATTAAAGGATCACTGTGGTGCTTTTTACTAGTAAAGATAAAATGCCTTGAGTAGAATAGGCCTGTTGATTCTCACACACCCACACACACACATATATATATAAGGACCGGCCGCAAGCTATTCGGCTATTCTATTCCCCTCCGGCCGGGGATTCCGGCAGGATGGCGGCCGGCGCCTTGCTATCCCTTGCGGCCGCACGCGCCGCAGGAAAGCCTTTCATCTAAAACGGCCGCAAGAGTTTCGGCCGCAAGAAAAGCCTGGTTGCTATTCTATTGCTCCGGGAACCATCTCTGCAAAAGCGAGCCGCAGCTTACTTGCAGGAAAAAGGTCCCGCTAGCACCAATTAAGCACATTATAAAGCCAAAATAAAGGCATCCTGCACTCTGAGGAACTATAAAGTGATTGTAGGTGTTAGCAAAAATAGCACAACATTCCCCTACACTCAAATCCGTAAAAAACATATTTTTTAATTTATGTGAAAAATCCATGTAAAAAGTCCAGAGTGCTTGGAGCACCTCAGACCCGGCCGGAAAATAAACAGTTAATGTAAACTCGGATTTGGGCTGATGTGCAAGCTTGAGAGTGGGTTACTATTAATCCTCATGTCCCCCAATATGATCCCTAGCATTTACAGAGCTTTACAGTGCCGTCTTGAATTTATTTTTGACTTTAAAGATTTCTGAGCTTACGGCCGGTTGCAAGATATATGGCCGGCCGTGAGAGGAGATCCTTGCGGGCCGTTTAATAGAATTGCGAGGTAACGGAACCCCCGCAAGGAATCGCAGCCTTGCGGCCATTTTACGGCCGATAATAGAATGAGGCCTATAGTAAATAAATAGTGAATTTGTGTTCACATTTGAACGTCTAAAACAAGTTAAAAAAACTTGATTTCTGCTCAGAATTCCAAAAAATACAGTCATTATACTGCATTCTGGGAACCTGGACAGGGACATTCAAATGTGCCCACAAAGGCTTTACTATTTCAAGCATGGCTCCTTTTAAGCATATGCCTGCTGTGTTACATAGCTTTAAGCAAAGCCCAGGATGTATTATGTACAAGCCAGGAAACCTACTGCCTCTCATCAGCATGGGGCCCGTTCACAGATTGTGTAGTAGATTTTGTTGGGAGGTAGTTTACCACAACAATCATTTATATATGGTGGGCAAAAGAGCGATAGAAGCCCTCCACCGTCCAGTAGTACAGTAAATAAATAGTACATCTGTGTTCACATTTAAATGTCTAAAACAAGTTAAAAAAACTTGTTTCCTGCTTAGAATTCCTGTATATATGTATATGTATATAAATATTTTTAAATCTTTCTATACTTTCTACAGTATAGATTCCTTTTTATAATTAATATTTTATTGAGTGAAATAATGATGGAGTATACTGACACATGAAATTGTTAAAGCAAAGATAAGTAACACTTTTGTAAATCCAAAATATAAAATTATGTAAAATAATGTTCTTTAAACATTAATACAAGAAGAATCGTTTTCGTTTTTTGCTTTTTAACAAAGAAAAATGATGAATATACTTTGTTAATTCCACAAAATTGAACCATCAAAGATACCCAGTAAATAAAAAAGAGGGGAAATGGGGGGATATTTTACTTTTTAATGTGAAAAAAGAGGAAATATATGTATTTTTCATTAATAAAATTCCTATTTAGTAATTTCTAAAAACAATATTTAAAACTTACTTTCAAAGGTAGTATCAGTATCCAATTAAGCTGATGGGTGCCATAAAGATAAGATAGTTGGCGGGTGAGGGTAGCTGGGAGATAAAGAAGTTTAAGGACAATCTGACTGACTAAATACCAAACTGAAATCATTGACAAGGGAAACCACTTTAATACAGGATGTCTACAGCTTTGAACTGGATTGTGTTGGTACAATCTTGTGTTTGTACATTTTGTACAGTCAGCAGGAGCCACCTTCCCATTTTAACATTATAGCGTATTTGGAACACCAACTGCCATATCTGATCTTTGAAATTAGGCAAATTTAAATATCTAGCTCCTGTTATATCATTAAAATGGTTCTTTAATCTGTTATATATTTTATATTTTATAATATTCCAGCATCCAGGTTGACTGCCACAGGAAAAAAATCAATGTTCTTATGCAACAGGATAACAGTTTAAGATAAAAATTTACCATATACAGTAATTTTATTTATCTTGTTGAAAAAAACTAAATAGAACAATCTATCATTTTAGAATTATGTTAGCTCTGTATAATCATATTTTATGTTATCTTGTTGTAGTATACACAACAGCCTCTGACTTTAATATGTTATTTTATTAGAACATCTGATACCATATCTGAAAATGATTATATCCAGTATGATAAATAAGTGACAAATAATCAAGAATAAAGACAAATATGCTGTGCTGTTCCTTTGGGGAAATATTATAATCTATCTACAAAATTTCAGCGTTTGACAAAATTTCAGTAATTTTATAATCTGTGCATAATCTGAATGTTCTAAAGTTTACATGTGTATAGTTTAAATGCACTACATAGCATAAGAAATAGTATGCATGCATTTGTATTTCAGTAATGTTTTAATGCCTGACACATATCATATAAAAGACAAATTAAGGGCTCCCTTATTTGAAAAGCTACAGAACTGATGATTTATCAAGACACATCTTTCTTGACATTTTTCTGCTCACAGGGACCTTTATCACTTTTATTGCTTTTCAAATAAATGTAGCTTTGATTTTGTCCTTTTGCAGTATATATTGGCTGGCTAACATGAAAGCTCCTGGATATTAACTCTGATAAAAATGTGCATATGTTATCTTGATATGTTGATTTCTGGTGTGTCGAGCAGCATGTCATCTAAGTAATGTTATTACATTTGGCTTTTGATCAGATTTCATCTACTTAACCCCATCTCTACCACATCTCTCCCCTTTTGACACCTTGATGATATTTATAAACTAAAATTAATTTATGGATAACACAGTAGAATAATGTATCTATAATGATTAAAAAGTGACTTGGCACATTGCATTTTCTAATTAATATAAGCGACTGATTTTGTCAATGCTGGCATTTTCGGCTACAAATGCTTAGGAATACAATACATAACTTACTTTAATATATTATTACAAAGTAGACAATATTTCAGTATTATTATTTTCTTTATTTGTAATGCGCCAACATATTCCATAGCACTATACAGGGGTAAATTCAAGTCAAAGGAATAAAAACACAATGCAAAAAAAAAAATGGACGTATAAGACTGGTGATGATTGCTTTTGGAAAATGTCCCCTCTTCATAAACAAACTCATTACAAATCAAATATAACCTGTATTTAGGGATTCCACATATGTCAAAAAAATATAGTCATTCAACAGGTACAGTGGTTATTATCCATAATTCTGTATAAATCCATATTTAGCAGCAATTTTGGAAAACAATTTGGCACAATTTATAAAATCCATTATGGATAATAACATATTTGTTCATTAGGAAATTAATTAACATCCCAAGAAAAATGGGAACCATGACCATATTTCCAAATCAAACAGCTAAATAATCCAATATGACACCATTGCTTTATATAGTAGTTGCATGATATAGTTGTTTCAAAGCATTAATTCCTTTCTATATAAATGATTATGTATAGCTAAAAAAATATCTGTTTTTAAGAATAATACATTTCTTTTTGTTTTCTTTTATAAATTAAATGTTTATGAGAATTCCTTTACCAAAACTTTACACTAATATAAATATCATTTAATAATTGTACACTGACAAATAAACATAATACATTGCCTACAGTTAATCCCATTATTTACATTTCAGAAATTTAATGACAGTAAATAAAGAAACAAAATCACTCACTTTTGGGTTTAAAAAATGAAAAAGAAACAAAAAGATGTATTGATATCCATTTTTTTGCAATATAGATAAATACACTTTATTTGTGAATTCTGATTTTATTCCTTTGTGTTTAAAAAAAATACAGCACAATAAATTAATCAGAATAATCCCATGATAGCGATGGTAAAGACCTCTAACCAATAGCCGATTATCTGCCATTTTTAAATGCAGTATAACAATAAAATCTAAGACAAAAGACTTCTTACTGTTTCATGTGTAATTACTAGGGATTAGAATAAAGAATATTAAAGACAGAGACAATGAATCTGAGAGCTGCTCACAAAAGAATGATATTCCTAAATACATTAAGCAAGGGATAAAGTGTTGCTAGAAAGAGCTCAAAAGAATCATATACTGCATTTTATCTTGCTTTTAACACTGAATCACTTATCACTAAATCGTGCATTTTTCTACGGGATAGTTTATTAAGCATAGCTCGTTTTAAGGTTCTTTGCTAAATTAGCCCTATAAAGTAATATCTGATTAGTACTGTCTACAGAATGATCAATGTACGCTATGGACTTCCTAAAATCCATTTTGATAAATCATATTTACCTAGACTATATTATTTTCAAATATGAATGCATTATATTGGCAGTGCTTTCAAAACAAACAATAAAAGCAATCTTTGCAAATATAAGGAAAACCCTCTTCACACAGTAGACAAAACACATAATGGTGTAAATTTCCAGTGCTCATTCCGACTGCTTTTTCAAGAAGGTAAGAGATTATAACATGGTCACCCTGAGAACAGTGAAGGTATAAACCATACGGGGGCATAGGAAATGGGGGAATGGGGACACACATATATATATATATTGTGAGCATAAAGGTGGAATAGTGGTTGATGGGAGATACATCAGACCTGATTTGCTAGACAGCAACCAGAGGATTTCTCAGTTAAATGCCCCAGGGAGAGATGTTACAGTTTGCAATATGCATAGCTGATGCTCTGCAAAACATGGTATGGGTCCCTGGGGCGGAGTATTTGGAGAGCAGGGGGGGCCAATGCTCCAACAGCACTAGTTGCTGTATAACAGACCACAGCTTGGATCTGGTTTTTAAGAGTTAGCTAATTGGCACTCACCTGTAGCTACTCAATTAGCAGACAGGCCTTTAAAAGAAGAGAGCAGCCTGCTCCAAGGGGGAGAGGAAAAGACAGCTAGGAGAGGCTGCGCTTATTGCAAAGACATTGCTTTTGTTTGGGAAATTGGTAAGTGGGAAAGCCACCCAATTGCAGATAGCAAGTACTGTCTAGTAAGAGCTCAAGTAAGAGCAAGGGATTTTGTTTGTTTTGTTATTATTTAAAGTACCTGCTTTCAAACTGAATAAAAAAGGAAAACTGAGCTGAAGGTGTCCTGGACTTTGTATACCCTAGAAGGCTGTGGTTACTGCAAGATCGGTGACAATCCTACCTGTAAAAGAAGTGGTTTGTCACATATGGTGGAGAATGCGGGCATCCACGTAAGCCTGAGGGTAGAAGTCATTTAAAGCTCAACATGGAGGATGTTATCAAGGCTCTGATCTAATCCTCCTCTGTGCAACAGGAGACTAACAGGAGAGCTGCAGAAAACAGTGCAGCCCTGCAGCAACTGGTGCTGGCCCAGGCAGAGTGTGCTAAAGTCCTGGCCAAAACACAAATGGAGGGCACTGAGTCCTTGGTGAAACAGCTTGTTGTGACACAAGCGGAGATGTTTAAAGTAGCCCGTGAGGAGCAGCAAAAAGTCACCCAGGGACTACAACAGGTAATCCAAGCGATCTCTGGAAAACTGAATGGAGACCCTGATGGAAGATACCAGGGGCCAAAGGTGATTCGGGCGAGCCACTATCTTCAGAAAATGACCGCATCAGATGATGTTGAGGCGTACCTTCTGGCATTTGAGCGCACTGCTGAGAGGGACGGATGGCCGGCTGGTGAGTGGGCAAGCATACTGGCACCGTTCCTAAGTGGAGAGCCGCAGAAGGCATATTATGACCTAGAACCAGCCGATGCAAGTATCTACAGCAAATTGAAAGCTGAAATCTTGGCACGACTGGGTGTAACCTCTGCAGTACGTGCCCAAAGGTTCCACTCATGGTCATATTCTTCAGACAAAGCCGCACGTTCCCAAATGTTTGACCTCATACACCTTGCACGGAAATGGTTACAACCTGAAATCCATTCAGCTAGCCACATTGTGGAAACCTTAGTAATGGACCGGTTTTTGCGTGGTTTACCAGCTTCCCTGCGTCGCTGGGTCAGCCAAAGTGACCCCCATACAGCTGACCAACTGATTGCCTTGGTGGAAAGATATGCGGCTGCAGGAGAACTGCTATGTCCTACTTCACAGGCAAACCCTCGCAATCCTAAGCCCCAAGATTCTGCAAGACCGGGTAAGACTGTTCAAGGTTTAAGGGGGGCATCCAGGTCTAATAGGCCTGGGAACGGAACTAATTGGTGGTCAGACTGTACTGTCAAATGTTTCAAATGCAAAGAGGATGGTCATATGGCCAAAGACTGTCCATTTAAGGATGAACCTATGGAATGCAATATGGGCAAAAATGAGGGAACACGTTCATTTTTGCTCAGTTGTTATGGTATTGTTAACAATGACTATGATAATAACGCTCATAAATGCTGTGTAACTGTGAATGGAAAAATGTCTAAAGCATTACTTGATTCAGGTAGTATGGTTACGTTGGTAGCAGAGTCTATAATACCTTGTGTAAAACCTGATCATGGACAGAAAATAGGCATTATCTGTGTTCATGGTGATAAAAAGGAATACCCCACTGCGGAAGTAAATATTGGAACCCAGTATGGGAATTTAAAGTACCGAGTGGGTGTAGTACCTAGATTAGCCCATGAGGTAGTGATCGGTAGAGACTTTCCTCATTTTCTAAAATTATGGGCAGCTTTACAAAAGACAGATCAAAATTTATCAGAAATGAGTCAGTCTGTCGAGGATAATGTGTTCCCTTTTTCCGATATTGACTTGGGTTTTGACCACTGTGACGGAAAAATAAGGAAAAAGAAAAAATACTGCCCTAAACCAGTATTAATAGGAGATAACCCAGCTCAAACTAGTGAGGAGCCTACTAATAATGCAGACAAGGATAAGGACTTAATTGATATTGGAATTAGTCCAGGTAACTTTAAAAGCGCTCAGTGGGAAGATCCCACTTTAGTGACAGCTAGAAATGATATTAAAGTTGTAAACGGGGTTGTTAATCAGCCAGGAGGAGCACTGCCGTTCCCCTATTTTGAAGTACAAAATGACCTAATTTACCGTGTAGAAAAAAAGGATTCAGACATCATTAGGCAGCTGTTGGTTCCTCAGACTTACCAGAATATAGTGCTAAAGTTGGCTCACAGCCACATATTAGGGGGACACTTGGGAGTCGGAAAAACTAGAGAGAGAGTCCTTAGACGGTTTTACTGGCCTGGAGTGTTTGCTGCTATTACAAACTATTGCTCCTCATGTCCTGAGTGCCAGTACAGGGCTCCTTTCAAGACTTTTCGTAGTCCACTTGTACCCTTACCCATAATTGACGTGCCTTTTGAAAGGATCGCTATGGACTTAGTGGGGCCACTGGTAAAGTCCGCTAGGGGACACCAATATATATTAGTCATCTTGGACTATGCAACTCGCTATCCTGAGGCCATTCCCTTGCGTAATACCTCTGCAAAGCTAATAGCTAAGGAACTTATGTTGATGTTCAGTAGGGTGGGTATCCCTAAAGAAATACTGACAGACCAGGGGACCCCGTTCATGTCCAGAGTCACAAAAGAGTTGTGCAGGCTCTTGCAGGTTAAACATCTTAAGACCTCAGTATATCACCCACAGACTGATGGTTTAGTAGAGAGGTTCAACAAAACCCTTAAGAGTATGCTACGCAAGGTAATTGATGCAGATGGAAGAAATTGGGATTTTTTATTGCCATATCTACTGTTTTCCATTAGGGAAGTTCCACAGGCCTCCACGGGCTTCTCTCCTTTTGAATTATTATATGGAAGACATCCCAGGGGAATATTGGATATTGCTAAGGAGACCTGGGAACAGGAGACTACTCCTCACAGGAGTGTAATTGAGCATATAGCTCAAATGCAGGATAGAATGGCCACCATCATGCCTATTGTCAGGGAACACATGCTGGAAGTCCAGCAGGCTCAGAAAAACAGCTATAACCGTAATGCTAGAGTCAGAGTGTTCCAACCGGGAGACAGGGTATTGGTTCTGGTCCCTACTGTGGAGAATAAGTTCCTTGCGACTTGGCATGGACCCTATGAAATAATAGAGAAAGTGAGTGATGTCAATTATAAAGTCAGACAACCAGGAAGAAGAAAGCCTGAACAGTTGTATCATATAAATCTGTTAAAGCCATGGAAGGACAGGGAGGTCCTGGTTGCTTTAAAACCTTCAGAACCTCCTATAGTAGAGCCAGATGTGAACGTATCTAAGACTCTGTCTGTCCATCAAAAGCAAGAGGTCAGAGATTTCATCAGAAGAAATAGGGATGTTTTCTCGATAGTTCCAGGAAAGACTAAAGTGATTAAACATGACATAATAACCGAACCAGGGAAAAGAGTTAACCTCAAACCCTATAGAATTCCTGAGGCCCGGAGGGAGGTTATAAACTTAGAGGTTGAGAGCATGTTAAAACTTGGAGTCATTGAAGAATCCCAGAGTAACTGGAGTAGTCCTATTGTATTGGTGCCAAAACCTGATGGCACATGGAGGTTCTGCAATGACTACCGCAAGTTAAACGCCCTCTCAAAATTTGATGCTTACCCAATGCCAAGAGTTGATGAGTTAATAGAAAGACTGGGCAAAGCTCGTTATCTAACAACCTTGGATTTAACAAAGGGTTACTGGCAGGTCCCGCTCACTGAAAGAGCCAAAGAAAAGACAGCCTTTTCAACACCCAGTGGCCTGTTTCAGTACACTGTATTGCCATTTGGGTTACATGGGGCACCTGCCACATTCCAACGAATGATGGACAGAATTCTTAAACCTCATGTTCGTTATGCTGCAGCATACTTGGATGATGTCGTCATCCACAGTGCAGACTGGGAATCCCACCTCCCTAAAGTTCAAGCGGTACTTGATGCTATCCGCTCAGCAGGCTTAACTGCCAATCCTTCCAAGTGTACGATTGGTTTAGAGGAAGCTAAGTACTTAGGTTATTCTATTGGGAGGGGTTTGGTTAAACCACAGGAAGCCAAAGTAGAAGCCATACAAAAATGGCCACAGCCCCTTACAAAGAAACAAGTAAAGGCATTTTTGGGTTTAATTGGATATTATAGGCGGTTCATTCCAGATTTTGCTACCATTGCTGCACCCCTGACAGACCTTATTAAAGCAAAATCCCCAGTCATAGTTAAATGGTGCCCTGAGGCAGAAAAGGCTTTTAAGAGTCTGAAGGAAGCTATCTGTAGCCATCCTGTCTTAGTGACCCCAGATTTTTCCAGGGATTTTATAGTTCAGACAGATGCTTCTGATGTGGGCTTGGGGGCTGTTCTTTCACAGGAATACCAGGGTGAAGAACACCCTGTTTTCTTTTTGAGCAGAAAGTTAAACCCACATGAGAAGAACTACTCTATTGTTGAAAAAGAGTGTCTTGCTATTAAGTGGGCATTAGACTCTCTTAAATACTACCTACTAGGCAGAAGGTTTCGATTGATAACGGACCATGCTCCTCTGACGTGGATGTATCAGAACAGGGAAAGTAACTCCAGAGTAACCAGATGGTTTTTGAGTTTGCAATCTTTTAATTTCACTGTGGAACACAGGGCTGGTCTGCAACAAGGTAATGCTGATGGGCTTTCGAGGGTACACTCCCTGATTTCCATGGTCGCTCAAACCCTTGGGTATGAGCTGGGGGGGAGGATATGTGAGCATAAAGGTGGAATAGTGGTTGATGGGAGATACATCAGACCTGATTTGCTAGACAGCAACCAGAGGATTTCTCAGTTAAATGCCCCAGGGAGAGATGTTACAGTTTGCAATATGCATAGCTGATGCTCTGCAAAACATGGTATGGGTCCCTGGGGCGGAGTATTTGGAGAGCAGGGGGGGCCAATGCTCCAACAGCACTAGTTGCTGTATAACAGACCACAGCTTGGATCTGGTTTTTAAGAGTTAGCTAATTGGCACTCACCTGTAGCTACTCAATTAGCAGACAGGCCTTTAAAAGAAGAGAGCAGCCTGCTCCAAGGGGGAGAGGAAAAGACAGCTAGGAGAGGCTGCGCTTATTGCAAAGACATTGCTTTTGTTTGGGAAATTGGTAAGTGGGAAAGCCACCCAATTGCAGATAGCAAGTACTGTCTAGTAAGAGCTCAAGTAAGAGCAAGGGATTTTGTTTGTTTTGTTATTATTTAAAGTACCTGCTTTCAAACTGAATAAAAAAGGAAAACTGAGCTGAAGGTGTCCTGGACTTTGTATACCCTAGAAGGCTGTGGTTACTGCAAGATCGGTGACAATCCTACCTGTAAAAGAAGTGGTTTGTCACAATATATATATATATATATATATATATATATATATATATATAAATAAATGTGTTTATAGTATATCCTTCCCAGATTTATTTTGGCTCCTACGCCCTTGAAACCATAGAATTACAAACAAATTAATCCAGGTGCTAGACTAAAGAACAGTATCTTTTTTCACCTGGGTTAAACATTAACAGCCTTATTAAATTGCGATTCAGTAAATTTAAAAGGGCTCTTATTAAGCACACAGCATATTTTTTTTACAGAAGTTTTTAGTTAGTGAACTTCTATCCAAAAGCAAGGCCTTCATTAACTAAAAACTTCTGTAAATAAAATATGCTATGTGCCTAATTAGAGCCCTTTTAAATTTACAGAATCGCAATTTAATAAGGCTGTAAATGATTATGCTATACCTTTTAAACAAAAAAAACGACTGCTATTTATTAGGTACATATATATTGTTGGCAAGGTTCCAAAACTAAAGCAGCTACTGTCAATGCTAGGTTACTAAGAAAAATCTTCCCATATTTACAAAAAAAAAATGTTTATGAAAATAATTTCAATATTACATATTCACCAGACATTTGTGATAGAAATGATGTGCCAGATAAAATTTTATCATGTAAGTTAAGTTTGTGGGGGTATATAAATGAGGGATCAAGTATCGAGCAGCTGTAGTTGCTTCCTTCCTTTATCATGTTTCTCAGCTCTCTGACTTATTGATTTGTTGGCACATAGGATACTTCCCACATACCACTGACGTAATCTAGTCTACTACTGACTGATCAGAAATTCATTAAGCTGATGGCGGGCAAAAGAGTGACAGAAGCTCTCCACCCTACAAAGTACAGTAAGCAAAATAGTGCATTTGAGTGTACATTTGCATGCCTCATATTCCAAGAGACTTGGAGATTGGGCATGGACATGCAAGTTAGTCTTGTCATAAAATTAGTAGTGTCGTCACAAAAATAATTTCATGAGTTAGTGACCATTCCCACACTGATGAGGTCTCAAAGGCTAAAACAGTAATGCCCATATCAATCCAGTGCTATGCTCAAAAGCTGTGCAAAGGGGGATTGGCTTTAAAGAGTGAATTATATTGTGAACTAATTTGTATCTTTCTGCCCAGTTTCCCAGAATGCAATGTGAACACTATATTTCTTGGACTGTAAGCTGGAAATAAGTTCTCTGAATTATTTTAGACATAAGTACTACAGTGTTCTACTAACTGCTAAAAAAAGACAGATATTACCTATTGTTAGACCACTTGAGAAGGACAGCACCATACCAATGTTTCATACTGTATCTTCTCTGAGGAGCACATGAGGGGGAACAGAGAGAATATTAAAGAGCCAGTTAATTCAGCACAACTTAGAGCACACAACTATAAAGTTCTCCTAAAAACATTTAGAAAAACGTTTAGAATTTTTTTGTGGGCGCCTTTTTTACAGAAAATGTGGCTGTGTAGGCTGATTTTATTGGCATCACTCATCTCTCACATAGTTCTGTTTGGACCTGTTGGGAGGCATGTGTAGGTAGAAATCCACCTTAAAGAGCTCTCTCTACATACTCACTAAGACATGAGTTCACCCTGACCCGCAATAACGAGCCTTGCTTTTGTAGCTGCTTCTTTTGGTAATGAAAATGAACATTACACATGTGTGTGAGTTGCAACGGTGGGGGCAAAGGATTTTTTCCAAAGTTAAAGGAACACACCAAAGGTTTCATGTATGTTAATATTTAAAACAGGTTGTAGTCAGTAATGAAATCACAGTAAACTTACATTGAAATATTACATTTTTTATCATTCAATCAAATCTTCCCAATCAATCTTTGGGTCTAATGTAATTATAGCTAAGCATTATTAACTACTCCCAAGGGGTCTGCACTTGCTCACATTCACTAAATGAAATAATAGTTGAAACGGTGGACATTGTTCTCAGCTTAAAAGCAACATTTAGGAAATTCACATTAACCTGTGTTGACTATTGTTGTACATTTTCAGGCAAACCAAGTGAGACTAGTAGCCCTATTGCTCATCCTCTGAGAAGCTAGTGCCCGTCTTATAACCTTATCATAATGTGCTGCATGTGACATTTTAAGTGTAAACTAGCCTGGAAAATAATATTCTAAAAAAATAATAAAATGCAGATTTAGAATGATCTACATAGATTTTTCTACCATCTATTGGTTTAATAAACACTGTATGAAAGTCAGTATTTCACTGACGCAACACAGAAAACTTAGACACCACAACATACTATGTACAGATGGTAGTAAATAACTATCTTTTATTAGTCTTGTGAAGCTACAATTTACTGAAGACTCCATCTGAATTTATTTAATGTGGGAAAAACACACCTGTGTTCACTCAGTACAAAACCTTAATCACTCATTGCAAATAATCTTTTAATTTCCAACAAATGTAAATACGATTAATTTAATTGGTTGACCTTAGATTTTGTAATGTGCATCGCAGATGTGTTTTATGCACAGAGCAAGAGTACAATAAATATAGTCAAATAAATACAGAAAGTAGGACTGAACACAAAACAATCAAGTTGGGTCTAGATTGTGCTATTCAGATGATATTTGAATGAATGTTGTTATTAAAGGGACTTTGACATTTTATTTGCTGCATCTTAAAGAGAATATTTTGTGCTGATATCTTTTCAAATGATGCTCTCAGAGCAGGAATAACTGAAAATATTTAACTCATCTGGGGACTTGCCCCGTCAGGCAATAATGTAGATGCATACATCTTACTAGTCTGTCAATGAAATGTAGACTTCATATTAGTTTCAATAACGTTTAAAAAGATTTTACTTAATATGTGTCATGCAAAACACAAGTTTGGTGATATTGAAAGCATGCTCTTTTAAAGGCATGGCAAATGCTTTTATTATGTGTAAACCACAAGTGCTCTCTCCCCTTCCTTTAACATCCCAATAAAATACTCCCTTATTTTATCAAGAATGTATTAGAATACACCATCCATTACAGAAGACAATCCACCACCTTATAAGCAAAACAGTATTTACCAAGTAGTGAACTCACCTATACGCAATTTATTACGTAAGAAAGAAAACATGTAACTCACAGCATATCAAACCTACAGAGTACTGCTTAAACCACACTGGAATATCCCAGGGCCTATTGATATGAATAATATAAATAACATCGGAACATGTATATTTTCAGAGGTGTAGTCCACACATTTAGCAAGAAAGTCTAGAGAATAGTTCAAGTGACTTATTTTTTAACACAATCACTATTTCTTAAACTGATTTCATTAAAGTGTAAAAATAATTTTAGTGATAATAACAGCATTATATAATAATAATAATAATAACAGTAATAATTATAATAGTGATATTAATTATACATTTGATAATAGTAATAATACAGTAATTATAGTGCAGTAGTAACATACGTATGTAAGAGTTGGACCATAATGAAGGGTGAGTGACAAAGAATTGACGCCTTTGAATTGCGGTGCTGGAGAAAACTACTTAGAGTCTACAAGAAGATCCAATCAATATTACAGGAAGTTATGATCATGAGGCTCAAGCTCAAATATTTTGTCCATATCATGAGAAGACAGGATTCCCTAGGGAAGACTCTGATACTGGGAAAGATTGAAGGCACACAAAGAATGGAACAACAGAGGCAGAGATGGATAGATGAGGTAATTGAGGTAAAGAAAATTAGTTTAAGGGAGCAAAGACAGGCAGTGGCTGACAGATGTGCATGACAGAGCCAGACACAAATGAATGAATGATCAACAAAGTAATTAAAGTAATTTATTTAAATGTATTAGCATTACTATTTTTTATTATTATTGTTGTTATTAACTATCCTTGACTATTCAATGAATATACATATATAAGTGAAATTACCTTTTTCTATTATGTGATATGCCTCCCACTGAAAAATGCTACTAGATATGCTATTTACTGCAAACTTATCACATATGCCATCAATTACAACAGGCAATATGCCATTTAAATATGAATATATCCAGTATTGATGAATTCACATAAGACAATTGGTAAATTTGCTGATTTCAATGCATTCAGAACACTAGTGGTGTATTGATGTGAACTGAGGCAAATATGGATAGAAGTAAAAGATTTCACTTTACACCCTTGGGTTCTCCATAGTTATGTAGAATTTAATCATGAAACTGGCAGATTGGATTTGGTAGCTATATCATTATATAATAGGAATATCTGTTCTATACTATGCAGACCATTTAAACTTCAAATAGTACATGATAGGTTTTGGGTTAATCAAACTATTTGTAAAATGGATGATAAAATCTGGGAAGGTGAAACCAAGCCTGTGTACCTTGGACAAGATTGGGTTTGTTTTCATCTTTGGGAAACACAAAATGTTACCTATCAATATATCAAAAATGTTGTGTTTATTGAATTGATTGCAGGTACATGATGTCCCTAATTGGTCTTTAATTTCATTTCAAACTAATACTTAGAAAATTTCTAAACTTAATAATATCACTGTACAGTTTAATTGGACTGGTATGATTAGTTAAAATGAATCTGATTTACAATTAGGAATGGAAAAGGAATTTAGGGATTGGAATAAAAACTTTGGACAGTATTAGCTAACATTTAAAGAATTACAATATGAAGGTGCTTTGTCAGCTATAGTAGTAAAACATGATTTAGAGGGGCAACTAAAATAATTAATCAGATTAAAGAAGATTTAAAAAATATATGGTTAGAGTATATTATCTCCTGATCCTATTATGAATTGTGAATATCATGCTTTATCCTGTAATCATATCCAGTGTTTAATTTTTTGTTTAAAATGTAACATTTTACTTTATTAAGAATATGTATGGTAAACATGTTGAGTTCAACATAAAGTTTAAGCAAAGGTTACCAGTATAAAGCTATATTTATTTGTGTGAATGCTATATGCTTGTGAGTTGGTTAGCATTTATTGAGCTCCTCCTGAAGACATTGTGGCCAAGACTGATATCCATTTGGGCTAAACAGGATGGAAATTGAGAAGTCAAAGCACCAAACGTGCGATGTACTGCAGAAGGCACTGCAGAAAAAGAAAATGCATAAAACCTCTTTGGATAGAGATTTTCCACAGTGAGTCGGTTAACATCTCCATACATTCAGAATTTACTGACCAAGGAGGTTTCAATGGTCAGCAGATTTCTTATAACATACCCTGCTTCCATCCATCCTAACCTACCAGACCATTTGGTGCTGATAAGGGATATGTTTATCTACAAAGATAATGCTGTATGATATCTACATTGTCTATGAAAATTATAATTTTGGAAGATTGACTAAATATATCCTTCTCACTAATGTTAGATATTGGAGATCTAATTAAAAAATAAACAACATTGGAAATCTTTATTAAAACCTAAAAAAGAGAACAACGCCGTTTGTGACTTTAAAATTCAGTACATATCCACTTTAATGTTGTATGGAGAGGACTAAGCTTTAGAAAAGAAGAGAGGGAATTTATCAATTTAAATAATCACTCTGGTATGTATCAAAAATCTAATTTGTAAACCAGTCAAAAGCCAATGGGCACTGGTGATAGATAATGCCTTAAATTAACGGACAAAAGTAGCCAAACAACCCTCCTTTTAAAGTGCTGGATGGTAACCAGCACCCAATAAGACTTATATTCTGTAAAATTCACTTATCATGGATACATTCTTAATGAATTCAGACTTAGTCCCTTGGCATATTTTTCCAACCCCTATATTCATAACATATTTATCTAAGGGGGTTGCTAGCTATAATGAACTGGTCAATTCAGATAGCTGCAGGCTGTTAATTACCGTACTTGAATCCTAGTTTGACTTAGATCATAAAGCAGCCCCATCTAGGGAGCTTCACAGCTCTTGTGCTAGCTTAAAATCTGTGTTGGTGGTTATAGTCTAATACTAGGCAATAAGGCAATTTGCTAATATTTATTAATATTGTTAATATTTGTTAATATTGTTATACTATCAGCAAATTATTATACTATTATTAAAAATTATCAACATTACTATTTTTATTACTAGTTTTGTTATTATTAACTTTTTATGACTTTTCAATTACTATACATATATATATTTTATATGTAAAATGGCATACACTTATACATGCATACGTAAAATAGCCTTTTCTATTATGTAACATGCCTACCAATGAAAACCATTACTATATATACGCTATGTATTGCAAATCACAAAAGCCATCCATTGCATCATGCCACTTATATATGAATATTAATTCATATACACCATTTGATAAATTTGACGATTTTGAATTGAGACTAATTAACATGCAAAAGTACATTCCCCCTTTGATAAAGCTGCCCTTAGTGTTTGTTTTAGGGTAAAAGTGACAGCATCTGTATGCTGTAGACATTGGGTAATTCTTTCTGTTTTTGCTTCAAATGTTTTCATTATCTTTATATTACATAACTTTATATTACATAAATTGTCTGTTGAACATATGGCACATCAATAAAATACTATTTTTACTGGTCACATGCTGCAGCTACAAATTCTAAATCTGTATATTCTATATGCAAATCTATTTATTTCACCAATAATTAAGCATAGAAATAAAATATTTTGGAATAGAATAATTGATGGTTTAAAACATACTCTCTGTGTTTCTCCTAATTATGACATCTCAATTTAATAGACAACACCTTAGACTTCATCTGAAAAGATATATAAGCTTTTACTTAACCTAGAATGTCTAATCAGGGAGAGTGAATATATGTATCTTGTATGTCATGTTCTAATATAGTAATAACTTCAGTTCTCACTATATGTCCAAAGTACACTTCATAAAACACAATCTAAGTACCATATATACTCAAGTATAAGCCGACCCGAGTATAAGCCGAGGCACCCATTTTACCACAAAATACTGGGTAAAATGAGTGACTCGAGTATAAGCCGAGGGTGGGAAATGTGCTGCCCCCTGTGTCCCCCCTCTCTCTCCTGTGTCTCTTCTCCCCTCTCCCTTCTCTGTGTCTCTTCCCCCCTCCCTTATCACACTCCTCAACCCCCCTCCTCATTCTCAACCTCCCTCCTCAACCCCACTCCTCATCCTCAACCTCCCTCCTCATCCTCAACCCCCCTCATCCTCAACCCCCTCATCCTGAACCCCCCCATCCTCAACCCCCTCCTCAACCTCCACCCCTACTCATCCTCAACCTCCCTCCTCATCCTCAACCTCCCTCCTCATCCTCAACCTCCCTACTCAACCTCAACCCCCTCCTCATCCTCCCTCCTCAACCCCCCCTCAACCTCACTCCTCAACCCCCCATCCTCATCCTCCCCCCTCAACGCCCCATCCTTATCCTCAACCCCCCCATCCTCAACCCCCTCCTCACCCCCCCTCAACCTCAACCCCCCTCCTCAACATCAACCCCCTCCTCAACCCCCCTCCTCAACCCCCCATCCTCATCCTCAACCCCCTCCAACCTCATCCCCCTCCTCACCCCCCCAACCTCAACCCCCCTCCTCAACCTCCCTCCTCCTCATCAACCCCCTCCTCACCCCCCCTCCTCATCAACCCCCTCCTCACCCCCTCCTCATCAACCCCCTCCTCAACCCCCCATCCTCAAACCACATCCTCAACCAAACTCATCCTCAACCACCCCATCCTCATCCCCCTCCTCACCCCCCCTCAACCTCAACCCCCCTCCTCAACCTCAACCTCCCTCCTTCTCATCAACCCCTTCCTCACCCCCCTCAACCTCAACCCCCCTCCTCAACCTTAACCTCCCTCCTCCTCATCAACCCCCTCCTCAACCCCCCATCCTCAACCCCCATCCTCAACCCCCCTCTTCAACCCCCCATCCTCATCCTCAACCCCCCCAACCTCAACCCCCTCTTCAACCTCCCTCCTCCTTATCAACCCCCTCCTCACCCCCCTCAACCTCAACCCCCCTCCTCAAACTCCCTCCTCCTCATCAACCCCCTCCTCACCCCCTCCTCAACCTCAACCCCCCTCCTCCTAATCAACCCCCTCCTCAACCCCCTCCTCACTGTCTCCCCTCGAAATACCTCCCCCTCACTTACCTGCTTCTTCTCCGGCCTCTGCTCCGTCTTGACCCCGGCGGGCATGTGACGTCACATTCGCGCCGTGTCATTAGCATATACCGAGGGGGAGGTATTTAGAGGGCAGACAGTGAGGAGGGGGTTGAGGAGGGGGTTGGGGGGGGGGTTGATGAGGAGGAGAGGGGTTGATGAGAAGGAGGGGGGTTGATGAGGAGGAAGGGGGTTGAGGATGAGGAGGGGGGAGGGAAAGAGACACATGGGGGTAGAGAGACATGGGGGGGGTTAGAGAGACACGGGGGGATTAGAGAGACACAGGGGTAGAGATACACGGGGGGAGTTAGAGAGACACTAGGGGGAGTGACTCGAGTATAAGCCGAGGGGGCCCTTTTTAGCCTTAAAAAAAGGGCTGAAAAACTCGGCTTATACTCGAGTATATACAGTATTCTAGGTTTATACTGTGTTTTTTAGTGGTGGAAAAAAAGCTTTCTGAAGTCAACAGCATATGGAATTTAAGTTAAACGGATATGATGTTCCTTTGATTCAAATACAATGTATGTACTGGGACAGAAGTTGTAATTTATCTACCAAGTAAAAAATAGCTACTGTGCAGCAAACATTTATAAAATTGGAATATTGTAAATTATAGAGCACTACAAAATATTGCATAATGTTGTTGCAGTTGCACAGCTATTACTTGGATATACAATAGTTAGTATTTACAATTAGGCTAAGCATGAGAGATCCATTGAAATTCAACTGGATTTAACCACACTGAGAAACTACAGGTTCATGTAAAAGTGGGGCAGATTTACTGAGAGTTGTTGTGAAGAGCTGTGATAGCTTGCAACCTATCACAACTCTTCGCAGCAGTCCCTTCAGTGTAAGCTATTCAAATGAGCTATGCAATGTTTGCACTAAATCTCCAACCTGTTCTTACTTTGTTACTTTTGCAAACCACCATGTGTGAGTCAGGGCTGTGTAAAATATTCTCTTTGCACTGGATATCTATGATATGGATTTCACTTTATGTGTGGTATCATGTTTGGTTCTGTGTATTCAGTGTGCTAAAGAAGTGATTGTTTTATTGTATTATAATACTGGGTTGATTATGTTCATGATAAACATGTCTGGTATATATATATATATATATATATATATATATATATATATATATTCATATGTAGGTTTGTGTTAATTCAAGGTATACTGTGTGACCTTGTCTATGGAGGTGTAATCAAGTTATTGTTTGCATAGCTAAAGGCGAGAGAGATGCAAACATCTACTAACCAGTCAGATATTATGCAACAGCTCTGAGTGATTGGTTTAACTTGGCCTTTTGATCTAGTGATGTTAATTACATTAACTGATGTCACAGACCCCTTTTTCTCAGCCTGGGTGTTGGCCCATTGAGCTCTTCAATGCACAGACTGTTTGGATCCAACCACTGGATTTTCTGCATAAACACTTCTTTTGTATTCGTAAATCTCCTTTGTTCCATTGTTTGCCAGATTAAGTTAATCACGTCTGATATGTGCTAGAGATGGCAGGATGTGTATTGGAGGTTAATCCTATTTGCCCTCAGGAAGCTACAGTTAGAACCCACGTGGAGTTTATCTCTTTTCCTTGTCTGCCATATCCTCCTATTGTTACATTGTGTACACTCCCTCTGTATCTCTTCCCTATAAATTCTGCTGTCATTTAAAAAAAAAAAATCACTCTGAGGCATATAGAAATTGTATGTTCTCTTATTTGGTTCCTGGTGGCTGCGATACTGAACCTATCTCCACCCTACAAGTAACCTGTCCTAGTCACTACCACAGGAAGGCTACTGGGACTCCTGGAAGCACTGATTCCTGATGGAAAGACCCTGATACAGAAGCCAGATATCATGGTGCTGGTGCAGATTCTTCAGAACCCAACGGTCCTTGTGGGTAGATAACCTGTAGTCTATAGCTGGTAGCTCTGGGCTTGTGTAGCCCCTACCTTCGGATCGTCACACCAGATAATAGTGTTTAGGCAACAGCTCTGAGTGATTGTGTATCTTGGCCTTCTGATCTAGTGATCTAAGTCTCAGTTTCAGACTACTGATTACGGTACTAGGTAACAGTTTTTAATGGCACCACTGTTTCTGTTACTTTGTGTTCATGTCTGATGTCAGCAGTCTATTTAGCTACTGATTGTGTTGACATGTGATGGTATTTGATGGCACTGCTGTTTAATTACTTTTTTACATTTTCCCGATAAATATTATGTACTGTATACAATAAAGAGAAGCTTTTGGTTAAGGCATAAGATTTAGAACTATGTTCTTTACTTGGATGCTGTAAATCCATGCTCTGTTTGTGGCTGTTTGATTTACTGAATGGCTGCCAGGTAGTAGACAACCTGCTCCAGCTGGTGAGATGTAGGAAGCAATCAATTGCACGGATGGAGAGTTTATCCGTTCCGTCACAGTGCTGTTTAGTAATTGTTAATGCTCTCATGCATCTTAAAATATATTACAATGATATTGTTTAGCTAATATAGTAATACGCATATTCATAATATGCTATTCATAGTTGGCTGCCCATATAAATATAATAAAGTGAGTGGATAGGCATTTTACCATGTTACTGATCTTGATGTTGGAGAACTGATTCACAGTGAAGGATGTTTTACATTCAACTACCCATAACATGCCTGGATGGCAGTAGCTTGTGATGGTATGAGAGGTTACTAGACTAGATGCCCTTTTTTGCATTTTATCACATCCCCTTCTATGACTTAGTGAACCTACCCCAATGATTCTTCATTATATTGCAAATCACAGGTCAAATAAAGTGTATTTAGTAAATGCAGACAGTCACAGATCAATGACCAAATAAACAGCACATGGGATAGATTCATTCATAGAGACTTGTACAATGTAAAATGTTAGATTCATGTTATTAGATTAATGTTATATAGTTATGAGGTTAAGTCTATTAACCTACTTGGAATATGAGTCACACTTGCTATCTGGGGAGAGTAAACAACAATGCTTGATATATATAAATGATGCACTTTGACAAATTGCTCAGTATGTTCATGTATTTATATCTCCATATGCAAAATTTCTTAAACATATGGAGGAAATCCAGCAAAGACATCCGTTGTTCTAATGTATGTATATATATGACACTGCCATATTGAGATGTGCTATGCTCACTGCTCTTTTGTGATTTATGTTGCCTGTCTATCTTGCCTGAGTTAAAATTATTCATTGCTTTAAGCAATCAGCAGTTTAGGCTTTCAAATAACCCTGACTGCTGAGTATTATTAATAAATGGCTTTTATTGTGACTGAAAGTCCAATCCCATAATACATTACTACTGTTTGTTCAAGTCAAGGAGAATGCTAGATTCCTTCATTTAATTTTAAAGGGACTATATAACATATGACCTTGTGTGGTTTACCTTTTATGTCCACTGAAAGGAATTTCTGACTGAGACATGAACTCTTTTTTACCGTTAAAGGACCACTGTGGTCCCATATTAATAATCAGCAATATTTTGAGAAAGAGAAAAATATAATACAACCTTTGTTTTATTAGCCAGTATATAGTTATTGTGCAAGATCAGCCACCATTTTTATATTTAATTTGCTTCTACAGATTAGAGAAGACCACAGATGCACTTGATGCTGATTCTTGATGTTCTTTCATATGAGATTACCACTGTGGGTGGATTCTAGCAACCTTTATTTTAAAATTAACCAAATAGGCAAATCTATCATACTTTCAATCATTGGCTCAGAGCTATTATATTTAAGAATTTATATGATATGTGTGCTAAAATCTAGCATTACATCAAATAGGATATAGTTCGCAAAGAACCAAAACACAGCTGCATGGATTAAACGTTTACAGAGTACATGTAATGCTTCAGTATACCATAAAGTTGCAGCATTTTTTATAGGTTTCTGTTATTTTGTATTTTACTTTGTTCTATATTTTATTCATATATTCTTCATGACCAGTGTCTGTCCCAATAACATTGTTTTACACCGACTTCCTATTGTTGTAAATTATGACTCCATTGTATAGTTCTAATGGAATAAATTGGCACTTCATAAATAAAAGATAATATTAAGTAAATATTCTCTATACAAACAGCCAGAGCAATGAAGCTAAAATATAGATTATTCATGATTTGGAATAAAATTAAATTATATTCAGCATCTGAAAAACTCACTGAAATTTATCATTGTGCATTTCTCTCATGGAGGTGTAAATACGATTTCACTGAAAAACATTTATTGTGGGTTGTAAAACAAGGAACATTCTTTGTAACCAATGCGATTAATATTCACAGCAGAATGACATATATATATATATTTTGGTTCTGTATGCAAATGTTATTTATTGCTTAAACAACATTTTTGTTTATTGTCAGGTAAACATTAGAATGCTTTTAAGTATTTGATAGAGATATTATTAACTTTAATTTGGATTCACAAGTACCTAAAGTATCTACATGTTGTATGTGTGAGGCTTTGCTTACATAACTATAATTAGTATAATCTATTTGTATCGATTGTATAAGATCTTAAATATTGTACTAAATAAGTACTGAGTTTGATTGGACTTTCTATATTTTTGGTTTGCATATCATTGGACACAGCACTCCACATATTTTTGTGTATTTAAAACTTTACAGTTTAAACATTCTGAAAGTTTATTTTTTCATGAAAACTAGTGCTGGATGTATTACATGTGTAAAGTCAGCACATGTCACAAGCTCCCTTTCTCCAGTTTATCATTTGATGTGTCAGGCCACTAGTCTGAGTTTATAAACTCAGTGGAAAATTCATTTTTTCCATATTTCTCCTTTCTTTTTTTCTTACAATCAGCTCCTCTAGAAATCAAGCTCTTCGGGACAGAGACTTCTAGTGCTCAGTCAGTTTATTTTGTACTGTCACATATCATGTTATTTCAAAATATAACCATAGTGCTGCAGGGGAGGACTATAGTCTCTCAGGCTGATCAGTTCTGTATAACTTACATTGGATTGTGCTTCTCCATCTACCAGCCAATCTGAAACAAGATCTTTTTCTTGCATTTGGTAAGAAGGAATTTTAGACTCTAATAAATCTTCTTTGACAAGTGTTAGGTCATCTGATCACTTTGGTCTGATGGAAAATTGAGCTAAACTGTGATATCTCTGCCTCTAAGAGACAGCTTCATAAAAGGTCCCTTTCTCTGCAATATCTTCATGATATTAATGCAAGATTGCTCCCTACTAAACAATTGCTGATCTTTCTTTTTTTTCAATTAATATTTTTATTGAGCATAATTGTAACAAAGATTTCACAAGTACTAAAAATGCTAGTTTGGCATTCTAATTGTATCAAATTACTGGATTTTCTTATTTTCCTATCCAAACGTGAATGGAGTATTGTGGTGCTTAAAATCTACTGCAGCTTTCAAATTAATCCATTTCTTACAACTAGTCTCATTCGATTGGAGTTGAAAGTGATTTGAGCCTTACATACAATTGTAAAAATGTATTTTACATTTATTGTTATTATCTGTAGGTATATTTTGCCAATCTTTTCTTTGCAACTATGTTGATAAGGCTCCCATCTTTTACATTACTTTTCATATCCTGTACACTTTACATTTTATACAATCAAATAAATAGTACAGTGTCTCTGCAAAAAACAAACAAAACTGATATAGTATTTGACCCATGGATATTAAACGATATTTTGTATCATAAGATTTGATTGCTTCCAAATCAAAGAAGATTCCTGTTAATAAAAGTGATTTGGGCTGGTCTGAGCAATATTACAAATATGATAATTTACATGAAATAAAAAGTACCCTTTCACCAAAATACATTGGACAAGATTGTATATGGAAAAGTCAAACAACTTTGTATAATATATCAGCAAAAATATACATGTTAAAGAAAATTTCTCACTGTTAGCTGGTAAAAAGACTTGCAAACTGAAAAACAAATTGATATCTTTAATTAATTATTCTTTTTTTAAATTATAGTTTTTATTAGAAGGCATACAAAAATAAAACATTATGAACAACTGTGTTTTGTCAATTAAGTCACGTAACATTTCTCAATAAAACATTTATCAATTATTAACTGACTAGACCTTCTTATTTTACATTTTTGGTTATTAATATATCTATAACAAGACTAGGGTTTCAATTAGAGAAAACAGTAAACAAGAAATAAAAAATAAAGAAGAACAAAAAACAAACTAGTTAGGTAAACCATATTGCTGCTAACCTGAAATAGAGAATAGGGTAAAGGTAAAGTGGCCGCCCCAAAGCAAATTTCCTCGGACTGTAATTACCTCCATTTTGCATCTGAAACTTGAGAGAGGATTTCCGGGTCTCCTCCGCTTAGATAATATAAAAGCATGTTTTTTTAAATTGTGGCTTTTAAAAAATAAAAAATCCCACATTAACTTTTAGATAAAAATCACTCAAAACTGCCTTTTCAAATTGTTTTCATTACATTTTTTTTTAACTTATTTAGTTATTTAACCCCTTCACAGTCCCTTATATCCCAAGTGAATTTTGACAAAAGTTAGATTTTGGGTATCCGTTGTTTGAGATTAACTACTTTTTTTATTTATTAGCAAGAAAATACAGTTTTACAGTTTTATCAAAAATAAACTTGTTACATAATGTGAAATAATTTATTTGCTGCTTGTATTTTTATATTTTTTCTTCAATTCCAGAAACTTTTCAGAAAGTTTCACTTGGTGCCGAAAGCTACTTTGTAGAAACATGTACAGCAATTAATAATTGATGACAAATCATGTCAAGAAGTCTCCCATGTGTGCCCTGTTGAGTTATTGTTCTTTGTGTTTCTTGCCAATTTGTGTGACAGCTGTCATCTGTTACAAGCACTGGTTTAGATTGTATTGTGTGTGGGACAGAAACAAACATCAAAGAAGTATGTAAACAAATACTAAATGTATTGCTAGAAAAAAGGATTCCAGTCTATTCAATTCCAAGCAATCAGATTAGATATGTTTTTCTTGCCTGTAGTATCACTTTTTTTGCTCATCAAAGAAATGTTTATGTCATATTAACTTTTAGATTTTTATCATACTTAAAAAAATAACATCTGTCAAACTGTATTTTGAATTTCTAATAGGTTTTGTGTATTTTAGGCTAAAGGAAACAAGCATAGATTGCAAGTACAAAATGTAGATTAAAAAGTCTTGCACAGATGTTATGTTATAAATATTTTCTTCCTTAAATGACTACTGAGATGTCATGCTTGCATTCTCTTTTGAATGCCACAATATTTATAGAAAGCATAAATAAATAAAAACAGTTTTTAATTAATTAAGTATTGTGTATTTTCTTTCATTGGTCTCTAGTCTCAAAGTGTCTTTTCACTCATTTAGCTCTGGCCTCATTATCAGACCTTCTAGTGAACAGTTTGGATTAAGTATCTTACCATAGATAAACTAAACACATGTATTATATACAATTATACTTTATAGCATTCCATTTTTTTTCTGACCTGCTTTGTGTGAAGTCTTGGGTGGAATTTCTAAGAATCTCAAGTGTATCTCATCTTTACTATGTTCTGTTCCCAATAAGTCAAAAACAGCCTCTCATGTTGAACTCCAGCCTCATGATCAACATTCCAGTGAACAGTTTTGCTTGAGTAGCTTACCATAGGATAAACTAAACACATGTATTCAAGGTCCCATGACAGGTAACTAACCAGTTAAACAAAGAAAACATAACATGTTAATTGTAAAATGAAGGTTGTATTTATCTTATTTTTTTCTTTAACTTTTTAAAAACGTGATATTATCACATCTAGTACTATGAACATATCACTTTTCTTTTCTCCATGATCAATTTTATTTTTTGTTATAAACTTTCCAATAGCAAAAATATATCAACCATGCATGTGAAAACGGAGGGCCAAACACAGGTACTTGATAATCACAGCTGTGAGGCATAATGACAATGCAGGGACATATGTTTATTGAAAGTCACTATCACTAAATATACAGAAGTTTTCATTTTGCATTATTTATATTAAACTTTATATAAAAACTTTTCGTTGTGTGTCTTTTGCAATGACTGTACAGATTAATCAGGACATGGAGTAACCTTATTATATGACATAATCCATACATATAAATACCAAAGTACAGGTGCTGAACTTGTAGAGTTATTTCATTCCTTTAAAAATGTAATAAGAAAGCTTGAAGTATAAGGATAAATGAAAGTTGTTTGTGTTTTCCTGAGCTTGATTGATTTTGAAGTAGTATTGTGGGCTGCTCCTAATGTCCTTAGGCAAGTTATTTTATCTTTCTTCATTTCAAACATTGAAATTGTATTTTTTATCTTTGGGTAGACATTGATTATGATGGTAACATTTACTGTACACAGTCAGCACTATGCAAGAAAAAACATAATTATTATGTATTAATCTTGTTGTATGCCTGCCAAAGCTGAGAGAAAGAGAGGCCAAAGTCTCTTGAGCCTATTGTTTTATATTTAACAGTCTTTTCAGAAATGCATTAGTTGTATCTATGAATATGAATAGTACTGTAGAAACAGAGATACAGAGATCATGGCTTTTAATACAGAAGAACAAAATTACATGTAACCCCCCCAAAAAAAAATAGTAAGGTAAGAATGAACAAAGTAAAGTGACAAAAACTATTAGTACCATACAAATTAGAAACAAATGACATGTACTATGGGTGTTGCAAATGCCTCCTTGCTAAACGTTTATGATTTTACTTAAAATAGATGTATTCTTATATTAGCTAAATTAGTTAAAACTACTAATTTACCTAAAACGACTCCATTTTGAATTGAATAAATGGGGAGGGGTATCCATCACTCACAGCAGCATTTTTCTCCATCTAATCTTGCAATGCTCTTACCAAGTTCAAAAATAACATCCATGTCTTTAATCCATCTGTGTCTCTCCAACTGATTATCTATCAAACCCATTGCTGTTGCTTAAAATCAACCGTATTTAGATCTCTTATAAATAAATAAAAATGTATTACCATATGATTTATTGTGGCTTTCCATTGATAGCTAAATACATTGGTAAGTGTATCTCTTCAGCGCTATAATCATTTTTTTATTATAATTTAACATTTATAGTCCTTTAATAAAGATTGCATTGTAACATTCTCTTTTAAACATGTACATATACTTTGTCACTGAAAAAAGTAAGTTCTTTATATTAAAATAAACTTCAGACTTCTAACGTTGACTATCTGGCATCTAAAATTGAACCTCTGCAACACTTGGTTGTTGTATATCGCCTATCCTACACTACCACTATACCTGAGCTCTCCATATCTATTACAGTGTAATGTTCATCAGCATTATATCAATCCCTAAATCTTGTTGCCTCCACCTCTGGCACATCTCCAAAATGTGTATGTTCCTCACAGGAGACAGCAAAGACCCAGATCCATGTACTCATCGTGTCCTGACTGCAATTCCTTTCTACCTGGACATAAAACTGCCTATCCCTAAACCTACATTTAAGGCTTCAGCCAGGCTCATTCACCTCACAGAATGCTCATTATCTAATTGTCTGCTGTTCTCCTTTGCTAATCCCTGCATCAGATTTTTATGGTCAAGGGTAAAATTAAAGAATAAAAAAATGTATATAAATGGCCAACAACGGCTCAACTCTTACACATAATTTCTTAGAAGAACAGGGCCTCAATGCCACTTGTGACATTGTTTTCACCATGCATGTACAAATTTTACTCCAAAGGATACCACTAGCTCGACGGAATATGCTATCACTCTTCAAATAAAATATAATAATAATAGAAATATATATTGAAGCAAAAAAGAAAAAAGAAAGTTTGAATGACAATTTGGTATATATGGATTTTGAATAACTAAACATGATAATGGCAAAACTGTTTTAGAAGGCAAAATCAATAAATATCTTGCAATATTTATATGCAAGCATTCTTTACTGCATGCTTCCATTTTGTTTTCTTGTCTGTTGCTGTTTGTTACTGTGTCTTTGTAAACTAATGAACTTCTCTATAGACTTGCTGAGAACACTGGTAGTTGTAACTGCCATGTGACATTCCCATTGTAGACAAGCATTTCCTGTGCATTCAGAAGCTCCCCCCACATTGGGAATATTTTCTGTTTAAACAAATATGGTACATTCCAAAGGTGCATAATTGCATTTAAAATAATAAATTAAAGGCTTTATTATTTTTTTGTTTTTACATTACATACAAACATGTTGCTTGTTTTCAAGTGTAGTTCTTCTAAAGAGGACATTTTACAAATATGACCACAGTGGTCTTTAGTAGTTGATCTATGAAGACATTGATGTTGTGTTTGCTCAAAATGTTGCTAGATAATCTAGTAATAGATTAAAAGTATTTAAAGGAAACATTACATAGTATATTCATAAGTAGGCAAGTTTCCTGAACCCATCGCATTTTTATATGTGATTAACAAGTTTGGATGTTTCAGTCCCACCAAGAGGATCTTCTTCCAATTTTAACACATTGAAGGTGTGTTGAACAGTTCTAGAATTGAACTTGTAAGTATGTTGTTAACACTCTTTGGACTTTTCTGTTGACAGATAGATCAAGGTTGGAGACAATATCAGTGGTTACAACCTAGAAGAGAAGTCTGCAATTTTTTGAAATCAAGAAAAAATGGTTCTTAGATCATGAGAGCAATGTTTAAGAAGTGTACAATGTGGAATGTGTGCATAACATAAGTTATACAACTTAATATACTTGATGATTGACAAGTTGCTTTATATAATCATATACAGTATTAACACTATTGCTGAATAGAGTTCAAAATGTATGTAAAAGGTATGGAACTTGATTATGTTTATGCAAAGGCAACTGAGGTATTTTTCTGTGGTGAAAAGTATTTCTGTCCCAGGCTTCATGTGTACTGCTGTATTAGGTAGTTATACCCACAGATTTTTTTGACTACAGAGATAAATACGCCGACATATTTCACTCTAGAGCCATATGATTATTACTGCAGTTTTTTTTTTTTTATAAAACTCCAATATATTCTGTAGTGCTGTACAGAAGTTAAGTATAAAGAAAAAAATGAAAATACAATTTTAAACACACTCCCTGTTTTGGAGTTTAAAATCTTATATACATGGTGCTTTTTTCAAAACACCATAATAGACTTAAAATCTAAAGGGATTATTGATTACAAAAGGAGAAGTAATTAAAGGAAGAAACAAGGTCTTGGCAAGCAATTGAAAAGAGAGTAGAGGATTAATTAGTGATTAAGGTTGTGGGTGTATCAGCTGAAAAAAATGGTGGTTATAATACTAAACCTGACTATAAATGTAAATAAATAATAGATGGGTACGTAGGGTAGGTGGGAGCGCAAGTTATATCAGTTCAGAGGAGTGGAGGTGTGTGAGAGTCTAGAGGAAAATAAAACAAAGTAAATGGAACTGGCACAATGGCAGTCGTAGAGGGAATGGGGCCTAGTGGTATTTTTAGAGCCTCTTGCAGAAGTAACTGCTTTAGTCCTGATGGTAGATAGAACTGGCACAATGGCAGTTGTAGAGTGAATGGGGTGAGGCCTAGTGGTATTTTTAGAGCCTCTTGCGGAAGTGACTGCTTTAGTCCTGATGTTAGATAGAACTGGCACAATGGCAGTTGTAAAGTGAATGGGGTGAGGCCTAGTGGTATTTTTAGAGCCTCATGCAGAAGTAACTGCTTTAGTGCTAATGGTAGATAGAACTGGCACAGTGGCAGTTGTAGCGTGAATGGGGTGAGGCCTAGTGGTATTTTTAGAGCCTCTTGCAGAAGCGACTGCTTTAGTCCTGATGGTAGATAGAACTGGCACAATGGCAGTTGGAGAGTGAGATTCTGTTGAGTGGACGGGGTGATCATTGACATAATACCATCTAATATGGAAGTGTGAGTATAATTACTGCACCTGTTTAACCTTGGCTTCTCCAGGATAACGTTGATGTTTATGATTAAGCAAATAATTAATGCTATATAAGATAAAACACAAGGAAATTATTTTTTTTGCATAACTGGAACTCACATTTATTGTACTTGATCTAAATAATTTCTGGAAAAAGTCTTGAAGAAAGTTTAAGAGATGAAATTCTTCAAAACAGTATGCTAAAAAACTGATAAACAGTAAAATGCCACTGTAGCGTCACATTTTTATATCATATTTTAAAATTGGGTGTAGGGAGATTCAAACATTTAATATTTACATGTGTGTCTGGAAGAACCAGCACTGATGTGGACGTTGTCCACTTGTCCCTGTGTCTTCCCGATTTTCTACTCTTTGAATCCTTTGGCTTTACTCTACTGGATTGAAGAACAGATCTCATTTTGGAATATAGCATTAAGGACATCTTTATAAGGCACTATGGACATAAGTACTAAATAGGAGTACCAGAAACTCTACATTTGGAATTTCAAACGCACTCTACCACACTGCATTCATTTTTCATATGATGAAATGACAGAACTTTTGGGACTAGATTGTCCCTTTCAAAAAATAATAAAAATATTAATACATTAAATCTATGACAGGAAAATAACTGCCTTTTATTTCAAATATTTCATGGTAAACATTATTTTTATTGCTAAAACATGTTAATTGCATTACATTTTATTTTCCTAAACTAAACTGAATAATTAGTTTAAGTAAATAATGTCTTGGACTTTGCATAGAATGATTGTGCCAAAATGTTATTCTTTAGGTTTTCGAGATGCATTAGCTTTAACAGGTGTTGCAATAGACAAGCAGTCATAGAACATTGAGATGGATGCGGAATACTTGCTGAGAAATGTGTGTTAACGAGGTGTAAAATAGTGTGTCGCTTAATTTGGTATTGTTGACAGGGATGAATAATAAGCTAAATGTCTAATCTTCTGGAGATTTCTGCATGACCTTACAGTAACCCTCATTTACCTACTTCAAACATCTATCTTGTGTTATTTTATGTGCACTAAATCATTATTCATTCCAAGAGTTATTTTCTTGCTGATGTTCTGTAACTAGAGGAAAACCAAAAGAAAAGATGGATTGTTTTTTTGCCTTTCATAAATGGCCTAGAAAGCTATCCCTTTCATGAATATTGATTAAGGCAAAGTGCCCCTTCTTGTTTGGTATGCACTGTGGCCTTTGGTTTATACAACTGCATAAACTGCACAAAATGAAGCAAAATGTAAAGGTCAGTTGTGTCATGCCTCATCAGTGATATACAGCTACTCTGCTCCAACAAGCTTTGACACTTGTAAAATCAAATAATAGAGCTAGATACAACAGCATTGCATTGTCCTTGATTCAATAAACTAGGTAAGAGCAGGCAATGTTTTATTGTTATAGATAATTATATGTTTCAGAGAAGTAGTAAAAGGAGCATCGCACATCTCTGTTATTAGAAGCCCCTTGGGTTCATATTTATTAAAATCACATCAAATGCCTAGTGTTTCAGAGGGATACAAAGTGCCTTTGTCAATATCACCTGCTGAAAGTGGCTTTTCATTTCAGAACTGTGTGTTTATTGCTTTCCACGGTTCTTTAACTAATGAGCAAAATGATAAACTTTCCAGAACCCAATAGTAAGGGGACTACCATTTAGCATGAGCCATACATGACTCTAATGGGAAACCTATTTTTCAAATTAACCCTTCTCCAAATAATCAACATACTTACCCCCTATCTGACAAATTCACTAGCTGATCAAATCAAATGTAATTCTGCCACATTGAATCCAATTGGTATACAACCAGAAGCTAATTATTTTAGCTCAATGCATACATAATATATTATGTGCTCTATCTTCTCCTTTCACAGTAACACTGCAGTAACATTGAGTAGAAGCAGTTGTGAATACAACATTTCTAACATTTTCTTTTTAATGCAATGAAAAGATTTGTGGGGTCAGGGTTTGAGAAGAAATGGGCAACATGGGAGGGTTCATTCATTTATATTTTGCACATGACACTCCAGTGTCTTAAAGTGATGCTGACTTGTTCTACTAATAGTTTTAAAGCAGGAAGCTGAGGATTTCAAGCATCACTTATGTATTAAAATATTCTAAGAACTCTCTGAGAAGTCTTTGCTGCCTATCACCTTCTATTATTGATAGATAACATATGGGAATCTTAATTGTAGTTCCATTTTAACTTTATGCGGCTACCACATTTCAAATATACATACTCAGCAAAAAGGCTTTTTCAAAGAGAGCATTGTAAGCAGAGTGTTTTCTTAGTGATGAAGCCAACAATGTGTACTATTTATTGGTGGAAAGTAAACAAACTAAAGCGAAGTATTGGCATGCTGACAGTTGAGCAGAATTGTTCTGGGTAATTTGTTTAGCCTTCTTAAATGTCAGTTTTCCATTTGTAGTTGTGTAAAATTGAAATTCCTTTCCTTAATTCTTATCTCTGAAGCTTGGCATACATTTGACAAAATGCTTTTAGGACCACTTATTATTTCATCTTTGATGGACATTTTTGAATAAAAGGTTTAAAATTTGTTTTACTTAAGACATAAATAAAGTCAATCAAATGCATAGTGTTGCTTAAAAAATGTTGTAGAACTAAAGTTTTATTGCATGTACTTCCTATACAAACATGTTCACAAAGGGACATAATTGATCTAACAGTAAAATGGCTGTAAATCGTTGATAATTTATTAAGAACTACTTACTTAGCTAAACATGGTGTTGTAATGTTAAGACATTTCATATAAACAGATGTACTCAGCCACATGCAAACACAAATTTTATGAGATGCTATAAGTCATTTATATTAACACATTTTTAAAATGTTTGTCTATTATAGTATACAACATTGTTGATACCAGGAACCATCTGGCTACCTTTTTATACTGATGTGGCACATTTTTGAGATAGAAACAATTTTGAACTGTAGGTGGTAACAAATGGTATTGACATGTATAAGAAATGAGACCCTCCAAGTATCCAAGTACACTGATGTCATTGACATGTTGACAGTTCAGTCCCATCAGAGATGGCCTGTTCTCCTTTATCACTCATCATCGTTCTATCTCTTACTATAACCATTCACATCCCATCCGCTTATCTCCCTGGTTTCTCATCCTTTTTAACCCCATTCTTAATTTCTTTTGCTCCTCACATTGTTTTGTAGATATGCAATTGGCTACATTTTGCTACTCCCAATCCATGTGTGAGTTACAGGCTTAAAAGCACTTTGGTTGTCTAACTCTGTCCTATCTCCTCCTTTGATGTTTCAAGCCCGTAAATGTTACCAGTGCTAAAGACGCAAAGTCCATATTTAATTAGAAAAATTTGACAAGCCCACAATTTATTTCAAACCTGGCAAATGTATCAAAAAATTACACTAGTACTAGATAGGACACACAAGTGGGTTAAACACCTGTTCTTAACATTGCAAAAGCAAATAAAAACACAATGCTATACTTAAAAATATTGGGAAAGCAATGAATGGCAGAATTAATTGCACAACAGTCTAAATTTCACAAATCTGCAATAAAAGTATTTTTTACGTTTTATTTCTGTGTTATATTTATCCCGGGAATCAAGAAGTTAATACATATCAGGCCACCCACATGGACTAGAACAGTTGATTTATTGATCTCTATTGATTTCTACCTTTGATTGTAGTTTAAACTCCATGTTTTACTTATATCATGCTTGCTTAATTGATAATGATCATGCCCTGAAATGCTACATACGGGTTCATGGATTGCGTGTTGGGGCTGTGAGCCTGTACTTGCGGGTTTGAGTCAATTAAATACATATGTAACTGTAGCAAATGTATAACCTCCAGACATACGGGCAGTGTGAAGGTAATCACGGCTTGGAATTAAATGGGGGCCCTAGTGTGGCACCTTTCCACAAATAATGATCTTTACAACCATGACTATTAAATAAGACTATATTTTATGTAATCAAATATATCACCATATTCCATATCATGTATTGCAAGAATTAAAAACCTTGCCTATACTATCTACATATTTGTTTAATAATGTTTAGCATGGAAATAACTTTAGTACAAAAAAAAACCTATCAAAATCACCGCCCCCCCCCCCCCCCAAAAAAAATAATAATTTAGACACAATATAATCTAATTTGTCTGTGATTTATTCTTATCTCAGTTGGGATTGTTCTAATCACTAGACAGCAGTTAGGCTTAAATGAAAGGAAAGAGAGGAAACACAAGAGGGAATGAGTAATACATGGAGGATGACAAATGGGGATGTTTGCACATGGATATGTTTTAAGGCAGCATAAAATGTGACATTGCTCACACAAATATGTTTTCTAATAATACAGTAACACATTGACAATATGTATCAGCATGGAATGCTTAAACTCTTAGATATGGCATTTATTAGAATGTATGTCTCATTGTAACAATGGAGAGGTTCTTCAAGAGTTCAGGAATCACAAAGGTGTGGATCATTGTAGCTAAATCCTCTGAACGAATCAAGAGTTTAATCCTTGCTATATTTTTCAAGTGGAAGAAAGAGGTCTTGATTGCTACTGACACTTGCCTTATTAAATTGCGATTCAGCAAATTGAAAAGGGCTCTATTAAAGCACATAACATATTTTTTTACAGAAGGTTTTAGTTAGTGAACTTCTATCCAAAAGCAAGGTCTTCACTAACTAAAAACTTCTGTAAAAAAAATATGCTCTGTGCTTAAATAGAGCCCATTTCAATTTGGCAAATCGCAATTTAAAAAGGCTGTTGATGTTTAAGTCTAAATCAACAATCAAGTTACACACCAAGATTTCACACTTGTTTTGATGTACAGTATATGTAATCCTCCATATTCATATCCTCCATATTCTATACCAGTCACCTAACTTTGCTTCAGTTTTGATTATACAAGATAATGTCTTCCTACTAAGAGTGCCTCTGATTTGTAATGGTTTAGCTTAAACTAGCTGGCACTCACCCACTCTAGGAGATCCACAAGACAATCATCAATGAATGACACTGGATCATTTTTGCTTTGTTTAATGATAGATAAATATGTGTGACATTAGCACAGCAATGATAAATTAGACCATGTTGTCTTATTATATTATCCATTGCAAATACACAGCAAATAAAATGGGAGATAAAATGGATATTGTACATGGTTAACATAACATATGTATATTACTTTATCAAAAGCTTTGATAGATTTTGTATAGTGTGCTAATTGACAATTGTTTCACTCATTTTGGAACTACATACCCAATATCATCTTGATCTCCCTTTAGTGATTATTTGACCCACTTCACTACAACCACTGCATTTTTATTGAACAATGCTGAGCATCCTCATTCTCCAACAATATCCTATGTCTTTGCCCCAAAGGTAGCTATTTTAAGCATGTTATAAACAGCATCCAGGTTTGCATTTTACATACTCGAAAGTTGTCTGAACTTATATTAAGATGTAGAATACAACAGAAGAAATATAACAACATGATAATCATATCACAAAAGAAGCCAGGATATATCTCTGATTCTGTTTGTTGTGATAATTCTTCTCTTTTTTTTCTCTTCATAGTTAGCTTTTCTTTATGTTTCTGAATGTTTTAGCAGTATAACCCTAAAAGGTCCTTTATCCACATGATATTACACATTCAGTAGGATGCATCAACAAATATTTAACCATGTTCTTCTATTCAATCTCTGATAAACTAAAATGAGAGCCCTGAAGATCATGTACAATTTCTTACTTACCACATGAGTATACATACCTGTATATGGTATCCCCATGAGTCTGCCAGACCTCTGACCTAAGTACAATTAGCAGACTATGTTAAATGAAATACACAAGTGAGTGAGTTACATTATATTTACCAACTAGCAGCCTGTTCAGTCTCTGAGAGTAGGAAACTACAATATTTAGCCCTTTATTAATCTCACCTGCTGAGCATTGCAGCAGATGCACAAACATATCTACAAATGGAATTTTACTCTACAAATTGTCAGCAAGACAGTTAACAAGACATATACAATATAAAAGGGCTCTATATAAGCACACAGCATATTTTATTTATAGAGGTTTTTAGTTAGTGAAGACCTTGCTTTTGGATAGAAGTTCGCTAACTAAAAACTTCTGTAAAAAAAATATGCTGTGTGCTTATATAGAGCCCTATTAAATTTACCGAATCGCAATTTAATAAGGCTGATAATGTATAGCAGGTAAAGATAGGGTTTTTTTTTTAAGCATTTAAAAAGCATGTTTCAAACATTACAAGAATTGTTTTGTGAATGAAAAAATATGAAGCAAAACCTGTTTAATCTTCATTCAAACTAACAGGAAATGCAGAGAGAATACTTTAGTCAGATCTTTGACTGGCAGACCACAAACCCCCAAGAATAGCTAAACTTCTGAATTCATTTTTAAGCTCTGAGACCTTATTTGTAAAAGAAAAAACACTGTGATACATTATGAAATACCCTCCTACTGATGCAACAAAGAAAATAAATCTTTCTGTGTCCCTTTAAAATCACAAACAAGCAGGCACTACATGGTTAGTGATAATTTATATCACAATATAGATGAAACATAATAATGCATTTTTAAAGCACCACTGTAGTTCAAGAAAAGATGCACATTTCTGAAATATGTAATAAAAAGCAAAATTAGTAGCTGTGCAAGCTATAAATATAAAAACATTTTTAGAAAATAACACGTTTTTTGAAGACTACTGTATGTATAAAATATTCTTGTGTTTTGGATTTGGGAAGAAGTGAAGATGATTTGTTAAATAAATGGATCTCTTTCGGCTTTCATTATTAAATGCAAGCCCCGCACTTCATAAATGTAAAACACCCTTCTCAATCACATGACCTTCACCAAAGTCCCATGGATGCCTCCAGGTGCAGTCGAGGTTTGATATTTTTTGATTAAAAACTAGATTTATAACTATTTCCCTGACTTTATATGCCATTATTCAGACCTATACAGACCCAAGTTTTGAAATATTTCACAGTACCCTAATTTTGCACTGGTCCTTTAATGTAATCTCAGACATCACAGTCACTGCACACAAAAAAGCCAATATTAATATATAGGAGACTGAGCTGCGATGAGTAAAACGATACTGAAACAAAATTATAGTCATAGTTCTTGCACAAGGTATTAAACAATTTCACCAACAAACTAACAGGACATTAGTCCAATTTTATAAAATTAGGGATAACTACTACTATTATTGTAATGTCCCTCTGCTCACCTCTAGAGGACTGCCACGTTGGACTCTTAATATTCTTCCATTTGCTTAGAATATGCTCCTGTATGAGGTAGGCACAATTAAGCTGTGAATTTCCTTTGAATCACCTTATTACATCTTCTAATTTACAGAGCACATCTTGCAGCCTCCTATTAGTCCACGTATGATGCACAATCTTGTGTAGAAGCCATGACCAATAAGAAGCTTCTAGAAAATGTTTGTATTAGAAAATGCAAGACTGGCATCAACAGCTTGCTGCCAATCCACTTCATACGTCACATGGTTTGAGGCATGGGAACAGACCGTGTGGTAGCAACTTAAAAGGGTTTGGAAGTACCTAAGTATTTATTTGCATATATAAATTTCATTTGTATCAACAAATGCTTAAACGTTATGTTTTTACTCACCGAGACCTTCCAAACAGTGCCAACAAAAGTTTGCCCTCAGTATATTGTGCACATAGTGTTTCTATTGGTACTAGATGTGTTAGCCAATTAAAGACTGTTGCTCAACAGGATTTTTCTTTTAATTCAGCTGAGAGAGAATTTGTTTGGTTAGTACATTTAGTACTACAGAGACACTGTATACATGAGGTGCTGGGGGCAGACCTTTGTTGGGATTTTTTCAAGCAAGTACTTGTTAATAATATGATGTTTAGATATGCAATTATTATTTTAATTTTTAAAAATAGGGAACCTCAAAGATAAGTTTTATGGTTGGCAGAGAAATGTTACAATAGTAATACTATTTAACAAAACAATTTTTTGTGGGATGGAGTTGTCAGATGCCATGAGGCCCAGCATAGTTTCCTGATGTTCTGTGATGAATAACTGTAGTTGTTAAACCCTGCTTTAGAGAACGATTAAGGATAAGGGAATAAAATAACGGTTAAGGACTTCTTGGGAATAATACAGCTATATAGTATACATAAATAGAAAATAAAATACAATATTTTAGTAGACTTGAAATGCTAGACATATTTTTTCTAAGAATTTGCACAATTTTTCATTAGAATACAGTAAATGATTCATTAAAGGTATAAATAAGTTTCCTGGGTTTCAAATGTTTGGTAAAAAACAGGCAGTGTCTATAAGAAAAAGATGTGTTATATAGATAAGTTCAGTATACTTACAAAGTTATAGCCAGGAAAGTAAATTTCAGCTTTGCACACCCACAGTAGGCTTCCATATAACCAAGTACACACAGGAAATGCAACTAGGTATGGAGTTTGACCTTTCAAATGAAGTGCTGCTGTTGGATGGAATCACATGGATGGGTGGGTTCTGAGCTCACAACTAAATAAGAGAACATGGATATAGAGAGAAAGAGACCACATATCCCAGGCTGCTTTGCAACACACAAATCCCAGAGTATAATACAAATGAATCTGCTTTCTCCTGATTGGCCAAAATTAATTATGAATGTTATGCTAAACTTAGCAGGGATGTTCAGCTGACAAAAACCTCAGCTTGCAAATTGAAAAGATTTAGCAAACATCAGAGAGAGTTTGTAATTGTTTATTTTGGCATTTTTTCATGCAAAAACAATGTTTACATACACTACTGATTATTCTCTATCAGATGCATTCATAATCCAGGAAACTTAGATAACATGCTTTTAACAAAAATAAGTATGTTCTTTGATGTACAATTAAAAATGTCAACTCTGGATAGCAAAATATTTATTATCCTTGTCGATTCTGTAGCATGAGTATCCTGTGAGTGTGATTTTAGTGTGTAATATTTAGTATTAGCTGCTTGTTCATTTAGAAGGACATACATAACAGAGTATGTCTAGCAGAAATAAACCCTTTCTTAAACTGCTGGTCAAAAGATGAAATGTTTTATGACCCGTATTCTCCAAAGGACTTAACCTCACTACAATTAATGAGTATTGAAACTAAATGGCCTTTAGGTTTCCTAAAGGCTTGGTACCTGTCAGAAAATTGAGCCTCATGTGTTGGGAAAAGAATTGCCTGTGGGGAATTAATACTTACTCCTTTCCCATCAGCTTTTTTTTTATTTCTGCACTCGTGCTTTTTTATTTTTGTATCTGTAGTAATAACCATTGCGTTCATATAATTATATACATTCTGCTGGTAAATTATATAAAACCTGTTCCATTATATTATGACATTTCTCCTTTGGAACCTATTACGACATAGGCCCTCATTCAATAGCAATTTGGCCAATTGAATAGGGCTCTACATAAGCACATAACATTTTTTTTTTAAATACGTTTTTAGTTAGTGAAAGACTTGCTTTTGGATAGATGTTTACTAACTAAAAATGTATTAAAAAAAATATGTTATTTGCTTATTTAGAGCCCTATTCAATTGGCCAAATTGCAATTGAATGAGGGCCATAGTGTGTAAGCAGTCACTGTAGTGTCACTGCAAACTGTTATAGATACCGAGTTTGCAGCATGCACGTAAGTTTTATATACTTTTTAATATTCTAAAAGTGAAAAGTAACAATTGCTTTCTCAGGGCCTCATTCTATTATCGGCCGTAAAACGGCCGCAAGGCTGCGATTCCTTGCGGGGGTTCCGTTATCTTGCAATTCAATTATACGGCAAGGATCTCCCCTTACGGCCGGCCGTATATCTTGCAACCGGCCGTAAGCTCAGAAATCTTTAAACACAAAAATAAATTCAAGACTGCACTGTAAAGCTCTGTAAATGCTAGGGATCATATTGGGGGACATGAGGATTAATAGCAACCCCCTCTCATGCTTGCACATCAGCCCAAATCCGAGTTTACATTAACTGTTTATTTTCCGGCCGCAGCGTGGGCGGGTCTGAGGTGCTCCAAGCCCTCTGGACTTTTTACATGGATATTTGACATATATAAAAAAAAAAATATTTACGGATTTGAGTATAGGGGAATGTTGTGCTATTTTTGCTAACACCTACAATCACTTTATAGTCTCCTCAGAGTGCAGGATGGCTTTATTTTGGCTTTATAATGTGCTTAATTGGTGCTAGTGGGACCTTTTTCCTGCAAGTAAGCTGAGGCTCGCTTTTAGCCTTGCAGAGAGGGTTCCCGGAGCAATAGAATAGCAACCGGGATTTTCTTGCGGCCGAAACTCTTGCGGACGTTTTAGATCAAAGGCTTTCTTCCGGCGCGAGCGGCCGCAAGGGATAGCAAGGCGCCGGCCGCAAGCCTGCCGGAATCCCCGGCCAGAGGGGAATAAAATAGCCGAATAGCTTGCGGCCGGTCCTTGCGGACCCGCATCTCCTACGGTCGATAATAGAATGAGGCCCTCAGTATCTAACATATGTTTAATTTAAAAGAACACTATATTGGTAAAGCAAGTTGTACCACTACAGGGTCCATTGTGTCTTACATGCACAAATATAGCCCAATTCTTTAATGAGCTTACAAGAGGCTGACCTCTTTTTTGGTACTGGTATAAAAGCTAAGATGGCTATGCAGATATTGGTGTCTTGATATGAACAAGAAACACAATAACGTAGTTACCAAATAATTATAATGGACCAATATAAATCCTTGTCACAGATGAAGAAGGGCACTTTGAATTGACTTAGTCTATTTCCTTCAACTTCATGCCATAACATGACCTGGCCAGAATCATTACATAATAGATTTTAGTTCCTTGTAAATATTACAAAACATTAATTCATAAGATGAAGCAGTGTAATCACTTTTACAGTCAGTTATTAATCTATAGGCCTAGAAATTTAATTCAAGTGACTAATGGAATAAGATACAGACATCATGTTTAACTCTAATTACTCAATTATATCCCTCTAATTTATTGATTTCATTTTTACCCTTATGTTTAATACAATTTCTGTATGTTCTTTTACTTTGTATTTTTACAATAACATTATGTTATGAATGCTATTTTTAGGTTTAGTGTAAATATTACACTGGACAAGTAACACCTTTTAAATTACTTCCAATACTTTTTAGGATATCAACAAGAAACTCCTGATAGGCTTTAAAGTCCAAGTGCTGGAATGACACTAATCTGATAGTATTCACATGGAATAGTAAATAGGTATCCTACAATGTAGGTGTTTGCCAGGTCCAGAAGTCACTGATCTTGAATCATTAAGACCCCCATTCAACTGGCCAAATTGCAATTACTCAAATTCGTAACTCATAAATGTTACAGATATTCAATTGGCTACAATTAGCTACTCACATTCCAGTTGCGAGTTACCCACCCACAATCACTACAGGCCAACCAAAGCCACAAAACTGGCCTAAGAACTCCATTGGTTTTAGCACAGCTCAACATTTACAAGTGCTAATAACTACACTTTTTCAAAATTATTTTTCTATTAGACCTGTAGCTCTTGCTCGCAAATTAAGTCTAATAAAATGTATCAAGTTTCTGTCAAAAAGTTTAAGAGTATGAATAGGATTTGCAGGGGCTTTTTCAAACACTTATCACAGCTGCAGCAGCAATTTAAACATTTTTTACTTCTCAACGCTAATTAATTCATAGTCTCTCAGTGAAGTCTAAGTATAAATTCCATGTATTACTGATTTACTCATTTACCATTTACTGTGTCTAATAAGTATTGCAAGTGTTTAAGAAGTAAATTACGGGCTTGCTTAAATATTGCTAGATCATATGATCATGCCACCTGAAATCCTACTTACGGGTGTATGGTTTCCATGTGGAGGCTGCGAATGGACAGTTGCGAGTTAGAGGCAATTGAATGTGTTTAAATAATTAGAAAAATGTAACCTGCAGACAAAATTTTGGGTTACAGGCAATTAGGGGCTTGAAACTGAATGGAGTTCTAAGTATCTAGTGAAGTGCAATAATAGATAGCTTCCTATGTCAGCTTTTAACAGTAGCCCCCTTCATTGTAGTCAACAATTTTATTCTAATGAAGTCCACTATATTCACACTAATTTTCCACCTACTTTCTTACTTAGGAAATATAATGATTGCATTTGCTCTTGTGCTACCTTCAGCAATGAAGAGTAAGGTGCAGATACAACTACATTACATTTCATTGATACAGTATACCAGTATGCAGTGATTTGTAATAACAATACTATGATTATCTCTAGCATGACATTATGTATATCACCCATGGCCAATTTGTATGTGTATATATATATATATATATATATATATATATATATATATAGTAAATAAAAAGTACATCTGTGTTCACATTTGAATGTCTAAAGCAAGTTAAAAAACCTGCTTCCAGCTCAGAGTTCCTAGAAAAACATTTATTACACGGCATTCTGGGAAGTTGAGCTGGGACACACAAATATGCCCACAAATGCCTCGCTCTTCATTCCGTAGCCATCATCAAACATGGCTTCCTTTAAGCTTATGCATGCTGTATTACACAGCTTTAATGCAAAGCCAAGGTTGGAATAAACACAGGCTGAGTATCCAATCCATGTACAGCTGTTGCAAGCTTACTGGCTATCATCAGCATGGAGCGGGATCTCAGCCTGTGTTGTGGAAATTATGAGTAGGTAGTTCACCACAACAAGCATTTATAATATGGTGGGCAAAAGAGCGATAGAAGCCCTCCACCGTACAGTAGTACAGTAAATAAAAAGTATATATACATATAGTCATACATATAGCTACTTGCAAATGCCTTAAACTCATAAATTTTGCTTTGGGTGTTTTTTTAAATAAATTTTTATATGCATTCTATTGACTTAAGAATTCATTAGTGCCAATAAGTAATATTTGCTGAATATGTAGCAATATTAAGAGTGATTTTAAGTGTGTATAAATTTACGAATTGGGCAATAGAATAGGGCCTTATTGTTAGAACTTTTACTATGAATAAAATCCTATCTTAATGTGTTATTATAATATAATATTATAATGCGATTATAACTTTTTTTTATATCCAATGTATTAATATTTTATATGCTATATATATATATATATATATATATATATATATATATATATATATATATATATATATATATATATATATATATATACAGTGTATATAAAAAGTCTAGACACCCCTGTTAAAATGTCAGGTTTCTGTGCTGTAAAAAAATTAGACAAAGATAAATCATTTCAGAACTTTTTCCACCTTTAATGTGACCTATAAACTGTACAACTCAATTGAAAAACAAACTGAAATCTTTTAGGTAGAGGGAAGAAAAAATATAAAAATAAAATAATGCGGTTGCATAAGTCTGCACACCCTTAAACTAATACTTTGTTGAAGCACCTTGTGATTTTATTACAGCAGTCTTTTTGGGTATGAGTCTATCAGCATGGCACATTGTGACTTGGCAAGATTTGCCCACTCTTCTTTGCAAAAACACTCTAAATCTGTCAGATTGTGAGGGCATCTCCTGTGCACAGCCCTCTTCTGATCAACCCACAGATTTTCAATGGGATTCAGGTCTGGGCTCTGGCTGGGCCATTCCAAAACTTTAATCTTCTTCTGATGAAGCCATTCCTTTGTTGATTTCGATGTATGCTTTGGGTCGTTGTCATGCTGAAAGATGAAGTTCCTCTTCATGTTCAGCTTTCTAGCAGAAGCCTGAAGGTTTTGTGCCAATATTAACTGGTATTTGGAACTGTTCATAACTCCCTCTATCTTAACTAAGGCCCCAGTTCCAGCTGAAGAAAAATAGCCCCAAAGCATGATGCTGCCACGACCATGCTTCACTGTGGGTATGGTGTTCTTTTGGTAACGTGTAGTGTTATGTTTGCGCCAAACATATATTTTTGAATTATGGCCAAAAAGTTCAACCTTGGTTTCATCAGACCATAACACCTTTTCCCACATGCTTTTGGGAGACTTCAGATGTGTTTTTGCAAAATGTAGCCTGGCTTGGATGTTTATCTTCGTAAGAAAAGGCTTTCGTCTTGACACTCTACCCCATAGCGCAGACATATGAAGAATACGGGAGATTGTTTTCACATGTACCACACAGCCAATACTTGCCAGATATTCCTGTAGCTCCTTTAATGTTGCTGTAGGCCTCTTCTCATCTTTTCATAAATTTTGGAGGGAGCTCCAGTTCTTGGTAATGTCACTGTTGTGCCATATTTTCTCCACTTGATGATGACTGTCTTTACTGTGTTCCATGGTATATCTAATGCCTTGGAAATTCTTTTGTACCCTTCTGCTGACTGATACCTTTTAACAATGAGATCCCTCTGATGCTTTGGAAGCTCTTTGTGGACCATGGCTTTTGCTGTGGGATGCGAATAAGAAAATTTCAGGAAAGACCAACTAGAGCAGCTGAACTATTTGGGGTTAATCAGAGGCAGTTTAAATGATGGCAGGTGTATGCTGACTCCTAATTAACACGATTTTGAATGTTATCGCTTAATTTTGAACACAGCTTCATCCCCAGTTATAAGAGGGTGTGCAGACTTATGCAACCACATTATTTTTCTTTCTTTTTTTTCTTACCTCCACCCAAAAGATTTCAGTTTGTTTTTCAATTGAGTTGTACAGTTTATAGGTCACATTAAATGTGGAAAAAGTTCTGAAATTATTTATATTTGTCTAATTTTTTTACAGCACAGAAACCTGACATTTTAACGGGGGTTTGTAGACTTTTTATTTCCACTGTATATTTATATATATATATATATATATATATATATATATATATATATATATATATACACATTTGCATTTTGGATAATATCTATGTAAAGATGTGTTTTTTCAAATTCTCACTGAAATAGGATTCTTAAGAGTCCTTTGTTCTGTAATAGACAAATTACCTAAGCAATTTCCTGAGCTAATTGAAAACATTCAACTTCAAGCCTAGTTATTAAAATGTGTATTCCTTCAAATTTTTATGGTTAAGGTCCAGAACTTTCTTAGATAAGGATGTTTACAGTGATACTTTCTCAGAACATACATTCTTTCTTGGTATATATAACTGACACCCATTATCACTGACCATATCTTGTTTATAGATTTGTAGGTCAAGGGTCGTTGGCTAATTAATGTTAATTCTTTGAAGGATTTCTGATTGTTTTCCAAATACATAGCCTGATTGGAATTTCTGATACGTTAATGAAGTTATGGGTATAATTGGGAGAGAAACATGGTCTCTAGGAAGAGAAATAAGAAAGGAAAGAGAGGAAAAAGAGAAGGAAAAGGAGACACATACACACACTCACATACCGCTTAACAAACGCAGACTCCTGGACTGACACTCCAGGGAAAAACTTCCTAAGTACTACTTGGGACATTCCCAAACACATAGAAAACTCAAAATGCATTCTACAAAGAAACTTCCACAGCTCACTATCAAAATCATTTATACACTTACATACCAACAACTTCTTCTAATATATAAGAAAAGATTCAGACCTCCATTGGGCTGAGTCATTTGATGAAATCAAGTACAAGGACTAATTTTTCTTCATTACAATCATGGAAATATTTTGTTAATTTACTGTAAAATAGTTTGCTATATCAATATTTATCTGATATATCTGATATATACAATATACTACTATAATTTGTGAATTATAAGTCGACGTATAATTTGCAAATTCATTTTATAAATACCACAAATATCAGCTGTTATAGCAATCTAATATATTCAATAATTAATTGTAATGAAAAACATTTTCTCTTTTGAATTAGAGATAATACTATAATTATACTATAAAATCATATGATATTAAAATGGTATGATATATTAGTGAACAGATTTTTATAAACATACCAAAATAATCAAAGCTATCTCCAATGTCATAATTACACATTAATTACATTAAGCATATTGTGCATGTCTTATATATGATTATGTGGACAATGTTATAACTGATACTTAAAAATTGCTGTACCTTGATAAATATCTGTACAATTGTTTATACCAACTTGTTATATTAAAAAATACTGAATTATTATATTTATTCATTTATAATAAGTATATTCTCACATAATACAGTTCTCTTTATTTTATGAGGCCAATGCTTATATATATATATTGTGTAGTAAGGATTTATAAAATATGTAATGTTAAAACATATGTAATTTTGTATTACTATTAATAAAGGTTATTGATAATAATAATATCACCACATTAATTGCCAAAACCCACGACAATATGAATATATATATATATATATATATATATATATATATATATATAAATATATATATATATATATATATATATATATATATATATATATAATGTGTGTTATATAGTGATACCTTTTTTTATTACAAACATTTTATTTATAGGGATGAGCTTTCGAGTGGTTTGCTCTCTCTTTATCAAGTCTGAAGCAAAACTGACATGAACTGGGACTTCCAGTTTCAATGTAAACAGAGATGCAGAGAGAGTAGAAGCAGCATCTGACATCATGGGGTAAATATATATACTGGAAATCAACACAAGATATAGTATAGGAAACATAGACACACATATTATGTACACATATACATCAGTAAATGAAAAAATGAGTGTAGTGCAATCCACACTGAAAAATGTCCTATTGAACAAAGACTTTACTAGTGACAAGCCTGGTATAGTGAAAAAGAAAGATTGAGACAGAATCACAAGGAATTTTAATAATGTGCTAAAAACCCACATCCATGATAAGTCCGGTATTTTGTGTGTTGAATAATTAATTTCAAATGTTTTTTTTTTGAGTATTTTGATTTTCAGGTTTTGGATGGAGCAATCATTCTGGGGAAAATGGTGTTAAACTTGGGTACAATACTTGTCTTCATTGTGGTTTTTAATAGAATGTCTGTGTAGATTCATCCTTAGGTGCAGCTTTTTGACTGGGTTCCCCAATGTAACAGCCCGTTTCACATACAAAGCATTGTATTATGTAAACCACATTAGATTCTGCACATGAATATGATCCCCTGATGTCTTGATGAGGTCTTGTTGTTATTTATAGCTGGGTCATCATTGCAAATGTCCTAACATAATTTACAGAGACTTCTGTTATAAGGTTTAGTACCATTTTCTCTCTTTAGTTCTTTATTGGCACAATCTTATGCTGACAAGATTTTGTTTTAGGTATGGTGGTTGTTTAAAAGCAAGGATGAGAGGTTTAGGAATATATTTTAGAATTGTGTATCTTCAGTTTGTAGTGGTTGTAAGTCTTTGATAATTTTTTGTATGGGATGGTATATGGTCACTAGAGGTATATATGAAGTAGTTTTTTTTGGTGCATCAACAGGGGTCCACAGGGTATTTTAATGGCAAAGGTTTTTTTCTGGGAAATGACATGGGGTTTGCAACCCTTCTGTCTGAAAGATTCAGATAGTGTTTTTAAGTGAGTGTTTGAGCATATGCAGCTGTATCTAATAGATTGACTATGAATTATGACTTTCTTAGTGTGGCAGGGATGGGAAAGGTAGCTGTGAAGGTAGCTGCATCTGTCTGTGGATTTCCTATATATGGAATAGTGAAGTGTTCCATTTGTGCTAATGTCCAGAAAGATCACCTTTTCTGTAAAGAAATCTATTTTAACTTTTATAGATGGGTGCAAAGTATTGAATGAACTGTGAAAGTCTCTGAGTTTTTTGTCCCTCTGTCCATTTGATGAACAGATCATCTATACAGTGGTAGTATCCATAAGGTTTGTGAATATATATAGGTATGTCGCTTACATATCGGCCATAAATAGATTGGCGTATCGTGGAGCTATTTTGGTACCTGCGGCAGTCCCCATTATTTGTAGGTATATATATATATATCTATATATATATATATATATATATATATATATATATATATATATATGTATATATATATATATTGAAGAGTAAAGCAGCCGCGAATGTCCAGCAATCTAGATTAATAATGTACTGTGTAAGGTTTGACCTCTCTTTATCTGAAGCAATACTAACATGAGATTGAACTTTTTAATTTGAAAGTAACCAGTGATGTGGAGGAAGCAGACTACATCTTGAGGCAGATATATATATATATATATATATATATATATATATATGTGTATATATATATATATATATATATATATATATATATGGGGAATCAACACAACATAGTGTAAGAAACATACAAACAAATTTATATAATTCATTATATTTTCCATTATTCAACTTTGACTCGCAGTTCAATTTTTTGTATAATTGTTTAATACAAATATATTGACAGAAAATACCATTATTATACACATATAGTGATAATTTCAACCTCAACTTTTTCCTTTTTCTAGGGTAATTATTTGGACGGGGGAATAAAGGGTCCAGTATTCCAGTATTCCAAGACTGTTATAACTAACGCCTCCCACGCATCCTGTCAGAGGATTTCTAACGTATAATTTTCTTTAGAGAGACTTCAGTCCCTTCTGCCCCTTTAACCCAGTATAAAATCTAAAAGGTAACCCCAACAAAGGCAACCTAATAACAACAAAGATAATAGGGGCGGGCTAAAGAAAACAAACAAGTAAAGAGAAAGGTGTTGGACCCATGAGTGAGAAAAACTGTTTATTAATGGCTTTTAGAACTACTTGGTTCAATCTTAATGCGTACGAAAGCGCTTATGTTGGTGTTTAAGCTCGCTTTCAGTAAATGCTCACCTGTGGGAAATCAGAGGTCGGGGATTTGCGCCGAAGTCTGAGTCCCACTCATTCAATTGAGGTTAGATATGTGGGAGATTTATGTGGAGTAGAACCTCTATGTTATGTCTATTGTCTGGGAGGAATTGAGCCAACATTCCCAGATCTCCAAAAATGTAGTAGTATCTGTTAGAATGTGTGATATTCTCTCGTAGATAAGTATATAATTTACTTTATTTATAACTTCCTGAATATTAAGATTTAGTGTTTTCCTATTCTTTGATAAATGGCTCTTTGCTGCTAGCATGAGAAACTGTAGCCATTTATTTTGGTTTTTGGTTATTTGAGGAAGCAGGCCTCCCAATAAATACATCTCTATAGAAGGACTTCTTGGAGTTTCTAGGATTTCTGAGGCCAGCCTAGCAACATTTAAAGACAAAACAATTTGTTCTGCTTAATGTGGATTGCTCTTTGACCACTTGAAATCTTGAACTGTTCGCTCATACAAGCCATTGAAGGGATGATTAAAGATCACTGTGGTCATATTTATTTTCTTTTTACATTTTATTTTCTCACAATCTTGTTTAGTTAGAACATACTAGAAAACAATACTACCACAGTGGTCCTTTAAGGTCTCTGGTAGGCCTGAAAAGGAGTCTGTACCACTGGTCTTAGAAAAGATTTTTAGTCCAGGGGTAATAAATAGAAAAGGATATTTTTTAGAAAAGAAATCCAATGCTTTTAAAACTGCCATGTATTGGGTTGCTCTCTCTCTTTCTAGTTAATTTATTCTTTGCAAGAACACAACAATGGTGAATAATTTATTTACCTTAAAGGCATACTCTTTCACCTGCAACATTATTCTTTGTGTAGCTAGAAACACCTATAAATGAGAACTGTGAAATTATTAATAGTTAGACAGGAAATCAAACAGTGGAATGAAGAATTCCTTTTCTTTTCACAACATGTACAGCACTTCAATCTCTGACACCTTGTTTAATAATGTAATTAGTCTTTTCATGTAAAGAGATTGATAGATTAAAAAGTTCTTTGAACTTGACAACAAAGCAATTAAGATGAACAATATTGATTGTTTAGATGAACCTCTTCATTCTATGACATTTATGCCTAAGAAATAAATAGATAAGAATAATGTAGCTGCAGGGAAATTTTCAATGCAAATATCAGATGATGTGAAACATTAGTCTAGACAGATGGCGCAGAGCACTTTAGTTAAAAATCTAGTTTATGGGTACTTCTGTTGTGCATTCCACAGATTTGCATAGTTTATTACATGGTGACTTGTGGCTTACAAATAACCTTTCATTTTATTACTGAGAATTTATTTTTTACTTCATATTCAAATACACAGCAATAAACTAGTCTTGGGCACTTGCCCTTATGCAGTGATTGAGACAGATTAAAATAATTATCCATGTTTAATTAAGAAAAAAAGCACTTTTCACAGTTTAAAACTGCATTGAATCACTGTTTGTTCTGAAAATATGTGGATATATTTTATTTAGACACAAAGTAGTCAAAATATAAATACAAACTTACAGACGCTACCATATTTATATGGACTTTATAATACATTTTTTTCTCTCCATGGAATAAGTGAAAGAGTCATAAAATACAGAGCAACTAAATTCCTCCTAAAACAAGGGAGCAAGGTGCACTTCCTGACATTTCTTATTTAAAGTGTTAAAGACTTCTCTACAATTACAAAAGATTATGTATAAAAAGCACCCTGGGATATGACATGTGAATGGTCGAGAATCAAAAGTAGGATTCTCATGCTAAGGGAGAACTGGTAGCAGTAGATCTAATGTGAATTTTGCTTCCTTGATTTGGCATATTTTAAAAGCATTATTTTTTGCATTTGCATAAAATTTTTCTCTTTTATTGGATTGGAGTTTGTGGATTTTATTGAAAAGAAAAGCTTTATACAGTCCTGTGAATGACTGCCATTATTCATTTATGAACAGATTCTGATGGTATCAACAATGCTCCATGTGATGCCCATGGATCTGGGGTGCTCTGTAAACGAATGGACTTGTGTTGGCACCGGTTAAAGTGTTGGTTTGAGACAGCCCTATCATATGGTGGGACAGATGTTACTATCAGCCATAAAGGGTTAACTCCCAGCTACAGAGAGCCACTTGCTGTCTGTCCATTTGGAGGCTAGTTGACTCCATAGAGTAGGAGCCTCCCGAGATATAGAACAAAGGAATTGTCATTTGCTGTTCTTGTCCCCCTCGCTAGGAAAGCTGACCCCACCTGAGTGACAAGCAGGCTGCATGGCTCTGAGCAGGGGGCGTGACTTGGGGGTCTCAAGATGTCATACATACTTTTAAGTGTGTGCTTATTATTGAGGCAAGAGTTAACTCTGATCACAGGGATATATAATTCTATATCTGCCTAAAATAATAGTTACAGCCGGTAACTCTGCTGCTAGGCCTGCTATGCAAGAACCCTTAGTCATAAAGGAACTGCGCTCCCTCAGTCATTAAAATCATTCTCTGCTATACAAAAATTAGGCTTGATAGATCCTAGTGAATTAAGCAGGCAAGGATTTTAAACTGTTCTGCATGCAAATTCAGTGTGCACTTGTGGTTAAATTATACTTTCCAAAATAACAGTGTTCCTTTCCTCACTTATCAAATATTTTGAATTAAACCAAGGCATAATTTTACATTTCTTGTGTTAGTCATCTGTTACCTTGAGTTTTACATATATGTATGAAGCTTAGTTTTATATGTATCACTACAAAGATCTACTGTTACTCACTTAGCAAATTGTCGCAACTGACTCAGATCAACCAGAAGATCATATATTCTTCTTCATTAAGATATTTGAAATTGGATCCATATTATTATTTTATTATTATTATTATTTTTTATTTGTATTGCGCCAACATATTCCGTAGCGCTGTACAAGGGAGAAGAACAAGGACATATACAATGTACAATATTGACAACTGCAGAAAATTGAGGGACCTGTTTTGAGCTTCAAGTCTTGTAAAAAAGGGCTTTTTCCCAAAGTACCCCACAAGAATAGACACTCGCCACTTACAATCTAAAGGTGATGGAAGAGGCAGAGACCTGGGGAAGTGTAGATAAGGAATAGCAAGGTTAGGAAGAAAGTGAGAGTTACATATGAAGTAAGCTGTGAAAATATAGAGGTTAGGTTAGCCTATAGTTAGAGAGGGAAAAGATGTGATATAAAGTGATGTCAATAGTGATTTCGCAAACATAAAATTTTCGGTTCGCGAACCGCGAACGCGAACCGCCGCAAATGTTCGCGAACCGGCGAACCCGGCGCACCGCCATAGACTTAAATGGGCAGGCGGATTCTAAAACCCACAGGGACTCTTTCTGGCCACAATAGTGATGGGAAAGTTGTTTCAACGGGACTAACACCTGGACTGTGGCATGCCGGAGGGGGATCCATGGCAAAACTCCCACGGAAAATTACATAGTTGATGCAGAGTCTGGTTTTAAACCATAAAGGGCATAAATTACCTAACATTCCTAAATTGTTTGGAATAATGTGCTTTAAAACATCAGGTATTATGTTGTATCGATCAGGTAGTGTAAGGGTTAGGCCCGCTTCACAGTGACAGACCAAACTCCCCGTTTAATGCACCGCAAACAACCGCAAACAGTCCCTTTGCACAACCGCAAACTCCCCATTTGCACAAGGTTGGACACCAAGCTAGCCATGTCCCGTTCCTTGTCCTCACTGATGTCATTGAAGGTCTCTTCCTCAACCCAGCCACCAAGGGTCCCCAAAAGGTGACAACAAGCCCCCTGGGACGCCTGCTGTGTTTGGTCTTCCACCTCCTCAAAGCCACCTTCCTCCTCTGACTCCTCTTCTTCAGACTCCTCTCACTGCGTTGCCTCTCTCTGCATTATTATAAGGTGTGTTAAGTAGTACTACTCTTATCAGTTTAATACCTGTTACATCACCTATCACCTATCAGGGCACGTGTATAAGGCCTGGATTTTTGGAACCGGGAGATGGAAAAAGATGCTTGGTTGGTCGTATCACTTCAATTTTGGGGCACGGCACGTGCAATCAAAGATGCCACCAGATAGCAGTGGTGTGTTTGTAAGTACTACTCTTATCAGTTTAATAACTGTTACAGCACCTATCAGGGGGCGTGTATCAGGCCTGGACTTTTGGAACCGGGAGATGGAAAAAGATGCTTGGTTGGTCGTATCACTTCAAATTTGGGGCACGGCGCGTGCAATCAAAGGTGCCACCATATAGGAGTGGCGTGTTTGTAAGTACTACTCTTATCAGTTTAATACCTGTTACAGCACCTATCAGGGGGCTTGTATAAGGCCTGGAATTTTAGAACCGGGAGATGGAAAAAGATACTTGGTTGGTCGTATCACTTCAATTTTGGGGCACGGCACGTGCAATCAAAGGTGCCACCATATAGGAGTGGCGTGTTTGTAAGTACTACTCTTATCAGTTTAATACCTGTTACAGCACCTATCAGGGGGCGTGTATAAGGCCTGGATTTTTGGAACCGGGAGATGGAAAAAGATACTTGGTTGGTCGTATCACTTCAAATTTGGGGCACGGCGCCTGCAATCAAAGGTGCCACCATATAGGAGTGGCGTGTTTGTAAGTACTACTCTTATCAGTTTAATACCTGTTACAGCACCTATCAGGGCACGTGTATAAGGCCTGGATTTTTGGGACCGGGAGATGGAAAAAGATGCTTGGTTGGTCGTATCACTTCAAATTTGGGGCACTTTGTGATATTAGCTTTTTACGCTCAAACATGTCCTTTACAGGCACCTGACTATGGGCAGATGAGCAGGAACTGCTCAAGGCGAGAGACGGAGTGGCGGATGGTTGAGAGGGGGAAAGGAGGACAGCAGTGGTTGATGTGGCTGATGATGCTGGACCAGGATAGATTTAAGAAAGTTAGATTTAAGAAAATAAAATTATTGTTTTTTTAAATGTAGACTGCTGGTACCCCAACTAGATTGGATTGGTTGAACTTGGCACAGTACTTGTAAGACTGACATACACACTGGCTAGCGGTCAGGCAAATGAACTTAGATTGGCGGTCAGACAAATGAACTTAGATTGAAGAAAATAAAATTATTGTTTTTTTAAATGTAGACTGCTGGTACCCCAACTAGATTGGATTGGTTGAACTTGGCACAGTACTTGTAAGCCTGACACACACACTGGCTAGCGGTCAGGCAAATGAACTTAGATTGGCGGTCAGGCAAATGAACTAAGATTTAACAAAATAAAAGTTTTGGTTTTTTAAAAGTAGACAAGTAGTAAACAAGATTGTATTGGTTGCACTGTGCACACACAGTAAAGGTTGTGAGCCTGACACACACACTTGCTAGCAGGGGCTAGCAGGGAGACAGGCAAATGAAGTTAGATTAGACAGAAAAAAACAAACAAAAAAAATGATTTTATAGCCCTAAAAAGGGCTTTTTGGGGTGCTGTGTTTACAGCAGAGATCTGATGAGTCCTTCAGCACTGCACTGGACACTGAATAAACTTGCCTAGCTATTGATTTCCCTATTCAATCAGCATCACCTACACTCTCCCTCCTCTCAGTAAGACTGCAAGTTAGTTATGATTCCAAAATGGCTGCTGTCCATGAGGTAGAAGGGTCTGGAAGGCAGGGTATGATGCTGATTGACTGGAATGTGTCTGCTGACTGTGAGGTGCAGGGTGAAAGTTTGCTCAATGATAAAGTATAGGGGGGGATCGAACATCGCATATGTTCGCAGTTCGCCGCGAACGCGAACATGCTATGTTCGCCGGGAACAGTCCGCCGGCGAACTGTAATATTGTATCTGCCCCTAGTGGTCAGGTAATGTAACCTGCAGATGGAAATGTCACTAGACACATAGTTTAACCACAGCTTAAGTTAAAGGAGTTCATGGTAAAGTAAAAGAGGAGAGGAGGGCATGAGAGGTGAGATGGTTGTGTTGGTGGAGAAGTTAAGAAGAGTCTAAGTAAAAGACAGGGGGATATGAAGAAGACGCAGGCAAGAGGAAACCGTGTGTAAAGGGTTAATAGGAATAGTTAGCAGATGCTGCTAATTGGTCAGGTGTAGAAGATTTGTGTGACTCAATAAATTAAAGCTAAAAAGGGCTGGGTTGGGTAAGGGATCAGGGAGGAGATCGAGCCAGGAACAGAGAGGGAGAGAGAGACCAGAGGCATCTGAAAACAAATGGGAATAGCTTAGGATGAGATGTAGAGTTACTGCACACAACACACAGCTTTAGCAGACAATGCTAATGATGGGCGATGGTACAGAGAAATATGAACGTAAAGCTGTGACACCTATAGTTCACCCACACTGTCTCTGATACTTTTTTCCTTTACAAAAAGATAATATCCAACTACTCAGGCAACAATAATAAATGACAGTTTATAATCATTGTATACAAAGTATAAAAGAAAAAGTAAAGGTTAAATGGACATGGAAGGTTTCTGGATATCACTAGGTATAAAAAAAGACCTATGGATCTCTTTACTTTTTTAATGTTTGATTTTATTACAAAGTGCCTAAATCTTACAAATAACTCCTAATTGGTTTCTCCCCTCTGCAGCTCATGCAGACAGTGTACTTTTTAGTACAGGGGTTGCATTGTCTCTCTGTAATCAACTAGTGGTAACATTCTGCAACATGCTACTTGAGAGAGGTCACTAACAGGCCAAATTGAAACACTGCACTTCGGAATTTATGTTTTCATGAGCTACAGAGGGAAAATCCCAATCACAACATAAAAGGTGAAAAAAATCTAAAGGGTTGTTTTATTTTTGTATTATTTTATCTCTACACCCACATGCCTCTTAACTAAACTGTTATAAAGTTACCATATATTGGCACTGTATACAGTACATAGTTTTAGCTACACATAAACAGAAACATGCCTAAATATATGTAAGAGTGTCTTTACAAGTGATGTCTGACATACAAAATATTTGTAACTTTTGCTGTCATCCTTGACTATGGCTATTATGTTATGACATATTGTAAAAAAAAGCTTATTTAATTTGTGTCATGTCTTTACTACTTAATGGTAGAATAGCGTATATGTTTTCAATATTATGAGGGGAATCATTTTTTTGGTTTCCAATGGACGAAATGCCGGTCTTCAATGGACTGTAACTCTACAATGCAAACTGATGTTTTTATTTATTTGGAATTCAAGTCTTTTTAATGTAATCATCTCATTAGGAGGTATATTTATTTGTTTCATTGTATCAATTTAAGCTATTATTGCCGCAATATAATTAAGTTCCACTAGTCAGGACATACAGTATGCATCTTTATTAAATTGCAATTCGGCAAATTCTAAAGGGCTCTATTTAAGCACACAGCATATTTTTTTTACAGAAGTTTGTAGTTAGCGAGCTTCTATCCAAAAGCAAGGTCTTCACTAACTAAAAACTTCTGTAAAAAAATATGTTATGTGCTTAAATACAGCCCTTTCAAATTTACCGAATCACAATTTAAAAAGGCTGTAAATTGAGTAAATAGTAAGGATTTTCATTAGAAATTTCATTATTTTTGTCAATACAAACAAACATTTTTACACATTTATTAAATGACTGGTAGTATAAGATATATAGAATTTGGTGACATATAACATAAATGCTTTAAAAGTATAATGTTTAGAATCACTGTGGTCAAGATAGCCTTCTTTAAACACCTGCATTTAAAAGTAACCAATATGTTTTTAAAATGTAAAAAAAAAAACAAGAATACAGGCAAACCCCACCTAACACTACCTTGTTTAACGCTGATTCGCTATTGGATATAACACAGTTTTTGCCCAACACATCCCTGCGTAACACTGATTCAATGCTTGGGGATTATTCCAAAACACCAAGAGCCATGGAAGGAATTTTAAAATTGAGTTTACCTTACTGATGTACCCTATGTTAAAATTGACTTATTTAATTAACACTGTTTAGTTTAGCACTTGGTCTTCTAGAAACACATCTACAGAGTTAAAATGGGTATATCTGTATTTATATACAGGTATACCCTGCTTAACGCTATCCCTTTTAGCGATGTTTCGCTATACTGCTATTTTGACCTGTAATTCCCTGTTTAATGCTCTTCCTCACGCTGTTGTTGCTGCCAAACCCCTTTTAATGCTCTGATTCTCAAAAAAAATTAAATAATCCAGGAGGAGCCAGAAGCTTCAACATCACAAATGTAAAGTTTATATTTCTGCTAATGTTCAGTTTGTATTAGTGTTATGTTTGCTGTTTGTTTGAAGTTCATATAAAACAAAAAAAGGTTACATTTCAATTGCAATCGTTTCTATTTACCCTATGTTAAAATGACCCCGTTTAGAGCTGTTTTGCTTAAGACTCCTATTGCTTGTAACCTATCTACAGAGTTAAATGAGGTATAGCTGTAGGGACGATAATTATGCTGCTGTGAATTCTAACATTTTAGGCCTTGATTTTGTGGCACTTGTAAAAGTTTTACATGTGAAAATCTGACATTGCAAATAACTTAGACATTATCAGCCTTATTAAATTGTGATTCGGCCAATTGAATAGGGCTCATTATAAGCACACAGCATATTTTTTTTTACAGAAGTTTTTAGTTAGTGAAGACCTTGCTTTTGGATAGAAGTTCACTAACTAAAAACTTCTGTAAAAAAGATATGCTATGTACTTATATAGATCCCTATTCAACTGGCCGAACCACAATTTAATAAGGCTGTATATGTTGCACATAAAATTATAGGTGTACAGATTGTGTGTGTAACTTTTCATTGCACTATATCTATGTTAGTGTCTACTGCTATTACATGACACTCACCAATAATTAGCATGTACTAGCAAAAGTCAACAATTTTGCATTGTGGGTCAAAAATAACTTGAAAGAATAATATAGGTAACGGATAAGTTTAGGGATACATGTTTACATAACCAAGAAGGGTCCATTATAATTCTATACATTGGTTCATCGATAATAGCACGGAGGTAAATACGGAAAAAAGGAGGAGGCAGGATACAAGGATGAGATTTCACAATTGATGTTGGGGTATTGTTTTATTACGCTCAATATTGTACAACTGTTTGCACTTTGTATTCCTGCAATAAAAAATTATTAAAAAAAAAATAACTTGTATTTGGATCACTTTCTAGTACTTTACAAGGACTTACTGTTTTTGCCCACCATTCCCCGAATAACGCCCTGCTTTGTTATAAGACTGTTTTCCCCCAAAAACCTGATTAATGGTCAGCCTCGCAATAACAATGTTGGTAAGCGCACCACAGAGTGTCGTCGGATAGGAGGAAAGGACCTATATAAATGTATATACATGCAAAAATAAAGTTTGTATTTCTGTGTACGTACAGTATGTATGTATAAGTTAATATAAAAACATAGTAGCTTACAATTTATGTTAAACTTGTGAATTCTTGGTCCCCATTTACTTTATTTTAAAATGACCCTATTTAACAATGTCACCATTATAGTTCATCAACCCACAATCAGGAGAAGCTTAGTCCCAATCAGGTAGCTTAGTCCCATGGTCTCTAAAGCTACCCACAAAAATAAACTAAAGGTACATTAAAAATAACTACAGTAAAAATAAATTATATCAATAAAATAAAAAATAATTAAAGACCCAAAAAAGGAATTAGTTACAATGTTGAAAAATAGAACAATGACAACTGTAACATTTAAATAATTAGTTAGTGAATACTTTACCCTCTATGGATCCACGTGATGAAATCTTGATTAAAGCAAATCATTTTAAAAATGTTTTTAGTTCTAATTCAATTTTTTTTATATACTTGTTTTTTTACTGTACAAGGGTAGTGTAAAAGACCATGAGCCTCATTCAATTCTAAGCCTGCAGGTAGCGGGATGTAGGTCATAAGTCTGCAGGCCTGCTGCGGTCCCGCAGCGTCCTATACTTCCAGTGCTATTAAATTCGGCAAGCCCGCATGTCCCGGGCCGATAGTGCACATCGTAAACCATGGCATCGTATGTAGCATTTCGGGGAGTGAACATGATCAATTAAGCAAGCCCATAACTCCTGATGCAGAAATAGATACGAAGCCCATCAACATTATGTCAGTAAAACATAAAGATTACAAGGCAATCAACTAGCGATTCGGGGTCCGATATGCGAACAGACCCTCAAACCCGCAATGTACAAATAAATAAAAAAACTAATGAAGCTAATGTTCTAGTCCATGTTGGTGGCCTGATATGTATAAACTCATTGATTCCCAAGATTAATATAACCCCAAAAATTAGACATTAAAAAATTACATTTTGTATTCCATATTTATGTGTTTGAGACAATTGGAAAAATAATTCTAATGTCTTACATTGTGTTCCCCATCATTTACAGTGCAGTATTTAATTTTTATCTGCATTTAAAGTGCCCCGGACATGTCTTAAAGCCCTTTGCGAGTCCTCCTTGCAACCCCTAACTTGTGGTTTGACTTTTGCCATTTGCGGCCTTGGCGGCCTGCTTAGGGCCTCATTCAAATGCAATTCAAAGGCAGGGAGACCTGAACAAGGCAACCCATTAGTATGGACTTCCACTGTATACATGTACATAAATGAGCAGCCACAAGCATGCTTGTAAAAATGCTTGTAAGGCAAAAGCAGATTAGTGAGCATTTTTACTTGACTTTTGTAATCAAGCCCTCGGTTACCAGTAGTGGGAGGAGACTAATACACCTGAGGCTACACAATGAGAAAATGACACATACCACTACCAGCGCTCTCAGTAACTCAGAAGGAATGCTAATACTTTACAAGTGCATGCCCTGTTGAGCAGAAGCTGAAATAAGCAGGGCTTATTTAAGTAAGTCTGCAGAAAAGATGAATTGGTTATAAAGGTGAAAAATATAAAGGCTGTGGTTATTTTTTCTAGTAACATTTTGCACATTATCAAGATTTGTTATTTAAAAGACCATTTAAAGAAATTACAATAGTGGTGCTTTAATAACATATAACACTTTTTTTAAAAACACGTACACTTTAATATTGAACATTTGCAATGTCACCACTTTATTACAGTTTCTGTGTAGGATATATTTTGTGTTGTATTATCATTTCAAAAATATATTTCTGGCAGCTCTGTTTGATCAGTTTGTGTTTTGGATGGTGTGCAGAATACGTCTAGCAGATGAATCCTTAATGAGGTCTCCTAACCTTCAGTTCCCAAAGCTAATACTGCTGTTGATTGAGGTTCTGGCTTGAGTTTTCTGTTTTATCTGACCACCTTTATTAAGTCCCAGATTTCTCTAGTAGCAGATGGCCTGTGTTCATGTCCTGTGACACTCAAGTGCAAGAAGATAGGAGAAGTGTAATTACAGAAACCTACAGACTGCTTGATGATTTCCATAAATAGACTCTAAGAAAAACTACAATATCAGTCTTAGAAATTAATGCAGTTAGAAATATTCTCAAACAAGACTACAACATATATTCAACATACAAAAAAAAATAAAAAAATATTGGAATGTTTTATTTATAAAATTTTGAGGGACTTGAGTATTTTAGTACCACTCAGATTTTACTTGCATAAAGAAGAAACTGGTTAAGTCCTGAAAATGTGCTCTCTTGCTAATCTCATTCCTTTGTATGTTTTTGTTCTTTTAGAGAATCTCCTGACTTTTTATGTTACTGGCAAATATTTAGTGCATTTTTTTATAAAGCATTTCAAAATCCGTAATCTTAATGGGCCATTGTAATTGTATATTTACAATATACTCTTGTGGAGAAATAAATTTGACATGGACAAAATAGCTTTAGAAAATTAAAAAAAAACAATAAGTTATTAACTATTATACACAATTATGCTGGGATCTATTGTATTTGTTTTTTTTACTGCTATTTTAAGTGTATTTATTGGCTGCACACAGTGCCTAATAATTGCTTATAAATTAAATACTGTAATTTTGTTTAAAGTCTTAAACACATTGAACTTTATCATATCTGGTTCATACTGTAAACATGTGGTAATACATGAATAATACATTTACGTTTTATCTAATCCTCCATTTACAGAGTGATGTTGTAAGAGTGTTGGATGCATGCATGTGTTTTTCTTTGTATAGAGCCATCAATTTGCACCATGTCTTACTGAGACAAGATACAAACAATTACATGACAATAGGTACATTTAACATAAAGACAACCAATAGGATATATAGACCCTGTCCCCAAGTTATAGTGCAAAACTGATGTACCTGTAACACATATAAAATAAAATGAAAAGGAGGTACCAGTAGACTCTCAGTTATCCAGAATCCATGGGGATTGGTGGATGCCGGAAAAATGTAGTTTCTGGTTGCTTGAGAGCTACTGTTAAAACAGTCCTAAATTAGCTGCACATAGGATGCTCTGCTAAGTATATTTGTCAGCAAGGGCTGTTCTAGCAGCAGCAGCTTTCACACCTCATTTACACGCAGGTACGTTCAACTGGAGGGTGCGCTGCTGACCCCGGGGAATGTAAAGCCAACACTGCACTGGCTCAGTCACTCGTGCCTGTCTGCTTCCAGGTAACACTGAATTGCAGAGACATACAGTGGATGAAATATAGGAGCCTATAAGCATTTTGTGGCATGACAACCTGGCTCCTGGCATTTGTTGAGCCCTGTAAAATTACATTTTTATTTAAAGTACAGGATTCATGTTTTTTTCTGGTTGCTTGATAGTTCTGGTTAACTGAGAGTCTACTGTATTTTAATGTTTTGAATCTCATATATATAAAGTATGTTTGAGAGAAACTTAAAAAAAACAAAAAACATTAATAGTTAACAACATGAATACATTAATTATTATCTAATTTAAAAAAGGGGAGTAACTTGCACAAACTATAGAAAGGAACTTTTCATTTGCTTAATTATATCAACTGTAGATGATTGGTATATGTTTGAATTATCTCTGAAAAAAATAAAGAGAAATGAATACACTTTAAATCAGGGGTCCTGTTAAGCCGTACACAGGGCTGTATTTGAGGATATCCTTGATGCACCCAGGTGAGACTATAGCTTCTCCAGTCTTGCTGATTGACTCACCTGTGCACAGAAAGGAAATCCTCAAATCCAGACCTGGATGAGGCCCACCAGGACCAAACTTGGACACCCCTGCTTTAAAGCAATTCTGTTTGTAATATGGAAATAGTGAAATAAAACCTAACTGTAGGAATAATATCGCTTGTAATCAAATTTTGCTTCAGGTACATAATATATTGGAAAAATATTCAATTCCAAAATTACAACGGGGTCCCAATGTTTATACTTTCTTTAACCGTAGGTTAATAGTTGACCAATATCTGCTTCATTAATAATTGTGCTCTTCCTTTTAATTAATTACTCTTACACATACAGGAAAAAGTTGCTCTACAATATTGCTCTGAGTATTTTATATATCACAACTGAGTCTTTGAAAATGGGGAAAAACTAAGTGTAATGAAACAGACCATAAAATTGTAACATTACTGGAGAAGTTAGTAACGGAAATTATATATAAACATAACATTTTGAGTGAAACCTTGTGTGAAACATAGCACCACCCAAAAAAAAATATCCTCACCAGAAATAGGGTTCATAGGTCCCATAAGAAAGCTTACTGTGCAAATTCTCACGTAAGTCCTAAAGTAGATATTGCACGCTGCCCAACAAAACCTTACGTGTAAGTGACCAATATGTGTGATTGTTCCCTATTCTATATGTGGTTTAATCTGAAGTGCAATTACATAGTTTACGGAAACTTAAGTATATATAAAAAGCAAATAGAAGAAAAGGCCTGTAAAAAACATTTAAAATGACTGTACACAAAAAATTAAGAGACTCACAAAATAGCCATATAATGGTCTTCCGTGCCCCATACAACAACAAATATCATACAACAATTACAAAAATATATAATGAAAGCAAATTGCTCACAAAAATGTAAACGACATTCAACTAATGCTGAAATAACCATGTTGCAAAAGCATCATAAGTGATTAACAAGAAACGATCAGTTACACATGGAACTAAGAAGTTCCATGTGTAACTGATCGGACAGTGATTTTAGCAATCGTAACTCTTGTAAGTTCCGTTTTTTACAACCACAAGGATTTCAAGGCTGTAACCTGTAACCTGTTTGTAGCCCACAATAAGATGAGAATTGAATAGCAAAATAACTTAAGGCCTCCATTACGGGCTACTGTAAGTTACAATTGCTCAATTGAATCAGGCTCATTGTTTGTGTGATAGGTCAGCCAACCTTTTCTAAGTTGCTGGGTCAATTCCTAAGTACTATGAATAGGAAAGCCAAGAGGTACATCAATTTCTACAGCTGAAGAAAAGGGATCAGAAGGGTCGCAGTGATTTTTTATTGAATGCCCAATGTCATTGATCCAATTTTTTTGCATTCATGTGGTACTCAGAACTCCCAAATAGGAAAAGGAGCAGTACGGGAATCATTATATGGATGTTCAAGTGGCTTGTAATGCAAACATGAGCATATGAGCATACAGAGTGTGAATGTAGGATTTCTAGAAAGACTCATGATGCCCATATCCCAAGTTAAAAGAAATTTGTAATGGTTGGCTTCTGAGCACTCCTTACTAATACCATACAATAATTGAAAATTGAGTCTGTCACACCAAAAAAGATATTTTAAATAGTATGAAAAGCTGACTGCATAGTCCAAGCTATTTTTTTTTGCTAAATTAGGAAACTTTGAGCTGTATAAATATGCAAATGAGGGCCTCCAGAATGCTAATTATTTGCTTACATGTGATAATTATGCTCCAAATCTGCTTGTCTGTCTCTGTGTTGGCCAAAAAAATACAATACAATGTGTGTAATTAGCTCCTTACCCTCACCCTCATCAGGCACACTTACATAAAACTTTGCAGACTGGAGCAATACAAATGAATATGATTCTGTGACGAATGTATTACTTTAGAGACAAAGTGTAGACAGCTGCTTGTGCTCTTTAACATTAAATAATCCTCCTCTTGCAGTGACAATGTCCCATTCAGAAATCAAGAAATGATCAAGCACACTGTCCCAATTGTAGCTGTGGAAGAACTGCATGATGCCATAAGAAACAATAATGTTTTCCCAAATATTTTAGAATGTGTCAACGTACATTGACACATTGATATTTATATACTGATAGACTTTCATGGAAAAACTTCTAAAAACTGTTCGACAATGTTGCAAAATAAAAAAAAATAGGCTATAGGACACATTTTTAAATGCACTTAATCTGTTAATGTCCATCACTTTATATATAATTATTGCCTATTAATCAATGTATCTCTGTCAGGTAGTGCAGCATATGGGTACCTGCATTAGTTACTGATACTCATCAATAACCCCAAACAGAAGGAGAGGACAGGTACTATCAGGCAAATAGAACATCTATTGTGGTCATTGAGTGGTCCATTTGGTTTACTAAAACTCTCCTTCCTTTGCCTGTATGCATCTAGTGATGCCCCTCCATACTCCCCAGCAAGGTTATGTCAGCTCATCATTTCCTGTTGATGTTGACACAATATGGCTGTATGGGAAAACTGCCTGACGGACATAGAGAAATCTCTTCATAAGTTTCCTCAAGAGGGTGGAACCTATCCCTGCTGAGGGTAGCAGGACTGGGTCACAACTGTGCCGACGGGTAGTTCTTGAGTACTTCACATGTAAGTAGAAAAGACTTACCTCACTGATATTAACATTTTATTGAAATGACTCATATATCACCTACATTTCCTTTATTTATACAGAATAATCATGAGGACACAGTAGAGGGGAGATCAGCTAGCATGCACTATGGCTCTTGAAATATCATACATTACAGTGGATGAAGCAAGATCCATTCATCCTAAATTTGGACTTTATGGATGTGTGTAAAAAATGTATTGTGATATTTAAATGCCAACATCTTATCTTTGATGAATGGTGACAACCCTGACTCGGTTTCAATATTTTATTATTATATCTGTTAAAAAAGATCAATGTTTCATGCATTCATTCAGCACACCTGTGGACTATCATATTCTCCATTAAGTAAACTACTACTACCCCTGCTCTCTATGGCGTTCACATCCATTTTTTGTATTGTAATCTACTTGACATGTTATACATGTACCCACATTTGTCTTCATTTTGATGTGTATTCCTCAGCTATGACCATAAAGTATTTTTTTTTTATTGAATATATTTTTGTAACTAATGCAGTGACAATATGATGTATTTTTATTGTAGCATACTTGACCTGTCATACACGTGCCCTCATATTCCTCATGTTCACTATTCTGTAACTAATCCAATCAATCTGCATCCATATTAATCTGATCCTCCTGATCTGCACAAAGTCCTGTCTCTTTCCCTTTCCTGCAAACATTCTTTCACTTTCCTACATCTACAATGATCCTGTGTTAGCCACCTCTGTATATTTGTTTTCATATGTGGAATGTTGTTAGTAAAAAATATTCAAACCAACTAGTGTGTGTAATATTTTTTATACAATTTCACTGAACATGTAACTATATATATAGTGGGTGCAAGAGGCTTAAACATTCTATCACATTTTACAATTTCTCAGTGTATGTGCAGGTATCAATGTCCTTAAAATAACTACACTGACACATTGCTTTATTTTCAAAGTTTTCCGTTAGTGGTATACAAATTTCAACTTAATCAACGTAACAAGACTATGCAAAAATATAAGGGTTGTGGGAAAAACTGATACCAGGGGGCCATGATGATAGCAAAAAATAAAATAAGAAACCTATCAAACCCTTAACAATGTAGACAAATGCATATAATTTACTTATCAGTCAAGAACTATACGTTTAGAGAAGAAATTCTCTAATAATTGTTTTCCTAACCATAATAGTGCATAGCACTTACATAATTTGTTTATCTGGTCAGCACACCAGAATGACTATCATCTAGGTGATATATGAGTTAAAGATTGCATGAAACATCTCAGGAATGTTCTGTGTGGGGGGAAAATAAATCTTTAGATTGTAAGTGGCGAGTGTCTAATCTTGTGGGGTGAGTTGGGAAAAAGCACCTCTTACAAGACTTGAAGCTCAAAACAGGGCCCTCCATTTTCTGCTTGTTGTCATTATTGTAAATTTCCTTGTTCTTCTCCCCTGTACAGCGCTACGGAATATGTTGGCGCGATACAAATAAAAGATAATAATAATAATAATAATAATAGAGGGAAAAGAGAAAAATGTATGTATATGTACAGTTTAGTAACGTTTAGATTTTAGTGTTCCAATAAGTAATTCTACATGCTGTTTATCTCTAAACAGTGCTTCCAATTCTATATTATCTGTTAAGCCAAAATGTGATATAATACAGTGTATATTGCTTATTACTGATCTGTGATCTCAAAATGATGCATTGGGATGACACTCTAAAGAATAACACTTGCTCTATACGAATCTCTAGCTTCTATATGCATTTGTATGGCATCCTATAAATAGATATGTACATAAGAGATCCACAAAGTTGAATTCTCATCAAACAATTTGAAAATGATACATGTACATTGGCACAATTCACATACATTTACATTTTACTTCCTGCCTCGTGTCTTTGGGAGGGAGTCACATGGAATCACATGATAATTGATTGATAAAAAGCATGAAGTGGATTTCATGACTTTGTTTCAGTGACTATCATAGGAGGCTATGACATGAATTAGGCCATGTTTCGCTGAAAGATTACTCCTGCAAACATGAATCAATTGTGTCATTGACTTTTTGTTAAAATATTAAACATATATGACATGTTTTCAGAGATTAGATGCGGTGATGTATTTGTATATTGTTGGTCTGCACTGTATATGACAGCACTGCTTGGAGACCAAAATTTTATTTCAGAACTACGTTACAAAAACATAAATATAATTAAAAAAAGCTCCAGGATGAAGAACTATTTTTTCCCCTCTTTGTAGCAGGCGCATTCTCTCCTGTGCCGCCACGCAGTTGAATAGCTGGCCATATGGCAGAGGATGCTGGGGGAGGTGGAGGCTGTTTTGCAGCAGGTAGAATAGGCAGTGCAAAGTCCAGGTGCTTGAGGTGTTGATATATCTCCCTCCACCTCCAATGCTAGGGAGCATGGCTGTGGGGGAGTGGTAGGTGCTCTCAGGGTGGGACACTGTCTCTGTGGAGGTGCTGCAGGAGACAGTAGTAGTGTGACAGAGGTGAAGCATGGTCAAAGTTCCTATCTGACTAACAGAAATTGATCCCCAACTTCTAAGCAATGTCCTCCTCCTGCGGTAGCTACTCCTGGAGCTCTGGTGATGTTGTAAAAGAAGAATAAAATGTATTTATTTTCTAATTCTCATAAGCATTACTTCACTCAGTGTTTGTATATACAGTTCTTGTGGGTTGCATAGACAAGGATTAAGAGACATTTTTATAATATCCATATCAGCCAATTATGATGTCATGGGTGTGGGGATTGACATAATGTAAATTGCCATCTTACTGATGTATCTATTGTTTGTCCTTAGAGTTATATGGAAGCATAGATTTGTCTCATACAAATATGGACTGTTGTCTGTGTTTCAGTGCAATATAAGCAGTCATTCTGGGTCATCGGCTACACTGTATATGTGATATTTATATTGCAACTGAGTCACAGAGCCATCAGAGACCATATTAGTGAGTAGGATTGTATTTTTTGTGAACATGATTGAGGATGCTGTTGTATAATTGGTGTAGCACATCCTCACCTTGCCGGGTTTTGGGCCAATCAGTGTCAAGTAAGCCAGGTATCTTTACAATGGTGGCAATGGATATTCTGCCTCTCACCTTCACCTGTAGTTCTTTTGCTGGTAGCTACTGCATCCATCTACCTATTGACTATGGCCTGGCAGTCATCACACACTTCACATCCCTATCATGAACTCCCACAGTGCTGAACACTGCTTCCACCTTACTCCACGTCCTTGCTTGCTTAGCAGCTCTGAACTCTGTGCATTCATATGTGATATGTTGTTGCAGATGGCATTTAGGAGGACAATAAATTGGGACTGGGTAAGGCCTATGTGTTATAACTTTTAGTAATATGAGGGTATGTAGACTATGTGTATAACTTAAAAATGAATTTACATGAAAAAGAAATAGGTAGAAATAATCACCAACCTCCTACTCTCTCTAATGGCAACTGCTACTCTCCCTCGCAATAAATCCTTTACTCCTGGAAACTGTGGGTTAGCTTAAGCAGCACTGCACAGTCTGCTTTTGAGTGGGAAACATGTAGCTCCATTACGCACAACCAGAGACATAATGATAGATGTGCCTAGCGTGTTGCTGTCCATGCGGTCACAGAGAGCTGGACATAACTGAAACACTGAACAACAACAATTGTATGAAATAAAAGTGCAAGTGACTCAAAAGGATAATGTATGTAGTATAGTATGTTGTTTTATAATATTGCTGGCTACATGGACTTTCTCTGTGGGGGCATTTGGAAACCTATATAAAGGATCGTGAATGAGTGTTGTTGGGTGAAATATCAGGTCATGTGAGTGATAACCTTAGTATAGTGATAGGCAGTACAGAGTTTAATTACACAGTTTAACGTAGGTTTAACACAGATAATGATATTATCCAACCAAAGAAGAACATTAAGTGATCTAAAAATACCCTCAGTAACATTCCAGTGATTTGGGGACCACTGCCTTTGAAAATTACATTTTGTTGGATGCACATGCTAGTATCTTGGAAAATAAATAAATATTATTTATTATGTGCTAAAGACGTCCTTGATTTAACCAGATATCTGTGCGTGAGCTTGCATTCCTCAAAGTAATTTTGATAGTTGATCTATATCCATCAGATATCCCTGATCAACCTATAACTATGTATTAGGGTATATTAATACATACAGAATAGTAATATACTACTCCAGGGATCTAGTTAAAACCATTACATAAATTATTTTTAATTGTGGAAAATTACTGTTAGCTTATCTTTTTAATTTAAGTATGACTTCTAATTTATGATATGTTACTTCTATGGAACTATGAATAGCTTTGTCTGATTAACTGTATGCATTTTTTGCATAAACTGAGACACTTCAATTGGATTACCCTAAAGCCATTTTTTCCTTCACCAAAGTTTCATCATTCCTTTTATAATGCAGATTGCTGAGATAATGTGCCTGGCAAGCAATATCGTGTTCATTATTACAAGGGTGCACTAAAAACAGAATAAAAAGAGACATTACTATGTTGTAAGAGCCATAAATATTAAACTGCTATACAGATCACACTGCATTATTTTTCTACATGAGTATGGCACACTGAACCATGTAACACTGCTTTTCAAATAAGTACTTACAACAAAAATGTGAAAATTAGTTATTGAAAGAATTCCTCCAATGCTATTATAAAATTCTATATTAAATACTATTTTAGTAGATTATATATATATATTTTGCAAAACCCAATCATCTATAACTGTGCTGTTTATTGTGGATACAATCAACACAATATTACACATTTATTAACACAAATACAGAAGGAGTAGAGGATTTTTTTAAAATCAGGAAGGCATAATAACGCAAGATTAACAACCAAGATTTAAGATGAACTTCCTAGAAAAAAATGATGAAGAAAGGATTGGATTTCTTTAACCCTTTGGTGTCTTCAATGGAGGCTCTGGTTGAAGCGTTATGCAGAAGGTAGAATAGTTAGGTAAAGCTTTCTCTGAAAAGCTGGATGGAAGAGCAAAATAAAGCAAGACACTCTAATATAAGCAAACTTCTAATTTCACTGCTATATAAAACTTAACAATTATTTAAAGGCCATTGCAAAGATCCAGCTAATAATTTCCTATCAATTTAATGTCATTTATTAATCCAAATTCTTCAAGAAGCAATGTCATGACCACTGCTTCAGTGGACTTGCTCTGAACCTGGTTCTTACCTACCCAGCAATATGTGATGGTTCTTTCTCCTAGCCATGTGGCCCACCTGTCAATCAAGACATGACAATCAAGACATGACAATCTAATGACTCTCCCATGTACCTTGGAGCCTGAGATGGTAATTAACATTTGCTCCTTTGTTTCATTTGACAGAGGGGCTAGCTGGCTAATAAAGGAAGGAGATATCTTGGCTGGTGGTCCATATGACTCTGTTTCCTGGCCTCTCACTTTATCCTATATCAATTTATCCCTCCTGGCAGTATGATTATTTCAGTATTTAGAATGTTGAAGCGATACATTCAAAAATACTGACATAATCAGACCGCCTTTAGACACCATTACTCCTTCCCCTCCTCCCTTTCCCCCTTATCCTTCTCCTTTTCCCCCATTCCCACTCATCCTCCTCCCTTTCCACCCTTCCCCCTTATCCTTCTCCCATTCCCCCGTATACTCCTGTTCCCTTTCCCACTTCCACTTATCCTCCGTCTCCTCCCTTTCCCTCCTTCTCCTCATCCTCCTCCCTTTCCCCCTTCCCCCTTCTCCTCCTCCCTTTCCCCCTTCCTCCTTATCCTCCACCCTTTCCCCCTTATCCTCCTCCTCCTCCCTTTATCATCCCCCTCCTCCCTATCTCTCCTTATCCTCCTCCTCCCTTTCCCCCTTATCCTCCTCCCTTTCCTCTTCCCCCTTTCCCCTTATCCTCCTTCTCCCTTTTCATTTATAATCCTCCTTTTCCCCTTATCCGCCTCCTCATTCCCCCCTTATCCTCCTCCTCCTTTCTCCCTTATCCCTTTCCTCCCTTTCTCCCCTCCCCCTTATCATCCACCCTTTTCCCTTTCCCCCCTTATCCTCCTCCTCCCCCTTTATAATCCTCCTCCTCCCTTTCTCCCCTTATCCTCCTTCTCCCTTCCCTCCTTATCCTCCTCCTTCTCACTTCCCCCTTCACCCTTATCCTCCCCCTCCTCCCTTTCCACTTATCCTCCTCCATTTCCCCCCTTATAATCCTCCACATCCCCCCTTATCCTCCTCCTCATTTCCCCCTTATCCTCCTCCTCCTTATGCTCCTCCTCCTTTTCCCCTCTTATCCATCTCCTCCTCCTCCATCCTTCCCATCCTCCTCCTCCCTCCTTCCCCCTTATCCTCCCTCCTTTCCCCCTCTCCAATAACCTCCCTGTGCCCTTTCCCCTTTCTCCTCTTTTCTTACTATGCTCTGATGAGCTCCTGTTGCTTCTTCTGTGTCTTCTGTGTGTGACCGGAACTGACTAATGCTAATGAAGTGATCTCACATGCGCGTCACGTCATTAGCATATGCTGGTTCCGTCACAGCAAGAAGATGCCCTGCAGGAGAGGGAACAGTAGCAGGAGCTCATCGGAGCATTATAAGAAGAGAAGAGAGAGGGAAAAGGGGATAGGGAGGTTATTGGATAGGGGGGAAGGAGGGAGGATAAGGGGGAAAGGATGGAGGAGTAGGAGGATGGGAAGGAGGGAGGAGGAGGATGATAAGGAGGAGGAAGATAAGGAGGAGGAGCAGTAGCCCTGAGTGTGGCTCGTGGTTACCGCTTTAGGAACTAATAATTAACCCCGCGCCACGCTACAAGGGTTAAACTAGTGCTGTTGTTTCCCAATTATGGCCCCCACCACTCCTCATGACGGGGACCTACCACCGCTGTATACAGGGAGCCTAGAAGATGATAACAGGAGTGATTCGCCAATGGTTCCCTGATTTACTTGGGATCGGCACAAGCTGGGACAAGTTACCAAAAGTAGGGACATCAATATGCTTAGGGATTCTACTCTATGGCTATCCGTAACGGATAGTGTGTGCGGGTAGATTGGGAAGTATGAACGGCTGTAATCTGCTACTACTTAGAGGTGCCAAGTTCCTACTGTTGCTTAGGGAATACTCAAACTGTAGCAGCCGATTAGGTAGCCCCCTAGTCGGCCAAATATTCAGTTAACCTTGGGGAAGGAGACAGGGAAAACCCCACTTATATGAATTACTTTCATGAATTACTAAAGTCGCTTGTGGCTTGTATGGGCTATAGAGGTGAAAGGTGTACAGTAGGCTTTAATGTAACCACAAATCAAAAATCAAAGGGAATACTGGTAATATTCCCAAATGACCTTTGATTGTTGATGTAAATGCCTTCAACGTTTTATTTTAACAAGTATAACAAGATCTTTGACGTCTCCATTCACCCCCCACAGGTTCAATGAAGTCTGAACATTGTGTTTTGACTGAGGCCATACTTTTGATGCTGGGAGGTGTCTCGCTGAGATTAAAGCACAGCTTGCAGTCAGAGATTGCAAGCCTATGTGACAAGCTCTTAAAGTGGTAACAACTATATGTCACAAGGGAACTATAATGGCTATTTAGAGCTATCTCTCTGCACACTTAACTGACTTTCCTGGGGTTCCAGGAGACGCACAGCTGTACCTTAGACCTCTAAAACTTTTCTGAGCCCTGCACCCTGGTATCCCAGAACTCGCACCCTGTTCCCCAAGGATGTGGGCCATATGCTTTATTGTATATGTCTGGGAGAACTGAACCTCTGGATACCAAGCAGTGGCCCCTGGGCGTAACAATTAGGTTTAGCAAATGAGATTTCTAATGCTACAATATACATTGTAGTACATCCTATATATTTTTTAGGAATAGTGATGTCCCGAACAGTTAGCCTGAGAACTATTCGCGTCGATTTTCGCATGTTCGCGTCCGCCGCAAACTGCGAACACATGCGCTTTTCGGATCGCCCCCTATACTTTATCATTGAGGAAACGTTGAACATCATTTATTTTATTTCATCATTTTTTTGTGTAATCTATGCCTGCCTGCCAGCGTGTGTAACACCTAACAGCTTATATTGTGCTTATTTTCACTACTCATACCTGGTGGTGTAACATACATTGAAAACAACCATTTTTTTCCTGTAATCTAATTTCAGTTGCCTGCCTGTGTCAGGCTCACAGCTTATATTGTGCTCAGTGACATAAAACAACACTTTTTTGACTGTAATAGATTGAATAGCAATTGCCTGCCTACAGGCATGTGTGTGAAGCCTATTGCATCTACTACGCCAACTTTTGCCAGTGCACAGTGACACTCATATCTGGTGGCACCTTAGATTGCACTCGCAGTGCCCCAAAGTTGAAGTGGGAGGACTGACCAAGCATCTTTTTCCATCTCCCGCTTCCAAAAATCCATGCCATATACACGTCCCCTGATAGTGGACATAACAGGGATTAAACCGATAGGAATAGTACTACTTAACAGTACACACCTTATAATAACGCAGACAGAGGCAATGCGTATAATCTTCCATGCTCTGCAGTGGAAGCCCCCAGACTCTGACCTGTGTATAATCTTCCATGCTGGGCAGTGGAAGCCCCAAGACTCTGACCTGTGTATAATCTTCCATGCTGGTCAGTGGAAGCCCCCAGACTCTGGGAGTCTGAAGAAGAGGAGTCAGAGGAGGAAGGTGGCTTTGAGGAGGTGGAAGACCAAACACAGCAGGCGTCCCAGTGGGCTTGTTGTCACCTTTCGCGGACCCTTGGTGGCTGGGTGGAGGAAGAGACCTTCAATGACATCAGTGAGGACAAGGAACGGGACATGGCTAGCTTGGTGTCCAACCTTGTGTAAATGGGGAGTTTGCGGTTGTGCAAAGGGACTGTTTGCGGTTGTTTGCGGTGCATTAAACGGGGAGATTGGTCTGTTACTGTGAAGCGGGTGTAACCCTTACACTACCTGATCGATACAACATCATAACTGATGTTTTAAAGCATGTTATTCCAAACCATTTTTGGAATGTTAGGTGATTTATGCCCTTTATGGCTTAAAACCAGACTCTGCATCAACTATGTAATTTTCCGTGGGAGTTTTGCCATGGATCCCCCTCCGGCATGCCACAGTCCAGGTGTTAGTCCCCTTGAAACAACTTTCCCATCACTATTGTGGCCAGAAAGAGTCCCTGTGGGTTTTGAAATTCACCTGCCCATTGAAGTCTATGGCGGTTCGCCGGGTTCGCCCGTCGCGAACATTTGATGGACGTTCGGGTCCGCTGTTCGCGAACTGAAAATTTGATGTTCACGACATCACTATTTAGGAAGGTTAACAATTTAAGAAATATATAATGACTGCAGAATCCCATATATACTGCATTAGAAAACATATTATATGTAATTAATTTACTGTAAGTTGCAGTGTGGAAAAATACTCTTTAATAGGATAGTTTTAGTATAAGTAAATATATTTACAGTGTATATTGTTCTTCAAGCAATTATTAATGTGCAATGTCTTTGTTACAGTTTCTCACTCAATATATAATTAAGTACACTCACTCAATGTTACAGATTCTTACTCAATGTACAGTCTACTCAAACTGAGTTGAGTTGCAGTAAAACTGAAAAAAAAGGACTACTATGGTCATGTTTTTTAAATTTACTCTTTTGAAGATCTTCACTTGAAAATAGACATCATGTTTTTATAATGTAAATTATGCTATTAGGCTGTTGAGTTTTGCCTTAAAGCTCCATTCAACTCAGTATGACTTCTAAGCATTGGGCCCTAATGGACTATTTCAAACACATATTATATTTTGAAATGCTATAATAACAATACCAATTCTTTAAATCAGTATGTTTAAATATAAACACATACATGTTTAGAGGTTTATGAATATTATGTGCAAAGCATTAAAACTAAATTGAATCTATTACATAAATAGATGTAAGGTACATTTTTCTTCTTCTTGACCACATCATAACATAATATCAGATTGTTTACCTATGGTTTTTGAACATTTATTTTATGTCATCAATTAACTTTTTTTATGTTATTAGTACTGTTGTCGATAAATGTTACAACCTATCAATATATCTCTCTAATAATGTATGCATATATTTTGAAAACATATGTAAATAAAATCATTTAATCAGAAGATGTTTTTGTATAATTTATAGATTTCTATTAAGTAAGAAATATGAAAGAAAATAAGTCAAAGTAAATAAATGGCATATATGATACAAAGAAAGTAACAGACAGAATAACTGTTTCTCTAATAATATATCATTTTTCTCTCATTTCACTTATAAATTATTTTTAGAACAACTCTGTTCCTACTCTAAGTTATTACTTTTTTATATTCTTAAAAGTTATCATTATATTCTGCTGCATTAACATAAACAAGACTTAAATAAACATGCCTTAAAATGTTGCATTGTGGACACTGCAGTGGTGAATGCAGATAAAAACTCCTTTCAGGACAGCCTTCCTGGGCAGATCCCTCTGGCCACAAGAGAGTGAAGCATATCTGTTGTCCAAAGCCTGAAATAATAATGTTCAAATATAAATTTTAATTGCTGTATTGTTTTTTTTTTCTAAATTCTTCTTTTATTGCTAGTTAAGTTTTAAACAAATGAACACATTATATACCGTTATATGAACACTAAAGTTGTTCTTCAAAATAATTCATACATTCAATATAATGCTTAACACTCTACCTGCCCAACTCAGTTATACATAATTTATCTTCCTGGTATCTGTGCTTTGTCAGTTGATAAGAAATTCACTTTTTGTTTTGTCAGCATTTTTTGACTAGCATGCATGTCACTTGATGGTTTCACTGCGTTTTTCTTAAACGGAGCATGTATGTTTATATAAATATATATATATATATATATATATATATATATATATATATATATATATATATAACAATTTGTAATTCGGTAGAACTGAAATTGACTTAAATGTAAGGCTATTAAGGAATACTCTGTGCCTGCTGTGTGTGAATATAGCTATTTAAGCTGTTTTCATGTATATGCTAGTCAGAAAGGAATATTAAATCCAGTTCTCTTTTTTGCTTATTCTAAAATTGCATACTCTAGATGAATTATTAAATATGTTCTAGATGCCATAAGAGACTACCAAATGTCATCATAAAGCACATTTAACTTGCTCATTTAAAAAAAAAACTGCAATTGATCTTACAATAGTACAGTCTACTCTAAAGGATAACAAAGTGGCTTAAAATAAATCTTACTTGGAAGATAAATCTAAAAAGAAAGTGCAGAATAAATCATAGTCAATAGCCTTAACCACAGCTTACAAATAAAAAAAGCTGTGATCAAGGGCTGTGTTAGAAAGAGATAATTAAATTCACAATACCTGCTGTAAAGTCTCTTTATTGCATACTTCTCTTAGTACCATGGGATATGTTGGATGCAAGACAAATTTTACATGAGATTCCTTTGCAATAAAGCAAGCTCTGTCTGGGCCTTTACAGAGAATGGAAAACGGTACAATATTATATTTATGGATTTATGTCAAGCCAAGTGCAAGCTGGTTAAATTATATAAACAATGTTGCTAACAAAGAATTGAGGTTACCAGCGAGGAGGAAATTTGTCTTTTCTTTAGAAACTGTTTCCTGTAATACATTTTTAGATGACTTCTCTCTCCAATTGCATTTTTTTTTACCTCTTCATCTGCTGTGACTCCCACATCTTTTAATGTTCTTTTTGGTGAAACTCACATTTTCCAAAGAAAGCCTAAACTTTAAAATGAATGTGATCTTTCGAGCAGCTGCTGAGGCTTTCTTGTTATCTATACTTGCTGACAAGAATGTCCTGTTCCCTGCACCCTCTTCTTTCTTTATAATGGCTTGGTATAATAGAGAGCTCCTCGCTGTGTGATATTTTTAAAACACAGGAAAGATGTCAGACTGCATGCTGAAAATGCTAAAGTCTACCTTGTGCTTTTTTTGTTGTAGTTGCAAAATGATAGTAACACAAGGTTACACACATAGGCAGGCAACAAGTTTGAGCTGAGATTTCTTATAAAACCTTGAAAATAAAATTCTATATGCTCTGCCTTTGTTAGACTGGGAATTCACTTTTTATAATCCCACTTAAAGAAACACGGGATGGATGTCACTTTATACATTTTGACAAATTTTAGCTAATATCTAATCAAAAATTGCATATATTTTGCTGCACTGCAATGAACGTTAATACATTTCCTCAATACTGCGTGTCGGCTGCTGTTTATTAAAAATAGCAACTAACTTGTAAAATATAAAAACAGTCACATAATAGCAAAACCACATCAATCACAAGTTGTCAATGTGTTATATTGTCTTTCACTGTGCCTTCTGTATTGCTTTACATAATATAATGGTGCATTACAAAAATAAAAAAATGACGGGGCAATAAAATTGTAAGGCAGGTAATGCTGTTTGCCAGAGACATTCATTTTTTTGGTGGTCTGAGATCCTTCGGCGGTCATTGCGAGTCTCACGCTGAGCGCCTTTGGCGCTCATTGCGAGTCTCTTGGTTGTTGTACTTTTTTTTTATCAGAGGCGCTTTTGCTGTTATTGTAAGGTCTGCGCTGATCTGCTTTTTCCACTTATTGCAAGGCTGCCCCCTGGTGTAGTTTGTGTGCTATGAGCAGTGCTGGCGCTCGTTGTGAGGCACGCAGTGAATGGCTTTTGTGATATTTGCGATAGTGTTTTTTTTTTTTTGTATATGTACTTTTGTATGCTAATTAAATAATTCATAAATTCATAAATTAATATACGTTACCTATTTGTAAGTAATATCTGCAGGAAGCATTGTGCTGAAGAGCTGACAATCTCTTTTGATGTTCCTGCAGCATACAATGTAGGTTTGCACTGTTGTGGAGCTGAGGTGTAAGGGTCAGCAATTTGTGCAGTGTGTAGTGTAAATAGGCTGCATGCGCGAGGGGAAGCCGTTAGTGTAACTATGTATTTCCCCATTCTGTAAGTTAGTGTTGTAAAATGCCGGCGAATGTGTTTGTGGTGTGGATGATTTAGCGTCCTTGCTAAAAGTGTATCTTGTACCTTGTACGGCTTTTTGGAAAAAACGTATGTGTTTAGTGGTGTTTTGCGCCTTTATCCTCGTTTTGGTTTTATTCGGCGGCCATTTTTTCTCTTGCTTAGGGGATTTTCGTGTTTAAACTCTGTAATTTGGACTTAAATTGAGGTGTAACTTCACTTACAGAGGTCCTGGGTACCCCCCCCACCCCTGCTGTGGGTAAGCTTTTCATGTAATTTTTGTGTGTTTTAAAGTTTTCACGTGCGCGCTGTTTCTCCGTTAAGGTTGTATTTTTGCGAGTTTGTAATGTTTTTTAAAGTTCCACGGCTCATATTTTTTTAGTGTAAGTCTGTAAAATGTTCATTCTAAGTCCCGCGGCTCATATTTTGTTGTGTAAGTCCGTATTTAGTGATACGTCCCGCTTCTGTGGGTGTTTGTAACCGCTTGTGAGGCAGCGTAGAGCCTCCACCTTCCGCAAATGCAGCCTCTAGCTTTGCGAGGGTCCGAATTTGTGGCCCAAACTGCGTCCCTCTCGTTTGCGAGGGATGCAGTTCTTGCGAGCTCGCTTTGCAAGCTCGCAAAGCGTGATGACAATTCGTAGTTTTACAACTATTATATGTGATACCGATAAAATTGCTTATGCTTTCATTAGAACCAATATGATAGAAAGTTCAGGAGTTTATAAGAATGTACCACCCTGAGATCATAAGATAGGATCAGGCAATGAAACCCTGCAATATAGAATAATGCCATACACAAGTTAACATGTATGTATAAGCTGTTTTATTCTTCTTACAAAAACATTTTGTTTATTTTCAAGTTTAGTTATTCAAAAGGACATTAAAAAATACATTGACCATAGTGTTCATTTAAAAAGTAAACAAGTTCTGGAATATATAGCAAGGGGTGTTTAGATTTAAGATATAGCTTATATTTGTTGTCAATATGTCTTGAAATATAAATACAAAAGCCCAGGAACTGCATAGTCTATTTTGCATAGTGCACATTTCTGCTAGATACAAAAAATATGCAATAGGTATTTTGCAACAAGACCTATCTGTTTGCTTAGAATGTGAATAATTTTGTCAAAAAGTCATAGCATCCGTCTTTAATCTTGAGCAATGTCCTGCAGTCAGTTTGCCTAGAGGTCATCCACACTGCAAAGTATGTGCTCATTGTGTCTTGAGTAAAATAAGTATTTCTGAGTATTTTTTTTTTCTGAATAAAAGTCAGTGCAAAATAGAAAAAAACTATATTCAAAGGATAGTTATTTCCTGTCCTAGAACATTTTTAAGGGTATAAAGAAGTAAAATGACTGGCCCAAGTTTAAATATAAAAACTGACATTTGGACTATCCCAGCATCAGTCATTTAATAGAACATTGATCATAAAAATATATTTAATTAGTAGCAGAGCTTATTGACCAATTAGTGACAAACAGGAAAAGCCTCTTTCGCTATTAAGAGGTTATTAACATATTCTTAATTTTAATATCCATTTGCTCTTCCCATTTCTCTCCCCATGATGATCCTCTATAATTGTTTCCATTAATTCCACACTGCTCCTCTCATTCCTATCCTCTCCTTCCTGCTTGTTTGTTCCCCATTCTATAAATTATTATTTCACTCTTCTCTTGTACAGCTGTGACCTAAGGGGAGATCCTTCACACTCACATTGCCTTATGTTGCTCAGATAAATAGTATGTGCATTGACTGCTTACTGGTAGATACTAACAAAAAGAGAGGGAATATATTAACTTACTGATGCACTCTCGGTTAGAAGTTACTACTTATAAAATGTAACTTTTAATAATGCACTGTTTCCACCGTTCAGCAATGCAGAGCGTAAAGAGCTAAATGCTTCCTACATGTTTCTAAGCTGATTTACATGAAAATAAAAGAATTATAAAATAAACAAAAAAGATTCATACCTTCAGATACTGGGTTTACAATGTATCTGCCCCACCAGCACAAAAAGTTTCTGTTACAATTCCCTTATAAGACCTGGGCCCCTATTCAATTGAGCAATTGAAAGCTACTGGTGCCCGTAAACTAATTTGCTATTCAATTGGCATCTTTTAGCGAGTCGCAAACAATCTACAGGTTACGGGCTTAAAATCCCTGCAGTTGTTAAATTTGTAATTTACAGCCCATCTAAGACTTTGATCTTTCAAGCCCGCAAAAGCTACAATGGCTAAAATCGCAAATCGCTATTCATGTGCTACAATTCCTCAAGTGCGCACATGTTTTCACACTCGTAAATGGCAATTGTAGAAGAAAATCCTACAGGTACCAGATAAGACTCGCAAGGGGGTTAAACACCTAATCGTAGCACTGTAAATGCAAATAAAATCAATACTGCAGTTTAAAAGACGTTATGTTTAATTTTGGTGTCATATCAATCTCGAATCAAGGAGTTAATACATATCAGGCCACCCACAAGGACTAAAACAGTATCACCATTCATTTTTATTATTTTGTACATTGCCGAATTGCGAGTCTGATTGCATATCGGATCTCTAAATGCTAATTGATTGATGTGTAACCTCCATGTTTTACTGACGTAATGATGACGGTCTAATTTACTATTGGCTGTTTCTAAATCGGTAGTTATGGCCTTGTTTAATTGATCATGATAACACTCTGAAATGCTACTTTTGATTGCATGGTTTAGGGTTTCATCTTTCAGCCTGTAAATTGCAGGCTTGTTCAACTGAATCACTCTATAATTGTAGCAAATTTCAAGCCCGCAGGCATACGGTCTGTATAACGTAATCTGTGGGCTTGCAATGGAATTGTCGCCTTAGTGTTTAAGACCTATTCACAATCTCACATTAGTCTTGTATTGGGTTAGGTGATTTAATAACTACTTCCCCTCAGTTCCAAAACCAGCCAATATCTGGATAGCTTCACAATGGCAAGATACATGACTGTCCCTGTCTTTTTGAATCTCAATGTGCTGTGGTTAAAACTAATTCCAACCAGGTGAGTTGAAGAAATTGGAAGCCCAGCTGCTGTACCATTAGGGTATCCTCATTTCTCACACATTTTGCTGTGTAGGTTTTCTCAAAGAAAAATCGTGCCAAGGCTTTGAGCCTCTATTTAAAGTTTGTAAGCCCACCCACCTTATTAACATCATATCCAGTCTCACCAATTTTAGCATTTGATGTATGAAGGACTAGTACAGCAGATTAACCCTTCACCGTACATACACATATTATATCTCCTCAAGATATTGATGGTAATCATTTAAATGCCAGATATTTAACCCCCAATATTTATAATCATTCTATTCCACTGCAAGATCAGCTTCATTAATTCTTATCTGAGTCATATAATTCAGTCTTGAATATATGTGGCTACTATGTACTTATTGCATGTATATAATCATGAACTCAAGTTACCTGGACATTTTATATATACAACTATAATCTTCAGTTATATTTTTGTTGCTAAAGTAATCTGTTAACAATTATCGACACCATCATACATCTCTAACTTATTTTCATATATGTTCATGTATACCATATTCATCAGTTTATAATGAAGACATTTCTGATCTAAATGTGTTAAATCAGTATGCATAATACTTCCTCACTTATCCTCAGGTACATAAAAGAAGACCACACCCAGTGATCGGAATTTCTAACCTGACACCACTATTGTTAGTATGTTATCAGTTTAAATAGTATTGTAAGCAGCCATCACTGACTTGTATATAGCACTATGAAAATTACTTTATGGTTAAAAAAGGTTTCAAGAGTGTTGCACTCTTAGAAATTTTAAGAGAAATGAGTCCTCAAACATATATAATACTGCAGAATGGCATGGTTTGATGATGAAGCTAAGAAAGTCAACTAGGAAATATAAAAAAAAAAATAGAATGTTAGTATATATAATATTATATCAGTAACAGAATAATACCTAGAGGCCCAAGAATTAGATTATTTACACATTTTAATAAAATATTAAAGGACTTCAAAAACACGCTAACAAATTGTTCTATTAAAATAATGAAACTTTTATTAGATCAAGAAAAAAACAAATGAATACAAAAATAACAATGCCATTTGAAAATGTAACTCAATTACAAAAAAACATATAATTCACTTTAGACATTGGCAATAAAAAGAAGAGACAAATCTAAAGGGACACTTGTGATTTTGATCAGGGGAGTGTTTATAAATAGTGTCATGCAATTAGGATATGAAAATATATATATATATATATATATATATATATATATATATATATATATATATATATATATATATACAGAATGATACATTTCCTTGAGTTCACTATCAATTTATAGACAAGTATAAACTTTATGCAAAGCAAAATAAACAACAGTGTGTAGGAACTAGTAAAAACAATCCATATTCAAATAGACTACAATATAAAATCAGTGAGAAGTATACAAAATATTTTCAAACTTAGATAATATCAAATACCTATTCTACAGAATATATTTGGCATTAGTTCAGAATATATTTGGCATTCAGTAATATGGCATATTCATAAATGAACAATCAATATATTTTATAAAAATACCAAATAGCAAAATCAGGTATAAAAACTCACATAACAACCAGAATATAAAATATAAAGTAGTAATATAAAACAACTTAGGTAACAGTGTTAAAAGACAATAGTATATAATATGACCAACTACTGTAAATACATTTGTATATAGATTATAACAATAATAGATTTTGTAACAGAATTTGATAAACTTAACTTATCAAATCAATCAATCTGTTTTAGGTAAAATGGGCACAAGAAGAAAAATCATAATTCCAATAGCGTTTTAAGTTTGTGTACATTACAATCCTATTAAAAAGACGAAATAAAATCAACTGTACTTTACAGATTATGAGATTAGAAAGCAGACCCTTCTAAATAGGACTCCTTAAGTTTGGTTAGGGGTAATCCTTTTGCTTTTCTTTTTAATAAATGATGAAATAAAAATAAATATAAGTTATAACCAAAGAAAAGAAACATAAAGTTTTTTCAGAAAGTTCTTTGTCTAAATAGATATACTATTTCTTATCTTCGCCACACTCCCTTATTTCAATCACATGGTATATTTTAACTAATAGTAATACAGTTGTGTCATACTTTTATTCAAATACATAATGGTAATATATCAACAGAAAACGTTTTATATAGATACATATGTCCACTAGAATGCATGCTTGCTCCATGGTTTAATAAGAAATGAAATAAAATAATATGCTAAATATTCGTTTGACCTTTAAGCTATAAATCTTGCCAATTAAATTCAATATCAATTAATTATTTTCATGTCAATATCTACACTATTGTTTTTTTATCTGCAGCTGCTTCTTAATGTTTAACTTAAGCAATTATGAATGGGTGATGTAAGTCTCTGGATAAATGTATTATCTCCTGAATTGTTTGTGTCTTAAATGTTCATGGTGATACAACTGCATGAAGATAATTGCCATGAGCTCATCTCCTATTTGAAATAATTTATAACAAATATATGTGTATAATACAAATTGATTAAACATTCATATAAAAAATGGCTAAGTAGCATGACTATATATGTATTTACAGTTGCATATAAAAGATTAAATAAATAACAAATGTAGTAAAAGGTGTATACAGTATTTTGCATTTACAAATGTCCTGACAATAGAATTGTAAAAAAAATAATACAAGTACTAGGCCTAATCTTGAATCCGATATCTAAACAAATCTTGAAAAAACTGATACAGAAACATCAGATATGACATTTGATTCTCTCAAGTGGTAGATTCCCTTTAAACAATGAACCCCTGGTAAATATAGGAGAACAAATAGGAGGGTAAAGGGAAAGTAATCTATGGGCAAGACACAGAGCCAACAATTCAAGAGGGAGTAGGGAGACATATTAATTATTATTAATTTATCTGATAAGATTTTAACTGATGCACTGGAATCTGTATTAAATAGGAGGCTTGCTTGTATTTCAACTCATTCCCTGGATCCTTTTTAAGGTTCTGAAGGTTTTAAAGATTTACATTTATTTGTATGGAAAATACTCTCAATAAGCAGAATCTGGAGATAATTAATGTTACTGGTGCATCTGACAGTGTCGATAATTGGTATAATAAACTTAAAACATATTTACATCTCCAAGTTCAATTTCACCACCTGCTCAGATATGTCTCAGTTTAGTGTGTCAAGAAATAACAATTATACCCAAACAACAAATAAAAACTAATCATTTAACACAAGAAGAAATAAAAGCAATAAAGAATATGGAAGACAATGTGATTAAAACAGGAGACAAAGGGGTTAATGTTGTATTATGGGTGAAAAAAAATGTATAAAATAGAACATATGAGGCAGCTTAATGATTCTGCCTGTTATAGGATACTATTTTGTAACCCTACAGAGGAATTCTTAGCAGCATATACCAACATGATTGATAAAGTTCACTCTTTGAGATCAAAGATATCTGTCTGTGAAGCATCCAAAATGTTTTAAAACTATTTATTTCTGGCCTAAGGTACATAAGAACATAAAAAAAATCCCCTAGTGCAACCAATTGTATCAGGAAGATTCTCCCTAAGTGAAATAGCGCGCAGGTATTTAGACTTATGACTTAGACATCAGGTATTTGGCCTACTTTCCTACACAAAAAACATATGCAAAGATAGTTGTATATTCTCAAAAAATGTAATAATAAATTAAAGATATTATGTATTTAGTAATTTGCGATGTTGATTCATTATACACAAGCATTATACAAGTGGATGTAAAGCAATTAAATATTTTCTCCAATTAAAACAAATATCATGCAGAAATTATTGATTTTTTAAACAATCTGTGGAGATTTTAACACACGATTATTTTCTATTTGGTAAAACTTTATTCCTACAAATACAAGGAACAGCTATAGGGGTGGCCTATGCCCTTATCTATGGCTTTTTTTTTAAGGGATGGTGGGAAGACTTATATGTTTTTCCCCATTGATGGAGAAATATGCCCAGTTCCTCTGTAACTGGTCAATGTATATAGATGATATACATTTTTTCTGGACAGCGTCATATGAGATCTTGGTGGAATTTAAAGAGAAACGGAATGACAACAAAGTAAATATATGACCAACAAGTAACATCCAAAAAGATGCAACTATTTTTCTATATATATGAATTATAAAAACATAATCTGGAAAAATGAAAATGACCTTATGTTGAAAACTAACAGCCACTAATGTTGTATTAATGACAGAAAGTTCCCTTCCAAAATGTGTTATTGACAATTTACCAACAATGGAATATTCGAGAATTCAGAGAAATTACTCAAATTGGAAATTTTTTAAAAAGAAGCAGACTAGCTAAGAATTAGATTGGCTACAATGGGATATAAAGATTGTACACTATGAAAGGTCTATCAGAAAAGTATTGAGAGGAATAGAATAGATTTGCTTACTCCAACAAGGAAGCAAAATAAGAAATATGTGTTATTGCTACTTTCGTATCACAAACATGCAAGTTAAAAACAATTTGTCATATTGTATTAACAGTTGAAATATTGCAGGATATTTTACCATCTTATCCCCAGTTTGTTTTTAAAAAAAATGAGGAGCTTAAAAGATATCCAGGTTAAAAAGCTATTTTGAAGAAGTAAAAAAGAAACAGCCACTTTTTATAGGCTTTATAGCAGGTGGAAAATGCAGTGTGTGCAAACATATATATACAAACTCTTAAAATACTCCCCTAACCTCCCTCTTTGTTCTGATAATGACCTTTTCCTTTCCTCCTCTCTTACCAACGCTTCTCACTCCCGCCTTCAGGACTTTTCTCATGCTGCCCTATTCTTTGGAGCTTTTTGTCAAGCTCCACCAGACTATCTTCCTGCCTCAGAACTTTAAAAACTCACTAAAAAAAAACCTGTTTAAAGAAGTTTATCACCTTCAGTCTTAATATGCACAATACATCTATCACCCTCCTGTATCACACCCAAACCCTTTACATTGTAAGTTTGTATGCTAAATTCTAAGATCAAAAACAGAATCCTCCATTTTTCGGCAAGGTCATAAAATTGCTTTTAACCCCGGTATAGCATTACAGAATATGTTGGCATGTTACAAACAAAGGATAATCATAAAATAATAATAAGAAAAAATAAATTTGGGACAGATCAGTTTGGTAAGGATTATATATATTAAGGATGATATCAATTGTCAAATGGAGAACATAATATACTGTATCTCCTGTCCATGTAATATATGTGGAGGTGACTACCAGAGCCATAAGAACAAGAATGCAAAAATATAAGTGCAATATTAGGATAGCAGAACCAATAAACAAATAACTACAGTTGCAAGTCATTTTAAACAACATTGCAATTACAACCCTAGGTACCTTGTATGTTGGAGAATGGAAATTGTTAAACCAGATATCAGAGGTGGATACATTGAAAGGTTACTATTGCAGAAAGAAACAAGATAGATTTATTTTCTTGTATTGTATTTGTATTTCTTTGGTATTTTTCTAAGAATTTTCCCTAATACAAACAATTAGATATAAATTGGTAATTTGACTTCAGAACTCCAAACATTATTATCCAAATTAGGGTTTACGGCTTTAAATGGAGGCTCAAAGACCTGGTGTGATTTTTCTCTGACAAAGTCTACACAGCAAAATGTGTTAGAAAGCGGGGGCCATAATGATACAATAGTGGGGTACCCTATTCCTTCAATTGACTTAGTTGGTTTTGACCACAGAACAATGTGATCTGAGATACTTTTTCATGTTTTTCACATTTAGGTTTTTAACTATTACTAGTGACTTCTAACCAAGAATATTCTCTCTCTTTATCAGTATATGTGTCAGGTCATGGTAGCACCAAAACAATACTAGATGTTTTCTGGTTCATATATTGCTTTATAATTTATGTGTGCTTACAAGTAACATCAGACAATGTTGTTGTGGCCTTAATGAAATCTGTAAAAGAAGAGAGAGAATAGAAAGAGAAGAGGGGGCTCTAGAAGATAAGAATGAGTTAGTCCAAGGGTTTAAATTTTATATCACAATAATAATGAGGAGGATACATGTACTTAATTAATTAATTAAGTTAAAACATTAATATAACACAAAATAATGCAAAAAGAGAATTTCCTTTATTTTTTGCCTCCATGCTCTTCATCGTTCCCTTACACTTCCTCCTCCTCTGCCCCACAGCCAGTCTAATTAATCAAGTGTGTGTCTCTGTAATACTGTTGCTGTTGACATGGATGGCTGCTTTATATTTAGGCAAGACAGCTAGTTTCATATAGGGTACATGTTACTTTCACACTATTTGTGTGCCTTAATTTTGTGTGTGGGTTAATTACTTTCAACAGGCTATTTTCCTGTCAAGTTCCCAGCAGGCCTCAAAATCAACTACACAGTGTGCCAACAGCAAAAACTGATTGGTTTGGATACCTAAAGATGCTTTTCTGTTCATCTTCTAACTTCACAGATGAAAAAAACAAATCCCCAGCTTGGTTTTAATACACTATTACTCTGTGCTCCAGTACCAGAAATCAGTGCACCTCTGACAATGTTGTACTGATCAAATGTTATATAGATATGTAGCAATTTAATTTTTTACAGATTTGTGAATGCATGGTTGTTAACTTACATCACGATAAAAAAAAAACATAAGAGGATACACAAATGTGTTTGTCTTAAGCAAATCAATATTCAGTTTTGATAGTATAATTTGTGTTGTCATTGCTTTAATTTCCTGGATACTTTGCTAGCTTGCATACATATATGTGTCACTTCACATCATTTTTAAACAATATAGTGTGCATAGTACATAGGGTGAATATAGAAATGATATGCAAATAAACATAGACTTTTTATTATAGTACTTTATATCACTGAGTAATAGTAGGTGGCAGTAACAGTTTTATTGGACATTAAACTCACAAAAAAACAATAATGTTTTGGGATTTACCTTCACAGAATACAGTTCTCACAAGGTGCTGCAGCTACCAAAACTGTCAGCTCTGAATGTTGTATATTAGTTGTCCTTGGTAGTAGGGAGCCTTCGGACTAGATGTAAGAGCTGCTTTTGAATATATACTTGGTATGCACTATTCCAACTGACTTCCTCATTATGCATAGGGAGATCAGTAGCTTCCAACCTACAAAAGCCATTCCTATCTGAAACCTACATGTATGGGTTTCTGTTTCCCCCACCCAGAGCAGACTTATCTGACATTTTAGTGCTGGCCTACCCTTAGGAGTGGGTACAAACTGATATGCTTTAGAATATTTCTCCTCTGTTGTGGCAAAATTGAGCAAAAACAGACTGCATCCTTGATTGTCATTATCCCGTATGATAGTCTGTTAAGTGATGTCTGTCTTCAGGTGTACATCCCTATTTTTTGTTCCAACTGACTTTTGAGTGGAAAAAGATGTCTGAAGTGCAAAAGTCATAAACTCATAACCACTTTGCAGTGAGTGCTACCTCTCACTTGTAATACTAACTCTCAGATTATTAACAAATGTATTCATTTAAAGAGTATTTAAGATGTAAGTGGATAATCACATATATAGTTGTGAGCATGCGAGTTGTTGCTAACGCTTGAGGGCTCGCTTTGCAAAGGCCGCGGCTCGCGCAGCGAGCCTGCGGGCCTCGCTTCGCATGGGCCGCAGTTACTGGCATGGATCGCCAAAGGCGCTCCTTGCCAGCAACTGCGGCCCTCGCAAAAAACTAAGAAACACGTTACAACAAATTACGACCTCGCAAAAATCGTCCGCAACCCGCGGACATCAAGAAATGCCCACAATAAATACACACAACACATAAAAAGCTTACCTACAGCAAGAGGGAGCATCCAGCACCTAAAAAAATTTAGTTACACCACAATTTAACTCAAAATAAAAGAGTTTAGACACTAAAAAATTCTCTAAGCGAGAGAAAAAATGGCCGCCGAACAAAACGAAAACGAGGCTACAGGACTCTAAACACGCAAAACACCTACGAGACACGTTACGACCAATCACGACATCCCAAAAATCGTCCGTAACCCGCGGACATGAAGAAATGAAAAACACAATAAATACACACAACATATACACAAAAAGCTTACCTACAGCAAGAGGGAGCATCCAGGACCTCAAAAAATTAAGTTACACCTCAAATTAACTCAAAATAAAAGAGTTTAGACACTAAAAAATTCTCTAAGCAAGAGAAAAAATGCCCGCCGAACAAAACGAAAACGAGGCTAGAGGACTCTAAACACGCAAAACACCAACAGAAACACCAAAACACCACAAAACAGCTACGGATATTCCGCCACCGATTCATACCACACATTAGCCGCCATTTTAGAAGAATAACTTATACAATGCGGAAGTACACAGCTAAGCTAACGGTTTTGTCTCGCGCACGCACACTATTACACTACACACATTCATCACGCTTACACAGCAGCTCCACACCACTAATGCTGCAGCAACATCAAAAGAGATTGCCAGCTCTTCAACACAATGCTTCCTGCATATATTACTTGAAAATAGGTAAAATATATTCATTTATTAATGTAATATTTTTTTCAGTATTATACACCAAACAGCATTAGCTCACTTACAATTTCATCGCTGTAATTTTTTGACGCGCAATACTCTAGTTAAATATAATTAACTGCAGTCAAAAATAGAGGCTACTGGGGGCCTAGCCTACAACGGACCTGAGCAGTCGCACAAAACTGGTGCTCCGCGCCTGCAAGCGCTTAATTTGTTTTAAAAGTGAGGAAACTCATCTCCAAAACTACCTAAATACCCTTAATCAATCTCCCAAAGCCCCCTCCACAAATTAAGACCAGGACCCCAAGAACCGGGAAACCGGAGTCTGCGGCCTAAGGCAGTGGCCCACGCAACACAAATCTACCTACACTATACTCTCTCCTCTATGACTGAGGCCAACACGGAGTGGCAGCGCTGAGGGGACCCTGCACTGTTGGTGGAGGAGCTTTGGCCGAGAGCTGGAGAAGAAGCAGTTATTAGTGACTCATCGGGACCCTGAGGGGTGTGATGCAAGGAAGGACCACCCAAGGGGGCACCGGAACGGAGGTATGAGTAAGAGGGCCAAAGGTTTCCCAGGTTTCTGCATGGAAATTTTCCACAACCCCCGAACGACGCCTAACTGACGGCAGATACTGGACGAGGGGTGAGTCACTCTGGTCTCCTCCCCTGGAAGACCGGGTCAGTTTGGCCCTAGCTGGAAGGACTTCAGCCCAAGTGGGAGAAAACAGGGTAGCCCCATCGTGGCCTGAGGGAGCCGTGGGCCCGGGGCAAGCTGTACCAGAGGCAACCGTGTTAAAGCCTCCCCCACATCAGAGACTTTAAGGGCAAGCGCCTATAAAGGCAATCCAGTGAAACCAGGCCCCCAATCTTATTCCAACAACATAACAAACATCAATAAGTGATATAAAGAATAAAAGCATTTACTTGAAAGGGGTACTATGGAAAGAGAGTACAATGGGTAAAGAAAAAGAGGCTGGCTTGATACACTTCTTGTGGAGATAGGAATAACTAGTTCAGATTTTGCCCCATATGCACTCTCAATTTTATATAACTTTAAACCTGCATAGCAGGGCGCCTTACTGTAGTGTATCATGACTCCCATGCATGGAAACTGAGCTAAACAGAGCATGGCCCTAAAAAGCTTTCACAAGATATCAAAACAGATTTGATGCAGCTGACCAGGGTGTGGCTAATCCTCAGTCTGTAATAAACATCTTGTGAAGAGCACCGCCACTATCTATGGACCAAAGTTTAAAATGACAGCTCCATTGGTTCCATATAGATTTATCAGGTATTGGAGCTTTACAAAGAGTCGCCAGCTTTAATAACCCTGCTTACCCTCATCACACCCTTAATCTGGGCTACAAATTATCCTAAATCTGACAAACAGTCTTGCAAATCTCAGCTCTGAGAAACCGACTCAAAACAGTAAAACTGTAAGAGTACCCCTTCTTAACCTCAAAAACAGAGGAACTGGAAAAAACATACAAGTGAAAATGTACCCCTCTTCCTTGAATTGCTTTTATTCTAAACTTCAAGATGTAAAATCACTCTAGAGGGCCTAGCTAATCCGGCAAGCTCAAGATGGCTTAACCTTAACTCTTTTGCAAGGAATGTACACTCACTTATATTTTGCAACATTTAAGACTGGTTACTAATTGAAATAATCCTTTATTAGAACAACAGTTCCTATGCAGCTCAACAAACTGTAATTCTTCAAGATGAGCAAATCAAAGAGCAATGCAGGGTCTAAAAATATTTCCGACTACCTCAAACACTCCAAATCCAGACCCGCTCCACTTCAAAAACCTGGTTCAGGCCAATCAGATTTCCTCAGGGTGCTTTGGCAACCGTTCAACAAAATGTTGACTTGTTTGATCATACCCTGGCTAAAATTGAAGCTTTACTTCAGGCCCATCTCTCCAACGCAGTGACTGCTTTACAAAAGGATATGTCTGATCTTAGCCAGCGCATAACCATCCTAGAGGAGACATCTGATCAAGTAATTGAGGCTCAGGAAAGAGAACAAATGGAGATTTCTCAAAACACATCACACATTACTTTGCTTGAAGACAAGCTAGAGGATCTTGAGAACCGTTCAAGGGGATATAATATCAGGATCAGAGGTATACCTAAAGCTGTAACTGATCTAGCCCAGTATCTTAATGCAATGATAAACTGCATCCTATCCACCCATCCAGAACATCTTTGGGAGATTCAGCAAGCTCATAGAGCCTTAGGTGGAGCAAGGAATCAAGAACGTCCAAAGAATATCATTGTCCATTTCCAAAAACAACAAACCAGAGACATGACCTTGGCAATTACAAGGAAGATGTCGACAATTTCAGGTCCTGAGAAAGCTTCACTCCAAATTTATGCAGATTTATCTCCTAGCACACTTGCCAAATGGAGATCAATGAAACCAGACTTAACAATTCTGATTAACCACAAAATCAAATATAGATGGAACTTTCCATTTGCTTTGGCGTTCTAATTTAAAGGATCACAATACTCTTCGCACTCGATAGATGAGCGCTTGAGACTTTTAAAAAAACTTGACCTTCTGCATGAGGATTAGAGAGTCGAACAGCAAGGCCCCTCAAATAACACTACCATGAGCAGAAAATGGACAGTTGCCTCTAAAAACAGGAAATCACAGATTTCTATGCTACCTAAGGATCAGCACCATTTGTGCCTCAGAATCCACTTCTGCAGCATCCCAGGAACCTACCTTTTAGACCATCTTTGTAGACTACAAACTCACAGACTGATGAGATCTGCAAGCTCCCTGAAGGCACTTCTGAACTTCATATTCTGGGAAAAGGTAGTTCTATAAGCTAACAGGTTTAGTAATTTTAGTAACTTCTCTCAGTCTTCTGATACCACCAGCTGGGAAACGCTGCCTTAGGGGGTTCCGATTCCGAATCTATCTCCTCTCCCTACCAAACTGTGATGGAGGTAAGAGAGTAGCCTACACTACCTCTCTCAATCACAACACACAATGAAAGACCCAGACTTTTCATTTATAACCCACAACGTAAAAAGGGTTCAAATCTCAATTCAAGAGGAGGAAAGCATTTATTTACTATAAAGCTTTCAAACCTTCAGTACTGTTCCTCCAACAAACACACTTTTCCCATAGCAACATACCGAAGTTTTTACATAAGGAATAGTCTACTTTTTATTTTACAAGCCACCCTTCTAAAAAAGTGCGAACAGCAATCCTCCTACACAAAAAATTTCTGTTTGAACATGAGTCCAAAAAAAATAGATAAAGAAGGAAGCTACGTTATACTGTCAGGGACACTTTTTGGATCCAATATTTCATTAATTTTAATCTACTCTCCCACTACCTCTCCCCATTATTCTTTAATTACGATACTAAGATTTCTTGAAAGCCAGGATTTAGGGACAATAGTCATTGGAGGCGACATCAATCTAACATTTAATCCAGATCTAGATAGATCTTGGAAGGGCCACCACCAAGGGGGCAGGGCGTATTATTCCCTGACCCATGGCTCATACTCTTGTATTGATACAATTTTTATAAGTTCACCACTTTTTGATAACTCCTCTAGGGCTAAAATTATCCCCTATACATGGTCTGACTATGCGGCTGTCCAAATAAATCTAAATTTAGACCCTAAACTGTCTCTACCCTACTCATGGAAAATTAATGACCTTCTCTTATCTAATCCTGCTTTTATAGCACACATTATTTTGACTCTAACAACTCTCAAGATGTAGGAGCAGGGTGTCTCTGGGTGGCTCACAAAGCCTACATCAGAGGCACCAGTATCAAACTAGCTTCTAGCCACAGGAAACGGGCCCGTCAAAAGGAACAGAATTTAACCAAACAACGTGAATTGCTTGAAAAACAGAATCAAAAACAAGCCTCTAGCTACTTGAGACACAAATTTGACGGAGTAAGAATAGAATAAGATGTATCCTATCAGTTAGAACAGAAAAAGCACTAAGACTTACCAACCATCTCTTTTATTCTAAAGCCAATAAACCAGATACACTACTGGCCAGAAGGCTTAAATCGAAATACTCCCAAACAGGGATTTCTCAAATAAGAACTCCCTCTGGCCTTATAACAGTTAGCCACAATAACAACCAGAAAATCTTCAACTTTTGTCAAAAATTATACTCCTCGCAAATAAAACCTGCGGAACTTGCCCTCCAGTCATACTTAAATATATTAGATCTTCCCTCTATTACCCTATCTAACCTACATAATCTGAATAAAAATATCACATTCGAGGAGATCCAAGAAACAATTTCTGAACTCAAAAAAAGGTAAATCACCTGGTCTAGAAGGGTTTACAAACTCGTATTGCAAAAAATTCTCTGAAATCCTTACTCCACGCCTATGTGTACTCTTTAACGCAATTCAAAGAGGGGACCCCATTTTACTAGCCAATGTGTAAAGGCGCACATAATCATAACCCACTTATGTGGAATAGTACTTTATTATGGGTATGTTATGTGTCCTCTTAGCCCTATTGTCTCACCTGTTTTAGTCACTTAGTCTCAGGGTCTATAACCCCTGTTCCCTGGTACTGAAGGGTAGACACCGGATACCACACCAATCCACTTCATGCGTAAATTGTCAACTTTATTAGTGGTGATGTGGTAAGCTGCCTTTTCCCTGAATACATAACAATAACAGTATAACATTGGGTCTCCTAGGACAAGAACTGTTACTCCCCTGGATATCGTTGTTTGGGAAGTATATTAGTCTCAGGAGGGCACTTGGTGCACCACCAATATGACATAGAATAACTTGGGCCACGTCCATGGTAAGATGGCTGCTACTGTAATCCAGTCCCTCCTGGTAAGCACAACTAGTGGCCAACTTGAGTTATGACACTCCTGACTAACCTTTATAGGTTGAAAAGAGGAAAGATGTTGCTGTAGGGTGAGTAAACAGTATTATAGCAGTATAGAACCAGAATTATTTATAACATTTTAGAAGAAAGTAAAATGATTCATAGTTCCTCATGTTTGTATCTCTGAATATATTTTTCAGGAACTTTAAATGTTCAGATTGTTGACACAGCTAACACTTTATTTACATTGTATTATGAAAGGAAATGTTAACAAGTTTATGAATGTACTTAATAAAAAACATTGAATCAGAAAAAAAAGAGACTACTGAAAATTTCTTGGGACAGGAAGATAAGTAAAATAAATAAACTGGGGATAGAATCCAGTAATCAACTCATGTTGAATGTATGAGATCACAGTGCTGGCAAGGGAATTACAATAATTCTATATACCAGTATACTGGATAGAAAGCTGCAAGTAACTTATAATACTTCAGAAAATCACTCATAAATGTCAATCATATTCGGAAAGCAAGAACGTGCTGTTATTACAAACACAATACAGGCAATCTGTAATGTATCCTGATATAGCCTAAAGTATCAGTAATGTAAGCGTCACTGGCATCATATATATATATATATATATATATATATATATATATATATACATTTACACTTACACACATACATACATATGTGTGTGTTAATCTCTCTCTCTATATCTATATAAATAAATATGTATGTGGATATATATATATAGAGGAGAAGCCACAGCAGGCCAGAGGGCCGAGGGAACCACAGGGGCTGCAGGGGTGGGGTGCATGGGTTGTGGGTGCCATGGCAGCATGAGCACTGGGCCCCGCGAAGGTGCAAGGCACTAGTTTATTGCACCACCTGCACCAGCTGTAGCTCTGCCACTTCATGAATGGGTTCTCATACTCTCTCATATAAAGCATTTTTTCTTAATTCTATTTACTGACCACTAATTGCTATTTATCTGACCAAATTATAACTACCTTTCTGACCATATTGATCATTTGGCAGAGCCCTAACCTTAGTTATGCACATACCTGGAATTTCATTTCAAAGTGGGTTTGAGGGAGATATCAGCATCCAAGAGTTTGTGTTGCTTCAGATGACTGTTAGGTTGCTTGCAGATAGGTTAGAAATTATGGACAGTCAGAAGTGAGATATTAACTTGATGTCTCTTATCAGCTCTCAGGAGCTAATTCCATACTATTCTAGGCCCATAAAGAGGGTCTTAGCCCACCATATACAGTACATGAAATATCTCTCTCCCACTGGATACTATATTTTACTATAAGCTATTCATATCTACCCAACACAGAATCTAATCATTGTGCCTTTCATTATTCAAGGACTTCGATGACCTTTAATATGCTTACTAAATAAACACATGAAAATAAGAAAAAAAAACATATTTTAGTTGGTAGAAATTTTCAGTATTTCAGTATTTGTTTTAATCTTTTTTAGGTATATCTACTAAAATGCAATTGTGATATTCAGCACATACTGGAAATGGATATGCTATTAAAACAATAATACATGAATGCTAACAGTTGTGTACCCCATACATTTTAGAGACTAAAATGGGTGTCATGTTATAGATTTGAAATATATCGCACAATTTATATGTGGAACAAATTAAATTTAAATTCCTTGTAAATGTGATTCCTTTTCACTAATTGATTTGAACTCTGAACCGCATGTCTAAATAAAGAGGTTGTGACTGGCAGATTCGTATGGTTGGCACTCTCATCTTTTTCTTTTCTTTCTGGATCTATATATTTTCCTTGTTATGTTTTTTATGATTATTGTTTGTCTCCTTTTATATCTCCAGTGTTATATATATATATGTAACTGGTTTATTGTTATTATTATCTAGAAATGCAGCATTATAAATTATATGATACATTTCTATTATAATAAATATTTTTACAATCAGCTACATTTCCTCACTTAATTCAAATCTCATCTGTTATATAAGGGATTTTTCTTTGTTCATATAGATAAATATACATATCTTTGGTACTTTGCTTTTTTTACATTGATTTCTCTTTTAAAACTTGCAGTTAGAACCAACTGGAATGATAATCTTTATGAGCCTTCATTAATATAAAGATTAAGGTTTTTATACTAAATGTTTACAAAAAAATCTGAAGAACACCAGCTTTAATAAATATCTTTGTCACTACTAAAGTGGTGTGTAAACATTTGTAACATAAATGTATAGTTAGTATAAAATATTTATAATTTAGCACTGATGTAATCTATTAAATTCAGTTTAAGTAAAAATATTTTGTTATTGGCCACCTCTTATATTGCTTGTACATAAGTACTGAAACAGTAGCCAGGTTTTGGATTTGTGATTTTTTAGAGTACAGGGAATATACTCATTCTGTGTCAAAATAATATTGCCACTAACTATTTGCTAGTAGATATGATTTATTATTAGCACATAAAATTATTGGATGTTATTTTCCAGTTTAATGTATACTGTGAGAAGAGAGGGGATTGGGTTTGTTGACTCAGAAACAAAATAAAAATACAATTGCAGAAATGTGATAGTTATCAATATAATTATATGCAATATCATTTTTTTGTGTAAAAGCCAATACAATTCAATAGAATACACCTACGCCTATTATGCAGATGCTGTCAGTAACTATATACTAAGTTACAACTCACTTCTCCTAGTCTCTATGGTAATACCCACCATAGAAATAGGTGCAAGCATTCAGGCTTATTTTTATGGGCAAAGCGCAACAGCTTTCGTCAACATCATCTCTTATTTGTAATACATTCCTGCTGTTCTTCTTCTGGAAAGCTCCGGACGATTACACACTATTTTGGACTTTCCAGATTAATGTACACAAACTAATTTAGGCAGTAGTCATCATATTATGAGTCTTGATGGTCACTTTTTACCATGCACAAACTTTAAGTATCTCACTTGTCTCAAGACTAAGGTGAGCTTCCTACATTCTTCCTCTCTTTTTCTTTGCCCGTCTTGTGTGTTTTTTCTGTGTCCCATTTTCCCTCACATGGCTCAACTTGGCAGTATGTACCTCTTACACACCTATAATCTGTATAAATGTTTCACAAACTAATTTACCAGTGAAAAATATTGATGGAACCCATGTAACCAAAAATGATTCACAAGGAACTCACCAGAAAAATTAAAATCTTACACAAAGCCCCATGCTTTCTCACTGGAGCACCTTAATTACTCCCCACTTAGTGTTACTGTATTAAAGAGACCCTGCAGTGGTTGTATCCCTTTTACAAAGAGCAGGTATCTCTAAATGTCTTAAATCTGGACACAGAAAGCTTAATTCTGTAAAACCAGAAGTACTATCAAGCATAAAATTAATTATAGCAAATCATTAGAAAGTATTTTGCTCTGAGTATCATTAGCTCTTGAAAGCCTTATTTATGTCCTTTACAGATTTATATAATCTAATTGTCACGACCCAGAGATGAAGGGCCATGTGCACCTCAACATTCTCCTTCTAGGTTGTGCCTTGTGTTCAATCTTGCAGTTTCCAGGAGAACGTTTCTTAAGGTAACTCAGGAAATCACCGGTTGCAAGCTTAGCCCTTAGATTACTGGCTTATTAAAAGTAATAAACTATTTTCCATCCCTGTAATTAGGATAAGTACATGCAAGAAATAACATCAGACATCCTGCTGGTTAGAATGCCAGAGTCAGACTGCCAGTTTATTCTTTTTCTTACATACATATTTTACAAAACACCCAAAAGACTTCACCCACATGAGGGATCTGATTCCTTAGTGTGACATCCTCACCCCGTTACCAGGGTTACCAACTTGTAGTGGCCCTTGCAATCTCATATCACAAACAACAAATTGAATATATTATAGTCAATGTTGATATTGATAAAGTGTTTATCTGTATAAAATGGCCCCGCAGTTTCCTCTTCTTGACCCCAAATTCTATTAATTTGTTTAAGACTCTATATTGTCAACCAAAAAACACAATAACAGTCAACAATTTATAACCTATAACCTTTTTTCAGGGCTACAAGACAGGGTTGTCAATTATCGCCGACATTTTTAACCTTGCTATTTACCCACTTATTCGACTTACTGAATCAAACCATTCTATAGCTGCTACAGTCATTGCAGAAAAACTGTAAATTGTGGTATTTGCTGGTGATTTGTTACTCTTTATTTCCAATCTGGAACAATTAGTTTCCAGACTTGATACAGTTTCATTATTTCCTTGAGATATTGGTGAGTGTAATAAGAACTGAAGCACTTGCAATATTTTCAAAAGCCAAAGGTAACTAGACTTTTCAATTCCTCTTCAGGCGGGCATCAACATCCTTAACGTACTTAGGATTTCAAATCACACAAAATCCTCACTTATTTTGCTCCAAAAATGTTTTTACTCTCATTGGGAAGATATGTAAATAACTATAGGACTGACAAGGTTTTAAAATGCCACTTTTGGGAAGTTATTATTTGATCAAATGATAACGCTCCCAAAGTGATTACATGTGCTTCAAATGCTTCCAGCCTTTCTTAGGGAAAAAAAAATCTGTTTATTTTACAGACACATAGAGCCCGACTCAATTGAGCAATCGTACGTTACTGTAGCCCGTAAGTTAGGCCATAAGTTATTCAGTTGGCATCTTTTTGCAGGCTCCAACCGGTTACGTGTTATAGCCTTGAAACCCTTGCGGATGCCTTTGATCTTTGATGCCTCCTGTCCGTAAAGGGTTACAATCGCAAAAATTGCGACATTCAATTGCTACAATTCCCCAAGCCCACACAAGTTTTCACACCCGTAAACGGCAAATGTAAGAGAAAATCCTACGAGTACTAGAGAGGACCCACAATACTGCACTTTAAATGACAGGGAAAGCGATGAAAAACAATAGAATTAGTTGTGCAACAGTGTAAAGCTAGCAAATAAATAATAAATAATAAAATAAAAATAATAATAAAAAATCATATTTTTTTTATGTGTCATTTCGGGGTTATTTTGATCTCAGGTTAATACATGAGTTAATACATATCAGGCCACCCATATGGACTAGAACACTATTGGCATTCAATTTTATTATTTTGTATTTTGAGGGTTTGCAAGTCCCATCACATATCGGACCCCCGAACCTTATTGATTGACATGTAACCTCCATATTTTGATGGTGGTCTCATTTTCTATTGGCTGTTTCGAAATGGGTGGTTACGGCCTTGCTTAATTGCGAGCTTTTTAATTGAATAGCACCGTAATCAGAGACAAATGGGAGCCTGCAGCACACCTGCAAACATACGCCCTTTACCCCGCGAGATTCGGGCTTGCAATTGAATCAGGCTCATATTCAGCAAATTCTCTAGGCGGGGAAATGCTCAAGAAATTTTATTTTCAAACTGCAACTCCCTGAAGTGTGAAAGGTGGCTTAAATCTTCCAAATCTTTACAAATACAACTTTTCTTTCTTGCACAGATATGACATGGACTGGATCAAAGGCCTATACCAACTTAAAATTTCAAAAGCAGTTAACCTGAGAATAAATTGTTAGCATCATTACACCTTAGGCTACATCTTCTCCCGAAGTTCCTTAAAGATAATATGATGATATGGAAAGTATATTGCGAAAGACAAGCTACAAGAATTCTAAACATTTTTTACTTAGCTTTCAAAGTCTTGTTTCCAGGCAGGATTTTAAACATGGAAGTTGAGAGATTTCTAAATTCTTCAATCAAATGCCATCAAATTATTTTAGCAAATATGTAATGATGTTCTACTAATGTCACATACTTAATCATCATACTTTAAAAATTGTCACTACTTAAAATGTACCCTATATATTTTAACAGACAGGGATTTACAGAATACTTTAGCCTATATGGGAGTGCCCAGGGCAGGCTCAATTTCAAATCTTTATAGAATCATCATACTTTAAAAATTGTCACTACTTAAAATGTACCCTATATATTTTAACAGACAGGGATTTACAGAATACTTTAGCCTATATGGGAGTGCCCAGGGCAGGCTCAATTTCAAATCTTTATAGAAATTTCTGTAAAATTTCAGATGTTGAAACTTTTTCCACTGGTATGGCCAAATGGAAATATTATGTTCCTTCATTTATGCTGCAAGATTTAACTAAAGCAACCGTTGCAACTAACAAGATTTTAGTTTATAACAGTTATGCAATATTGACATTTTGTGTTTCACTCTATACTGTACACTGTAATGTGACACATTTAACATTTCAACACCTGCCTCATGTCAAATATTCAAATACACTTGGGCAGATCTCTTTCAATGCCTCTGGGATGTCCCAGCTATATTTGCTTCCTGAAAATATATTGGCAAAATTCCCTTGGTCCTCACTTTACTTTAACTCCTGAATGGGTGTTGGTATTCATACTTTATATATTTAAGTCACAGCAAAATCACAAAAATTTCTGCTTCACAAAATAGAAAAGCAATATTGTCTCACTGGATAGAGAATCTTTACCTACTATCCAAATGGTTACCTGAAATTTGGCATGCTTGATCAGTATGGGTTGGGCTAATGCATTACTCTACCAAGAACAAAATGTTGCCCAATTCATAAAAACTTGGCAACCATACAATAAAATACTGGCAATATCTACTAGAAGGAAATGGCATATATTGGAACTGTTGAAAGGTAATACACCAGTTCCAGCTAGTTGACCTAGCTTGTCCATGTGGGAACCTCAGGTGGAAGTTCAGGGAAAAGCTATAATCAAGGCATACTACTTACCTTGCTGTACCTAGACTAACGTACCTGGAGGTGTGTAGTGTGATTCTTTTTCTACATATTAGTTTAACAGCTAAGTGGTAAAAGATGAGAGTTAACTTTATAAATAATTTTTGTATATAATTCACTGTAATATGGTTATCTTCAGGATGTCTTTTAAGAATGTATGTTTGGTATTTGAAATGTATCTACATGAACCCATTATACTACAAATAAATGTTACTCACTTTGGTTAAAATAAAGATCTGTACTACAACATTGTCTTAAACATCCCAACTGAATTGGTATGAGGATGCAAACCAATCTACTTGAAATACTATATAGATATTAGTCACACTTAATTTAAATGATAAGGTTTATAGACTGTGATTATCTTGCAGTTGTCCATCTGGATGAATACCTTTTCACTGACACCATGCTGATTTAATGATTTTTACTGGAATTTATCTGAATATCAATGTATTAAAAATGTATTTCACACTTGCAGTTTATTTTGTTAAATTATAATTATTATTATACTTAGTATTATTATTATTATCATTGTTTTTGTAATGCACCCAAAAAATTTGTAGATGCCAAAATATGAATGAGGACATGTGTCAATTGTTTGTATTCATCACAACTTCATTATATGTTCATCAATAAGATTCAAATGTTCAGGCTTGCTGAATGCACACATCAAAACTTAATTTACCTTTTTCATTCTACTAAAATGAATTGATTGATTTAATTGGGTCAGTTTCAGGCATGCAACTAAAAACATATAAAAAATGGTAAACATAATAGGAAGTAGAAGCATGATCTTCAGACTTGCGCCTAAGGAGGCTCAAGGCCCCTAAACGCTCCAGTACATATGAGTTTCCTACAATATGGAGATATTACATCTTACTGAGACCTTTTACCTTAATACATTCCCAACAAGAGCATTGGAAAACAAACGCAATTATACTTAGCAAAAATAAAAAAACAATAGAAATTAAAAAGCAAAAAAATTAGTCCAAAATAATATGTGGAAAAAGGTAAAACTCAATAATGGAGTCCATAGCACGAAGTTCACAGTCCAGATATTAAAAGTCTGTTGAATGAAAGCTTTATAATCAGTGATTATAAAGCACAAGCAAGAAGGAAAAATCCAATCCTGATAAAAAACAATAAGTCCATAAAAAAATAAATGAACACCTGACCAAGTCCATATAACAAGGAAAGAGTTCAATGGGGTGGATGAAAACATCCACATATGCTGTTAAATGTTACCATGATATAGTTTAGATTGTGGTGCAATAGATATAAAGTCCAGGTATGTAAAAAAAAACAATGTCTAATGCAGACAAAATGGCTCAGGTCTACTGGCTGCACCTGTTCACCTATATGTTAATCATTACCTTCTTATGCATTGCAAAGCCCATATTCATGATGAAACCTGACAGTATGTGGCAAATTTTCTGGTATACTGCATATTGCACTGTAATTATAGTAAAAATCATGCATTCTTTTTGTTTTCGCCAGTAGTGTATTATGACAAATAAAGATCCAATTTTTACAATACGTAAATCATTACAAAAGATAAGCAATTGCTTCTAATGCTCTTACAGAGGATCAATATTTATGTAAAATGTGCAGTGAATCTTCTCATGCACATCAGTAATCACTTGGGTACAGGCTTGCATGACTTGTTCCCTTTTCCTGGCCTCATTATCATAATGAAATCTAACCATATAAGGTGAAGCATGTGGCAGCAGAGAATCTTAAAATAATTGTGATGGCTACCACTTTGACCTTTAATATATGTTATTTTAAGGGGGTAAAATGTCAATAATAGACATCAAGCCATTGACAGTAAAAATATGAAGTCATAGGGGTACACTGACAAGGTAGAACTGTGTGTTACCCTTTTTTACTCTGACCAAGGTAATTATTTATAATAGCAAATAGAAAAGGCATACAGAAGAGAAATACATTAAATTGAATGCAGCTGCTAGAATTAGATCTCTGTTGGTGAACCTATTTCACTTGAAGGCTTTGCTTATGTATCAATTATGTTCTTAAAAGGTATATAATGAGAAAGATTCACCTCAGATGTAAAGTGTGTCATGGAGGCTCATCACAAGAAACATTTGTGATATCCAGCCAATAAAACTGTTTGGAATGGTCTCATGTAGTGATGTTGCAAACATCAAATTTAATGTTCGCGAACGGGCGAACCCGGCGAACCGCCATAGACTTCAATGGGCAGGCAAATTTCAAAACCCACATGGACTCTTTCTGGCCACAATAGTGATGGGAAAGTTGTTTCAAGGGGACTAACACCTGGACTGTGGCATGCCGGAGGGGGATCCATGGCAAAACTCCCACGGAAAATTACATAGTTGATGCAGAGTCTGGTTTTAAGCCATAAAGGGCATAAATCACCTAACATTCCTAAATTGTTTGGAATAACATGCTTTAAAACATCAGGTATGATGTTGTATTGATCAGGTAGTGTAAGGGTTACATCCTCTTCACAGTAACAAACCAATCTCCCCGTTTAATGCACCGCAAACAACCGCAAACAGTCCCTTTGCACAACCGTAAACTCCCCATTTGCACAAGGTTGGATACCAAGCTAGCCATGTCCCGTTCCTTGTCCTCACTGATGTCATTGAAGGTCTCTTCCTCCACCCAGCCACCAAGGGTCCCCGAAAGGTGACAACAAGCCCCCTAGGACACCTGCTGTGTTTGGTCTTCCACCTCCTCAAAGCCACCTTCCTCCTCTGACTCCTCTTCTTCAGACTCCTCTCTCTGCGTTGCCTCTGTCTGCATTATTATAAGGTGTTTACTGTTAAGTAGTACTATTCCTATCGGTTTAATCCCTGTTACGTCCACTATTAGGGGACGTGTATATGGCATTGATTTTTGGAACAGGGAGATGGAAAAAGATGCTTGGTCGGACCTCCTACTTCAAATTTGGGGCACTGCGCGTGCAATCTAAGGTGCCACCAGATATGAGTGTCACTGTGCACTGGCAAAAGTTGGCAGAGTAGATGCAATAGGCTTCACACACACGCCTGTAGGCAGGCAATTGCTATTCAATCTATTACAGTCAAAAAAGTGTTGTTTTATGTCACTGAGCACAATATAAGCTGTGAGCCTGACACAGGCAGGCAACTGAAATTAGATTTAGTCCTTCAGGTCTGTAGTGGAAGCTAAATACACAGGCTGGCTATCTATTTCCCTATTAAATCTCCAGCAGCTACACTATCTGTCCTCTCACAACGAATGCAGCTTCAGAATGATTCTAAAATGTATGCTGTCCTTCAGATGGAAGGCCCTGGAAGGGAGTGTATGCTGCTGATTGGCTGGAATGTGTCTGCTGACTGTGAGGTGCAGGGTCAAAGATTCCTCATTGATAAAGAATAGGAGGCGAACCGAAAAGTGCATGTGTTCGCGACATCTCTAGTCTCATGGTCTTTCGTTTAAATTAAATCAAGTTGGGATATCTAATGAGTTTAAAAATAGGTTAGACATTGCTCAAAGTTTATATTGATTTACTTCCAGAGTGCATGAGGGAGAATACAGAATACATGAAATATGAGCAATCAATATCACAAATGGAATTAAAAACAGCAAAGAAGAAAAATGCAATGGTAGCAGTGACATATTAAGAAAAGATCAGAACTGAGAGATCAAGGAGGGGATAGTGTTCAGCCTTAAAATTTGAAAGATGAACTTTATAATTAAGTGAAATATCATGTAGTCATATGCACAGTTTAAGAGCATGAGCTTGTTCTAGGACACAGTAATATAATTTTAACTTTGGTATTTTGAATATGTACCATTCATCATTGTATGTTTTGCTGAGATTTTAAAAGTTCATGCAAAATGTTAATTAAAAAAATGTTCCACGTCATGATGATGCTTCAACATTACTGACTTGCTCGGTTGAAGTAATTATTCTTTAACTATGGTCTGCATAATTCTGCAGTCATCCTTAATATATTCTGTGGTTGTGCTGGATTTTCTAGAATCAAGTACTTCATACTCCTGTAAAATACCTCTGCTGACTCCTCAAATAATAGTATAGTAGTACAGTGCCTTGCAAAAGTATTCATCCCCTTGGAATTTTTCGTGTTTTGTTGCCTCACAACCTGGAATTAACATGGATTGTTTGAGGATTTGCATCATTTAATTTACAGCACATGCCCACAACTCCGGTCTGTGAGTTTTGGTGGGCGGTCGTCTTTCGGCAGGTTTCCTGTTGTGTCATGTTCTTTCCATTTGGTTAGGATAGATTTGATGGTGCTCCTGGGGATCATCAAAAATGACTTGTACTTCTCAACATCATTGTCCCTTACTTGTTTGGAGAGTTTCTTGGTCTTCATGGCAGTGTTTGGTTAGTGGTGCCTCTTGCTAAGGCGTTGCAGCCCCTGGGGCCTTTCAAAAAAGGTGTGTATATGTAATGACAGATCATGTGACACTTAGACTGCACACAGGTGTACATCATTTCCCTAATTAAGTGACTTCTGAAGGTAATCGGTTGCACCAGAGCTGTTTATGGTGTTCATAACAAAGGGAGTGAATACATACGCACATGACAATTTTCTGTTTTCTATTTCTAAAAAATAGTTTTATGTATATATTTTTCTCATTTCACTTCACCAACTTAGACTATTGTGTTCTGATCCATCCCTTAAAATTCAGATTAACAAAACATTGAACTTAAAACTGTAATAAAACAAAATAGGTAAAAATTCAGGGGGGTGAATACTTTTGCAAGGCACTGTATGCGACTATCATGTATTAAAACAATGAAACAGCAACATATTGTGTGCATCATATTAAATGTTTGATGAATGTAGAAAATATAGACATCTCACCAAGATATCTGAACCTTTGTGAGTATAGTCTATTGTTTTAAAATGACACACTGTCCTGTGAAGGATCACTGTATACTTTATATCAGTTTATAAGAGTATCAACATGGCATATTGATGACCTCATTTTAAATAGCATACATTGAGTATACCACCCACATTTCCCTTAAAACAGGTCAAGTTGCCCACATCTGCAGCCATATTTACTATTATTTTAAAAGATTGCAATTATATTTTTTTTAAGATTGCATAATACATAATTTCTAAGCACAATGTCCTCCAAGTATTTATTTATACATGATTCATATTACCATCATGTTATCATAATAAAAGCTGAACACATTTTAAAGCCTACACACTACACTTGAATTAAATTGTTTATTATTACTGCATTATCCTAAATCCCAAATTGATCTGTGGAGACATAGTACTCAGAATATATTAATATTGCCTGACATACAATGCAATTCCAGTTCTCTATGATTCTTTGAAATAACACATTGGGTAATATGTACTAAAGGGTGAAGTGTTAGAAAAGACAGAACTTTAAACACATGCCTCATAGGAAAAAATATGCATTGAGAGATTCTACATGAGTATCCCAGCAGTTCAACTCTTAGTACATCTTGGTGATGGTAGGCACTTATAAAGATAATTGCATCATCCCACCATTATTAAATGATCATTAAATTATAGAAGTACACACATGGATCTTGGAGAAGTGTCTCTCTAATGCACATACGGTATGAATTATTATTCACTTGTAAACCATTTCTAAAGCAATATTTTAACATCTGTCAAGACACTTGAGAATTGTGAAAAATATATCTTGAACAAAGATGCATCATGTCTTTGATCAATATCAGAATAAGTAGAGTTTATTCACCCCATAACAAATTCCAATATAATTAAATCTTAAAAGAAAAATATACTATCAGCCCTATTAGAGCTATTAAATTGGCCCTGTAAAGCAAAACGCTAACGATCTGCGGGTTACAGGTGGCAAAACATTACGGGACGTCGAAATGTGAACTCTGTGGCCCCAAATACTTTGATCTGTCAAGCCCGTAACTGCTATTAAATTGCTACAAATCCACTGGCGTTCAAACTTGTAACCCGCAAATGGAGTCAAAAAGCCAACAGGTACTAGAGAGGACCCGTAAGGGGTTAAAGTCCTATGCGTAGCACTGCAAATGCAAATATACACACACTACTGTATTTTCAATTAAAGGGCAAGTGTTGTTAGGTATTAAAGTTAAATGCACAACATTCTCAAGCTCGCAAATCTGCAATATAAAATACTTTGATTTCTGTTTAATTTCTGTGTTATATCAATCCCGGCAAACAATGTGTTAATACATATAATGGAACTTGCATGGACTAGAATATCATATTTACTGGTTTATTAATAATGCATTATTTCTGGAATACGGGTCCGATTTTTCAGTGACGTAATAATGACAATTTCATGTGCCATTGGCTCTGTCTAAACCATAACTACGGGTTTGACTAATTGATCATGTTCACGGACGCAAATCCCACCTGCACAAGAATGGTTTACCGGTTTGCGTCTACGGCCCGTAACTCAGGGCCATGTTCAATTTAATAGCTCTGTAACGCAGCCGAATTTCAAGCCGCAGCGTTTGCGGGTGTGCCAATGCCGATACAGGCTTCGAATTTAATGGGGCTGTATGTGTATAAACATTTTTTCTAATAATAAAGGAAGAAAATATTGATTAAAATAACAAAAGATGTGATTTTTTTTAAAAGAAGCAGAGAGAAAATGGTAAATTTGTGCCCATGGAGAAAAGGTTACTCTTTTGAGATCTGCTTCATTGCAGTGACATTGCATCGCACAAGAACATAAGAGGGCTTTTATATCCATGTCATCAACTGGTACACATTCATCATGTTTTTATGTTTTTCTTTATTATATAAGTGACGATTTCATCTAAGTGGACAGTTTTGAAAAAAAAAATACAAATTACACTAGAAAAGCATGCTTGCCTTACAGTACCAGTGTACGTGTCAGTCAGCTCATGTGGCGCCTGGTCTCAGATACTAAAATCTGGGGTACTGCTGATTTAGGCAGAACCACTAGTATGGAGTGCCCAATGTGACAGGTAATGGCAGGCGTGTTGGTAGCTTTGCCTGCTATAATGGTACTCTAGATTGGACAGAGCTTGCACATGTATAACAGCCAAAGAGGATAAAAGATGAAGCTTCCCAAAATTCTTCCCGCCTGATGCACTGATTGAACTAGGACCAGCTTAGACCTAATAAGTTTTTGGTTACTGTTTCAACAGATTTTCTCATGCTATAAAATACCCCCTATTGCAAACGGTTCTTTAAACTGACATTTATCTGACCAAAACTTCAGTTCTCCATCAGACAGAGGCTTGAAAAAGCTTTTTACATTAATAAAATGAATCAAAAGCATAATTATATATAAACATTGCTTTAAGCCTTCCCTCAAGAAACTGCATATACGATATAGGTTTATCCACACTCTGAGCTGCTTCATGTGATCAGTCAGTCAATCAAGCAAATGGAGCTGTGTTGAGTTGCCCCCAGGAGAGATATACAGCTGCAGTGTTCAGCAATAAAGGACATCTATATATTTCATATTAGCTTCATCAAGGTGAATCATAGATACTTTGTATTAGCTATTATCAGGTTTTGCGTCATAAGAGCAATAGTGGAGTAATGGGTGTTTTTCTATGTTTGCTATCTATATGAGAAATGTACTTCAGCACTTTACAATTGATAGAGAAAGTTTATGGCAGGTTAATGAGTCATTTTGACTGTCAAGGAAAGGTAAAGACCCTCACAGTTTCTATCTGTTCTCTGTTTGTTTAAGCTTGGAAACATTATAACAATGATTCATAGAAAAGAAAAATGATATCACCTGGAACCTAAACTTCAACTAATTATTTCTAGACCAAATTGTTAAGAGATCACAATCCTAAGCTTCTATTATGATCCTTTGAAGAACCAAACTTTAACAGAAAAAAGTGAATACAAGCTATAATGTATTAATACCTTTATACAACTTGCACAATTTCAATATATAGTTCTCTAATAGAGCATATTGTAAATATGGTAAATATGGTAACAAGTTCCCCATGTTCAGTGGCCCTTTAATAAAACATCCAAAAGGCAATATGACCATGCATTCAATCAAACTGAAAGGAATAATAGTGTCATCACAAAATAATAGAGAACCATTGCTTGCAATATTTCATTCAGTGTGTGTATTTTTAGCCTTGTTTCTCTATAGAATACCCTTATTAAAAAAGTTTATTGTTGGCTAGTGTATGATGAATACTGTTCATATCTTGTTAATGTTTGTTCAGGTGCTGCTAGCTAGTCTATTGAATCTACAAAATGTATTTTGATATACCTTCAAGGCATAACACTGCCACTACTACATGGATTCAACGTGACAGTTCCTAAAAGATATTACATACTGTAAAGGTAAATTCAAACAAACAGTCTGAATGTTTTGAAGTATGTGTTTTAGTTCATTTTCTGCTATTTAAAACTAAAATATAGCAAAATTAGCTTTGTTAAAACACATACTTATAGCTAGGGTTTTCATTTGTGTATAGTTGGCATTTTTATCAACACACAGAGCTGATTCTTATGACTAGTTAATTAATGAAGGGAATAGAAATGGGTGTATTTCCACATTTTTTGTGACTCTAATAAATAACTATGTTATTTACAATGAACACAAATACCAGTTTAATGTATCTGTGATTGTGCAGATTAGGGATCAAAGTCTCTATTCCATGGCTCCTGTAAGGTCTCTCACAAGGCTGACCCATAGCAATGGGAATTTTAAAAAGCAAATTTGTGGAGCTATTCTATGGCTCCCCCCAAAAAGAATCCCATAAAACTTCCTGACTCACAAACCGTTACCATTCGCTTTCTAGCTCTAATGGGTGCTTGCAGAAGACTACTGTGAACACACTACACTATTCCTAAAATCCATCCATATCCCTATTAACTTAGATAAACCCTTTCCTATGACAGGGAAGGGGTTAAACAATAATATAATGAAATGGATTATGACCCCTCTGCCTATATTTATGCGTGTGGTTACTGTGCTGTCTGTTGGATCTATGGGGTATTCACATAAGCCTTACAGAACAATAAGGAACAAAAGCAACCTATATGTGCTTTGCACCATTAGATAGAGGGTGAAAAGGCATAGTGAAAAAGTTTTGAAAATTGATTCTGAATTGTGGATTTATCAGTTATCAGTTGAAGTCTGGCTGTTTCAGTGAGTTAACTGTGTCTGAATGAGTAATGTGATCTGTACCACGTAGAACAATGAATAATTAATTAGATTCATGTGGAGAAGCTTTCAGTTATTGAATCAGGTAGTAATTCACTCATATTCTAGCAGTCAAGCAAGTAGCTGGAGAAATAAATCAGTTAGTAGTGCAGCTGCTTGTAGGGCTAAAGGTACTGAGTTTGATTCCAACCCTGGCCAGATATTTCTTTACTGTTTTTAAAATCAGACATATATTTTTTAGGTTATACTGTATATTAAAGCATATGTCAGTTTGAGGTACGGTTGTCTTGGGTTTTTTGTTAATGTGAATAATAATAATTATGTGAAAAATTCTGTACACATACAAACACACACACACACAAACATATATTAAATAACTAGCTGACAGTTCACTTCATTATTCAATATAAATAGTTAAAAAACATGAACTTAGTTTAGCTTTTACACTTGAAGCCTCATTAAATTGCTAAGTTTTTGAAAATCGTTGCTCAAGGCGTAGCTCGCATGACTTCAAGCCATTAAATTGGCCTCTTTAACCTCCCCGCAGACCACTTGGGGGGTAAGCCACAGGACAGCAAAAAAATGCCTACGGGACGTGAACGTTGAACTTTGCAGCCCACATATTCTTTGATCTGACAAGCCCGTAACCGCGACTTGTTCAATTCAGCTATTAAATTGCAATGAAGTAACCCGTGAGCTAGCCTGTAACATAAATGGAACTCAAAGCCCTACGTGTGCTCGAGAGGACCCGCAAGGGGGTAAAGTCCAATACATAGCGTACAATACCTGTAATGCAAATAAAAACCCACTACTGTACATTTATTAAAAGGAAAAGTGATGTTAGGTCTTAGAATTAATAGCCCAACATTCTGAAGCCTGCAAATCTGCCCCGAAAAATACTTTATTTCATGTTTATATTTTGTGTTTAATCGATCCCAGCAATCAATGTTTTAATACATATACTGTAACTCCCATGTAATAGAATATCATATTTATGGCTTTATCAATATTGCATTACATCTTGAATGTGGGTCTGATCCCAAACTGTAATTCTAGCCCATAGGACTATGAAAAAAAGCGTCCCCTTTTTCAGTGACGTAACGCTGACAATCTCTTCTTTAATTGGCTCCGTCTAAACCCGTAACTACGGTCTACCCTAATTGATCGTCCGCATGGATGAAAATCTAATGTCCTACGAATGAGCTACGATTTGCGTCTCCAGCCCGTAGCTCGCAGCCCTTTCTAATTAAATAGCAACGATACTCCGCCAAATTTAAAAGCCGTCATCCATTAAGTGCTTCACGACGGACTTACAGTCCTTCAATTCAATTTTTTAAAGCAGTGTGTTGGTGGAAAGTGAGATTAATAAAATATTTTCATAAGTAAGTCATTGGTTCTAAATTAATGCCTTCCTCTTTTTGTTTTTATTTGCTAATGTATTTATTAACATACTGTACATATGACTGATATTAAAAAAAAAAAAATATATATATATATATATATATATATATACTGTATATATATATATATATATATATATATATATATATATATATATATATATACTGTATATGTACATTTTTAATTAAAACTACAAGTGGAAGACAGGGGATTCAAACCCATGACTTAGTAATGAAATGAAAAACTCCTGCCTTATTATTTATGCAGGTTTTTGGGATGGCTTCAGGGGGTAAACTAAAATGACAATTCTTGATTAATTTTAAAATTGTAAACAGATTTTCCACATGATTGTTCACCCTCTAATTGAATGGCAACTTCTTTGAAGATTTTCAAAACTCTAAAAAATCAGGGTGCCTGATAGAACAATTGGTAACTGACTGCTAACTGACAATGACATATGCCAAATATAAATTTTTCGAGAATATATTTGATGTAAATTTGGGGACTTACATTGTAAATATAAATGGAAAATACAGGCCGCAAAATTGTATGTGCAGAAAAAGATGAAATGGCACATTCACATGATTCATATTCACAGGCATAGCCCACATTACTTGCTGTAAATAGCAAACAATTAATATTCTCTTAATAAAATTCCAGTTTTTCTCTTTTTTTTTTGCAATTGTACATGCCTTGTACTGCAGGAGATCATGCACCTTGCGGGCACAGGGCAAGCATCTGATGCATGTCTTCAGCATGTTAGTTTCCTGTAGTGTAGGTTTTTTCTGTAGTGTAGAGGATTCTGGGGTCCTGGGGTGGATGGTAATTGCAGGAGTAGGGGTATGGCCGCTTCCAGGACCCGAGTCTCTTGGAATGGGAAGCTGCAGGACTCAGAGTGCAGGATCAGTAGAAAGGTATACCTGCAAGTAATGATGTGAGTTTGGGGGAAGGGAGATTCTCCATTTTTAAATTAAATAAAGCAACTGGCTGAGGAGAGGGGCCTGCATGCTGTAAGTGATAGCTTATATAAAATAAATGCTTGGTGGTGCAAGGCAATTTAAATAACTGGGTCCAGTGGATGGGGAGAAGGGGGTCCTAGGGAAGGGAGCTGCTTTTGAAATGGGACTTTGGTCTTAAATAATGAAGGGGGTATCTGAGTGGGAGCATGATCATTATTGAATGCAATCATAGTTTATGCTTTTACAAAAATGATGAGTTAATTGCTAATGGGTAGGGAAGATAGCTCATGGGAACAAAGATTGGGAACAAAGACTGGGGTACAGTTAGCAACTAGTTATAGTTGGGTCCTGGGGGCACATTTTTTTTGGAACTAGGGCCTTCCATTCACTAATTCTGCTACTGGTATGGCCATTAAAGGGACACTAAAACACCACAACTAGCATGGGCAGACTTCTTTTAGTTAAGTAACTAAAGCAATTACATTTTAAAGGAATACAGTATATAAGCTTCATGGATTATGAATGCATCTGATAGAGGAGAATCAGTAATGAATGAACATTTTCTTTTTGCATGAAAAAAAATCCTAAATAAACATCAATAAACTTACCCAGACGTTTGCAAATGTCTTTCCTTTTCTGGCAGGTGATTTTGAGAAGGAAGGCCCCTTGAAATCCATGCTCAAATAGCATAAAATGTATAATTCGTTTTGGCTAATCACATGGGCAGCTATAACATTATTGCATTGTCTGGGAAGCCAGTCTCTGCAGCAAAGCATCATGGGATGACTAGTCTTTTTTTCCCCATCACACACCTCTCCCTCCTTCCTTGAATGATGCAAAAGTTCCTTTAACAACTGTTCTTTTAACAAAAAATTTATTTTCTATATTATCCATTTTCAATACAACTTAACTTGGGTGCATAAACGAAAAGAGTGTGAGCATTCAGTTAAACAGATAACAAGAAATACACAAGTAACTGCAAGATTCACTTAGAATAATTAAGAGTGAAGCCTCCTTTTACAACATCCTAATAAATAATGTGTAAATTGGAGACAGAGCTGAAAGAAAATGACAGCTGGGAAAGCAGCTTGCAGAGCATCCTGACAGGGTCTGGCAATGCCCTAGAATAACTAGCACTAGAAAAAAAAACATGAGAACTGTAAATTAATCCATTAGAAAAAATCTGTAAATGTTTTAAAATGGCAGTGAGAATTACGGTATTTAATATAACAGAAATAATAATAATAATCGTCACTACTATTAATAATATTTTATTTATAGAATATTACTATAGTATCCACTGTCTCAGTCCCTTAGTATTCCAATATGTAGAATAATGAATTAAAAGATGCTATTGTTTGGATCAGTCTTAAAACAATCTTTTGTCCAAAGCAAAGTTACCTCAGAAATTAGGTAATCCTTTAGTTCAGTCAGTGGGTTCTTGGTAGCTGCAGTTCTTTTTTCTACCTGAGAATCCAGATGAGGTATTTTTACAACCTGATGTGGTTATGCCTCTCAGGAGTGGCTGCTACTACCTTGTCTTCTTGGTAAGGCTAATGCCATTACATTGCAATGTTATCTCATCTGTAAGACAGCATGAGCTGAGAGCTACAACTAACAGTTACCAAAATAGACTAAAGGTTTGGCTGAGAACTAGCACAAAAAAATGTTTTTAATACGTTTTTAAGTGTTACAACTAATCCAGACAACAGCATCCTTTAATATTTGACTTTACATATTAAAGGACCACTACCGTCATTTTTTCTACATGACTAAACTCAATAATGGGTAAGCATTTCTCAGAAAATAAAATAAAAAATAAACACAGTCTTTAATTTTTGTATACACGGATATTCTTCACTTAAGGTTTTTTTTTTTATTAGCACCTTTGGAAGCACTGACAGTTTTAGATACAAAATGTCATTGTCCAGACAGCAGTTTCCTCTACATTCAGAATCTCCTTCCAGCTCAGGAAGTTGACTAGTTAAAAACAAAATGGCAGCCTCAGCTGTGATATAATTACATATAAAAGGTTATGTATCAAAGGTTGTATATTTTTAAGTGTAGCTCTTCAATCATATGTATAGTTTTCGTAATTGCGAATTTGTGTGTAATGCTCGCAAAGTTAGGTGCTTGGGCATGCGGGGCCCGCGATGAACAGTGAAGGCGCTCATCACAAGACCCGTAAAGTAGAGTGGGGGAGGCTCACAATGAGCGATGAAGGCGCTCATTGCGATGCTCGCAATGAGCGTCTTTCGCACTCACTGAGAGGCCCACAACATTAGAGCGGGGAGAGGCTTGCAATGAGCGCTGAATGCCCTCATCGCGAGGCCCGCAATGTAGAGTGGGGGAGAGGCTCTGAATGGCTCCTGAGTTATGGTCTTGAAAAAAAATTGACGATGGTTAAACCCGCAAGGCCCGCTTGCTTGCGGGACTTGTGGGTTTAACCGTCACCATTTTTTTTCAAGCCAGTTTCTCGGAAGCCATGAGGGTGGAAAGATTAGGAGTTCAGTCTTAGACATGTTGAGTTTGAGTTGATGGGCGGACATCCAGGAGGATATGCTAGAGAGGCAGTTGGAAACTTGAGCTTAAAGAGAGGGGGATAGATCATGTGAAGAGAGGTAAATTTGAGTATCATCTGCAAAGAGATGATACTCAAGTCCAAAGGATTTTATAAGGGTGCCAAGGGAGGAGGTATAGATGGAGAAGAGGAGGGGGCCTAGGACAGAACCTTGGGGAACGCCAACAGACAGAGGGAGAGGTGAAGAAGAGGTGCCAGAGAAGGATACGCTAAATGTACGATCTTTAAGATAGGATGTGAACCATGAAAGAGCTGTGTCCTGGACGCCAAGCAAGGTAGTGGGCACAAAGGAGGTCCGCAAAGGTTTCCGGTGGCAGAGGCAGGGAGTGAGGTTGCAAGCGAATTCGCTATTGAATTGGCGTCTTTTGACAGCCTTGGAACAGTTTCTCAGTTATGGGCTTAAAAAAAAAATTATGTCCGTTAAACCCGTTAAGCCTGTTTTTTCAAGGTCGTAACTCAGAAGGCCTTTGCGGGCTTGGTGAAATTGATCAATTTCCCCAAGGCCACAAATGTTTTCACACCCGTAAATGGCAAAAGGAACACAGGGAAGGGAGAGGGGGGAAAGAGACAAAGGGGAGGGACTGGGGGGTGAGAGACATGGGAGAAAGAGGGGGCAAAGAGACACAGGGGAGGGAAAGAGGGGGAAGGAGACACAGGAGAGAGAGAGGGGGAAAGAGAAAAACAACAGATAGTACATAATCAGACAGAAAACACAATGTAATAACACTATATCATGCCATAATTTTTGAAGGGCAAGTAGCTATATTTTAAATATTTACCTGCAGTGTTCCATCCAGTAGTAAATATAACATTAATAACAATTAATAACAAATGCCTAAAATAACAGAGAGCGTAGTATATATGTGGAATTGCCCTGCAGAGAAAGTGGCTCAGTAAAATAATTATAAAATGCCTCTGATACCCACCAGTTTAAGAAACAATACTCAGTATTCTTCGTCTGCATCACTGGACTAACACAGCTACTCCAAACTACATAGATAAATTGGGCAGTAAATAAATGTTTACAATCAAGTGAAAATAAGGAATTAGTATTATACCTGCTGTTCATATAATATAACGTAATATCTAGCATATCTGTTACTCACCTTTAGTAAGCCTTTGTTCTGCATGTTGAAATAGTTCTTAAAATGTGCAAATGTATAAATTACCCACCCTGAACAAAATCTTAATTGATATCATACCAACATTTAACACTCAGTTTAAGGTGTCACTGGTATGGCTGGCTTATTCTTCTCAATATTATGCCCAATGTGTTTTATTTCAAATAAAAAACTTGACATTGTAAGCTTGCACATAAAAGCTTGCTCAAGACATTCAGATTGGTGATACCATTACCTGGGGATTAATTCATCAACTACAGTTAAATTATTAAAACATAAGTCACTGTATAAGAAATAATTGCTTCTGTCTCCTAAATATAGCATATAAACAGAGGCAATGTCCAAAGCCTTGTCAGTATCACTAAGCCGTAACAGTAAATGTTCCCCAGGGTATGGTAGAATTCTTATACTGGACACATTGTATTCATAATCTTATCACTAAATATTCCTGTGTAAGCACTTTTATTTCTCATGGGAAAGGTATCACATATGAATAATTTCTTGGGCAAAAAGGTAAATGTAGAGAACCAATGACTTGACATGTAATCTATTTTTAAGTTTTGTGCTAGGCTGCAATACAGGAAGTTCTTGGAAAGTCCTCACACAATCTCATAATGAATAATGCATGTATAAAAATGGTTCTACTATAGTTAAAGCATTGGGACGCCGAGACCTTTGTAAATTATTATTTCTTTGTATTCCACCTTTATTAGCAACACCATTTAAAAATACTATCAATTCCCTGAGGGTCAGGATTGTTTTATTATTTTGTGGTTAATCTTACAGTTGACACATTAAAACTATGCAAGAATAAAAGTGCTCTATGCTGTGCTATTAATATAACCACATACTGTATAATGGTCTATTTCGGTCTAGAAAAAAAGGTAAAGACCTAGTTTGCAGTCCTGCTGAAGAATGTGCACAAATACAATATATATATATATATATATATATATATATATATATATATATATATATATATTAGACTACTGTACGTTGGAGGGCTTCTATCGCTCTTTTGCCCACCATATTATAAATGATTGTTGTGGTGAACTACCTACTCATAAGGTCCACAACACAGGCTGAGATCCCGCTCCATGCTGATGATAGCCAGTAAGCTTGGAACAGCTGTACATGGAAAGGATTCTCAGCCTGTGTTTAATTTAACCTTGGCTTTGCATTAAAGCTGTGTAATACAGCATGCATAAGCTTAAAGGAAGCCATGTTTGATAATGGCTATGGATTGAAGAGCAAGGCATTTATGGGCACAAAAGCATGTCTCAACTTCCCAGAATGCAGTGCAATAACTGATTTTCTCGGAATTCTGAGCTGGAAGCAGGTTTTTTAGCTTGTTTTAGACATTCAAATGTGAACACAGATGTACTATTTATTTACTGTGCTACTGTACGGTGGTGGGCTTCTATCGCTCTTTTGCCCACCATATGATAAATTAATGTTGAACTACCTACTCATAAGGTCCACAACACAGACTGAGATCCTGCTCCATGCTGATGATAGCCAGTAAGCTTGAAACAGCTGTACATGGATTGAATACTCAGCCTGTGTTTAATCCAACATTGGCTTTGCATTACAGCTGTGTAATAGCTATGGATTGAAGCGCGAGGCATTTATGGGCACATTTGCATGTCCCGGCTTAGCTTCCCAGAATTCAGAACTGATTTTCTCAGAATTCTGAGCCTGAAGCAGGTTTTTTAACTTTAGACATAAAAATGTGAACACAGATGTACTATTTATTTACTATATATGTATATATATATATATATATATATATATATATTTATATATATATGTGTGTGAGTATGGATCCCCCAAGTTTGTGTGATGTTTTGTAACAATGAAAAAAATGCTAATTTCGATTGGGACCTTACTTAATTATGGTACTAAAGTTCGATGGGGCCCTATATGCTTAAATTAGAAGGGTGACTTCATACTTACTAATCAGAACCCCTCTTAAATTCCTATAGTTCCTCAGAATAAGACATAAGCAGCACTGGGCAAACTACTACACTAGATGTGAAAGATTCAAATTCATAAATTGCTTAAACGCCTGTGTAAGCAGTTTTCATGTTCAATCCTATTTATTGTTCACCATTAATTAATATTAAAAATGCACATGCAAACAGCAGCAAAGTAAATCTTTAGCCAGTAAATATAATTAAAAATACAGTTTACCTTATTAATGGCTGCTGTTTTACCCTTTCTCACCTCTCTCAGTTTGGAGATGCAGGGGATTATTGGACTGTAACTATGGCATCCTGATCCTACAAAGCATACTCCAGGTTACCCACCCTAATTAATGTTATCTCAGTTTAAATGTGAGAGGTGTTGAGTGTTACAACCCTAGATTTGATGGGGCCCCGAGCACCTCAATTTTCTCCCTCTAGACTGTGACTTTTTGTGCTCAAGATCTCAGCATCCCCAGCAATGGTTAGATGGTAATTTATTTTTTTTATGTCCTACCAGGGGTCTTTGATCATCTCCAAAGGGGAGACACCTTGCTTCAGAGTGACTATACATGTAACCCCTGACTTCCCTGTCAACTCTTTCTCTCCAATTAGCCCCCTCAATTGCACATTTCTGTTCCAAATGATGAGCGAACCACCGTATAACACTTTATTAATATTCCCTGGAGTGTGGTGCATGTTGATACTACACATGGCTTGGTACCATCCATACATCACATATAGACAAGTATAAGATTGCTCGCACACAGTATAACCAATGTAACCAATATTACAATGCTCATGCCAACCCAGCAATACCAATCAATGCTAATCCAGGCCCCACAATAGTCCAACAGTCCCCAAGACTTCAGTGGGCTCTCCTGAATATGACTGTGAGGAGTACAGCATTAATGAGAAAAACTGAGTTTCTTAATTATATTTCCTGGCTAAAGATTTGCTTTGCTAGTGTTTCCACATTTAAATGTTAATTAAAGGTGAATTAAAAATAGATTTAACATGAAAAGCCCATAAAGCTTTTGGTAAAAATAAAGTAAAATACTGTGGTCAGTTGTAATTCTTTAGTTACTATAGTTCATATTCCTGTTTTAGCAGATAGAGTTAACCACTAGTCATAAATAATGTAATCAATTTTATGATGCTAGACTATTCTTTAGTTTGTAATTTGTGTATTAATTCATATTTCTTCTGAATAAGCTTTGATAAATAGTAGATAGTAATTAAATATTTTCAGGTAAAATAATGAAAAGTTTAGATATGCAAAGGCAGAGAGCAACTGTGTTTCCTGTTGAGCTAAAGCTATTTATTTTTGTGACTTTACAAGAAATTTGATGCTAGATATTATAGCTGTATTATGAAATCTAATTTCACTTTTTTAATGTTAGTAATGGGTAAATTATTAAAATTTGTATTTAGATAAATGTATGACACATTTTGCATTACAATTCAGTCTACTAGAAAGCTGCCATATAACAACCTCCAGATTTGATATCTGCTAAAACAAAATGTGTAGATATAAAATGACACCTGAAAAATGTAAAATGACATGTGAAAAAGACAGAGCAAACAGTATAATGTAATGCAATTATAGAAAAAGTATGTGGTTCAAAATGAATAAATATGTTTCAAATTAAAGCAACATCATATTAAGAAAATGTAAATACTAATTAAATTTAGATGCATGGCAATAAATACAATCAGCTATTAGAATTCATTATTTTTTGTTGATTTTCAATATTTTTTCTGTTTGCTTGGCATTTGTGTGTATCTATCATGTGCAGGCCTGACATTCATGATCTGCAATAGTTTTTATGAGGCTTTTAATGTTAGCTAGTAATAAAATTATACAACATTATTACAAAGCAAGAATCCTTAGAAATTCAAAGTAGTCTAAATCAAAAAAACAAAAAAACAACAACAAATCATTAAAAACATAATTGTTCGATGTGTACTGTGTAATGACCTTTCAATAAAACTGAACAAATACATGAAACAAACAATGGCTAATACAAATAATTGATAGTTTTTCAAATAAATATCAAATGAAGATTTTGATTATGGTACCATGAGAACTTTGTGGTATTGCATAATGGATTAATTGTCTGTAACTGAATTTGCTACAAACTATTTGAAAATGTCCATGTTTTTTGGATACTGGCCCTAGATAGTTTGGTGTGAAATATTCTTTAATTTTGTTGTTGTGTTTGGAAAGAAACAGCCTTTGAACCCCTTTGCTTTTTTGTAAACATTCTTCTTCTTTCATTAAATACATATTTCACTCAACATGTCTTTCCACTTGAGATTTGTACAGAGACTGTTTATGTGCATTCATTAATTAATCATTCTTTACTTATTTAATTGAAGCTGAACATTTAAACCCAGGGGACTCCTTAAAAAACAGAATACATAGCAATATAAAGCCACAGAGACATGTAAATATGATTTAAATCCATTTGATCCACAGCCATTTCTTTGTTGTATAGATGTACTTTTCTAACCTTTTGTAAGTTTATTTTGTGAGATCACTGTAGACATTTACTTATTATTTTATTTAGATTATCTGTATACAGCCACATTTGTGAAAGTTGTGTCTTTACTCTGCATGTAATTATCTTCGAGAAAAAAACCATCGACTTGAATCCTTGTGAAGTTTCCTACAGAGAACCTGACAGTATTACCCTTTTCACAAGGCATAGTTTGTTAAAATACAACAGGAGGTAAAAATAATAGCAAATCATTTTTTTCAATAAAAAAAACATGTTTTAAACAATATTTAGTTTTATACATATATTAAATATTAGTATATTAGAGGAACAAACTGCTACCTATGTATTATTATTGTATTATAATATCGTATTTATGCAATACCAGCATACTACACACTGCTATGCAAAAGCATATATGGCATTTAAGGTAATCATTGTTATATTCTGATAATATGCATTATTTTAGGAGTTTGGGTAAAAGGTAACCCCTCTACAAAATGATCTTGTTACTTTAGGTATCTTATGATTACCAGATATCTATTAGCTAGAATCATCGGTAAGAACTCTCATCTCACTCTTGTCCGCCCCCCAAAAAACAGTGGCATGATTATTTTTTATTAAAAGATGGAAGATTGGAAGTTCTTCTAGGGAACATGTTGGGTGATTATAGCAGCATTACAGAAAGTGACCATATCAAAGAAGCAGGGAAATAAATTATCATATTTAAAGGGACATTGAAGGTTTCTGTATTTCACTAGGAATATAATAAACTTATGTATCTACTTCTGTGTACTTTTCTTTTTATTAAGAAGTGCTCTGTTTTTTTTTCTTCTACATCTTATAAATAGTTCATAACTTGTTTCTGCAGTTTGTGAAGACAGTGTATTTCTAAGCCCAGGGGTTGTACTGTCTCAAAGTAACCAGTCAGTAGCGACATTTTCAACAAAGTACATGAGAGAGCTAACAGGCTAATTTCAAACACTTATTATGAATTGGCCCAGTAAATTTGTAAGTATGCCAACCTCATGATAAGCGGATGTGGGTCGATGCTCATGAGTTGTGGCTTGTTCTTATCTGTTTGTTTAAGTAAACTGTAGCGTCAAATATGCTTTGGTAAAATGTCACCTTAGCATCTTGGTAATTCATGCTCTAAAAGAATCTGTATTGGCAGTTGCCGGCACACTTGGATGGATGAGCAGTATCTGACAGTCAACACACGCTAAAGACACACGCTAAAGACATTTACTAAACATTTTTTGTGACTTATTGGAAGTAAAAGAGCCCCTCTAAATAAGGGGTGTGTTATCACATTTAAATATGTATAAATCAATTATTATGTTTATGAAATAAATTGAGAAGACTGATTCTTTAGTTTTAGTTTTCTGGGACCAGTTTTAGTTTGCTGGAAACCTTTGTTATAGCATGCTTAAAATAAAAGACTGAGAACCTGATCTCCAAAAGGCGCGTGATTAGCCAGAAACTCACAATTATGTTTTTCTGTTTATGTGTGTAATTATGTATGCTACTAGCCAAACAGAAGAATCCATGAAGTGAAAAATACCCAGTGACCTGCATGGACTCTGTGCTGTGTATCTGAATAGCTACAGCTTTTGCCACCCGGGGCTGACCCCCCCCCACCCCCATGCAAGCATTTAATTATATATATATATATATATGTATATATATATATATATATATATATATATACCCTTCTCTCCTCTCACTCCCTACTTCTCACTCTCTCCCCTTTCTCCCCTTCTCTCACTCACTCCCCCTTCTCTCTGCTCTCTCTCTCACTCTTTCCCTCCTTTCTCTTTCCCTCACTTCTCTCTTCCCCTCCCTCTCTCACCCTCTTTCTCTCTCCCCCTCTCTTTGTCTCTCTCTCCATCTTTTTCTCTCCCCTTCTCTCTCTCTCTCTCTCTCACTCTTTCTTTCTTTCTAAATCTCTCTCTATCTCTCTCTACCCCTCTCTTACTCCTTTTTTTCTCCCCATCTCACTCTTTCTCTCTCTCTCCCTCTCTCTCCTTCTCTCTCCCCCTATTTCTCTCTCTCTCCATCTCGTTCTCCATCTTTTTCTCTCCCCTTCTCTCTCTAACTTTTTCTTTCTTTCTCCCTTTATCTCTCTTTCTCTTTGTCTCTCTTCTCACCCCTCCCTTCTCCCCCTCTCTTTCTCTCTACCTCTTTCTCCGCCCATCTCTCCCGTCTTTCTCTCTCTCTCCCTCTCTCTCCCCTTCTTTATCTCTCCCCCTCTCTTTAACTCTCTCTCTCTCTCTTTCTCCCTTTCTCTTCCTCAAGAACACGTAAATTGCATCCAATGCTTAGTAAACCTCCCCAAAGATGTGTAAAATGAAAATCTTTTTGTTTGGAGAGCTGAACTGATACTAAAGGTAGAACTCTAAAGCTTTTGATTGCAAAATATGAATAATCGCATATACTACGGGTTCCCATACAGTTTATTAAAATGTATATGTTTCGTGTGATGGATTTATGGTCAAAATATCACTCAATATCTGATTTAGTATCAGATTTATATTAATATTAAAATTTGCATTCCTATTTCCCTGTCTCTTCTTCTATCCTCATTTCCAAAATAACTCCCCCTTTAAGTAACAATGAAGGGTTAAGGTGAATTATCAATGGAAAATACATTTTCTACTTGATTATTCAATTCTTGAAGATGTATTAGTTAATTATTATTTCATTAGGAAATAGTATGTAATGTAATAACATGATTACAAGCACATGCATTATAAAACAATTGCAATTAATGTTGGCAGAAGGACACTCAAAATAAGATTACTTCTATTTATAATCCAAACCAGGCAGAATTTGGTAAATGTTTTCCATCACAAATCTCTTTATTATCATTTATTGCATTCCTATTTATAAAGCTCTATCTATCTATCTATCTATCTATCTATCTATCTATCTATCTATCTATCTATCTATCTATCTATCTATCTATCCCTTTTGTGGTACATGAAATGCTAATATACAGAAGCCAGGAAAGCACTGTCTTTTTTTTTGTGGATGCACAATGTTTAGGGTGTAAATGTTTAGTGAAATTTGATAGTGTATAAAACCATGGGTGTAGGAGCCAAAAAAAATCTAGTATAAAAATACCACACACCCGCTGCTCTACATATAAACACACACATTGAAAACATTTTGTGAAAATGTGTACCTAACATATTTAACATTGCCTTCTCATTCTTTTTACAATTTTTTTCTGATATAGAAAAGCCACTGCAGCGTCAGTGCTACATTTCTGAAGTCAAACTAAATACTTGAGATCAGCTGTTTTATGTATTGTATAAACTCATTTAGGAAGGATTACAAAGAAACTAGAGTGAGACCGAGTGTCACAGCATTTGTGGTTTTGTCTCTTGTTGAATTCATGTCCCCCTTATTGAGTTCTTTATTCAGTATTCAAGTGTATGAAAAGTGTGCAGTGACATTCAGAGCTGCACTGCTGTTACAAGTACTGGACTGTTATAATTAACTCACTATGCTCCCATTCAATTACCACAAGCTCAGTGGATTATCTCACTGTGTATTGCCAAGGAATTACTTTGGGAATAAGATTTTACAGATAACTCACAATTTGACTAATTGAATTTGAAATTCAGCAACTGTGTTTTTTTTTTAATGACTATGTGACAGACACAGATGAATAATATAACTTATTTCCTCTTCAAGCATTTACAAGTGTCTCACTATGAACCAGTTACAAAATATCTATGAAATTAGCACTAGGAGAGCGTGCTGTGACAACAAAGCATGAGAGAAATTCACAGTACAGTCTTTTAAAAACCTCAGATGTATTAAAAATATACATATTTGGAGGATTTTACAGGATCACTATGTGAAGAAAAAAATATATGTCTGAAAATATTGAGCCTGGTTAAGAACACAATTAGTTAGGGAAAAAGTCATATAGCTTTTACTTGTGAAAAAAACATTTTGATTCTACTGCTGATATTTAGGTGGAAGTTTTGTGTGAAAAAGTGGAGTTTACAATTTTGGAGAGCTGTAGCTGCATATTTTGAACCAAGGAGTCTTCTTCTGGACAACGGAAGGGGAAAGGTTATGGTGTCAATTTAAGGCTCTCTGTTCTCTCCTTCCCCACCTCTCTCTCCACTATAGCCAAAAGACACACTCATGATCCAACTCAGATGAAGTAATACAGTATAACACACTCAATATGGATTCCAATAGTGATAAAGAAGAGGTTGCAATAATACACCTAAGATCTACACAGGAAGGATCTTAACTGCATTGATGATTATTGTACAATAGCTTGTACAATGCGCTGGAGCCAGACATCTTGGAGAGTCAAGTGAGTTGGGCCCTAGGAAGCCTTGCTGATAACAAGTCTGCAGGAGTTGATGGAATCCCAAATTAATTATTCAAAATCCTTCAAGATGATGCTGGGAAAATGTTGTTTGCATTATGCAAACAAATTTGCAAAACTCAACGGTGGACTGTAAAAAGGCAATGCTTAACATACTACAAGCTCGGTTACAATAATATATGAACCAGGATTTTCCAGGTGTTCAAGTAAGGTTCCCACAGAGGAAGAGGCACAAGATATTAATTTGCCAATGTCCACTGGTAATAGAGAAAACAAGAGAGTTCCAGATTTGTTTTTACTTCTGCTTCATATACTACTCTAAAGCAATTGACTGTGTGGATCACAACAAAATGTGGGAAGTTTTTAAAGAGATGGGAGTACCAGATCAACTTATCTGCCTCCTGAGGAATCTGAATATGGACCAAGAAGCCACGGTCATTACTGAAAATGGAACAACAGAATGGTTCAAGATCGGGAAAGAGGTGTGATAATGTTGTATATTGTAACCTTATTTATTAAACGTTTATTCAATTAACAATTAATCCACATCTTACAGATCAGAGAAGATCTTGAAAGGTTGAACTTAATGGGCTGAAAGTCTTTTTTTCAACCTCAATTACTATGTAACTATGTAACATATATGTTGAATACATCATGCGTAAGGCCAGGCAGGATGAATCCAAAGCCGGAATCAATATTGCTCGAAGAAATGTCAATAACCTCAGATACGCCGATGATACTACTCTGATGGCTGAAAAAGAGGAGGAACTAAAGGACTTATTGATGAGAGTAAAAGAAGAGAGTGCAGAAGCAGGCCTGCTGCTCAACGTTAACAAACATGGTCATGGCAACTTATTAGAGTTCCTTGTACTACAAGAAGATTCAATAAAGCAATACTTCAGGAAATCAAGATAAAATCTTTACTGGAGGCTGAAGCTCAAATATTTTGGCCATATCATGAGAAGACAGAATTACCTAGAGAAGACGCTAATCCTGCTAAAGATTGACAACACATGAAGAAAGGGACGGCAGGGGCAGAGATGGATAGATGAAGTCATTGAAACAATGAACATGAGTTTGATGGAGCTCAAAGGGGCAGTGCCTGACAAATATAGTATTATAGTGATCATTTATCACAGCCAGGTTTAAAAATAGCACTTGTTTGTCAGGCATGTACCTAACTAAGAACATTTGTGTAAGCATGGACATACAATTCTTTTAGACTCTGTTTATGAGTTGTTGTTATTGTTAAGTCATTCAGTCATGTCAAACTCTCTGTGACCCTATGGATGGCAGCACGCCAGGCACATTTGTCAGGCACTGCCCCTTTGAGCTCCATCAAACTCATGTTCATTGCTTCAATGACTTCATCTATCCATCTCTGCCCCTGCCGTCCCTTTCTTCATGTGCTGTCAATCTTTAGCAGGATTAGCGTCTTCTCTAGGTAATTCTGTCTTCTCATGATATGGCCAAAATATTTGAGCTTTAGCCTCCAGTAAAGATTTTATCTTGATTTCCTGAAGTATTGCTTTATTGAATCTTCTTGTAGTACAAGGAACTCTAATAAGTTGACAATAAGTAGTTAGCAATTGTACGGTGATCAACCTTCTTTATGGTCCAGCTCTCACATCTGTATGTTACTACTGGGAATGCCATAGTTCCTAACTATGCAGACTTTTGTTGACAATTTAATATCTTTACTTTTTACTAGCTTGTCCAGACTTGCCATAGCTTTCCTCCCCAGAAGGAAAAAAATGTCATGGCTGCAGCCACCATCTGCAGAGATCTGTCACTGGCACTGAGATTGCCGTTTGGCTTATTTACACGAAATATTGGCATTGTGTTGAATAAAATACCTTAGTTGTGATTTGTTTGGTTCATTTTTTATATCTTGATTTTTTTAAAGGTTACCCCTGTTTATTGTGTTTTTTTTTACAGCAATGGCATTTCTATATGACATATATTGTTGTTGGTTTTCAGAAGTAATAACTTTTCATTTTCAATTCTTAATTATATTTTCTTATATTCCTGGTATGAAAGAAAGAGCAACTGCCAGTAATTTAATGCACTGAAGACATGTCTGATTAAAAAGCAACTGAAGCCACACATTTTGTCTGTTATACATATTAAAGATTGACTTTAAAGCAAAAATATTGTTGCTTCCTCTATTAAATGCACGTTTAATCTCATTAGTCTGTGTTAGGTTCAGCCAATCAGTCTAGAATTAGTAACTGGAGAAATGCCCTGATATTTCCAAATGATGCTGGAGTTTGAACCCTCACATTTAAACATAAATCTCAGTGATAAATTGTTTTTCCAAAAGTCGCTGAATGTTCAAATTATGTAATTTGTTTCAGGATTTACAATATTATTGGAAAAGTCACTGCATAAAAATGGTTTAAATACTGTACATTACAAATATTAGCTTGGGAGTGGCTGTTTCTGGGGGATCAATGTTTCAAAATACCATAAAGTAGGGGTACAAATATTTTTTTCCATTAAAAAGATTGTGAAAAGTAGATTTCCAAAGTACACTTTTTTGCACTTTTGTGCTGTTTATACTGTATGTATAAGTACAGATGAATGATTTTTAATTTGTTTTCTTTTCACTTTGTAATTTGAAAATTCAAAACATGCCAACTGATTGTGCAGCTCACTCCTTATTGGCCTCCACAGCAACTCCATGTCAGTAACTTTACTGGCTTCTCATAGCCTCCAGCCTCCACACCATGTTTCAGACGCACGCTCTACACAGGAAGTGCTAATCTCCATAGGTAATGGAGACGCCAAGACACTGAGTATCTCAAATCGGAGGATAGGTAGGGCACTAACCGCTATATCACCTAAAAGACTATAGTTGGGCATATGTGGGGACCAACGGGTCAAAAAGGAAAGTATAGATAAATAATTTTGTGGAGAATGACACACATTGGTGTGTCTTGATAGAATACTCCTCCAATATACCCCATTAGTTTACCCACCTATATTTTTACACGCTAATTGCGAAATGCATGTGAATTGAAGACGACATCATTATCTACATGGTCGGTGATAGACCACGTTAGGTCTTATTACACATAATATAACCGATAAAAGGGTTTATTGTGTGGGTATTCTACACATAGGATACTTTAGATTGCGGTCATATGCAAATTTGGTATTCATTAGATTTCCAAAGTGGCTATAGTTTAAACAGTGCCCTACAATCCTAAGTTACTTCAAGATGACAATTTTACACTCTATAATTTACAAGTGGCAATAAGAATTGCAGCAGCTAACAAAGGACTTTTTTAAACCTTTTTAATCGTCGCTGTCCAGTTTTCATTAAAGTTTGATTTTCTAAATTACCCACTTGTGTTTTCTATCCATTTTGTAGTGTTAAGCACTAATGGGACAAATTCCCTAAAGCTAATTTTTACTAGTCTTTCTACATAACTTAGCCCCTCCATTCTCCATTAGTTTTGTTGCCCTTCTCTGTTCTTTTTCCAGTTCTGAAATATCCTTTTTATGAAATGGTGCCCAAAATTGTACTCCATATTCCAAAGAAGGGCATACTAGGGATTTGTATAGTCATATATTTGCTTCCCTTGCTTGTAGATCCTTCTTAATACATTCAGATATTTTTTTTTCAGCTGCTGCTTGGCATTGAGCACTGTTCCCTAGATGGTTGTCCACAAGTACTCCCAAATTCTTTTCAATATCTGATACTCCTGGATTTGCCCCATTAAGATTAAACATTGCATGGCTATTTTTCCTTCCCAAAATACATAACTTTAGATGAATTCGTATTAAATATCATCTGCCATTTAATTGCCCATTTCTCTAATTTATGCAAATCCCTCTAGATAGAAAGCATGTATATTTATATAACAAAACCTTCAAAAATGCATCAGCTTAATGAAGTTTATTACATCCAGCCTTAACATGCACTACTGCGTACTCTACATTACAGAGTAACATACAGCCAGCTCTACTTACTTTAGACGACCTCCTTAATCAATGACATCCTGCATACATCATCCTTCACACATATTTCACACTTCTCCATTACCTTCTGGTTTGTAAACTCTTCAAAGTTGTTTTTTTTGCATCAAGGTGTCTTGCACCAAACAATCTTTGTATCACATTTGTATTTTATTGTAACCATATTTGTAATATGCTGTCTGTACCCACTGTACTTTATTCTACTTTATACATAACACTATGGAAAGTGCTGGTGCTTTATAATTAAAGAGTAATAATAATATTGATAATAATAATAATTTTCTGATTATTTTTTTCAGAAAGAATATCGGAATGTGTAGTATAGCTATTGTATTATAAATCCCACCATTAAAATCCTTATGACTATAGTTTTAGAGATAATTCATCTTTCCAAAATCGCAAAAGGTAGCACTGTTCACATACTTTACACAATAAACATTAGCCATTTAAAGATAAACGTTTTTCTTATTTCACTTGTCTAAATTATACTTATAGGTGAGCAACAATATTAATTATTAATAAAAATTACAATATTATTATTAATCATACCCTCTTTCAAATAAGAGGTACCATGACCCATGTACTATTTGTAGATGGTGACACATAAAATCACTTGATACATTTTTATATATGTATGATCCCTCTTTTTAAAGAGGAGACCTACAGTGTCTTGCAAAAGTATTCACCCCCCTTGGCATTTTTCGTGTTTTGTTGCCTCACAACCTGGAATTAACATGGATTGTTTGAGAATTTGCTTAATTTAATTTACAGAACATGCCCACAACTTTGTAGATGTTTTTTTTTATTGTGAAGCAAACAACAAAAAGGACAAAATAACAGAAAAGGTCAATGTGCATAACTATGTGCAGCAATGTGCAGCAATCACAGCTCCAATTTGCTTTGGATAAGTCTCTATGAGCTTTCCACATCTTACCACTGGGATTTTTGCCCATTCCTTCTTGTAAAACTCCTTCAGCTCCTTCAAGTTGGATGGTTTGCGCTTGTGAACAGCAATCTTTAAGTCTGACCACAGATTTTCTATTGGATTAAGGTCTGTGCTTTGACTAGGCCATTCCAAAACAATTACATGTTTCCCCTTAAACCACTCAAGTGTTGCTTTAGCCGTGTGTTTGGGGTCATTGTCCTGCTGGAAGGTGAACCTCCGTCCTAGCCTCAAATTACGCACAGAGTGGTACAGGTTTTGCTCAAGAATATCCCTGTATTTAGCACCATCCATCTTTCCCTCAACTCTGACCAGTTTCCCAGTCGCGGCTGCTGAAAAATGGATGGTGTTCTTTGGGTGATGTGATGTGTTGGGTTTGCGCTAGACATAGCGTTTTCTTTGATGGACGAAAAGTAAAATGTGTGTCTCATCAGACCAGAGCACCTTCCTCCATACATTTCGGGAGTCTCCCATGTGCCTTTTCGAAAACTCAAAACATGCCATTTTGTTTTTTGCTGAAAGTAATGGCTTTCTTCTGGCCACTTTGCCGTAAAGGCCAACTCGATGGAACGTACGGCTTACTGTCGTCCTATGTACAGATACTCCAGTCTCTGCTGTGGAACTTTGCAGCACCTCCAGGGTTACCTTAGGTCTCTGTGCTGCCTCTCTGATTAATGCTCTCCTTGCCCGGTCTGTGAGTTTTGGTTGGCGGCCGTCTCTTGGCAGGTTTGCTGTTGTGCCATGTTCTTTCCATTTGGTTATGATAGATTCGATGGTGCTCCTGGGGATCATCAAAGATTTGGATATTTTTATAACCTAACCCTGACTTGCACTTCTCAACAACATTGTCCCTTACCTGTTTGGAGAGTTCATTGGTCTTCATGGCAGTGTTTGGTTAGTGGTGCCTCTTGCTTAGGTGTTGCAGCCTCTGGGGCCTTTCAAAAAAAGTGTGTATATGTAATGACAGATCATGTGACACTTAGATTGCACACAGGTGGACATCATTTCACTAATTATGTGACTTCTGAAGGTAATTGGTTGCACCAGAGCTTTTTATGGGCTTCATAACAAGGGGGTGAATACATACGCACATGCCAATTTTCTGTTTTCTTTTTCTAAAAAGATGTTTAATGTATATATTTTTCTCAATTCACTTCACCAACTTAGACTATTGTGTTCTGATCCATCACATAAAATTGAGATTAACAAAACATTGAACTTAAGGCTGTAATGTAACAAAAGAGGTAAACAGTTAGAGGGGTGTATACTTTTGCAGGGCTCTGTATGTCTTTCAAAAAAGGAGCTTCACATGTATGTGCTTACAATCAAAGGGAGATGGGGTCTCTTTAAGAGCCTCACTCACGTCAGAAATGCTGCAGTGGTCTTGTAATTGCCATAAATGTGGAAGAGAAGGGGCGCAACCACTCTAATTGAGTCCCACTCTCCCCTAAAAAAAAATATGTGGACAAGTGATTGCTATTCATGAATATATAAGACCCCTCCTTTGAAAGAGGGAACACTCTCATTAAAAAGAGGAATCTCATGTTATATTCATGATATGTGAAGGGAAGATTAGGGCCCTTAATGAATCCTTCCAGTTCACCTGGGAGTCTTCCTCCACAACACAGGGGAGCTTCACAGGATGACACTCTGATGTTCTCTGCATGTAAATGTGTGTATACATTTCCTTTTTGGAGTGTGTATGAGTTTGGATCTATCACAATAAAATAATGTTTGTGTATTTGTTAATGTGAGAGTGTCAATAATTTCTTGGCAAGTTATAATTCTTTCCTGGCAATTCATATCTGTATATATTTATGTACTTTCATATATTCTCTAGCTCCTCATTTGATCCTCAGCATTTTACTCATTCTCAGTGCCAAAACATAACAAATAATATTGTATTTATGTCACAGATCCAATGTCATCCTCTTAAAGTTACACTGCAAAGTTTGCAAATATGATATAGTTGAAAACTATACTAATAACATTTATTTTATCTATTAAATATTGTTAAACATGTATTTTCCTTTAATAAAATTAAACTGAAGACTGCAGTTTTACTGGTCATGTCTCCTGATAATGGATGATCATTTGGCTCTGAATCTCTTCACTTGAGTATGAAGACATGTGAAAACTATGGTCATACTCAAATCCCAGGAAGTAACTTATATAATCAGTTTAATTATTCCATGCTCAGGTTTTTATGTTTCACATGGCTTTCTAACGAAGGCAATAGATTCAGAGCATCATGGGGGTAATTAGAAATTATTGACAACGATTTTATTGGGTGGAATAAAATATGGAAACAAATCCCCACTTTGCCTCTTTGGCACAGCTGTAGCGTGGTCAAATGTGTGTCATTGTATCCACTGCTTTAGTGAACAGTTTTCTAGAACTTCTTTTCATTACTTCGGTTTCCATTTTTTAGGGTCCTTATGTTTCCTAAATTTCCTCTCTTGGCACACTGAAAGTTTCTTTGTGTTTTAGTACTGTCTGTTTGAGGCTGATCAACATATAGCTCCCATCTATGGCCATACGCCTCTCTATTATTCTCGATAGTAACTGTCTAATCTCAGGATAGACGCCTAAAGACTGAAATCTGACTAGCCACTTCTGGTAATTATTAGCAAAATGTCAGTAAACCCCGAGGAATAGGACTTTGGTAGGCATTGAAAAACAGAGAGAATTTAAATAACATAAATATCTAAGAAAAGAAAAGCTAGCTTTAAAACATTATACATAATATATCGTACATAGTTGGAGTGTTTTACTACACAAAAAAATCCTTCTTCTTGCTCTCTCCAGTAGTTACAAGAATTAAGAGATATTTTTCCTAATGCAACATCATTGCTGAGTGTTTTTTTACCATCACTAAACATAATTATAACTTCCTTCATTATGCAATTTAGATTTTTTATTGAAACCGCATTCTAAATACATCAGTGCTTACCGTTCACAATCCTTACCATTGAACTGTAGTGTATTGTTTCTATTACATCAAACGTTTTGTATAGAGAAGGTGGCTCAAGGTGTTATTAAACTGGGTTTTGACTTATAGGGTGCTTCTAGGGAACAAATTTACAACTATGTAATATCTCAAAAAGAAGAGCAAAGGGATACCTTTCTTTGGTGCACACCCTTGTACCTAATCTCCTGTTAGGAGAGTAACAATTTAAAACTTAACCTTTATTGTTATTCCAAAGCAGTGATCAGATTCTAAAATCTTGAAACACAAACGCTGTGCCAGTGTAATTATTTTATATCTTGGGCAACTAGTCAAAGTAATTATATTGTTTTATCAAAGGAAAATCACTACACTTATGGATTACATCCAATCCTCATAGAATCACAGTATACGCCTGTGAGTGTGATACTACTAAAAAAGTACCAAGTGCTATAATCTTAATATAAAGTGTTAATAGTCTAGGTATAAATTGATGAAAAGCGCAATAATAAAGTTCTTGTTGAATATTTGAGTCGAGAGAGGTCTCATGTAATTGCACTTAAATATTAAAGTGCCTTTTCCCTTGACGTCATTGGCATAAAATTTCTAGAAATTGAATTTATATTTATTTAGATGCCATTGTGGTGAATATCCTTATATTGTATATTGCTAATGCCTTAGTAGGAATGTGATATCATTTAGGAGTAGACTGTATATAATGTCATCGACAGGTTCTGGTACTTATTCCCCCAAAAATACTTTAACCTCCTACACAATTGCTTGAATTCTATTACTAAAATGAGTGGGTAGTTGGGTTGTTCAGGGGTCTATTGCACATGTATTATCAGTCTGTTTACTCCTATTCACGTCTCCCCGCTTATATGGCGTCTAATGACGTCATCGGCTGCATCGTGTAAAGTGACTCACGTTTCTGTGATTTCATCAGGGGTTACCATATCTCCTGTCTGGACTCCTTTTAAAGGATCGCGTTGCTATGACGACCTATAGTAAAAGCAAAAAGCAAAGTTCTAATTTTAAAACATTTTTAAAAATTAAAACATTTTAAAATAAAGAATTAATTGTGTATAAGGGTGGATATTTTATACATTGTGTAGTCCAGTATGCTCCTTGCATTATTATAATATTCTAAGGGTCATTTGAATTACATTACTCTCCCATTGAGCGATATTGATTATATATCTCATTATTGGTATGTCTCCAAATGTATTTATAACTTTGGAGATGATACATGTCAGGAAACCACATTATTATCATATGTTCCTTACATTATTACAAAGAAAATATTATTTTTTTAATAAAACCCTTATTCTACACAATAGATGCATTTATTAAAGCCAACACAATTAAAAGTAAGAGGTATAGTGATTTTTTATATCCTGCTTTTCTGGGCATTATTCCTATAATTTCACTCTATAAATAATTATCTGATATTTTTTAGTGCATAATCCAATCTATTCCTATAATATCAGGATTTTTGGAACAGTCTTCTATTATATTTATGTATAGATGCTGATGTACATATTTTTTATATAATCTCTTCATGTTAATTATTTTATGTCCTACTTATTCCAAAGGTATGTCATGGACAGTTTGCCTTCTGTATATGAATATACTTGCCAGTATTAAATAGAATTGGACATTTCATGTCCTAATGTGATCAAATCATTATGAAGCATCTAAGGCCCTCCATTCAATGTAGCAAAGGTGTCAAACTTACTTTAAAGATCTCTTTCTGCATCCTCTTCTAAGCTGCTCGTCAATATTTGACTAGCATATCTATTAATAGTATTAATTTTCACATATCTAATTAAGGTTATCAACTCCTGTTTTTCCTATTTGGGCAGGACATTGTGATCTTTAAATGAAGGGAGAAAAAGTTAATCCTTCATTTAGGACCCCAAGGTTTTTTAGTTTTTTATATATATATTCATTGGGCTTCCCGTTTAAGGAGTTCGTTATCTACGTCTCCCTTTCTTATGTATACTATCAATAGATATGAAAGAGATGGAATTAAGATCTCCATTGTGCTTCATAATAATGTGTATGGCTACTGGTGAGTCATATTCTTTTCTGACACTGTACATGTTCTAATATTCTTCATCTGAATTCCCTACAGGTTTTAACCACATATCTCATTCCACATTTGTAAAGCATTAAGTAAATTACTGCCTCTGATTTACATGTCAGCAGTTGCTTAATTTTAAAATGTTGCTGCCATCCCATGAGGAGAATGTCTTTGTTGAATTTACATATTTACATGCTTTGCATGATTGACATTTAAAGCAGCTTTTTGTTCTGTCTAGCCATGTCTTTCTTTTACAGTTTTCCTGGTGGCTTTTTGAGAGTAAATCTCTTAAGTTGACTGATCTTCTACTGGTTATTTGGGCTCTTTTGTTTAGAAAAGGCTTCAAATCATCATCCTCCAATAAGATGTTCCAATGTTTATCAATAAATGTTTTTCAATTCATGCCATGCCCCTTTATAAGTGCCAATACATCTAACTAAATCTTTAGTGTTTTTTATTTTATCGGCCAGTAGTGATTCCCTGTCAACATCTCTTACTCTATGGTGTGCTCTTTTCAAGACTTTTTTCTTATATCCCCTTTCCAAAAACCAGGATACAAGTTCTTTGGCCTCCTTTTCAAAGTCTAATTGATCAGAGCAGTTCCTTTTTACTATCAAGTATTGGCCCACTGGTATAGCCGAGATCAAAGCCTTAGGATGGCTGCTGTCAACAAGTTGTTAGTTGCAGCTTATTTTCTGTAGGTGATTGTTTTTAGTATGCTATCATCCATTTTCTCAATTTTGAGATCAAGAAATGTTTTGGTGGTTTCATTAACTTCTGATGTTAAATATAAGCCCATATAAATTTTGTTTAGCACACCAATGAAATCTTCAAATTAATTTTTAGTCCCATTTCACAGTAATAAGATATCATCAATGAAATGGACCCACATTTCTATGTGTTGAGTGTATTTGTCCATTTCATCTGTAAACACTCTTTGTTCCTCCCACCACCCTAAGTATAAGTTTGCGTATGTGGGGGCACAAGTGGTGCCCATGGCTGTCCCACATTTTTGATGATAACATTTATTAAAAAAACTAAATAATTGTGAGTCAATACAAACTCTAAGAGTTGTAACACAAATTCCTCACGGTTTCTATAGTGAGTTCCTCTTTTGGATAGGAAATACTTCACTGCATTTATTCCTCTCTCATGTTGAATATTTGTGTATAGGGAAACAACATCTAGCAAGACCAATAATGTTTTCTTACTAGTTTCAATTCCATTTAGCTTCAACAACACATCTTTTGTATATTTAACATATGAAGCCAGAGTTTAAATGATTCATGCCTGCTTCTATTGGTCTACCTGATGGTTTCTTAGGGTTCTAGTGTATTTTTGGAATAATATAAAAAGTGGCAATCTTTGAGTATTTGTTACTCATAAACTCAAATTCAGATTTGTTTATAGCCTTTGTATTTAGGCCTCTTATCAATATATCATTATATTGATTTCCTCAATTAATTTATCCGTTGGATCTTTCTCCATTTTCCTGTAACTTTTTTGTCACTTAAGAGTCTTTCGCATTCTTTAATATAGTCTATTTTGTTTAAAATTACTATATTTCCTCCCGTATCTGAATTATCGGATGACTATATCATCATTTCGTTGTAGATCTTTTAGAGCCATTTTTTGATGTTTAGTTAGGTTAGAACAAATCGTTTTAGTGTTTGAGAGGATTTCCATATCTCTTACCACTTTATTTACAAATACTTTGATGTTGGGACTAATTGACAGCGATGGTGTGTATTTACTTTTTTGGTTTGAAAGGAGAGAATGGGCCTCTTGACTGAAAGTCCTTGTTTTCAGATAGCAAACTTTCAAGGTCTCTCAATTTTTTTGATCAGATTGTTCTAGTTGAATTCCTGTTCTTTTTTTGGAGACCAAACCTTTTTTAGAGCTAGTTTCCTACCAAACATATTTACATCCTTTACCCATTCAGATAAGTTAAAATCTCCTGTTGGTGAGAAATGTAAACCTTTCTTTAAAACTGATAGATGTTCATTGGATAGGTTACATATAGAGAGATTGAACACTTCTAGTGCATTTACATCCTTCATGTTCTTTTCTGTGGTTTGAATGTATTTTGACTTTTTCTTACCCCTCCTAGTCCTGTTCTTAGGTCTAAAAAGATCTGTTTGTTCTTTTTTCTCTAGGGGGCTATCTTTTATTTGTTTATCTGTTTGTTCCAGATCAGACAAATCAGACTCTGAGGTTAAAAAACCTTCTGAGTTTGTTTTTGGTAGATTATGTTTCTTTGGTCTTTTAAAAATATTTCCCATTTGGAAATCATTTAAATCTCTCTGAAATGTCTTATTCCTCATGTATCCAACTCTCTGGATTCCAACTTTGAGATAAAAATCCTGTTGTTGTATCCATAGTAGAATTTTTTTCTTTTAAACTTTTCCACTTTATTTTAACATTGAGCTATTATTTCTATTATTTGGGTTCTTCAGTTGCCTTGAGTTTGTCATTGCAGATTTTATATTTCTGTTTTGACACTAAAGACGTGACTCTTTTCTTCCATTAGTGACAAGTAGTATTTTATGGCTGACTTTGTGCCCCTTGGATTAACACCCTGGAAATGTTCCTGGAAGACATTGATCTAGAACACCTTGAATGACATATTTTTTAATTAATGCATTGAGCGTCAAAATGTTTACCTTGCCAGTCAGTGAGAGATGATTGTTTTAGGGGGATGGTAAGGAATTAAGCACATTGAACAATCTTCAAAGAAAAGTGACTGTGTGAAATGTTAATGTGTCTAATAGTCTAAACTGTATGACTACCCCATGCTGGGGAGAAAATTATTCTTTACACACAAGTCAAGAAGTCAAGGCTTCCAACAATAAAGGCATTTCATAAACAATATAACTGACTTGTGGGCATTATGAATAATACGTTATCTAATTGTGTTGTCTTTGTTTAATAACTGTATCCTGCAATAAAGAATATTATTGCTTTGGCATCTAAAAGATTTCACTTTAGGCGAGGTTTTAGCATTTTACTTGTATAAATTATAAATGGAATTCATGATAATGGAATGGACATTTATTTATCAGTGACCATGTACATCCACATTGTTCATCCACATTATTCATATTACATTTAGCTAGAAGGAATATAGCCTTCTTACAGAATTATATCAGTGGCAACATTAATTACATGAATGAAGATGGCTTTGTAGTTTTGAGTTTAGATTTCTTATTATTTTTTTTACTAAACAGATGCTAGCAAATTAGGAGCTAGAAAGAGTAGTATACTATAGAAACCAGCAAAACTTATAATAAGGAACGGTTAACCAAGAAAATAGTTAAAACTTAACTTTTATTAATAACATATTAAACCACTTGTAAAACATAAAAAAATGTAAAATTGTAATATAGCTGTCTCGGATCAGCCGCTTATTGAATAATGGAACCCGATTGGGTAAATATAATAATCATTACTTAGTCCTAATCTGGTTTGTGTATTTATGGGTCTTGAGCAAATTCAGATGCTCAGTCTGAGCATATTTACCATCATAATAGGCTTGCTCTATCTAAATGCTCTAAAGACCAAAGTATGATCAGAAAAGGCCAAAGCTATTCACCCAACTTTAAACTCATTAGGGGTTAATCAATAATATCATATGCATAAAAGTGAAAATTCGAAACTCTCTGTAGAAATATCTATAGCTAAATCTAAATGAAAAATATAAAGGCCAGTAAATAAATAAAGCTGAACTACTGTCTAGCTGGTATAGCTGCTATTTGCCCTCTATATGTCCACACAGTGTGGGCAGAAAGATTAACTGCACTCTCTGTAAATTATAAATATTTATGGCCTCATACAATTCCATTGTGTATATTCAGGTGAACTATTGTTGGCTTAATGGTGTTCGGCAGATACTAAGAAGCCCCTGACGTCACTAATGTGTGACGCTACAATAATAGGCCAGGCGCGCACATTTCGATTCAGCTCCTTTTTCTGACTGAGTTCATGTTCAGATCCGAGACAGCTATATCACTATTTTAAGTGTTTTTATATTTTACACGTGGTCTTCATATTGTATTAATAAAGGTTAAGTTTTAACTATTTTCTTGGTTAACAGTTTCTCGTTATAAGTTTTGCTGGTTTCTACAGTATGCTACTCTTTCTAGCTCCTAAGTTGTTTAACTTATACTACCAGCATTATCCCATGTGTTGAACTAACAGTGGATATAGAGAGTCTCCTCCTTTTACACCATAGATTCTAGCAAATTTCTACTATCACCTAAAACCAGTTTAAAAAAATTATTGCAGTGAAAGACCCATCTTACAAGACAATATATGCACTTGTCTGACTGGTATTAGGTACATTGTTAACCACACTCTACATTAATTCCTCTTTCCTTCTTTTAATGAGAACACACATATATATATATATATATATATATATATATATATATATATATATAGAGAGAGAGAGAGAGAGAGAGAAGTATAGAGAAGAAAGCAGAGCTTGTTCTAATGTTATCGTTGTGTAGATGCATACTCTGCTCATGCCTCTAAGAGCAGGGTCTTCAGCTTTTTATTATTAAAGATTTAAGCTATGTTAACTTCAGAACAAACAATCAATAAAAAACAGTTACATAAGAAAGGCCATTTTCATAACTGAAAAGATATATTTTAGTATTATGAATAATCAACATTATTTTTAATAATAGCTGTACATACACTGTATACTGCAGAGAACATTGAAGAAAATATACAATTACCTGGATTCCCAGCTCTAATCAGATTATGTTATTGAAAGCATTAATCATATATGAATTGACATGGTATACCCACTTTATTTATTTATTGATGTTTCTTGTCTAATTTTGTCTTTATACGTGGCTATATCAATTTACAATTGTTTCTCAGCAGTTAAATAAAAGGATAACAGTGTTTCAGGAATTGATACAGTACAAATGTCCATATAAAATAGGTGATTAAATGACTAAATATTAGATACCGCAAACAGAGACTGGTACTAAAATGATTGTGTTCTTTCTATAAAAATTATGTCACTTATCATGCTAATGTGTATGGTGTACCAAGCTGTATCCTCACATATTAGTCACTTCACTTAATTAGTAAGCCTTAGTGATTGTAAAGTCTGCTGAACTAATGATGTTACAGGTTCTTACAATATGCGGATGTAATTTATATATATATATATATATATATATATATATATATATAGATTGCATTTCATTACATTTTTGCAGACAGATATGCATAATGTGCATCAATAAATATTTCTGTTTGAGATTCTTCTGGTGTGATGACAGTACAACCCTTTCCCGTTTGATCATTAAGCATCCTCAATTCCACTTGAAAATGTCAATGGAAGTTTAAGGTAATTAACATGAATTACATCTAATTAAACCCCAAGTAAGGTATGCTAAATGAAGAAGAAATGTTGGAAATTATCTGTATCACTCTTTTGTTTTTGACAAATTACTTCATCATGTCTCAGTTAAAGTGTTTTAAGCCCATTATGGAAACTCAACCAGAATAGTTATAGAAACAAATTTCTTCATAATGCCATATTTCCTGCTTCATTGTGAAATGCTGAATTCTGCTAAAATCTATTAGAAATCAATGAGTCACAGGTCAGGCCATTGCTACATCAGTTAAAACATTACAGACTTTTGGGAGACCAAGTTTGTTTATTGCAATACAGCACCCTTGGCAGAAATGTCTTGTCTTATTGAGTTCTCCTTCAAGGGTAATTTGCCCCATTGAAAGAGCAAGCATTGGCATTAGCATATGCATAAGGCTGTCAGCTGCTCTGCTCTAGTGCTTTGTTAATTTGAGCTACTGAAGGGGAGTAAGCTGAGCAGACTCAAGGCAGACTGGATATCTTTGCAAAAATATTATAAAGCAAGACAAAATAAATGGAAGGCAAATTGATTCTATTTTTGTTTGCACAAACTGTTTCATATCATAGAATCAGAACATATCTTGAGGCTTATTTAGATATCGGATTAATGAACATTATTTTTCTTTTACAATGTCAATATGTATAAAAAGTTTAGCTTTGTTTTCGTAAAGTGTCAATTTCATGCTATATGGCTCATCAGATTCATTTTTGTGTTTTTCTGCTTGATAAGAAAAAATAATAATATACACAAATAAACAATTTAAAACCTTAATGATCATCCACTAATTTATACCTTCTTAATTTTCTTAGGAAATAAAACCTACAAAACAGCAAAAGACATATGAATCACTGGCTTGCTAGAAATTAAGCTGGTTCACACCTTAATGAAAGACATTCACTACACACTCATTCTTCTCTTTCCCCCTAAGCCTTATTGAGGCTGCACAGTAATGGCTCGATTACATGGCTCATGTATGGAATCCTGTGAGTGAACTTTCCATGTTGGGAGCTACTCAGTAATCTTTGAAATTATTCCTGCTGCTACAAGACATTTGTAATAAGGTCCATTGAGGGTATTATATTAATTAACCCATTTTCCTTTACTGGTGTATTTTTTATTTATGTACAGTAAGTAAATTTGTATTTATTATTTTAGTAAATAGTTGTTTTTCTTTAATTGTTTTTTATTTTCTGCATTTAGTTTAGGTAGTATGGGTAGGCTAGTGTTAGGGGCTAAAAGAGTTATTGTCAGGCGCCATGTTTGGTGTCATGGGGGAACATATATAGATAGTAAATAGGCATATGGGAGTATATTAGGGCAAGTGATTAGGACACCTTCGGGTTCCATTGCAGCCCTGTCAAGCCAGTCACATTAGGTTGTAGGTAGTGTTTTGTAGCAAATTACTACTGCTACAGAGATTACTGATTTTCTCAGAGTCTTCTAAGGGTATATAAACCCCCATGGTAGATAGGATTCATGGGGTTCATGGTAGTAATTAGTACACCATAGGGTTCGATAGGGAACTCATGGTATAGGCTTAATATTAGATGTCATGGGAGTCCATGGTAAAGGTGTTAATCTTAGGTGGCATGGGGGTACATGGAGACCTATGGTTATAGTTACAGTATATCGTAGAGTCCATAGAGATCCTTAAGTTATAGAGGGTTAATGTTCAGTGCCATGGAGGTCCATAATGATTCCCATGGTTGTAGTAAACCATGATGCTCTATAGGGCACCCCATAGGATATGGGTTAATATTAGGTGCAATTGGGGTCCAAAGAGATCACATGGTTATAGTTAGTGGCCCCATATGTTCCCCCAATGGGTTAGTTTGCCCCCACAACAAAGCACAAGTTGTGGCGGGCCCTAATGTCCCTCTCAATTATTGAGGGAGTTCTGGGGGATACTTATGATTATTGGGGTAACAGTTGATAGGGGTTGAGGTTATTAACACCCACATTTAATCCCTTCTCCATCAAGGGGATTTATATAGATAGATTGTATATAGGTATATATAGTAGGTAGCATTCCAATGCTTTCCACTATATAGATGTTTCAGACTTGGAGTCTCCTGTGAGCAGAGGCAAGGTTACCGCCGGTGCAACTGGTACAAATTGCAGAGACCCCTGGCCTCTGAGGGGCCCTTTGGACTCCCTGCGGATCCCCTGTGACACTGACAGTTTGTCTATGGACCCTGTGCGTCCCCTGTGGCCCCTGATCCTCTGTTGGCCCCCTTGGGCCCCTGTGGCCTCAACAGCCCCTTATGGCCCTTGTGGACCTCCCATGGGTCCCCTGCGGCCCCTTATTGCCCTCTGTGGCCCCCACAGATACAAGGGGCCCCCAGTGACCCCTTCAGGCCCTGTGGCTCTAGCGGCTGCCTGTGTTTCCCCTCAGCATCGTGTGGCTCCTTGTGGACCTCTACGGACCCCTCAGTCCCCTCTGTTCCCCCTCAGCCTCTTGTGGCCCATCATGTACCTCTAGGGCCTCCCTCAGCCCCCTGTGCCCCCCTCAGCCTGTTGTGGCCCCTTGAAGACCTCTAAAGCCTCGCTCAGCCCTCTGTGGCCTCCCGCGGACCCCTGCAGCCTCCCTCTGCCCCTTGTGGCCCCCTTGGACCTTGTGTGGTCCCCATCAGCCCTCTGGCCTGCCGTAGCCCATACTCACCCCAGGAAGTGGAGTTCAGCATTGGACAGGTAAGAAAGTTCAACATGTTGTGGATCGGGTAGACAAATTATTGAAAGGGGCTGGAGATGAACCAGCGGTCTTGGTACATATTGGTACCAATGACAAAGTTAGTGGAAGATGGAGTGTCCTAAAGAATGATTTTAGAGAACTAGGTAATAAGCTGAAGGCAAGGACCTCCAAGGTAGTATTTTCTGAAATACTACCAGTGCCACGTGCTAGCCCAGGGAGACAGAAGGAGCTTAGGGGGGTTAATGCGTGGCTAAAGATGTGGTGCACTAAGGAGGGGTTTGGGTTTTTAGAGCACTGGGCTGACTTCTCACTTAGGTACAATCTCTACAGTAGGGATGGATTGCACCTTAATGATGAGGGAGCTTTTGTACTAGGGGATAGGATGGTAGAAAGGCTGGAGGAGTTTTTAAACTAGTAGAAGCGGGGGGAGGGACTAGATATAAGTAATTGGGTAGAAAGTGTAGAGGGTATAAGGGATGAATTAACAACTCATAGGGGAGGAGATGGGGGCGGGGTAGTATAGTCAATAGGGAGGTAGTACTAAGTAATTCAAGTACAGTGGCAGGCACTTCAGAACTACAGACTCATAACATAAGGTGTATGCTTGCTAATGCCAGAAGCTTGCCAGAAAAAATGGTAGAGTTAGGATTATTAGCAATTAATAAAAAATGGGATCTAATAGGCATTACTGAAACGAGGTGGGATGAATCTCATGACTGCACTGGTAATCTGGATGGTTATAACCTATTTAGGAAAGATAGAGGCAATGGTAAACGAGGAGGAGGGATTTGTCTGTATGTTAAGCCTGAATTTAAGCCTATAGTCAGAGAAGATATTTATGGTGGACCTAGTGATAAAACTGAATGTTTGTGGGTAAAGTTAAATAGCGGAGCAGCAAATTTCAAAAGAATATTAGTAGGAGTATGCTATAAACCCCTAAATATAGCTGAAAGTGAGGAAATACAATTATTGTTACAGATTGAAAATGCTGCTAAGCATGGTTAAGTTCTAATAATGGGAGATTTTAATTAACCTGAAATAAACTGGATAAATGAGACCAGCAGGTCATCTAAGGGGAGCAGGTTCTTGAGTACACTCAGGGATCATTATCTGGCCCAGGTTGTACAAGAACCTACTAGAAATGAAGCTATCTTAGATTTACTTGTCACAAATAATATTGATATAGTATCAAATGTTGGAATAGGGCAACCTTTGGGAAATAGTGATCACAACACAGTCTCATTTGAGATTGAATTAAAAAAAAAAATATTTAAGGGGCCAATGAAAACTCTTGATTTTAAAAGGGCAGGTTTTAACGGTCTAAAGGCAGCAATACAAAGTATAGACTGGGACAGAGAACTGTTGGGTAAAAACACTTACCAAAAATGGACAACCTTTAATTCCTTACTAAATAAACATACACATCGGCATATACCGTGTAGGAATAAAAGTAAAAGGAGTAAATCCCATAGAATGTGGCTTAACACTGATTTAAAGATCAAGATACGGAGTAAAAAACAGGCATTTAAATTATACAAACAAGAGGTGACAGAGACTGCTTTACAGGAATACACGGAAATCAACAAGGCTTGCAAAAGAGTGATTAGACTGACTAAAATAGAAAATGAAAAATGTATTGCAAAAGAGAGTAAGACTAACCATAAAATATTTTTTAAGTATAATAATGGGAAGAAGGCGAGGAAGGAAGCTATAGGAACATTACAATGTGACACAGGCCGTCTGATAATTAGTGACCAAGAAAAGGCAGATGAGCTAAATAGGCTATTTTCTTCGGTATACACAAGGGAGGTACCAGTGGTTGGGACACAGCAACATAATGGGGCTACACTACCCTTGCCAAATGATTGGTTAACACAGGAAGTAATCAAAAAGAGGTTGGAAAAAATAAATGTTAATAAAGACCCAGGTCCTGATGGAATACATCCAAGGGTACTAAGGGAACTGGGTTCTATAATAGCCAAACCATTATATTTAATTTTTCAAGATTCCCTCAACACAGGGTCTCTACCAGATTACTGGAGAAAAGCAGATGTGATACCTATATTTAAAAAGGGAGCAAGAGCAAATCCGGGGAATTATAGACCAGTGAGCCTCCACTCCTGTAGTGGGGAAGCTTTTAGAAGGGTTAATAAGGGATAATATACAAGAATATGTCTATTTGAAAAGGATTATAAGTAGGAGTCAACATGGATTTATGAGGGATAGGTCATGTCAAACAAATCTAATTAGTTTCTATGAGGAAGTTAGTAGGAACCTGGATCAAGGCAACTCAGTCTTTTTGGATTTTGCAAAGGCTTTTGATACAGTGCCACATGGGAGACTATTGTGCAAACTAAGAGATACAGGAGTTGCAGTAAATATCTGCTCATGGATTGAGAGCTGGCTACAAGATAGGAAGCAAAGGGTTGTTGTAAATGGAACATACTCCGATTGGACTAATGTCGTAAGTGGGGTTCCTCAGGGTTCAGTATTGGGTCCTCTCCTTTTTAACATATTTATTAATGACTTAGAGGTAGGATTTCGCTTATGACACGAAGTGTGCTTTCCCTCCAAAGGGATTTACATAAAATTGAGGAATAGGCCTCAAAATGGCTGATGATATTTATTACGAATAAATGTAAAGTTATGCATCTGGGAAGGAAAAAAAGCCATGCAATTTATAAATTTAATGGAGCAAATCTAGGTGTATCAGATATTGAAAGGGATTTGGGAGTGCTTGTGGACAACCACCTAGGTAACAGTATTTAAAGCTAAGCAGCAGCTGCAAAGGCAAGTAAAATATTAGTATTAAGAAGGGTATAGAAGCCAGGGAAGCAAATATAATTCTGCCACTATACAAATCTCTAGTACGCCCTCATTTAGAATATGGAGTACAATTTTGGGCACCACTTCATAAAAAGGACATTTTAGAGCTGGAAAAGGTACAGAGGAGGGCAACAAAACTAAAAAGGGGAATGGAGGGGCTAAGTTAGAAAGACTAACCAAATTAAACGTATTTTCTCTAGAAAAAAGGCGTCTAAGAGGAGATATGATTACCTTATATAAATACATCCAGGGTCAGTATAAAGATTTGTCAAGGGAGCTATTTGTGCCAAGAGGTTTTCAACTGACAAAAGAAAGAAAGAATGAAAAGGGTTCTTAACAGTAAGGGTGGTTAATCTGTGGAATTCTCAACCAGAGGAGGTGGTGACAGCGGATGCGATAGATAACTTTAAAAGGAGACTGGATTTATTTCTAATTAAAAAGGGAATTCAGGGTTAACATGGATAATTAGAGAGGCAGTATTGATCCAGGGAGAAGTCCGGTCGCCGGTGTCTAGGATCAGGAGGGATTGATTTTTTTTTTTTTTTATACAACTAATTAATTAATAGTTAATCCGCATATTGCAGATCGGAGGAGATCTTGAAAGGTTGAACTTGATGGACTGAAGGTCTTTTTTTAACCTTAAATACTAAGGCCCTCATTCAATTGCAATTTGGCCAATTGAAAATGGCTCTAAATAAGCGCATCACATATTTTTTTTAAATAAGTTTCTAGTTAGTAAGCATCTATCCAAAAGCAAGGTTTTCACTAACTAAAACGTCTTTAAAAAATATATGCTATGTGCTTATTTAGAGCCCTATTCAATTGGCCGAACATATATATATATATGTACATGTGTACGTGTATATGGTATATATATATATGTATATAAATATGTAGGTGTGTGTATATATATATAGCTGAGAATCCTATCCATGTACAGCTGTTTCAATCTTACTGGCTATAATACATATACTGTACATCTACACACACATATATATATATATATAAATATATATATATATATATATATATATATTTATATATATATATATATGTGTGTAGATGTACAGTATATGTATTATAGCCAGTAAGATTGAAACAGCTGTACATGGATAGGATTCTCAGCTTGTGTATAATCCAACCTTGGCTTTGCATTAAAGCTGTGTAATACAGTAGGCATAAGCTTAAAGAAGCCATGTTTGAAAATGGCTATGGATTGAAAAGCGGGGCATTTGTGGGCAAATTTTCTTGGAATTCTAAACCGGAAGCAGATTTTTTAATTTGTTTTAGACATTCAAATGGGAACACAGATGTACTGTTTATTTACTGTATATGTATAATATAATTATAGTAATTAAGGTTGAAAAAAGTCCATCAAGTTCAACCTTTTAAGATCACCTCTGATCTGCAATATGCAGATTAAATATTAATTAATTAGTTGTTAATTAATTATTAATCAATTATTTAACTTTTTTTTATTTTCTTTTATTATTAATTAATCCAGAGGAAGGGAAACAGAAAAAAATCCAAGTAAGCCAATCATCTCAAAGAAAAAAAAAATCCTTCCTGACCCTAGATACTGGCGATCGGATTACTACCTGGATCAAAACTGTCTCTCTAATTATCCATGAGAACCCTGAATTCCCTTTTTAATTAGAAAATAGAGAATTCCACAAATTAACCACCCTTACTGGGAAGAAGCCCTTTTTTGAGGGCGTACAAGAGATTTGTATAGTCGCAGATTCATATTTGGTTCCCTTGTTTCTATACCCTTCTTAATACATTCTAATATTTTATTTGCATTTACCTAGGTGGTTGACCACAAGCATTCCCAAATCCCTTTCAATATATGATACCCCTAGATTTGCTCCATTAAGAGTATAAATTGCATGGCTATTTTTCCTTCCCAGATGCATAACTTTACATTTATTCGTATTAAATCTCATCTACCATTTAGATGCCTATTCCTCAATTTTATGTTAATCCCTTTGGAGGGAAAGCACATCATTATCAGCAAAAATGGAGACACCACACTCCAATCCCACCTCTAAGTCATTAATAAATATGTTAAAAAGGAGAGGACCTTATACTGAACCACGAGGAACCCCACTTACCACATTAGTCCAATTGGAGTATGTTCCATTTAGAATAACCCTCCTTTGCTTCCTGTCTTTTAGCCAGCTCTCAATCCATGAGCAGATCATTACTGCAATTCCTGTATCTCGTAGTTTGCACAAAAGTATCCCATGTGGCACTGTATCAAAAGCCTTTGCAAGATCCAAAAAGACTACTAACCTCCTCATAGAAACTAACTAGATTTGTTTGACATGACCTATCCCTCATAAATCCATGTTGACTCCTACTTATAATCCTGTTCAAATAGACATATATATACTAGCGACTTGGCTGTCAAAAACGGGCAATAAAAAAGTATGCTCGCCTTGCAATGAGGGCCTTTGGTGCTCATTGCACCCTAATTCCCGTGTGTCGCCTTGCTTTGTGAGGCAACGTCTCGCCTCGCTTCACTAGGATCACAGATGCGGCCCTGTGGGCCGCCAACGGTGATCACTGCATGCCTCAACTGCTCGCCTCGCTTTGCAAGGCTCGCAGTGCAATGAGCACCTTTGGCGCTCGTTACACCCTGCATGTCGGCTCGCTTTGCAAGGCAATGGGTCGCCACGCTTTGCGAGGCTCACAGTACAATGAGCGCCTTTGCATGTCGCATAGAGCGCCTTAGTCTCGCGTGTCACCTTGCGAAAATGTATCAGGTGTGAGAGCATAATAAAGTGATTTAAATATTTAACTGCTTTGAGTGTCCTATCCCTGTCTGGCAATAAGCATTATTCATAAAGTAAGAGCAGTGTAAAATAAGAGATGTTGCTTTTTTTGCTTTTTTTTGTAATAATTAATTAAAAAATTCATATTCCTTACTATAATTAATTAATAAATTAACATATGTTACCTATTTGTAGTTAATATCCAGGAAGCAATATCCTGAAGATCTAACAATATGTTTGGCTTATTTGCTAAGTGTGCAGTGTTTATAGCCTGCGTATGCTGGGGAAAATCGTTTGTTTAGGTGGGAGAACCTCCATGTTCGCAAGCATTTTCGGTCCTTCCTAGTGATGTCGCGAACATCAAATTTTAGGTTCGCGAACAGCGGACGCGAACTTCCATCAAATGTTCACGAACGGGCGAACATTTGCGAACCGCCTAAGACTTCAATCGGCAGGCGAATTTCAAAACCCACAGGGACTCTTTCTGGCCACAATAGTGATGGGAAAGTTGTTTCAAGGACACTAACACCTGGACTGTGGCATGCTGGAGGGGTATCCATGGCAAAACTCCCACGTAAAATTACATAGTTGATGCAGAGTCTGGTTTTAAGCCATAAAGGGCATAAATCACCTAACATTCCTAAATTGTTTGGAATAACATGCTTTAAAACATCAGGTATGATGTTGTATCGATCAGGTAGTGTAAGGGTTACACCCGCTTCACAGTAACAGACCAATCTCCCTGTTTAATGCACCGCAAACAACCGCAAACAGTCCCTTTGCACAACCGCAAACTCCCCATTTGCACAAGGTTGGATACCAAGCTAGCCATGTCCCATTCCTTGTCCTCACTGATGTCATTGAAGGTCTCTTCCTCCACGTAACCACCAAGGGTACCCGAAAGGGGACAACAAGCCCCCTGGGACGCCTGCTGTGTTTGGTCTTCCATCTCCTCAAAGCCACCTTCCTCCTCTGACTCCTCTTCTTCAGACTCCTCTGTCTGCATTGCCTCTGTCTGCGTTATTATAAGGTGTGTACTGTTAAGTAGTACTATTCCTATCGGTTTAATCCCTGTTACGTCCACTATTAGGGGACGTGTATATGGCATTGATTTTTGGAACAGGGAGATGGAAAAAGATGCTTGGTCGAACCTCCTACTTCAAATTTGGGGCACTGCGCGTGCAATCTAAGGTGCCACCAGATGTGAGTGACACTGTGCACTGGCAAAAGTTGGCAGAGTAGATGCAATAGGCTTCGCTCACACGCCTGTAGGCAGGCAATTGCTATTCAATCTATTACAGTCAAAAAAGTGTTGTTTTATGTCACTGTACACTACGGTTGTACCAGATATGACATATCACTGTGCACTGGCAAAAGTTGGCAGAGTAGATGCAATAGGCTTCACACACACGCCTGTAGGCAGGCAATTGCTATTCAATCTATTACAGTCAAAAAAGTGTTGTTTTATGTCACTGTACACTACGGTTGCACCAGATATGACGTATCACTGTGCACTGGCAAAAGTTGGCAGAGTAGATGCAATAGGCTTCACACACACGCCTTTAGGCAGGCAATTGCTATTCAATCTATTACAGTCAAAAAATGTTGTTTTATGTCACTGTACACTACGGTTGCACCAGATATGACGTATCACTGTGCACTGGCAAAAGTTGGCAGAGTAGATGCAGTAGGCTTCACACACACGCCTGTAGGCAGGCAATTGCTATTCAATCTATTACAGTCAAAAAAGTGTTGTTTTATTTCACTGAGCACAATATAAGCTGTGAGCCTGACATAGGTAGGCAACTGAAATTAGATTACAGGGAAAAAATGGTTGTTTTCAATGTAATCTCCAGCAGCTACACTATCTGTCCTCTCACAACGAATGCAGCTTCAGAATGATTCTAAAATGTATGCTGTCCTTCAGATGGAAGGCCCTGGAAGGGAGTGTATGCTGCTGATTGGCTGGAATGTGTCTGCTGACTGTGAGGTGCAGGGTCAAAGTTTCCTCAATGATAAAGAATAGGAGGCCAACCGAAAAGCGAATGTGTTCGCCGTCCGATGCGAACGCGAACATGCCAAAATTGCCGCGAATAGTCTGCAGGCGAACTGTTCGCGACATCTCTAGTCCTTCCTAATAGTGTATTTTTCTACCTCGTACATCCCTGGCAAACTGGTATGCGCCTGGCAGTGTTTTGCGCATCAGGGTTGTTTAGCCTCGTTTTCATTTTTGTCGTCTGACATTTTTTTTCTTGCTTAGTCGATTTTCGAATGGCGAAACTCAGCAAATGCGGTTTAAATTTGCGTGAAACCTTACTCCCAGAAAAACAAGGAAAAAAAAATACAAAAACAAACCTCAAACACAGCACGGGGTGCTGTGTTTGAGGTTTGTTTTTGTATTTTTTTTCCCCTTGTTTTTCGATTTTCACGGTTTGGCTGTTAAATGTGTATTTTAGCATAGTCCGATTTTTTGCAGGGTCTAGATTTTTTTCCAGGGTCCTGATTTTTGCAAAGTGTTATGGGCCGTAATTTTTTAATGAATTTTTTTTCCATACAACTGCTACGGTGCTCGCACTGTGAGGGTCGTAGGGATGAGCGCCTACGCCGCTCATCTCCACCAGCGCAGTGAGGGTCTCCGCCGCTCACTGCCTAAGTCGTACAGGGTCGTAGGGATGGGCTTGAAAAAAATGGTGGACGTTAAATCCAGAATTTTTTTGAAGCCTGTAACTCATAAGCTATTTGGAGCCTCTCTCCCCCTCAAGCCTTGCAATGAACTGCTTCGGCCTTCGACACTCAATGCAGCCCCGTCAAGCCAGTGACGTAGAGGCCTCACGATGAGCACCTTCCTTTGGCACTCATTGCAGCCCAAGTTAAACTTGTAACTTTCGGGCCTCGCGACATGCTTTGAGCATATGTTTGAGCTAAAGTGCCATGTACAATACCCCCTGGGTACTAGTTGGTTATGTTATGGAATATTAATTTTCAGAAACCATGTAAAAGAACTCTCATAGCTACGAAGCCACAGGATTTCTTTCTGGAGCCATATAATCAAACCTCATTAATTGAAGGATGCAAAGTTTAAATTGTTTTAAAATGCTATTCTCTTGTTACTTGTCATGCGATTAGGCTATGACATAAATATTACAATATTTAGAATAATAAATGTTATTGAGTTCAATTATCAATTAATAGAAATATATACACTTTATACAGAACAGTGTTTATTGAAACAATAGTAGAACCAAGAATTAACACTTTGATGTATTCAGATAGATCCCAAAATTAAATCAATGAGAGGTTTATTAAAATCATTATAAATGATAACAATCTATTTTGAAACATTCTACATTATGTTTGTTCAATACGAAAAATTAAGAAGTGTATAAAATCTTATCAAACTTGGAAAAAACAACCAGATGGCTATTCCATAGAATATGGTTGGTATTAATATTCTGTGATTTAGCATGTTACTCTATGAAAACAGTAAATAGCAAAATCCGGTATAAAACCTACAAGGCAGCCAGGATACAGGAATATCCAGTAGTAAATAAAATGACTTAGGTTATATGGTAGCTCAATAGAATTCTTATATACTGTAGGTAATAGAGTATTTAATAAAGAGTTTTATAATAGAATTGATTACACTTAATTTATCAAAGCAATAAGTCTGTTTTTGATAGAATGGACCTAAGTAGAAAACAATAATGGATTGGGGCTCATGTCTGGACCATGACCCCCAAAACCTTAATTCAGGCTGTATCCACCTTATCAGTTGTAACAGAAAGATTGTATCTGGACTATTTCAATTCTGTTTTTAAAATGTACTAATAGAGACTGGTGGCTATACTTTAACCAATGTGAAGTTAACAGGGAGACCCTTTTCGGGATAGGACTGCTCCTTAATTTGTTTTGTAAGTAATCCCCTTTGGTCTTCTTTTTAGGAAGAATTTGTAGTAAAAATAGATTTAGTGAATAATCACAGAGAGAAGACAAAAGGGCAGAAGTTCATACCACAGAGCGACACAAAAATGCCAGGGAGTGATAGAAAGAAAAATGCTTTGAGCCCTCTTTCGCTAATAGATAAACTCTTTCCTTTTCATTCACTCCCCGCCTCATGGCTCATTTCAACCAATCGCAATAGCCTCCCACCATATTTGAATGTAAATGCATATTTCGCCCAAATATTTTGGCTTATTGAATAACCCATTGTGTATTATCTCAGACCTGTTGGTTACAACAATTAGGTTACAACAATTAGTTGGTTACAACAATTAGGAATAGAGAAAAATAGAAACATCATGTGTATGTTTTTTCTTTATGAGACAGTATTCTGTTTCATTCTAAAGGCCTTCACAGCCATCAGAAATGATTTGGCCTAACTCTGAAATGCTTAAGTATGAGACCAAAACATTTAACTCTTCATATAATGAACAATCAAACAGCATGGATATATGTACTTAAATTGGTAAATAACCAACATCAAATATGTAGATGATATAGATATGAACTTTTTATCTACAAATGTCACAACATACTTTTCTGGCCCCTCATGGCTATTGCCTTTCCTTTGTTAGATTCCTACCATAGTAACTGTTCCTAGATGGCAGATGGAGAAAATGAAAAGCATATTGCAAATTTGCTCAAACAATTCAATTCACACTTTATGACAGAGATATATCATGAAATATACAGGTAGTACAGGTAGATGTTTATTTTGGAATAGATGTGAAATATATAATACAATTGTGGTTTTGTTTCTAGTACTGTTCTTATTATTCTTTAGATAGTATAGGCAAGCATCTATACTCAGGAACCAGATATTCAGAAACAATGTTAAAGTGAACATATCTTCTTAGTCTTCATTAAAAACAGGTCATTGGTGTTATTTTCTACAACTCTGAATGTGTTTAGAAAGGCTGCTCATTTTTCCATATCGTCCATACTAAAATAACTGACAAATCCTGAAATAGTTTAATCAGCAATTACATTCTATGATTATCACTCTACACTATATTAAACCTTTATTTATCCTTTTTTTTTTTTTTTGCATATACCTACCTATATCCACAAGTAGTTTGAAAGACCTTTTCAATGAACATTGTGATAAAAAGGTATAGTAAGAGGTATAGTAAGTAAAACATACTTCTCCCAGATTTCTGATTCAAAAGGAATTGAGGCCCTACAAGATGAATACACTTTCAACCCTTCCATTAGGTATTCTCCTTGTGAGCTACAGATGTACTAAAGCCTAATCACTATGTTAGAGCATTTGTAATTCCTTTCTCTTTTGAGTTATTTGCTTCTCCTTACTGGTTGACATGATTTTTACGCAGGATAACTCTTTTTTTATTCTGACAATTAGCCTGTAATGTCAGCAGCCTGTCATCTTTATACAATATCTTTTCTTCATACCTTATACTTCCTTTATATTTTGAGTGTCAGTTACCCAATAGCAATGGCTAATAACAAAGGTGACCAAAGACAATCTCTGTTTTGCCTCATTACTGATTTGATCTTTGTGATGTCTCAGTCTCCTGGCACAGTCAGAATTTTAATACAGCAAGTTAATTTACAAATTAACTATAAATATCCAGCTTTTGTAGTGAGTCAAAAAAAGGAAATTCAAAACTAGTTTGTTAAATGCTGTTTTAGCATCCTGGATGAGGTAAAGCAGCATCTTGGTACAAAACTTCACATATGTTTTCTAACCTCAGTCTGTTAATAACACATATATGCTGGTGTTGATGAATAAAACTGATGAAATAAGTGTATGTGATTTCCTAATACGTTACTCTGTAGCTTTGTTTTTTTAATTAAGTTCTACATGGACATTATACAGTATAATAAAGCTTCTATGTATGTAGAATAATATTAAAGGATATGCCTGATCAACATGCATTTGATTTTGAAACACAAACTTAAATTAAATTATATTTTACTGTATACTTCTAAGTTAGATGATATAGCCCTAATTTTATGATCTACTTAAAAATTTAAAAGTATTTGAGATATATTTTTAATGTGTTGTGCCTCATGCATTATATATATATATATATATATATATATATATATATATATATATATATATATATATATATATATATATATATATATTTATTTAGGTGATCACAGGAAATATACAGTAGTATCATCCTTACTTATCTTGTACCCGTAAATATTGAAAGTGTGCAATAACTGGTGACGACTTGTTGAATTATGTAGAAAGCAGTAGGTACTAAGGATGGTATGTTTACTTTAAGCTTGAAATGGGAATATAATTATTTAATGTAAAATACCTCTGGAATATAAAAGTAGATGAATACACACTCATATTTGTTCTATGTTATGAGGGAAATGTTATATTTATCTTAGCAACAACATGAATTTAATAAACAGAATTATGAAAAACAAAAAGTACAAACCTGAATTTAGAAAGATTGAATAAAGTGTCAATCCTGAAAATATAAGCACTGTAACAGAGTAGACAAGGACCTTTGTTGTTGTTAAAACATTCTTTACAAAATTGCAATATCCTGAACATGTTTAATAAGACTCAAAGATTGATTATTGTAAGGAATATATTAAAGTATTTTTTAAAAGAGCGATACTATTTTAACAGATTCATAGAGAAATGCAAGTAATATAGTAAGGCTTTTTTCCATCTTTATTTTTATATGGATTATACACTTTCAATATGATATTCAATGTACCATGTCTTGAACTTTTTGTGAGAGAACACTTAGATATCAAGGAAGAGACTAATTTAATTAAGGAAATTTATACAAATGAATTCAGCTCCAAGGTACCCTGGGTGTAGTAAAAATACCTCTCCCCATTAAGTGGGCTTGCTAAGTATGTATAAAACTCAAAGTACACTCTCCCTCTATCCAAAGTCAATGAGAACATTTACCAGGAAGTCTGAAATCAGGTCAATTTATTTTAAGATAATGCTTTATACTTCTGTAGTAATATCAACTCCGTTACCAATGTTTTTGCATATTATTATAATAAACGATTATGTAAGTCACTGATATTTTTTTTGAATAATGAATTTGCTTTGACAATGAGGAAATGTGTCAAATGTTAATATCGATAACTGCAAATAATTCCTTCCTGTTGGTCAGGAGTTAAATGGTTTTCTTGAATACCTTTTAATAGGATATATTATCTGTACTAATTCAATGCCACTTCCTATAAATGTAACTGCAAGCCATTCTTCCTCTAATGCACCTTAATGAACCTCTAATGTGGCTATAATTGGTGTACCAAGAAAGACTGTGTAATGTGGTACACAATGATTTTACTTTGTAGGAGCCATATATGTATCAGAATTATGCATCTGCCATTATTTCTGCATTATCGTAATAAACTGCCCTCACTCAGTCTATAAATTCTGATAATGAGCTTGTATCTTTATGCAAATGCTAGACTCCAACATATTTTTCACAGCAGTTTACCAGATATTCAGCTGTACTATTTGCAATAAACATATGTATTCATTCTAATAGCATGCACAGTGGCATATTATAGAAATATTTTGATACATATTATTTATTATTTTCAATTCAGACTATCAAATAAACCTTCCAAAGAGTGAGTTCTGTATTAAGCAAAAATTGCTCTCTAATGATCCCTGTTATTGTCAAAGAGCTACAAAGAACACAAACACATATTTAGAAAATAAGCATAAAATTGTATTGGTAAAACTTAATGTGCCACTTTAGTGCTTTAATAAAACATTATGTTAAAAAGTATTTGTAAATTAAAGCCATGTAATGATTGAATATAAAGCAGTGAACATGTCAATTACTATTTTTTGTTAAATGTGTGCTCTTCACATCTAGTGGCTTATTCCTGCACATCTCCAACTTCCATTACACTCTCAAGGGCCACAGAACAAAGGGCCAGGGATCTAGATGTAGCTTCTTGTTGCATCTTCAGATGCACTGCAACCTAATGTCAGTACTTTTAATCAATGTTGCAACCAATATTAATTACTTGAGCTTTAATGCATCTGTTGCTGCTGACTTCAATATTAGAATTGCATGCTAATCAGACAGTGTATAATATTAACAAAACATTAAATTCCCTTATCTAGCCTCTAGTGTAATAAAATGACGAAGGCAGATAGGGAATAAAAAAATGATTTTGTATTTTGATACAAGAAATCTGACTAAATTACTGTGCTGATCTGTTACTGTGGATCTGATTGGCTGGACTAGTTAACTATTTCACTGCTATTCCACTGCTCATCTCCAACAAAGAGGCATAATGAAACACACTGACAGTAGAGACTAAATAATGGGATCTTCAGTTAGCGAAAACAAAACACCATTTTCGTGTCTTGTATGCTTACTTTTTTTTTGTTCGTTTGAGATAAGACAATAACTTAATTCTCTTGGTTTTCTTGTTTTCTATTCCCTGTTTCAAAAGAACAAAAACATGCCAGAGTAGATCAAAATATGTTCTTTTGAAGAACTACATTTCATAACGGCAAAACTGTTTTTGAAAAGTAAATAGTATACATCACATCTTTTTTTTATATTTAACATGCAATTCTTTTTTTTACTACTGACTGGGATGCTTTATTTGCATGGTATTTACTTGGAAACTAATGTGATTTCTCTTATCTTTGTTGAAATCTTGGGCATTTTGAGATTATACATTCCTAATTTTGCAGGTGGAAGCTTCCCTTGTATTCTCCCACCTGTAGAAGCAGATCAGCAGAAACAAAAATGGTGTCTTGGATTGCTCAGTATTTGCAAACAATAAATAATTCATTCAAAGACATTATATAAATATTAGAACATTTTGCGCATTATCAAGTTTCAGTTTTCAAATTAATTTATCAATGAATAGATGTAATTTATTTTAAATGTAAGATTATATGGTCATTTAATAGTTGGAAATGTAATGTAAAAATAATTACAGAATTCTGTACATGTTCATATGGTGTTACTAACTAGCTGGATGAGAACTTGAAGGGACAAGTATATTTGTGAATTATCTAGCTATATTTCTCAAAATGCACATTTTTCCTAAAAACAGCCTAACAGTTTATTAAATCTCAGACTACTGTAGTTCTCTTCACTAATGACAACAAAAAACTATTAATATACTTTGCTGATATGAATTGCCTAGATTGTCAAGCAATTTTCTCGAGTTTTTTAACATAATGTCACTCAGTCACTTTAAAGCAAGGTAATTTGTCGTTATTAATGCTAAAATGCATATCAATCAAGGGTGCTAAAATATTATAAAATATATTGCATACTGCCTTTCTGTAAAACATTTAGTTTAGAAAAAACTGCAAAATTTCACACACCTACTCTAGACCAACATTAAAAAAAACATATATTCTCCAACATTCCTTATAAACACTACAAACACAACTTAATTTCCACTTTTTCTATTAATTGTGTGATCCATAAAATAAATATAAACATGCACATCACCTAAGAAATACACATTATACAATTAGATTCATTCCATCAGTAATCATTTAACTATTCAAGTAATAAAATGAAACAAAAATGATGTATAAGCACTAGGTTATCGAAGCACTTTTCACTAGCAGTGACCTACAAGCATTCAAGTGCATTATTTGTAGCCCACTTTTCTCCAAGCAAAACACTCATGTTGGCCACAAGTGCTACCTCTATATGCTGGTGAATGCATCTGCAAGTGCATAGTGTCTTCTGTAGACATCCTCTATCCAGAGGTCTTTTGAGTGCATCCCAGGTTAGGTGCTTAGTATGGAAAGGGCAACATTTGTTTTGCTTACATGTACATACACCAGTCTACGCTGATCTGTACTTTCCAATGCCTATATTAACGGTGAATTTTATTTATAATAAAAACAAAGTTATTTATCACAGTAAAATGTATAATGTATTTTAAAATGGCATGATAATGTTATCACTGAAAATACAATGCCTTATATTACACCATTTATTGTTGTATTCCACTTGGTGTCTATTTGATAAATATGGTGTTATTTACACGTTGATACTGTGCAGCTACTGTCACTTTCTGAAATACCAGTGCTTGATGAATGTAGGCAATAAACATATTTTCAGAATGAACTGACCTATAAATGAATGGTTGCCACTTGTGGAACTCTAGACATGTTCCATGAACCAAAAACAATCCTGCCCCTTCACTGGTATGTTCAGGAAATACATGCCTTTGGACTATTCTTTATAATGTAAAATCAATCTCATAGTTTTTATCATGACAACCTCCTGTGGTTCAAATAGAGCATGAGCCATATCAGAGAAATTCATGTGAACTGGATAAAATTTAAAAGGAATAACTGTTTCTCTAACTGCAGTGGAATTTATGTATGAGCTTTTGTAGCAGAAGCAGATTTTTGGGGCTTGTTTAAGGCATGTAGATTTTATTGTAAACAGAATTTAGGTTTCTGTATTTTGAACAGCATAATGCTTCTGCTTTTTATCTGCCTGATGCAAAATGACTAAACAACTGACCGTTGGTACATTTGGCTACTCGTTACAATTCTGCAGTATGCTTTAAAAATTCAGTCATACAGCAGTCATATGTGTATAGAATATAAAATGGCAGCTTTATATTTGAGGTCAGTCTTGGATTTGACTTTCAATTTCACAGCACACAAAAATGGAAATAACCAAGCGTCCCTATAACCCATGATAAACAAACTAATTATAAATACATTTTCAAAATATTTATATAAATAAACTTCACTACCCTAAATAAGCAATAAAAGCAGAAAAAACTAAGACAGAATATCACTTTCTTAAATAAAGTAATTTGCACATTTATTTTTATACTTTAAGAAAGTAATTTCTGGGTTAATAGATTTAAATCATTTGCAAAGCCTTTCTTCTTTAAAATTAAATTGTCAAATGTCAGTCAGTGATAAGAAATCTTAAGGGGTTTGAAGAGCACTGTAAAATCTGGCAGCAAAATGAATGAACGAAATTGAGAAAGAGAAGCATAGCATTGGTCAAGAGCAATCATTTATCCATGCTAGGTAATTTTCAGTCAATCTCCTTATGTAAAATAAAATTTCCCTTGTGTTAATATAACCATGTGCTTTTAGTAACAAAGTTCCCATTTATAACATAAGTGACCTCTGTTACCATACACACTGCAATGGTTAATGGTGGTGCATAGAAAGAGAGTATAGGAATATCTAAATAAACCTGACAGGATGGTATTTCCAATTTCTACTTAATCAACACTTTGGATCTGCTGAGTTCCTACAGGAAGAATTCTATTAATTATTAATTACCAGTGTGACTGAGGTTTGCTGCTGTGTTTACAATCCCAGACAGCTTGTAGTATAGCCATTGCGTCTCAGAGGAATTGTAAGTTCTCTATATATTTATTGGCATGCACTCAAGGATTATAATTAGATAAAACTTGCTATTAAGCAAGCAGTTATTTTACTTATAGAATGTTTTTTTCTTTCTATGTTTATTTGACCAATTATGCTGCTTAATGAAATAAAATTAACACACTTGAAGGAATGCAAGCTATGCAAGGTGTCCAGAGATATATATTTTTTGTTTAGTTCTATTAACATAATTGCTCCAATCACCCACACATCACCCTTTACTACCCTTCTGCTACCTTTTTCCCAAAAATACATATATAAATACATATTTATATACATTATGACAGTTTAATACGTACACAGTACAGAAATGTATCTACATATGGGTATATTTCAAAGCACATATAAATAGTCTTTTATGCCGGATAAATACAGCCTATTTCTTTGTTGAATTGTGCTGGTTGGTCTATGCACAAATATATAGCTGGTGTTATACATTTGCTACACATGGGCCCCTATTTAATTGTCCAAATCGCAAATACTGGAACCTGTAATGAAGCCCGTAAATGTTACAGATACTTAATTGGCTACATTTTGCAACTTGCAATCTATTTCTGAGTTACAGGCTCAAAATCACTGTGGTGGTCAAAATTGTAAATCCGTCCTATCTCCTCCTTTGATGTTTCAAGGCCGCAAATGTTACCAGTGCTAAAGGCATAAGAGTGCCCAAGCAGCCATTAAAAAGACAGTAGAACAATACAAAAGCAGGAGTGTTCATCAGAATTAATTGCAAAACATTCTCCAATGAACAAATAACACAAAAAATATATTTCTGAAAATGTGTTGGATAGTAAATATGTATAATTATGTGATAATGATGGGACACTTCAAGCAAATGTTAAGGGTTATGTGCAACAGTATGCAAAATAATGGACTATGCTGAGCCATATGACCCCAGTCTTGGATCTAATGGTGCTGTTCCCCTGTGCATGAGAGTACTGGCTGTATGGTAACCTATATGTTGTTCCATGGCACTGTTCCATTAATATATAATTGTTTCAATGTATGCCGATTATTACATGTAGGTTGTTGTAATAATATGTGGATGTTTGGTATGAAACTACTGGTCTGTCCCTAAGGACACTAACAAGGTATAAGGATGGGGTCCTAGGGACAGGGGGAACCAGAGTGAAAGATACTGGACACAAGGGATTCACTGTGCACAGAAAGACATTGCCAGACATGAATATACCCATAGGAGATCAGAATAGAAGGACAGGGGCATAATGAAGATAAGCAGGTCATGTAAGCAAATAGGATAGATGATCTCCAGTATTGTCCTACTTGACGTACTACTGTAAGGTCAACAACCCAGAATGAGATAACTTCCCATGATGATTAGGTTACTGCACTACAATGGCAGATTACAGGCCTGACATCTATTAATGGACAGGTGCTCCACTTGGGTATATAGGAAGATGATTTCTGTACATATATATGATTGTGAAACCAAAACCATAATCATTGAAAACGCACAGAAATAGTGAAAACGGTATAAAAAAACATTATTATATACATAGAGCTCACATGTGGTCACTACACCACTGTAACCAGAATCTGATGAAGAAAAGGATCATCATGAATCTTTCCATTTAATAGAAGTAACCAGTAATGTGCATAGCACTTACATCTGGTCTTCATCTGCTCAATTAGACTGATGCATAAACTTCTGGACTATGTAATCCAATCCAGTTACACACATACAGTGTGTTCCCAAAACATAAATCTGAAAAAAGTGGTCCAAACCTAAAAAAGCCAGAGGAGGATAACAAACAAAAAAAACCTTCATTTACAGTACAGTGTTAAATACTGTAACTGTAACAATATAACAACTTACATGATCTTCATCTGCAAGCATTACTAACCATTAGTTGGATAACATGATATATCACTAGCCATGACCATTAATAATGATGCATCCATCTCACCATGAATGCTTAGCTGTGATCAAAGTCAGTGTTCCAGGAGCACTATCCCCTTCTCCATCTGATATAATTTAGCAACAATGATTTCACATTCATACGTTATACAGGTGTTAGCACATTTTAAAGGATACTCATGATATCATAAGTTCGGTAAAAATACCCATTAATACGGAGTGGACACAAAGGTCAGCAGCCATATTCAGTTTTACTTACTTCAGCCCCAAGGATCTGTTCTCATACTGATATTGAGTTCAGGATCACATGCTTCACTAGAGCATGTATTAATGCTGGCTTTGATTAACATGCCATTGTGAGATTTTGCAAGTCCACCGCCATAGTTGTATGTGTCTAAATTTAAGCTAGCAACAGTCTTGTCTTTTAAATCTGAATATATAATTTAATTAATATCGTGTGAGTCACACGTTTAGAGGGGCTGTCATTGAAGGAATGTCTATCTGAGAGCCACTGTGAATACACTCTGTAGCCAGGCTAGGTTACGTTAACATTTGGACTAATAGATTGTCACTGAGTGCTGTTGAGAAGGTCCAAACATATGTGCAGACCCTACATCCTCCTCCACCTTGCTACAAGGCCACAACCCCCCGTGGGTGGCTGCCTTCTCCCTAGTTGAGGGGGGGTTGCAGGGAGAAGCATCCCTCCTGGAGGCAGCGGCACTGGAGGTGGTGGAGCATTGCAGGAGGTGAGGAATGGCCAGTCTACGGTTGTGCAGGAGAGGCCTCTGGGGTAGAGGATGCCGTACTGTGAACCAGAGCACCCCAGGTAGCATAAATGTTCACCTGGATGAGCCCCAGAGCCTTCACGCGTGGCCGATCACAGGGCCATATAAATTCTTTAGAATTATTTAAACCTTTGAATATCCCAGATATGACTGGTAAGCAAGTTGTTAGTACCTTCTGACCACACATATAATAACTGATGAACCCCAAACAGTCCAGTGGGCTCTTATGTTCATAACAATGTGTTAATTATGTTGAATGATATATTGGTTTCTATTCATTCCTATCTGGTATCTTGTCTTGAACCTAGATGTTTCACTTAATCTCTACTATGAGTAGCTATCATGTGCTAGATTCTTTGGACCATGAGCTTGATTATTATTGGCTGATAACGTTATCTTAAATCTGGCTGCGGCCTGAATCTGCATAGTCTGTAGTGGGGACAACCATACATGGGCTTTCTCTTTTGGTTGATTACTCGTATTGTGCCCACTAATGACAGTGATTTGACAGCTTCATGTATTTAATGACGCATGAATGATCCATCTATCCCTTGTTAAATCTAGGGAGCTGACATGTCAGTGTCATTGTTGGTGAACAGTTACATGTGTTGTGTGTGTGATGTATATGTGGTGGCATGTTGGTGTATCTGATATTCACCTGACATGGAGGCTGGATCCTGTTGCGCCACCAGGCCTGGAGCTCCAGAAACGGGCACCTGGCTCAGCATCTCCTTGAGCACTCTCTCCCATTCCTTGTACTTCACAGTTACTTGGGGACCACCACTTAGTGCTGCGGCTCCAATGTCCTCCTTGACCATCATCCTCCTCACCTTTGCCCATACGCCATCAAAGACCTCACATCCCTTTTTGCAAAGCCCATTGCTGTGACTGCAGCCGCTACCTCCTTTCATGCCTGGGCCCTGGGCCAAGCCCCCACCCCTCCTAAAAGGATAGTGGGGCACTAATGTGTGGCATGGAGGAGGACCACCATCTCCTAGTGCATATAATTAGGGGCCCTGTGTCTGTTCTCAGAATCTTGCCCTCCTGACTGTGGACAGGGATTCTGCGTTCCCTCTGCTGACCCTGAAGCCGGCCCCTCCTCCACACTACCACCGCCCTAGGATCAGGCCCCTCCCCCTCTGACCCTAAGCTGGGAGTGCCTATAACTATGGGCAACTCTGTCACCCCTTAACATCTCAACAACTCTTCTTCCTTAATTTTTATTTTTCTCATAGCAAAATGTGAAAACAATATAAAAAGGAAATCTTAAACAAGGAAAGGTTAACTAAAAAAAAACCTTTTTATATTGTTGTATTTATTTGTATTTGAATAGGTGTTATACAGTGAGTACCACCTCTCCTGAAAAGCAATATTAATCTTTCCTAGTCAGCAACCTCCATATTAAGAATTGTTTAGTGTCAATCTGACAGTATAAGAAGTCTTTACATTTAACATGTCTGGTCTATTGATATCACACAGAAGCCACATTGCATAAATCTGACACTGAAGGTAGCCTCTACACTTTTTTGTTGTATTATATCACTATATTTAGGCAACGTTTTACTTCTAAGCAAGAGGAATCCTGTATACTAAGCTTATGACTAATTTTCGCTTGACAGCATGATTTTTTGCTATCCAAACTTAGACACTAAACAGCTTTTTGGAAAATATTCTTGAGGTTAATAAATATATTTTGTATATTTATGTAGTGAATATACAGTATAGTGAATAAGACATATCATCTCATTACATATTACTCAATAGTGTTATGTACAGAGAAATCACATAACAATTAATTATATATATGCAAACAGTATACAGGTGGACCCCAGGTTACAGACGACCTGACTTACAGATGACCCAAACTTAAGAACGGGCTACTAAGGCTTTTTGTATGAGTTTTTGTTCTGTTTGAATTAAAATAAAGAGCACAACAGTTTCTATATCTTATTATTACAGTGCAGTGTAATTATTATTATTATTATTATTATTATTATTACAGTATTACACTGTATTATTATTACCACATATGAGTCATTTCAGTGTTATTATTATTATTATTCAGGGATCCGAGTTACATACAAATCCAGTTTAAAGACATTCTCAGGAATGTATCTTGTCTTTAACCCAGGTATAATGTTCCCCCAAATTACCCAAAAATGTTACTCATACTTTTTTGCTTTGTGCTAGGAAAAGTTAAAACTGATAGAATCCACTCAACATACAGTTAGTTCTACAAATCGAAAGAGATAGTTGAAAATAATTTGTTTTCCTTACACCAAAAAATCAATATGAGTTTAATTACCTATCTTCTTCTAATAGGTTTAGAATTTAGTAAAATGCCTTTAGACATTTAGCATAGTAACATTTAAGCAAATCTCTCTTAAGATTGCTTTCAAATAGGCATAGTTTATCTGATCCGACTGGTGTTATTATAAATAGTAACCTAATGATCTACATTTTAATGATGATAATTTCGGGTTATCTTTACCTAGGTGAATTCCATGTAAAATGTTTTTACAGTACTACACTATTTTTAATATCTGAGCAGTTTACAAATATATGGTTTTCAATATCTTGGATCTCCTATTCAGCCTGTTTAAGAATCTCCTATTCAGCCTGTTTACCTGCGTCATTCAATCATTCAGTTTCACCTTTGTTCTCCTAAAGTACAAGAACAGATTTTTATCTGAGGTGCCTCTAAACAAAGATTTCTCAGGTTGCCCTCTTCACTCACAAACACACATCTATGTTCTTTTATAATAATATATTTATAAATTAGTCAAGAAAATGCTACATAAGAGCATTTTCCCTGCAAGCTTATTCCATAGAAAGCATACACTTGCATAACATAGGTTGTTGTGTTTCTGCAGGTTTAAAGTACTTGCTACATTGTTTGAGTTACATACCATGGCCTCCCTATTGATTATACTGTCCTCCAAAAGTAGTTAAATCATCCCTTCACATTCAACCCCAGTTGATTTCAAAGGATGTCTTTAGGCAATTGCGTCTTATTGTTAGCTCACTGCTTAAGGGCATTCTTTACTGGATACATTTTTATACCGAACTCATTATTACGGAAGAGGAGGAAAATACCTCCTTTCTTTAATTATGTTGACACCCATTAAATATATCACTATTTGCTTTATCTGTTAATCTGAAAATGTGTATGCCCTATGTGACTATGGGCCTTGTGTAAATCAGGAGGTGTAACCTGAGGCACAATCAGCTGCGGGAGCTTTTTTCCACTTGTTACACCTTGATGTTAATCTTTTGTTTCCCTACATTACGGCACTCAGCCCCTATCCGTAAATCCTTCATTTGCAGCAAGGGATTTTTGTGTAGGGCGTACCCAAACCAGGAGAAACTGCTCTAGGAGACGATAGTAATTGAGTCAGGATTATTATATTGAGCAAAACCAAGTGCTGTAACTGCGGCAAGGAACTGTAAGACATTTAAACTGTTAGACATTTAAATATAAACATTTATTATCTTTTGATTATTTTTATTTTAGGATATTATATATATATATATATATATATATATATATACAGTCAGGTCCATAAATATTGGGACATCGACACAATTCTAATCTTTTTGGCTCTATACACCACCACAATGGATTTGAAATGAAACAAACAACATGTGCTTTAACTGCAGACTTTCAGCTTTAATTTGAGGGTATTTACATCCAAGTCAGGTGAACGGTGTAGGAATTACAACAGTTTGTATATGTGCCTCCCACTTTTTAAGGGACCAAAAGTAATGGGGCAGATTAACAGTCATAAATCAAACGTTCACTTTTTAATACTTGGTTGCAAATCCTTTGCAGTCAATTACAGCCTGAAGTCTGGAACGCATAGACATCACCAGACGCTGGGTTTCATCCCTGGTGATGCTCTGCCAGACCTCTATTGCAACTGTCTTCAGTTCCTGTTTGTTCTTGGGGCATTTTCCCTTCAGTGTTTTCTTCAGCAAGTGAAATGCATGCTCAATTGGATTCAGGTCAGGTGATTGACTTGGCCATTACACAATATTCCACTTATTTCCCTTAAAAAACTCTTTGGTTGCTTTTGCAGTATGTTTCGGGTCATTGTCCATCTGCACTGTGAAGTGCCGTCCAATGAGTTCTGAAGCATTTGGCTGAATATGAGCAGATAATATTGACGGAAAAACTTCAGAATTCATCCTGCTGCTTTTGTCAGCAGTCACATTATCAATAAATACAAGAGAACCAGTACCATTGGCAACCAAACATGCCCACGCCATGACACTACCACCACCATGCTTCACTGATGAGGTGGTACACTTTGGATCATGAGCAGTTCCTTTCCTTCTCCATACTCTTCTCTTCCCATCACTCTGGTACAAGTTGATCTTAGTCTCATCTGTCCATAGGATGTTGTTCCAGAACTGTGAAGGCTTTTATAGATGTTGTTTGGCAAACTCTAATCTGGCCCTCCTGTTTTTGAGGCTCACCAATGATTTACATCTTGTGGTGAACCCTCTGTATTTACTCTGGTGAAGTCTTCTCTTGACTCCTGGAGAGTGTTCTTGATCTGGCCAACTGTTGTGAATGGTGTTTTCTTCACCAGGGAAAGAATTCTTCGGTCATCCATCACAGTTGTTTTCCGTGGTCTTCCGGGTCTTTTGGTGTTGCTGAGCTCACCAGTGCGTTCTTTCTTTTTAAGGATGTTCCAAACAGTTGATATGGCCACACCTAATGTTTTTGCTGTCTCTCTGATGGGTTTGTTTTGTTTTTTCAGCCTAATGATGGCTTGCTTCACTGATAGTGACAGCTCTTTGGATCTCATATTGAGAGTTAACAGCAACAAATGCAAATAGCACACTTGAAATGAACTCTGGACCTTTTATCTGCTCTTTGTAAATGGGATAATGAGGGAATAACACACACCTGGCCATGAAACAGCTGAGCAGCCAATTGTCCCATTACTTTTGGTCCCTTAAAAAGTGGGAGGCACATATACAAACTGTTGTAATTCCTACACCGTTCACCTGATATGGATGTAAATACCCTCAAATTAAAGCTGAAAGTCTGCAGTTACTGCACATCTTGTTCGTTTCATTTCAAATCCATTGTGGTGGTGTATAGAGCCAAAAAGATTATAATTTTGTCGATGTCCCAATATTTATGGACCTGACTGTATATAGCAATTGTATTTATAGCTTAAATATATAAAAACAAGTGTATTTTGTGTTGCTAAAAATCGATATGAATAGACAACTAGAAAATTAACAGGAATTAAATTGTAAGGCTGGCAATGTTGTTTGCCAATGTGAGGGTTTTGCTCCTCTGAGCAGCATGTTGGTTTTATTTTTAAAGTCCTGCGTGCCTTGCGTTGTTTGTGCGTGTTACTGTGTTCGCTGTCATGTATTTTCTAGGTCTCCCGTGCCTGGCGTTGTTCATGTAAGTGTTACTGTCTTTGGCATCGTGAATTTTCTAAGGTCTGTGTGCCTGGCATTGCAGAGCCTCATTTTCATCCTGTTTCAGAATTGTTACGTTTTTTTCAGCCGCCATTTCTTCCCTTGCTTAGTCGATTTTCAAGTTGCGAAAAGCTAAAAATATGGCTCCAATTCATTTGCAACTTAACTCCCAGGCTTCCTGGCTCTCCCCCTGTGCTGTGTGTGAGTGTGTTTTTAAAAAATCTTATTATTTTGGTTGTTGTTCGTCTGCTCGCCTCGCAGTGCAATAAGCGCCTTTGGCGCTCATTGCAGCCTAAGTCCCGCGTGCTTCAACTGTTCGCCTCGCAAATTACATAGTGAGAAATTACATAGAGTCCTCTACAAATAGTGTACTATAAATTATAGGTAACCATACTGTATGGCATAAAGTCACCTAGAGACATTTGGAATAAGAGGTGCCTCCACTATTGCTCATTTCAGTACCCATTTGTCCTCAAAATAGTAATAATACCATACCTTTTTCTAAGAATCTTTAACAGTGGCTATTTTTTTTCCCACTGCCTATATCAAGTTTAAAATAATGAAATCCAATGTGCCCTTTATTATTTTCTTTTTGTCTCACTTTGCTCCAGTAAGTCCTGGGAGGTTTGCTTCTGTCATCACAATTTACAGTTAAGCATACTTTCTTTTCTCTTAACATCTGTATTACCAGCATTTAAAAAAAATACTTCTGTTAAGGTGTCTATTTATTCTTCACTATTTGTCCTTAGTACTATATATTGGAAATATGCTGTATAGTAATTAATCATAATTCATAAAGCAAAACAGGTGCAAGGTCCAGTGCAAAGATGGGAAGTGTCAAGTGCTCATTATAAGAAACATGGGGGTCAACAGAGTTGGTCTATATGACTCTAGCCACACGTGTAGTCATTTTTTTTCAAGGAAGAAGGTTTGTGGAAGTTGTTTTAAAAAAAAAATTAATAGGCAAATAAATATATTTGAATACACATACAAAGGTATAATGATTATTAGTATAATTTCCACAGGTCCTGCTGTTGTGTAATGATGATACATTTTGATCAGAATATTCTGAATAATATAAATTAAACACTGCTTTATGTCTGCATTATGTTGCATTATGTCTGCAACCACTGTATCATAAATGGATTTAAAATACCATAAAGTGTCCTATGAGTAATGCTTCTTATGAATTTTTGTTGTCACTGTATCATATTTATATTTCATTGTAAGGATTTAATCGTTTTTCGTCTTTGCATTTAGTAGAAATATAGATTACTTAAAATACATGAAATATAGAGTTACATTAGAAAGATTAAATAAGATCTGACAAAATGGAGAATATTCACAGTAGACTCTCAGTTAACCAAAACTCAAGCAACCAGGAATCCTGTACTTTAAATAAAAATGTAATTTTACAGGGCTCATCAAATGCCAGGAGCCAGGTTGTCGTGCCACAAAATACTTACAGGCACCTAGTTTGCATCCACTGTATGTGTCTGTTATTCAGTTTTACCTGGAAGCAGACAAGCATGAGTGACTGAGCCAGTGCAGTTTTGGCCAAACATAACTGTGTGTAAGTGAGGAGTGAAAGCTGCTGCTGCTAGAACAGCCCTCACTGACAAATATACTTAGCAAAACATCCTGTGTGCAACAAATCAGGGCTTTACAGTGACTCTCAAGCAACCAGAAAACTACATTTATCCGTCATCTGCTAATCCCTGAGAGTCTACTGTAGTATTTTTGAAGTATATATTTAAAATATACTTGCTAATATTTTGTCACCTAAACTGTTGAGCATAAGCTCAGTTAGGAAACAGAGACAAAAAAAAGAACACCTTTTTATATGGCTAGTATTTATATAAAACATGTGTTCTTTTTGTTTTGTCTTTCTTTCCTAACTGAACTTATTCTCAACAGTCCAGATCACATATATAGTTGTGAGCGTACGAGTTGTTGCTAACGCTGCGGGCTCGCGTAGCGAGCCCGCAGCCCTCGCGAAGCGAGGGCCGCGGGCTCGCTACGCGAGCTGCGGCCCTCGCGTAGCGAGGGCCGCGGCTCGCGCAGCGAGCCCAGGCCCACGCCAAGCGAGGGCACTGCCCGAGGGTCTCAGTTGCTGGCATGGAGCGCCGTAGGCGCTCCATGCCAGCACCTGAGGACCTCGCAAAGCGAGGGCCGCAGTTGCTGGAATGGAGCGCCGAAGGCGCTCCTTGTCAGCAACTGCGACCCTCGCAAACTTCACGTCGCAACCCAAACAGTACGACACACACATTACGACACTCGCAAACAACATACGACACACGTTCACACACATTACGGACTCGCAACACTCGGACGCAACTCGCGAACATTACAAAATGTAAAACACAATACATACACACACCACATACATAAAAAACTTACCTACACCAAGAGGGAGCACCCAGCACCTCAAAAATACAACTTACACCTCGATTTTACTTCAAATAAAACAGTTTAGAGACTAAAAAAAAAACGAAGCGAGAGAAAAAATGGCCGCCGAACAAAACGAAAACGAGGCTACAGCACTCTAAACTCGCAAAACACCACAAGAAACTCGCAAAACACCACAAAACACCTACGGATATTCCGATACAAACGTATAACACACATTACTCGCCATTTGACGCCAATGCGGAAGTACACGACAACGGTTTGGGCTCGCGCACGCACAGTGTTACACTGCACACATTCAGCACGCTTACACAGCAGATCCACACCACTAATGCTGCAGCAACATCAAAACACATTCACAGCTCTTCCACACAATGCTTTAAAATAGGTAAAGTATATTCATTTATTAATGTATTATATATTTCATTATTACACACTAAACAGCATTAGCTACCTTACAATTTCATTGCCGTAATTTTTTGACGGGCAATTCGCTAGTAACAAAATATTAGTAAGTCAATATTGATTTTACCTTGGCTAATAATATCATAAAGTAGATCAAAATATGCAAATTTAATATTTTTTAAGCTATCCTGGAAGTTAAAATAAACTAAAATAACAATAAATTGCTCAAGAATAGTTCTAGTAATACCCACAATGCTAGTTGTATTATTCTGTATGGCTTTTTCATTATAAAAATGCAAAGAAAAGAAATGAGACGTCTTCAACTAATATAAGTCTTACCACCCATTGAAACTGATAAAGTTTACCCTCAATGTGTTAGTACTTAATAGAAAAAATTTAAATGTTCTACACTCTGTGACTCCAGCCAAAGTGAAAACCTACATGTACTAAATAAAGAGACAAAAGCTATGAATGTAACATTTACATTTACCACACTATGTTTTAAAAAGTGATTATTCAGGGTCTGGCAATTTTAGGAGTTTTGATGTCTTTCCTTGTATTCATTTGGGCACAATCATATCAGCAATCACATTTTTTAAACATACTCTTAAAGCTTTTGTTCCACAGCAATTGCCCAGTATGGTTGAAAGTAATTTTTCTTTCACCTATACAATTATGACTTTCTTAAATATCCAGTCAATTTACTGTGTTAGCAGCATACTGATTAAAGTTCAACAGCCTTATTAAATTGTGATTCGGCCAATTGAATAGGGCTCTATATAAGCACATAGCATATTTTTTTACAGAAGTTTTTAGTTATTGAAGACCTTTCTTTTGGATAGAAGTTCCCTAACTAAAAACTTCTGTAAAAAATATGCTATGTACTTATATAGAGCCCTATTCAATTGGCCAAATCACAATTTAATAAGATTGAATGTCTTTAAAGAAAATAAGATAATCAGTTTTTATTTGGATTCCTATTAAAAACAATCACCATTAAGTACTTTAATTTCTGGTTTGTGCCAAGTGACATAAAACTACTTCAGCAGCTCTTATTTAGCTAAAGACAGAATTGATTAATTAAGAAAGGTAATCTTTCCAGAACTGTACTACTGAATACAAACACAGACAGGCCATAAATAAAAAAAGGATAAGTAAAGGAACACGGTCAGTTCTCACTTGTCACTATATATTGAAGTGAATGTTTAGATCATTGTGATGTGTAATAAATTACCTTAATTTTATGCCAAAAGCCACTTCTGTAGCCAAACAAATTGTGTTTCTTATTTTGCAACAGAACTAACTGCTATAGTAGCATATAAATGTTATTATTATGGAGGAGTTCATAGCATACAAAAAATACTTATACCATATATATATGCCATTACCACCTTTTTTACTATTGTGATTTGAAGCTTATGGTTTGGATTTTTCAATTATTTGTAGTTTTATTAAGCTTTTTGTTTTGAACAAAATAGTTGTAACAAAAATCCTTTAAAAATGTATTTTATTTATGGACAAAAATTGTATAAAGATTACCAAAAATGTATTGTTATCTAAAAATAAATTGTATTAATGAAATAGAAGCGTTGCTTATGGAAGTCTGAGTACCTAAATGGTGTTAATAGAGATGAAGTAGTCAACAGAGCATTACTCCTTACTATCAAGTACTAATGTATTCTGTCAAAACACTTCAAATGAGTTACATTCAATCTGTGAGTTTTAGCAACCGGTTCACAATAAAATGTTACCTTGTTTTTCTCTAATATAAGATGTATGTTTAGAATAACATTTACGTATGTTTAGAACAACAGTACCCTCCAGAAATGTGCTACAGCTGCCCTGCCCCTAATTATGCAAAAAGGAAAGCACCAATTTAACACAACAAGATGGGCAGAAACCCATAAAGGTAAAATCATGAAGTTATAACTACTAGTATTACAATGTTTAAACTTTATAAATCAAGTTTAGGTATGCATCTGCTTTCATTTAATAAACACATATGTATATTTTAGTTAAGGGAAACAGATTCTTGAGTTCACTCAGAGATAATTATTTGACCCAAGTTACACAAGAGCCCACTAAAAATGAGGTTATCTTGAATTTAGTCATCACAAATAATATTGATATAATATCAAATATCGAAATAGGTGAACCCTTGGGTAATAGTGATCACAACACAGTCTTGCTTGATATTGAATTTAAAAAACAAAGTTGTAAGTAACCACTAAAAACTTTTAGACTTATTTGCAAAGACGAGTAGGACTAATCCTAAAATATTTTTTAAATATATTAATGGGAAAAAGGTCATGAAGGAAGCTATAGGAACATTGCAATCTGAAACCAACTGATTAATAGTGACCAGGAAAAGGAAGATGAGCTAAATACTCTTTTCTTCGGTATGCACAAGGGAGGTACCCCTGCAAAAAAATGGGGCTACACTACCTTTACTAAATAATTGGTTAATGTAGAAAGAAATCCAAAAGAGGATGGAAAAAATAAATATTAATAAAGCCCTGGGTCCTGATGGAATACATCCAAGGGTACTGAGTGAACTGGGTTCTGTAATAGCTAAACCATAATATCTAGTTTTTCAAGACTCACCACAGGGTCACTACCAGATGACTGGAGAAAAGCAGATTTGATACCTATATTTAAGAAGAGAGCAAGAGCAAATCCTGAAAATTATAGACCTGGAAGCTTTATATCTGTATTCAGGAAGCTTTTAGAAGGGTTAATAAGAGATAGTATACAAGAATATGTCTATTTAAATAGGATTATAAGTAAGAGTCAACATGGATTTATGAGGGATAGGTCATGTCAAACAAATTGAATTAGTTTCTATGAGGAAGTTAGTAGGAACTTGGAGCAGGCCAACACAGTGGATGTAATGTTTTTGGATTTTGAAAAGGCATTTGATACTGTGCCACATGGAAGACTATTGTGTAAACTAATGGATACATACATGAATTGCAGTAAATATCTGCTCATGGATTGAGAGCTGGCTAAAAGACAGGAAGCAAAGTGTTGTGGTAAATGGAACATACTCTGATTGGACTAATGTGGTAAGTGGGGTTCCTCAGGGTTCAGTATTAGGTGCTCTCCTTTTTAACATATCTTTTAATGACTTAGAAACAGGATTGGAAAGTATTGTCTCCATTTTTCCTGATGACACTGAGTTGTGCAAGGTAATTAAATCAGAAACTGATGTACTTTCCCTCCATAGGGATTTGCATAAATTAGAGGAATGGGCAACTATATGGCAGATGAGATTTAATACAAATAAATGTAAAGTTATGCATCTGGGAAGGAAAAATAGCCATGCAATTTATAATCTTAATGGAGCAATGCAACGTATAGACTGGGATAAACTTACCGGTAAAAATACTGGAAAAAAAAGGGAACACATTAAAATCATTACTAAATATACATACACATTGGCATATACCATGTGAAAATAAAAGGCATAGGAGTAAACCACAGTAAATCTAGGGGTATCAGATATTGAAAGGGATTTGGGAGTGCTTGTGAATGACTACCTAGTTAGCAGTGCTCAATGCCAAGCAGCATATGCAAAGGCAAGTCAAATATTAGCATGTATTAGGAAGGCTATAGAAGCAAAGGAAGCAGCTATAAATCTGCCACATTTGGAATATGGAGTACAATTTTGGTCACCACTTCATAAAAAGGACATTTTAGAGCTGGAAAAAGTACAGAGAAGGAAAACTAATAAGGGGAATGAAAGGACTAAGCCATGAAGCAAGACTAACCAAATTAAACTTATTTTCTCTAGAAAATATATAAATATATCCTGGGTCAATATAGGGATTTGTCAAGTGTACTTTTTGTACCAAGAGGTTTTCAACTGACAAGAGGACATCCCTTGAGGTTAGAAGAAACAAGATTCCACCTTAAAGAAATGGATTCTTTACAATAGTTTTTTTTTCTGTTTGCCTCCCTCTGGACAAATTCATAATTAATAATTAATTAATAATTAATTAATTAATTATTAATTAATAATTAGCAATTGACAATTATTACTGGGTAATAAATAATCAAAATATTATAGTGTTCAGAAGAGATCTAAAAATGTTGAACTTACATTGTTACATAGTTACATAGTATTTAAGGTTGAAAAAAGACTTTCAGTCCATCAAGTTCAAACTTTTAGGATCTCCTCTGATGTGCAATATGCAGATTAAATATTAATTAATTAGTTGTTAATTAATTATTAATCAATTATTTAATTATTTATTTTTAATTATTAATTAATCCAGAGGAAGGCAAACAATAAAAAAAAAAACAAGTGAGACTTAGCCAATCGTCTCAAAGGAAAAAGAAAATTAATTCCTTCCTGCCCCCAGACACTGGCGATCGGATTTCTCCCTGGATCAATAACTTGATGGACCGAACGTCTTTATTCAGCCTCAATTACCGTATTGGTCCGAATATAAGCCATACCTTTTTTCCGTTTTTTTAGTTTGCGAGTTATGGGTGTGACTTATATTCGCGAACGTAAAATTACTGCCGATTTGCGCGATTGCGAGTTAAGGGTGCCGATTCGCGTGCTTGAGACTGCGGTATTGTAGCAATTGAATAGCGATTTACGGTTTTAGTGATTCTAACATCCTGTAAGGCCTCTAACCTGCAAAAAAAGCTACAGTACTAATTAGAAAGCCTGTTTCTTGCAATGGCTGATCACTTGGAGAGAGTCTTTTTCTCTACAATTTTAAGGGTGCGGCTTATATTAGAGTACTATCTTTTAAAAAAAAATTACCCTTGAATTTTACAGGTGCAGTTTATATGCATGTGCGGCTTATATTCAGACCAATACAGTACTATGTAACCATGTAACTATGTAGTATCAAATGTGAATAATGCACATGCATGAAACAGCAACATATTTCATAGAATATATTGTATTAGCAGACAAACTAAACTAATTTGTGTAGCTTTTGGAAATGTTGGAATTGAGTACTGCACTTTTTTTATAAAGGGAAAAATCAGGCCGATGAATTTTCTGGCTTATGATGGTGAGATAATCTAAAGTAATGCAAAGCAAACATGGATTCATAATTGTCAGATTAAGAGATGGAGGCATAAGCAATAAAATTTTTCAGAATTTTTTCATCGCCTACTCCATAAAAGAAAATTAGTTGCAACCTGTAAATCCTTAAAGGCACTGTCACCCCATAATTAATTTTTTTTTAGGTTATTTTCTCCCTGTATCTCTCTGGGCCCCAAGAAGTTCCACAACCTTATGTTTGTTCCTAACCAGCATCCTGATGGAAATTTATTGGTGATTTAGTGCTGAAATGCAACTCCTCCCCTCCCAGAGTGTCTGGCTGGGACAGGGAATCCTGAATTGTGTCACATACAGGTGATTCCCTGCCTTGTAGAGAAGACACAGAGCAGGGGAAGGTTTGCATTTCAGCACTGAACCACCAATGAATTGCCACCAGGTAAGGAACAAACGTGAGGGGGGAGATGGAGCATTTGGGGAGTCCGAAGGGTACAGGGGGAGCATGAGGGGTAAAGGGCAAGCCCAAGGAGTGCAAGGGGGTCTGCTAACACACTACTTGTCACCATGGAAGTAGAGTCGAAATATAGCAACATCCCACACAAATATGGCACTGAGGCATGCTTTAAGTTTCTTTCGAAACACATGCAAAATCATAAATATAACCCTGATGTTATTGCTAAATTTCAAGATCCCCCTGACCACCCTTTGGGCTCAGTAATTTTATAGTATGTTTTATAGTTATGTAATATGTAATGTTATTTTGATTACCCTATGTATGTTAATTAATGTATGTTATGTTGCATGTTTGGTCCATGAACAGTTAAATAAGAAGTTAGGCTTCAGACTTCATAAAATGAGGGGTTCAGATATCACAGTCTCTGAATAGGTGAACATGCATATGGTACAATATATCTAGTAGAATATATATATATATATATATATATATATACTGTATATACAGTATATACAACACATATATTATGATTTTTAAAGAATATAAAAGCTATCACTGTCTTACTGTATTGGATGTTATGATGCCTTGCATATGAAGCATTGTTAATGACTGTAATAGCAATTTATACAAAACCCAGAAGACTCACAGACTGTTACAGAATGTTATCAGTTCAAGTTTAAAAATTCACCCATTGAACCTGTTATGAAGTTTCCACAGCAATAAAAGCAGTTCCTGATTTTGTTTTATAATGCTGAGACTGTTGTCATATTACTAAATACTGTATCTGAGTAAGGGCATTTTAGAGGTATCAGCTGTCTTGGTGAAATGATCAAAGGAGCTGCTCCTAAATAATGAACTATGCTTAGTAGAAGGAGGTCTGGAGGAAGGGGTAAGCACATTACTGGTGACCCCGACTCCAGGACCTGGGCCTAGGCTGCTTGCAACAGAGGAGGAGGAAGTGTTCAGATTGTACGAAAGATGGATATAGGTAATGCCTGCAGATTTAACCAAGGATCAGAAGAGGGACCTCCGGACACAGATCATACAGGGGGTACAAGAGAAGTGGAATAATAATAAATAATAATAGAGGGGTAAGCAACGACCCTGTCTCAGCTCCTGTGGAGGGGAAATGCTTTTTGCCCGTAGAGACAGAGAATTTTATGGTGACTGTAAAAGACTGTTAAGGAATGGGCCTTCTAAACAAATGGATGGCGTTCCTGGGACTATGGCCAGGTCACAAGGTAATGGAATGGCTGGAAGAATTGGTATGTGAGGTGGTCACCCTGGAAGAGCAATATGCCTATTGGGGAAGACCTGTTGGGATACCTCGTGGGGGGCCATGTTTTTCACTGGGTCTGGAAGCGGCACTTTGGGACATTGTATATGGGGATCCAGTTTGTGGCTTGGGGACAGAGAAAAGACAACTGTGTTTGTTTTCCAAGTGCTGTCAAATGCTGGGACTAGAGACATGCTCCCAGGCAGCTAGCTTGAGGTGGTTTATGTAGACTTGCTGGATGAAGCATCCCTGGATGAGTTGTGGCCACCTGGTTGGGAGGGGTCATGCCAGTCAGGCATGGAACAGAGCCACCTAGCAAAGACTACAGGAACCCAGTTAAAGGCTGGGTCAGAAGAGAAAGGTATGAACAGTTAGGAGAATTCTGACTGCAGGGATTTTAAAGAGAACAGGGACTCCTTCATGCAATGGGTTGACTTGGAAGAGGAAGAACTGGTCCCTAGCTTTAGGGGGCTGAGCCTCGCCCAGCCAGAGGCATGGGGACGGGGCCTAACCACAGCAGTGCCAGGCCCAGGGGTCGACCTCTGCTCCTGGAGTCAGGAAAGAACCAAATGAGCACTGGGCCCTAACAATGGACTGTAAACATAGTGGGGAGGTTCCTTGGATGACCATTGCCCAGAGGCCAGCCACCGACAGTGGAGCAGAAACAGCAAACAGTCCTGCTCATCAGCCTGCACAAGGGGCAGTATCAGCTGCTTCTCAAGGGTTGCCTGTATCTATACACCATGCAGTCCCAGATGGAGAGAGCCAGGAAGTTCTACCTCAGTATCCCGAGACCAAAGAGCCAGATGGAGGTGAGAGCTGTACCCAGACAGTAGTTCCAGAGAAAGAAGGCTGAGAGACAGTGAGCTCAGCACTGCCACAAGGAGTGGAGTCCCCAGACAAGGCCATCAGGAGGAGTACAGACTAGCAGATGCGGCGGATACAGTCCTCAGTGGAGCTATTGTTTTATTGAGTACCCCAGAAGAATATTTCTCCTAAAGGAGGGGGAAAAAGGGGACAGTGGTCCTAGCTGTTGGGGGGGGGGGGGGGTGATAAACCCTGATGAACAGACACTTGAACTGGCTATCCCCCTTAAACCACTTGAATTGGGTAAGCCAGAATGCCCAACAGGTCACCTGGGACTCAAACACTTGATAGTGGAAGGAGCAGACATGGAGAGAGGAAGGATGTTGGCCACTTGTGTCCCTTGGGCCCATGGACTGTTGTATATACCACCAGTCAGCTGTTTGTACTGGCTTGGCTGGGGAGGGTGGGGCCCCAGTATTACCCCAGATTTCACCACTGGATGGGCCAGTTTTCCTGGATTGCCACAGAGGGTACCACAGGGTGTGGTTTGTCACCTGGCCTCCCTGCATTGACTCCGCTGCAGAGGCCCAGAGACACTGTTTGTGTGCCTCTATCACTGGAAAGGAGGGGCCACTGGCCAGGATCATTGGCAAGGGCGAAGTTGGAGTCTTTTATTTTACCAAGAATACCTAGTACCATCCCAGAATAAGCAGGTCAGGAGGTCTCCATTGTCTGGAAGGAAAGAGTTTGGCTGAGGAAGGAAACTCCCAGGTTTTTGCTGGACCTACTAATCTGGATGTACTGTTTCCCCTGGACCGCCTTGAAGGGTCCTCCAGGCTAGTGGTATTATATGTTTCCCCAGGATCTTGGGAAGGTCACTACACCAGTGGGAAGGAGGGAGAATTCACCCAGGACAGGAGGAGGCAGGGTGCCCAGAGAGCCACAGAGTTTATCACTTGGATTGATTTTTACTATGGGTTTGGGGAGGTAGAGTAACCTGGCAATCCCCCAGTGCCACAGAAAGGGGGGGGGGGGTAGGACTATGGATGCTTCCTGCACTTCCTAGACTTATCACTACCAGCTGGGACCGGGTTCTTGGCCCCCGGAGACTGTTGGGCCTGCGTCATGGCTTAAACCTCAGAGGAGGACAAGTGGCGGCCGTGGAGCAGGAAAGCTATCCGGCAGGATATCTTCCCAGTCTCCACTAGAAAGTAGTTGTCATACCCAGGGCCTGACTGGACTATTTTACACTATGGCCTGGGCCGGGACTGGCAAGAAGTTACTCTGTTTATTATTACAGTTATGTATTATTGTAATACTTATGGTTGAAATTACATATCAATTGTATGTATTTTGATTATGTTACAGTGTGGTTATCTGGTGATGACTCAGACAGTCCCACCTAAATAAACAAACACAGGGGGGTCTTGGGCAGATAAAACAGATAGTCTGAATGTTTACAGCAAATGGTTATAGTTAATATAATCACAAGGATAATTTAAAGGGCCTGATCTCATCAGATGTACAGGGTTTCCAAGTAAGCAGGGGCAGCTTATTGTTAATTGGCCCCTCTTCTATGTACCTAAGGATGGGGCTTACTGTGATTGACCAGCCTGTGTGCCAGAAAATTGTATAAAATGTGACAATAATAAAGATAGGACAGTTGTGTCCGGATTTACATAAACAGGGTGTAAGTGTCATTCTGTGCATTAATCCTAATTCTAAGGGATTATATGGTGTTCCTGACATCCTGTTCTGGGGAAGCAAGCTCCTGGGCGTGGTACTGGTGTTTGGTCCATCTTCTGCTATCAGATGTGTAAAAGGACTACATGATTCTGCTGGATAGGTTTAAACCAGGTTCTTACCAAGTCCAATTGAAGTAGCAGATTGTGACATATATAAAGTAAGAAACCTTACAATATTTTGTGCTTTACACCAGCTATATTGCTAAGCCAAAAAAATAGAATCAACCTTTATTATTACTAAGTAAACATCACATAAAAGGTCTTAATAGTAATGTAATATCAGATTTGTGAACCACTCCAAGTAACAGGGCACAGGAAATACAACAAACTCCTTATAATACATAGATAGTAGCCATAATGACAAGCCCCAATATTACCATCTAGCATTGCCAAAGTAAAATTATATGGGGGACATACTGCTAAGATAATAATATACTGAATACAGACACTTTTTGAGGAAATGGTTTGTAGGAAATACCTGTAGTATACTGTACTGAAAAAATTCTCTGTGTATTGGGTTTAGCAGATTTTTTTTCTGCACCAGGGCCTGCCATTCATTAGCTCCGCCAGTGTTTCAAGGGAATCTAAAGTAACTGACATTCTTTTAATTAATATTGGAGAAAATTGGTCCAATTATAAGGGTGGTCTCACTGTATTGCCCATATAAATATCAGTTTTACAAACTTGGGAGCCCAACTTCACAATGAAATGGGTCCAGTAAAATTCAAGATGCCAGGACATTGGTTACACTAACACACAATTGCCTGATTTTCAATATTCTCATTAAAATGCACAGTGACTAATACTAATAATCACCTACATGTTATTGTCTTTAAAACTATTTTCTGTATCTGCTTTGATTGGTGACAATAAAATTTATTAAAAATGTATTACAAATGTATAAAAAAATATGTTCATGTTTTATTTACTGTGAAAATATCATATTAAAATAGTTCTCCTTGTATACAGTGTGTTGATGGAAACTGATTAAATCGTATCTTAATTTACAACTTTTTTATTAATATATGGAGAGATACAAAATCCTATGAAACCTAAAATGACCAGAATCAAATAGAAAAATATTTTAGATACTTTTACTTTAAGGGCTTCAGTATTTTTAAATGAAGGAGACATAAAGAGGGATCACAAATGGACAAAAAGTAGTATTAAAAAAAGGTGTGCGATGTAGAAGAGGTTCAAGGTAAATCAGTAATTGCATATTTTCACTAGCAAAGAATGTACAAAAGTGCTGTACTTGATGTTTATAAACACAAAAATATGGGAAAAATATTAAGTTACTGAACCCTTGGTTAACTGTAGTCATATTAGAACCTGAGAAGTAAAGTTTTGCCATTTCAGTGGAGCAGTATATTGTTATGTACTCTATGTATATTTAATATTCATCTGTTATTCTTATTCTGCCTTGTTGATCTGCAAATATACTCACATTTGGTTTTATTATTGACCTGTGGACTACAGTTCAGTAATAACCTGCAGTACTGTTGAGTTTAGTTATAGAGAGTTCAGATAGAATACAAGGACTATGGGGGATGTAAGAAAATTGCAAGAGAGAATGAGAGAATGCTACAAAAATATATCGGCAGTATGTGTTTTTAGCGAAGACAGTACACTTTAAGTAGATATTGAAACTTCTTTAACAAAAGAACACACATATTCACAGACTACATTTAGCTCATGGTAGTCAAGGCATATGGAGGTAAATATGTTGTTTCATGCTTTTGAATAGTCCAAAATGGGGTAGCTATGGCATATATTCGGCTATTGGCTTCTATAATGTTTATTTGGCTTTGCTTCTAACCCTTTGTCTCATTTCTATATTTCAACAATCTATTTATGTGCAATAAACCATGTTACCTTAAGGTGTCTTAAGGCTCTTCCATTTCCCTTTACTGATGTGCTGGAGTTGGGTGGTGACTGTAATATAATTAGGGGTCTACAGGTCTTCTTATGTAAGACAGGGGTTTTGGGATCCTGATGCAATGGGATGGGGGGGCACTAAATGTAAAAATATGCTTACATTTAAAAAATCAACGTGTCTATCCTAGCTTTATGTGGTAACAATCATCTCAATAACTAAGAAAGAATTGTGTTGTGTCCAACTCTCTGTGACCTCATGGACCTTAACACAATCCACTTGGCATTCATGGCAGAGATACTGCAGTGGGTTGCCAGTTCCTTCTCCACAGCATACAGCTGCCTGGTATTCATAGGTGGTCTCCCATCCAAGTATTGACCAGGTCTAACCCTGATTGGATTCAGGGTGGTGTGACCTCTTGCTTTCCTGACTGGAATCAAACTCACCAGATCCTAACCACTGGATCACCAGTGAATTGTTCCCCTGTTAAATATTGTGTGCAATGGGCTAAAGGGGAAAGAACATGACATAATCCTCCACCTTTTCCTTTATGGAAAACCCTCCAGTACATTTACCACTCAGGAAGTCAGTATGGGAGTTTAGTCAGCTCCCAGACCCACTCGTTGTGAATAGGGCCCTTGCCAATCCAAGGGCATAATGGTCACTAACTAGGTTCTTCTTGATTAGGGAACACTTACTGAGGCTAAAGTAGCTAGTGTCAAGTGATATGAAATCTCCCCACACAAACGACAGGCATAGTACAGAAGTTAATGGCAGGGTATTTTATGTGACCATAGATAAAGTAGTTAAGAATAAGAACACATTACTTTTTTTTTTTAAGTATGTGTTTTAATTGGAGTAATGTGACCTAGTGATAGTAGCCAGAGCATATTGGTTTGAATACATTTATGTCTGCATTAATCAAAAATATATTTTTTTAGGTACACCTGTAAGTCAGCAACACTATTCACAATGAAATAAACATAGCTCTATTGCAACATCTAAATTTTGGAACTGTAAAATTCTAAATTAATACATCTCCACATATAATAGACATAAATGAATATGTTGTAAAGTAGTTAGTTTGTTTTTTGCCTTTTTGTGTATCCATGTGTGCACTTGTAACCTCCCACCATTTCCATTACAGCCTTTTTTAACCTGTGCATATGGATATTTACACATGTTTTAATCTTTGAGCAAACTCTAAGATTTGCTCAGCAGGATCTTAAATGTGTTTTACTCCTGAAGCAGGAGTCATGGACTGCAATTTACAAAAGAAATTCTGTTTTTGGTACATACAGATTCTGATTGATAAAAATATGTTTTTACTTGAAGCACCACATCCCAAACTTACAAGTTATTTCAGGTTCTTCCAAACTGAGCTTGTTAAGTTATAAAATATATGTAATATGAATAGACTGCAGACATAAATGTACAGTTTAATTTGTTCACTTTAATGCAGAAATATTTTTTTTTATTAAAGCGTTTAATTCAAGTGGCGGAGCTGCCATTATATGCAACATTTGAATCTTAAATCGTGGGAACACATTGATGCACATATGAGATTTTTACGCTGCTATCCCTTTCCCCATTTTCTCTCCAGAATCCCACGTTTCCAATTTCTTGGTCATCCAAGACTACATTGAAAGCATCGACCTTCCTTGCACACAAAAAATACTTTTAGCAGAAGCATGATGCCCCAAGTTATTACCCTCCCAATTCCTCCTAGACAATGTTCTGTTTTTTTTTTTTTTTACTTCAGTGTCTGTGTAAGGGAGCGTTAAAGCAAAATAATAGGAAAAACATAATTTGAGTTGGTTTGCAGTTATAAACGTTGACCTGTTTGTTCCTACAAGAACTATACCTGAACCGCACTTGCTTTATGAAATTCTTTTCTTTGTTCTGTCATTCTCCCAGCTTTTTTCCAAGGGGAGTCAAGGGACTGAAGCTCAGTAGCAAGATCGAGGCCACAACTCTTCCATTGTAAGTTCTGAGGAGCAGGGATCTCAGCTCTATTTGTATGAGCATATTTTTTACGGAACTCTTCTATATTGCAATGTGAAAGTTTTAAAAAGAGTAACAGTAAAAATAATACAAAGTTAAAGATACCCATAAAAATAGAAGATAGAAAAACTGAAATCTAAAAAGTTGATAATTGTTATTTGAAGGTAACACTAGTAGCATAAACTTATATTTCCACTACAACGGTTCATATACAAGTCAATGACCTTGTAACAAACCCTGTAATGTCAACGTTTTATTTGGAATTTCTGCAAAAATTTACATTAAGGATGGAAGTCACATAATTAGATAGCCTGGGACATGATGTCCTTCATTTGTCAAAGTATAGTTCATGTAGAAAAACATAGGGCCCTATTTTTTTTCTTTAAATGTTTAGATATATTCTATTGACACCTTTTTAAGCAGGATTTCTGGTAGCATGATCATATGATATGGCAATATTTAAGCAAATCTGTAATTTACTTCTTAAACATAGTCAATAGTAAAGGATACCATCATCATGATGTTACAGCATCTGTTCTAGTCCATGTGGGTTTCATGATATTTATTAATCCTTTGAGTCCTAGGATCAATATTGCTTAGAAATAACAGTTAAAAATAATAATGTTTTATTGTAGACTGTTCTGCAAGTAATTTTAATGTGTTTCCATGCCTTCCCATGATTTTAAAGCACATTATTGGGTGTGTAATTGTTGCTACAGCTATAATAGGTGCTTGAAAAAAGCGAGTTGTGAGTTTGCAAGTCCTAATTAGCATATTTTTGACAGAAACGTGATACTTTTTCTAGCTGCAGGTCAGACTTTATTTGCGGGCTAGACCTACAGGTCTAATAGAATATCCATTGTATGTAACTTTAATTATTTTGCGCTCTTAATGTTCGAGCTGTTCTAAAACCAATGGAGATGTAAGCCTGAATTTGGGTCTTTGGCTGCCCCATAGTGATTGTGGGTGGGTAACTTGTAATCAGAATGTGAGTAGCTAATATAATTTGTGGCAATTTTAAGTGTGTATAAATTTACAATCTGGCCAAAAGAATAGGGCCCATTGTGTTTTATCATTTATTCATATCCGGCTCTCTATGACCCTATGGACTGCAGCACGCCAGGCAAATCTTGTGTCTAGTTGTGCTTATCCTACGTGTATACTTAAGCCAGGCTCCAAGAACATATTAGAGCTAGAGAGCTAAGGGTCATCCTCCTGGTATGAGTCAGTAAGATTTCTGAGATTCTTTTTTTGTGGAAGCAATGTGATAAAAGGAGGCAAGAGACAAATATAGAGGTGAAAGGAATAAACAAAATGTAATGTAGATAGGACAAAGAAGAAAGAGTTTGGAAGGAGGATGGAAATGTGGTAGAATACCTCTGCTGATGTCTTTTGACTTCCTCTCACCTAGGACCCAACCTTCTTGATCTGTTGGTAAACCCAGCACTGGGCACATATAATATCAAGTATATTTTAATAGTATGAAATGCCACTTTATTTCCCTTTACTTTTCTTTTCTTGTTTTCTCATTGTGCAGTTCTCTCTTCTAGTTCCAAAACATAATTGTGAAATGTTATATAAAGTTTTCCGAAGCTTTACAGACAATATTTAAATTGTATACAATGACAATCCATATTTTGATTTTGTACTTTTCTTGCTGGATTAAGTAAACAACTTCTGATTTATGCCGAGTTGCCTGTCACACTGTGATGTGATGTTGTTGTTATTGTTGAGTTATATCCAACTCTCAGTAACCCTATGGACCTCAGCATGCCAGTATCATAATGCAAAAAAATAAATGTAGAGTTAGTTTTAATTGATCTATAGTTAATCATTTATAGTACTTTCAATGACTTCAAAGGATTCCGACTGTTCTGTATAGCTTACAATTAAATTGTAAAGGAATCTTTACACTTAGAAAACATGTAAAAAAGAATAACATAGCCAGAAACATCTCACTTTATTACATTGCCCATTGATTTTATGAATCTTTTTATATTATGAATGTACTTGTGCTTTTGAGCACATAGCAATAATAGACTCTTAATATGTGTTCTTTTGTATAGTGCGGGCATTTTCGTGGTTCTGAAATCTGTTTACATTGTCACTAGCTTAAGATTTTGTTTTAGTGTTACCTACAGTAATTATTTGTGTAAGGTAACGATGAGCAATTGATGAGCAATTTATTTCATTTGATGCCCAGGACATGCGGCCATGAATGCTTTCTTGGAACTCTTTTCAAGGTGGATATCAATCACTTGTTGGGAACCACTGGTGCTGTGGAATCTACAATTTTACTTTTCAGTGATATACTTCCTGGGGTGAGAGGAGACTTAGAATGCACAAGAAGTGTGTCTCTATGCAATAGGAACATGGCATCTACAACTCCCATTACATTTTAGAATTACATGCTCATTAGTACTTGCTGTTATAGAAGGTTGAAGAAGCAGACTCAGTAACGAAAATGTTAGTCTTCTGTAAAGAATAACTGAATAGAAAAGTGGAAAAATAGTACTTTTTTGTTTAAAGGCAGATTTAAGTGCATCTGATAGAGGGCAATCAGTAGTGTATGAAAACCTTTTTGTGCATGACAAATACCAAAATAAACATTTAAATACTTACCTTGAAGTTAGCAAAATGTCTTGTAATTTCTGACAGTTGAAAACTAGGGTTAACGCCCTCTCCAAACCCAGGCTAAAATAGCATAAAATTCCCAAAAAATGTGACCAATCAGGAGGAAGCCAAGGCTGAATTTTTTTTTATCACAACATGGGGTTGCTGTCTGTGTTGCAAAGCAACATGGGATATGTAGTCTGGCACATGTTAGAAAGTTCTATGTGTTTTCATATAAGAGTTTATCTGTGCAGCACATTCACACTAGATTACAACCCTGCAGGTTGTCTGTTCCCTGCATCAACTGCTGCTGGCGTTTTTTTCTCTCTTTCTTTCATTTTTGTCCCTGTCTCCTTGTGGAAAATCTCAGCTGTGACCGCACCAACCATGTGACTGGCAGCACTTCCTTTGGAGGTCACAACCTGTACCTAGCTGTTCTGCAGCCAGGTACACTGTTATTAAAGCTTTCTAGGGGAGTGCAAATCCAGATAGCAGTAGCCAGCATATAAATATGTAAGTATATTCAACTTTTCAATATAATACCTTTTTTTCCCAAGTAATCAGTGGTTGTTTTTTTTTGTTTTTCTTAACATTTGAAACCCAGGAAGCTTCTAAATACAGTGCATACGTTTTTAGCTTGCAGAAAAAAATATTGTAAATACTGTAGTTTCCTGAGATGTAAAACCACCCATGCCTTCAAGGCATACATCAAATAATGCATGTCTTCTATTAGAAACAAATCAATGGTCAACTAGTGTAGGACCTTAGCATATATGCATTAGACCTTGAATTTCTAATTGAATGCATTGTGTGTATACACATCTAATATTAGTTTTCATTCAAATTGGCAATCCACAGAGAAGTGCTGATGAGCATCCTTGATTCTCACAGAATTATTGATAGGGAATATAGTCACTGCAGAGATAAAGCTTGTACTTGGTGGGTTTCTTCACAGTCTTGTTAACTCTCTTTACTGCCCAACAACTGTGCTGGTTTTGCTTGCAATCCATCAACATTTAGTAGTCAGCCTTCTGTTCTCATCATAAATGTTTCATAAAATACTTGACCTATTCCTTGCAATTCACACCATCCAGATCTTATATTTACTTATTGAAGAGAAGATACAAAAACACGACATGAAAAAGTTTAAGACAAGCATACATTAATAAGCTAAGATGGGCATAGCTTTATTTACTATGTGAGCTTCAAGCTTTATATATATATAGTACTAGCCTTTTTTGATGAAATACCTAATATTAATATATAAATCTGAACTAATATTTTTATTTGCTTCCTCTATTTTAGAAATGCTAATTTACACTTTCATATTGGGATCCTGTATTGCCCACTGCAGCACAGCATATTCAGAAAAATAGAAACATAAGATGAATGGCCCTTTAGATAAGTGAGGGCTGCACTATGCTGGCAGTATTTAAACTTCTCTAGCATTTTGTTCAAAATATTTGACTTATTTGCTTAGTTTTCGCTTATTAGCAAACTATGGAAACATAGGAAAGACATTCAGCAAATGGTTGCAGAATTAGCCTTAACACCATGTGACTTAAAGGACAAATCTATCTACAGTAATTATATCATTTCTATAGACATTTTCCTCTTTCATGAAAGGCCATTCTTCTTCTAGACAATTTGTCAAAGGCTTACGTTTTGACCTTAATGATAGGGCAGTTTGTCCATATTTATTCTGAGCACAGTTATGTCTCTTTTGGTTCAGAATTAAAAAAACAACAGGTCAAGACTACTTGCCACTTTAATTTTATTTAAAGAATGGTGCTGCTATTCATAAAAGTATTAGTATGTTAGATGTTAACATAATATATGTACTTTAGTATTCCAATCTCCTATGATGAGAGTAACATCTTTTCTTGGTGTTATATCTATGACATTTTAAATATCTTTGTAAAACTGGACAACTTTGCATCTCCAGCATCCATGGCTGGAACATATACTTGGATCACTGTGATGTTAAATGGTTTGCCTTGAATTCTAATTGAAATCATTCCGTCATTTATTGAGTTGTAGCTAATGTAAAATGTTACATTTCTGTCCTTTTGAGTTCACTAATGTCAATGTTTAACCTTGTCATCTCATGTTTGTCCCCTTCCATTTTGCCTTGCTTCATTAGTTCTAACATTTAAGGTTCCTATGCTGAATTGTTCTTTCATCTCCCGAAACATCTGCAGCTGGGTGTCCTCTTGGCTTTAGCCCAACCACTTATCTGGTGCTACCCATGTATAGCACTACAGAATATGTTGGCTTGTTACAAATAAACAATAATAATAATACAATAATAATACTTGTAATCACCCTCTACCCTTCCTCAGTAATGTGGTAGGCACATTCTGACGTGAGGGGCTCATCTTCAGGTGCCATATCATTATGTCTCTGGTTGTGCTTGTCCATAAAGTAATCTTAGCAACGTTACTGAAGTAAGTTGCCAGTTTCTTCTCCAATAGACCACGATTTGTCTAACCTCTCTACTATGACCTGACCATCTTGGGTGACTCTACATGGTATAGCTCTCAGCTTCATTTAAGTTCACAAGCCCCTTCACCACAACAAGGTAGCGATCCTAAGCTATACTGACAACTAAATGAAAATTTCAAGATTAAATGTAAACAGTATTGTACAGGAAAAAAAGATAGTATATGAAAATGCATAAAACATGGAAGCAGTATTTAATATAACAATAAAAGAAAAGTGAGAACATGAACTTATGTTTAATCATGTTTTTAAAAAGGTTATATAGTTACATAGTAATTTAGGTTGAAAAAAGACTTTAGTCCATCAAGTTCCTCTGATCTTCAATACGCAGATGTATTGTTTTATAAATTCAGAGGAAGGAAAACAGAAAAAAAAACAGTGAAACTTTGCCAATTTTCTCAACAGGGAAAAAAATATAAAATTCCTTTATGACCCCAGATACTGGCGATCAGATTCATCCCTGGATCTATACTCCCTCTCTATTTATCCAGGGTAGCCATTAATGCCCTTGTTATTAAAACATATATCAAATCCCTTTTTGAAGTTATCTATTGAATACGCTGTCACCACCTCCTTTGGTAGAGAATTCCACAGATTAACCACCCTTACTGTGAAGAACCATTTTCTTTCTTTAAGGTGAAAATAAGTTTAATTTCATTAGTCTTTCTTCATAACTTAGCCCCTCCATTCCCTTTATTAGCTTTGTTGCCCTTCTCTGTACAGTTTCCAGCTCTAAAATGTCCCTTTTATGTAGTGGTGCCCAAAATTGTACTCCATATTCTAAATGAGGGCATACTAGGGATTTGTGTGGTGGGAGAATTAGATTTGCTTCCCCTTCTTCTATACCCTTCTTAATACGTGCTAATATTTTACTTGCCTTTGCAGCTGCTGCTTGGCATTGAGCAGTGTTGCCTAAGTAGTTGTCCACTAGTACTCACAAATCCCTTTCAATATCCGATACCCCTATATCTGCTCCATCAAGATTATAAATTGCATGGCTATTTTTCCTTCCCAGATGCATAACTTTACATTTATCCATATTAAATTTCATCTGCCCCTTAGATGCCCATTCCTCTAATTTATGCAAATCCCTTTGGAGGGAAAGTACATCATTTTCTGATTTCATTACCTTGCACAACTTTGTGTCATCAGCAAAAATGGAGACACCACACTCCAATCCCACAAGTCATTAATAAATATTTTAAAAAGGAGGGGATCTAATACTGAGCCCTGAGGAACCCCACTTACCACATTAGTCCAATCAGAGTATGTTCCATTTACAACAACCCTTTGCTTCCTGTCTTTTAGCCAGCTCTCAATCCATAAGCAATTATTTATGGCAATTCCTGTATCCCTTAGTTTGCTCAATAGTCTCCCATGTGGCACTGTATCAAAAGACTTTGCAAAATCCAAATAGACTACATCCACTGTTCCTACTAACCTCCTCATAGAATCTAATTAGGTTTGTTTGACATGACCTATCCTTCATAAATCCATGTTGGCTCCTACTTATAATCTTGTTTAAATTGACATATTCCTGTATATTATCCCTTATTAACCGTTCTAAAAGCTTTCCCACTACCAAAGTGAGACTCACTGGTCTATAATTCCCCGAATTTGCTCTTGCTCCCTTCTTAAATATAGATATCACCTTTGCCTTTCTCCAGTCATCTGGTAAAGACCCTGTGTTGACTGAATCCTGAAAAATTAGATATAATGGTTTTGCTATTACAGAGCCCAGTTCCCTCAGTACCCTTGGATGTATTCCATCAGGACCTGGGGCTTTATTAACATTTATTTTTTCCAACCTATTTTGGATTTCTTCCTGCGTTAACCAGTTATTTGGTGAAGGTAGTGTAGCCCCATGATGTTGCAGTGACCCAACCACTGGTACCTCCCTTATGTATACTGAAGAAAAGAACCTATTTAGCTCATCTGCCTTTTCCTGGTCACTAATTATCAGACGGCCTGTGTCACATTGTAATGTTCCTATAGCTTCCTTCCTGGCCTTCTTCCCTTTAATATATTTAACAAACATTTTAGGGTTAGTCTTACTCTCCTTTGCAACTAACTTTTCATTTTCGATTTTAGCCAGTCTAATAGCCCTTTTGCAAGCCTTATTGATTTCCTTGTACTTTCATAAAGCCGTCTTTGTCCCTCTTGTTTGTATAATTTAAACACTTGTTTTTTACTCCTCATCTTCATCTATAATTCATTGCTAAGCCACATGGGTTGTGATTTACTCCTTTTACTTTTATTTCCACATGGTATATGGTGATAAGTATGTTTATTTAGTAAGGATTTGAATGTTGTCCATTTATGTTCAGTATTTTTACCTGTCAGTTCTCTGTCCCAGTCTATACGTTGTATCACTGCCCTTTAAAATCTGCCCTTTTAAAATTAAGAGTTTTTGTTAACCCTTTACAGTTATGTTTTTTTAATTCAATCTCAAATGAGACTGTGTTGTGATCACTGTTTCCCAAAGCTTGCCCTATTTCCACATTTGATACTATATCAATATTATTTGTGATAACTAAATTCAAGATAACCTGGGCCAGATAATGATCTCTGAGTGTACTCAAGAAGCTTCCCCCCTTAGCTAAACTGCGAGTCTCATTTATCCAGTTTATTTCAAGGTAATTAAAATCTCCCATTATTAGAACTTGCCCATGCTTAGCTGCATTTCCAATCTATAAAAATAATTGTATTTCTTCACTTTCAGCTATATTTGGGGGCTTTATACCATACGCCTACTAATATTCTTTTGGAATTTGCTGCTCCGCTATTTAACTCTAACCACAATCATTCAACTTTATCACTAGGTCCACCATAAATATCTTCTCTGACTATAGGTTTAAATTCAGGCTTAACATACAGACAAGCCTCCCCCCCCACAACTGCACCCACCAGGCACCATTTTTGTTTGCACTTCCCGAACCCCCTCCAACATCAACGCAGTACATATATAAAATACATATTAAATATATAGAAACAATATATATAATATATAAATATGTGGGTCTGTGTCTATATATACTGAGGGAGGTCACAGGGGTCTGCAAGGGGCCACAAGAGGTCTGCGGGGCCTGTGGGGGGCCACAGTAGTTCATAAGGAGCAGAGGTCATACAGGAGGTCCGTGGGGGCCATAAAGGGTCGTGGGAACCACAGGGACACAGGGGACCCGCAAGGTCACAGTTTTGCCAATCTTCATGTATATATATATATATATATATATATATATATATATATATATATGTAAATATTACATTTAATTAGTTGAGTAATTGAGTTACTTCAGGTGCCCTTTAATGATAATTGGAATGAATAATTTTGACAGTTTTTTTCTTACTTTTTTTTTTTTTAGTTATTTATTTCAGAGTTAAACATCTGTATCTATATCTGAACCATAAGGGACTGCATATTTCATATCAGAGAGATGGAAAAAAGCTAGAGTTGTGGAAACATAAATTTATAATCTGTTGACTGTAAAACCATGTAAGCAATAATAAAAGATAATATTTTGCATTATGAATAAATAAATTATGTATATTTATTTTGATCTTCTGTGTATTTTTGGTTTATAACCCATAGATAATTTTGAGCCTATAACTTTTGCCTGTACTTCATTAGGTGCAATATATTATAGCATTCTGTTTTTCTTAAGATGAACATTAGTGTAAGGAAACAATATTATCCCATTACTTTTACTCAGTGTATACTTCTAGATTTTGAAAATAATATACAGAATATAAATTGTGAATCTGACAACATCTGTAGAAAGTACTATTTTATATGCATTACAAAGTTAATGAATAGAGGGACACTACAGGTTTATTATACATCATAATTGTTTGGATCTAGCTGAAAATAGGTATTTATAACCAATGACAATTTAAAGGTTCACAGTAGTTTGGGTAAAAGTGTCACATCTTATGAAGTATGTAACAAATTAGAAAAATGATTAACTATGTAAATCATGAAAATAATATAATATTTAGAAAAAATTATTGCTGAAGACTCTGGTCTGTAGAAGTTTGGAGGCTGTTTGCTACTGCAGACATATACAAATTAAATAGATTTCTGCTATTTTTCCTGCCTAAATATGGTCTTAATAAGGCTCACATTTTATATACATAAAGAAATTGTATTAATCATACACACTATTTTCATCAGTCTGTTCTATAGGACAGGTTTCCTGAATACATACGTTACAGCTACCACTTAAATTCTTAATCTGCCTACTAAAGTCATTGTTACTGCTAAGAGGTAATTGCCCTATTATCTTGCTCTGCCCATCTCATTTGCCCATTGACCCCTCTTATCCTTGCACATCTCTAGTTCATGAATGGGTTCTATCAATATTAAACATATGTAATGTATGTGTAAAATGGGATTTGCGAACTGCTTTAGAAGGCAAAATTTAATTGGAAGAACATAGTGCAAAGCTTAATCTCTTCTGAATGTATTGAAAAGGGATTTATATGAACCCAACATACATTATGAAACAGAAAAGTAATGTACACAATGGAAATTAGTGTGTAAATTAATAAACTGTTAAATAAGACATAATATTCATATAGATAACTAAAGTAGCTCATATTAAAATTGAGATTAAATAGGTTTCTGTGTAAAGGGCAACAGAGGTTATCTTTTAATTAGATAGTACAGATTAAAAGTCATCTAAATGTAAAATACTCGCATCATAAACCAGCCATATACATCAGAGCCAGAGAACAAAATTAGGTTGTACAAAATGTGCAGACAGTTATATTTATTTTTACAAAACCTCCTTTGTTACATATGAAAGTCAGTGACCGTAGAAGGTCAGAGTAGCAGCCTATACATGCTAAAATTGTATTACTGTATATACTCGAGTATAAGCCGAGTTTTGCAGCCCTATTTTTAACGCAAAAAAGAGCCCCCTCGGCTTATACTCGAGTCACTCTCCCCCTGTGTCTCACTAACCCCCCCGTGTCTCTAACCCCCCCCGTGTGTCTCATCCCCCCCGTGTGTCTCTAACCCCCCTTGTGTCTCTAACCCCCAGTGTGTCTCTCTACCCCCCGTGTCTCTTTCCCTCCCCCCTCCTCAACCTCAACCCCCCTCCTCCACCTAAACCCCCCTAAATACCTCCCCCTCTCCCCTCACTTACCTGCTTGTGCTCCGGCATCCGCTCCTTGACTCGGCGCCGGCGCGCATGTGACGTCACATGCGCGTCGCGTCATTAGCATATACTGGGTGGAGGAGGGGGGTTGAGGGGGGCTTAGGTTGAGGAGGGAGGTTGAGGAGGGGGTTTGGGGTTGAGGGGGATTGAAGGGGGAGGTTGAGGAGGTGGGTTGGGGTTGAGGGGGGTTGAGGTTGAGGAGGGGGGTTGAGGGGGGTTGAGGTTGAGGAGGGAGGTTGAGGATGAGGATGGGGGGTTGAGGATGGAGGAAGATTGAGGAGGGGGTTGAGGATGGGGGTTTGAGGAGGGAGGTTGAGGAGGGGGTTGAGGAGGGGGGTTGAGGAGGGAGGTTGAGGATGAGGAGGGAGGTTGAGAATGAGGAGGGAGGTTGAGGATGAGGAGGGAGGTTGGGGATGAGGAGGAGGGGTTGAGGAGGGGGGTTGAGGATGGGTGGTTGAGGAGAAAGGATGAGGATGGGGTTTGAGGAGGGGGTTGAGGATGAGGATGGGGGTTGAGGAGGGGAATGAGGATGAGGATGGGGGGTTGAGGAGGGAGGATGAGGACTGGGGGCTTGAGGAGGGGGTTGAGGATGGAGGGGTTGAGGAGGGAGGTTGAGGAAGGGGTTGAGGATGGGGGGTTGAGGAGGGAGGTTGAGGAGGGAGGTTGAGGATGAGGGGTTAAGGAGGGGGGTTGAGGTTGAGCAGGGGGGTTGAGGATGGGGGGTTGAGGAGAGAGGATGAGGATGGGGGGTTGAGGAGGGGGGTTGAGGATGGGGGGTTGAGAAGGGAGGATGAGGAGGGAGGTTGAGGAGGGGGTTGAGGTTGAGGAGGGAGGTTGAGGAGGGGGTTGAGGATGAGGAGGGAGGTTGAGGAGGGAGGTTGAGGATGAGGGAGGTTGAGGATGAGGAGGGAGGTTAAGGATGAGGAGGGAGGTTGAGGATGAGGAGGGAGGTTAAGGATGAGGAGGAAGGTTGAGGAGTGGGGTTGAGGAGGGTGATAAGGGAGGGGGGAAGAGACACAGGGAAGGGAGAGGTTGGAAGAGACACAGGGAAGGGAGAGGGGAGAAGAGACACAGAGAGAGACGGGGACACAGAGGGCACAAGAGGGACACAGGGGGCAGCACATTTCCCACCCTTGGCTTATACTTGAGTCACTCATTTTACCCAGTATTTTGTGGTAAAATAGGTGCCTCGGCTTATACTCGGGTCGGCTTATACTCGAGTATATACGGTAATTTTGGAAAATAAACAACAGAGACAGTTTGGGTTTTATTTGGCATTGAACATACTACTTAATTCGATCATTGTAGGCCATATGTCTGCGGGTATGTTGCGGGCTCCCGTTCTTCTCCGATTACCATGCTATTCAATTGAGCAAGGGCGTGAGTTATGGACCGAAGCCTCAGGCCTGTAAATCTCTCCCACAGCCGCAAACTGTTAAGGGGCTGGCCGGCACAATCCAAACGCGGTATAATGTAATGCGGCACAAGCCTCTCAGCCAATAGAAAGCGGTCTAGCCGCAGCTGATTGACAGAGGGAGATTATAAAGTTGCATTCCACCCGCCCATGCATTGACTCTGTTGTATTTTCTGACAAAGTAGCATCAGGTCCCTGGAGGTTTTCAAGAGAAAGAGAGCAGTAGTACTTTCATAGCAGTAATTTGTGGTTTTGTTGATTTATCTTATACTATGTACTATTTTTACAATTAATCCTTGATTACACATATTTATAGATTACACATAATTGCAATACACATAATTTAAACAACACACATAGAGCCACATTCAATTCCAAGCCTATAACTCGATCACAGACAGCCGAAATATCCGCAATGAGGTTGCGAGCTCACGTTGGTATCCGTTTGCGAGGCTATTCAATTGCTCCAGGTTGAGAGTGGTAGTAGAAGCCAGCTCCGTAAACCATGAACTGGTTCGGAGCAGTTGTGGGTGGGAACCGTATCAGTTCAGCAACCCCATAACCGCCCATTTCAAATTGGCCAATAGAAAATGAAACTGTCATAATTATGGCAGTAAAACATGTTTTTATGTCAATCAATCAGGTTCGGGGGTCTGATATCCGATCAGACTCGCACAACTTTGAAAATGAAGAATTATGAAAATGAATGCCAATACTGTGCCTTGGCGGAGGAGTACCTAGGGGCTGCTCATATGTTTGTGCTTTCTCAACAGCACTCCTCAGCCACAATCTATTGGTCACAATATTAACCTAATCTAGCCTGACTACAGAGTCTTGCATCTTGGCCTATGTGATGGTGATATTTTGTATGCAGATAGCTACCCATCACATGGTACATGATGCTCTTCTCTTTTTACCTTTTACCAATTGATGGTCACTGAGGAATGCTGTTGAGAAGAGATGCTGAAGTCCCTGTCCTTTTTATGGACTTATTTTGTAGGTGTTATGTTTTTGTTTTGTTTTGTTTTAAGTACAATTCAGGTCCATGAAGGCATCTTCTGCATCTGCAAGAATTGTGAAGGGAATGTATGAGGTGTAAGGTGTTCACAGTTCCTCTCAGGTAGACATTCCTTCAATGACAGCCCCCCCCCCCCCCCCCCCCACCTTAACATGTAGGTCCCACAATCTTAAAACTATCATATTGCCAGATATCTAAGACCTGCTTGTTGTTAGCTGAAATGTAGACTAATACTGCTATGGCGGTGAACTTGCAAGCTCTCACAATGTCATGTTAATGACAGCCAGCATTAATATATGCACCAGTGAAGCATGTGATCCTGATCTCAATATCAGTCTAAGATCAGATCCTTGGGTCTGATGTAAGTAACAGTGAATCTGGCTGATTACTTTTGTGTCCTCTCTGTATTAATGGGTATTTTCCCATATTGCTGACCGAGCTAATAGTTATTAATGCTTGCAGATGGAAATCAGGTGAGTAGGTATATTGTTCCAGTTACAGTATTTAGCACTGTACTGTACATGCATGTTTTTTATTTTTTATCCTCCTCAGCCTTTTTTATTTTGACCACTTTTTTCCAATTTTTGTTTTGCAAACTCACTATATGTGTGAAACTGCATTACATTACACAGTCCAGAGGTTTAAGCATCTGTTTCATTGAGCAGATATAGACAAGTTGTAAGTGCTATGCACGTTAATGGTTTCTTCAATGTAATGGAGTAATTTCTAGTGGACTGTGATTTCTCTGACCGTTCTGCTATGACCTGCCCACCTACAGTCGCCCTACATGGTATAGCTCACAGCTTCATTTAGGTACACAAGCCCCTTCACCACCACCAGGAGGACATACATCACACTAATGTAAATTGATGAATAGCAAAACATAATGGGAGGTCACCAAATGGGAATGGGTATACATCATGGCCACAAGCAATGGCGTGGGACTTTCCCGGATGGGTGTAGCGGAGATGGAGGTGAGTTAGCTGTCGCTCCACGTGCCTCTGCACATTCTCCATGTGTTTTTGCGGCCCTTCCTGTTGGGTTAGAGTAGATTATTGAGGTGTATGTTCCCCTGGTCATGCGTTTACAAATATGCAAAGTCATGCTACAACATGCTGAAAGTTATTAAAGACACCCTACCGCATTAAATTCCAACACAAATACATGAAAATGGCAGCCATATTAACCCTTTCTTATTTACAGAGGCATGTGGACCCTAAAAATACAAAGATCATCTCATCACATCTACATTGGGAAAACAAATAGTGGACAAATTACACTGCCACATGGCATATATCAAGTACCAGGGGAACACTTTACATTTTGTTGTTCAGTCCCTCAGTTGTGTTCGACTCTCTGTGACCCTATAGACTACAGCACACTTACTTATGTAACTGTCTTTGATTATCCACAAGGTTTTCATGGAAAATATATTGGAGTGGGTTGCCAGTTCCTTTTCTAGTGGATTGTGATTTGTCTGATGTCTCTGCTATGACCTCCAGACCTACAGTAGCCATACATGGTATAGCTCACAGCTTCATTCCGGTACACAAGCCCCTTCATCATGACCAGTTAGCAATCCTGAAGGGGACCAGGGCAATATACACTACACTCATCGACTCTAACCAATCAGGCTGTCTGATAATTAGTGACCAGGAAAAGGCAGATGAGCTAAATGGGTGATTTTTGTCGGTATACACAAGGGAGGTACCAGTGGTTGGGACACCACAACAAAATGGGGCTACACTACCATCACTAAATAATTGGTTAACGCAGGAAGAAATCCAAAAGAGATTGGAAAAAATAAATGTTAATAAAGCCACAGGTCCTGATGGAATACATCCAAGGGTACTGAGGGAGCTGGGTTCTGTAATAGCCAAACCATTATAACTAATCTTTCAAGACTCACTCACCACAGGGTCTCTACTAGATGACTGGAGAAAAGCAGAGGTGATCCCTATATTTAAGAAGGGAGCAAGAGCAAATTCAGGGAATTATAGACCAGTGAGCCTCACATCTGTATTTGGGAAGCTTTTAGAAGGGTTAATAAGGGACAGAATACAAGAATAAGTCTATTTGAACAAGATCATAGGTAGCAGTAAACACGGATTTATGAAGGATAGGTCATTTCAGACCAATCAAATTAGTTTCTATGAGGAGGTTAGTAGGAACTTGGATCAGGGCAACTCAGTGGATGTAGACTTTTTGGATTTTGCAAAGGCTTTTGATGCAGTGCCTCATGGGAGACTTTTGAGCAAACTAAGGGATACAGGAGTTGCAGTAAATATCTGCTCATGGAAAGGGTTGTTGTAAATGGAACATACTCCAATTGGACTAATGTGGTAAGTGCGGTTCCTCAAGGTTCAGTATTAGGTCCTCTCCTTTTTAACATATTTATTAATGACGTAGAAGTAGGACTCGAAAGTAGTGTCTCCATTTTTGCTGATGATACTAAGTTGTGCAAGGTAATTAAATCTGATAATGATGTACTTTCCCTCCAAAGGGATTTGCATAAATTAGAGAAATGGGCGGAAAAAATAGCCATGCAATTTATAATCTTAATGGAGCAAATCTAGGTGTATCAAGTATTGAAAGGGATTTGGGAGTACTAGTGGACAACCACCTAGGTAGCAGTGCTCAATGCCAAGCAGCAGCTGCAAAGGCAAGTAAAATATTAGCATGTATTAAGAAGGGTATAGAAGCAAGGGAAGCAAATATAATTCTACCACTATATATACCTCATTTGGAATATGGAGTACAATTTTGGGCACCACATCATAAAAAGGACATTTTAGAGCTGGAAAAAGTACAGAGAAGGGCAACAAAACTAATAAGGGGAATGGAGGGGCTAAGTTATGAAGAAAGACTAACCAAATTAAACGTATTTTCGCTAGAAAAAAAGGTGTCTACAAGGGGATATGATTACCATATTTAAATACATCCAGGGTCAATATAAGGCTTTGTCAAGTGAACTTTTTGTAGCGAGAGATTTTCAACTGACAAGAGGACATCCCTTGAGGTTAGAGGAAAAATGATTTCACCTTAAACAAAGAAAAGGGTTCTTCACAGTTAGGGTGGTTAAACTGTGGAATTCTCTACCAAAGGAGGTGGTGACAGCGAATTCGATAGATAACTTCAAAAAGAGGTTAGATATATTTTTGAATAAAGAGGGCATTCAAGGTTATCCTAGATAACTAGTGATGGAATATTGATCCAGGGATGAAATTTGATCGCCAGTTTCTGGGGTCAGGAAAACATTTAGCTTTTTTTTTTCCCCTATGAGACAATTAGCAAAGTTTCAATGGGGTTTTTTATCTGTTTGCCTTCCCTAGGATCAACTAACAATTCATAACAAGCAGTCCACATGTTAAAAAGATCAAGAGAGATCTAAAAAGGTTGAACTTGATGAACTAACAGTCTTTATTCAACCTCAAATACTATATTATTAATAATTAATTAACAACTAATTAATTAATAACATATTGCAGATCAGAGGAGATCTTAAAAGGTTGAACTTGATGCACTGAAAGTCTTTTTTCAACCTTAATTACTATGAAGGGTAACAAAAACACATGGAGCCTGTGCAGAGGCAAGTGGACAAGAGCCAACGCACCTCCATTGGGCATAGTCTCTGCTAGGCCCATCCTGGAAAGTCCCACGCCATTGCTGGTGGCCATGTTCCAAGATATATACCATTATCATTTGGTGACCTCCCATTAAGATTTTTTCTATCAATCAATTCACATTATCACCTGTCTTATCATTCTTATCAGGTCTTCATGGGAATGTTGATACTTCACAGTAACACAAATTGGGCTTTGCATGTGTATTAACCCTTTATTATTGTATATATAGATATCTCATTATATTATTACTATAACTATTTTTATTATTGTTATTATATGAATTAACCTATTGCAAAGTAACTAGGGCTCATTAGTTTACAGATATAGGAATGTGACACAAATGGGATGTATGTGGATGTCCCATAACCCAAAACATTGAAAACACACTGACATGGTGAGAACAGTATAACAAAGCTTTATTTCATACACCGAGCACAATCAGAAATGGACAAGACTGTGCATTCATATTATGGGTGTTGTGTGGGCAGATCCCAGGAGAGGTATACTATCACCTTCTCCATATGATATTGTTCATCAACATTGATATCACATCCATCAGCTATACAACTTTATAACCTCTCTCTGACAATCATCTTCGATTAGACCGCTTTCTATTGGCTGAGAGGCCTGTGTCGCACTCCGTTATACAGTGATTGAATCGTAATGGCAGACCGCATTTTGTCCAGCTCATTAACAGTTTGCAGCTGTGGGAGGGGTTTATAGGCTTAAGCCCTCAGCCCATAACTTGTTCCCTTGCTCAATTGAATAGCACTGGAATTAGAGACAGCCGCGAGCCCACAACAGGCCCGCAGTCATATTCAGAAGAGCTTTACAGAATTTTAAATGAAATATTGCAAATTGCCTATTTCCATAATTGTAATTGATTTTATAATTGTGTATCTGTCACATGTTGTGATTAAAATTATATGAATATGTTTATTACCATTATACTGCTCTAGTCCATGTTGGTGGCCTGATATGTATTAACTCCTTAATTCCAGAGATTGATATAACATGGAAATAAAATGTCTTTCATCGCTTTCCCCGTCTTTTAAAGTGCAGTATTGATCTTTTATTTGCATATATAGTGCTACGATCAGGTGTTTAACCCCCTTGCGAGTCCTATCTGGTACTCATAGCTATTTGTGATTGTAACATTTACAGGCTTGAAAGATCAAAGGATTAGCTGGGTTGGAGTCACGATTTTGACAACCGCAGGGATTTTCAGCCAATAAACCGTAAATCGTTTGCGGGTAGCTAAAAGATGCTGATCGAATAGCAAATTAGTTTACAAGCTACATAATGGGCTATAGTAACCAACAATTGCACAATTGAATAAGGGCCTATATGTGCCATCTGTCACTGATAACAGTAAGTACCAAATCAGCTGTGAATGGCAAATAAAATATAGTAATATTTATATTCATTGTATCTTTAGCAGTTCTACCATTTCAATGAAAGGTATTGAATTTGTATCTGCGCACTAACAGTTAATCCTCAATACTGGTCATGGAACATTCCCAACTGCAGTTACTACAGCAAAGAAATATTGTAGGTGAAGACAGGGCAAACCTAACTGACCTGGAGTATCAAATAATAGCTGAAATATAAAAAACACAATATACACAAATTTAGATTTATTATAACACAACTATAAAAACAAATGTTATATTGGAATTTAGATCAGATTGACAGAGTGCTTATCCAGTAACATGCATATTACAAAACATATAATCAGTGACACAACAAAGCTGTCAGGAAAATATGCTTTACCACATACAGTACATGTCTTGCAATGCCAAAGGATGCACTATTTACTAAGCCAATAATGGACCTTTAATACATACAGTGAATGTGATGATCATTGACACTGAAGGCTTTAATTTGTAAATTGTTACAAACAAATGACATGAGTTTAAACACTCTCATGTTACTCTGTTTCACAGTTTCAGCCATTTGTTTTGTTCTTGAGAACTAACCAAAGATGCTGAAAAAAAGTATACATTTGTACTGACATACTGCTACATTTTATGAATATTGCATTTAATGATGGCAGTTACTGCAATTCAGAACTGTCATTTTCTCAAAGTTTTATAGGGATAGAGTTGATATTTGTAAACCGGTATATCCTTTGTACACAATGAATAGCAGCCTACTTTGATTTATATTTTCATAGATAATATTTTGTGTCTTATTGCGATTGATTTATTTCTGTAAAGTCCATGTCTGGGCAGCACATTTGTATAATGGCTGGTCAAACTGCCATTGTGGTGACACAGAATAATATGTGTAGAAATATCTACATGCATGAACATACATTCCTGCCAATAAGTGTGTGCCACATTGTTTAGTATAATGTATACATACAATGATTTATAAATAGGTGACTGGACTTGGTAAAGAAAATTTGAAATTAACCTGAGTAAGGGTATAAATATATTGCATAAATAATGGGCTTAATATAAATATGAAATGCATCTTTAACCATTGCAGTGACTTCAAGTGTGTAGGAGTAAAACTAATGAAGTCACCAGCTAATCTCTGAATCATTAGATAGAGGGTTGGAGGACATGAGAAAAATACGTTTTCCTTTTTGAGGTTGCTGCTGAACGACAAAGTTATAGAGATGTTAGTATTTCATTCTATGCAGATTTTAGAAATTCATTTGTTCCTATTTATTGTTTAAACTCAGTTGAGTGATCTGCTTAGACAGCACAGTGTATAGCTCATTGGGTACCAGTTCAAGGGCCCAAATACTAGTGATAGCTCAATATCATTAAACCATTAAAAGGACATGAAATCACCAAAACTACAATGCATTATTAGATTGAGGATCGAAACTCTGGTTGAAAAGCTGTTTTCATTTTTAAAATTGTTCATGAATTGATTGAGTTTTTTTTAGTGTAGCTCTCTAAGCCCATCCACAAAAAACTGCATAGATCTGCTTTATGTGTGAAGTCAGTGAAGTGAAGGAAGCTGTGTTGAGACAACTTCTAGGACAAGTATTCTGTAGTAACTCAGTAGTTTTTCTTGAGTCCACAGGACAAAACAATGAATAGTTATAAATTGCATAACGTAACTTGAGCCTGTGCAGTACAGACATTCACTCAATTTAAACATTACGGCTCCTATTCAATTGAGCAAACAATCTACAGGTTACAGGCTGAAAATCCCTGTGGTTGTCAAAATCATAACTTACAGCCCATCTAAGCCTTTGATCTTTCAAGCCTCCAAAAGTTACAAATCGCTAAAATCACAAATCTTTATTCAATTGCTACAATTCCTCAAGCCCGCAAATGTTTTCACACCCATAAATGGCAAATGTAGAAAAAATTCCTACGGGTACCAGATCGCAAGGGGGTTAAACACCTGTTTGTAGCACTGTAATGCAACTAAAAAATCAATACTGCACTTTTAAAGACGGGGAAAGCGATGTAATACATTAGAGTTAATTGCACAACAGTCTCAAATCTGCAATAGAATTTTTTTTTTATGTTTCATTTCGGTGTCATATCAATCTCGGGAATCAATGAGTTAATACATCAGGCCACCCACATGGACTGAAACAGTATCGCTATTCATTTTTTATATTTTGTACATTGCCGAATTGAGAGTCTGATCGCATATCAGAACTCTAAACGCTAATTGATTGACGTGTAACCTCCATGTTTTATTGAAATAATGATGATCGTCTCATTTACTATTCGCTGTTTCTAAATCAGTAGTTACGGCCTTGCTTAATTGATCATGATTACCGCTCTGAAATGCTACATATAATTACATTGTTCTTTCGGCCCATAAATTGTGAGCATGTTCAATTTAATTGCTCTATAATAGTAGCAAATTTCAAGCTTGCAGACATACGGCCTGTGTAACGTAATCTACATTGCTGGATTATGAGTAGGATTGCATATTGGACTTCTAAACACTAATTGATTGGATTGTAATTTTGTTTTACTGATATCATGATGATGGTCTCATTTACTATTGGCTCTAAATTGTAACTTACAGGCTTGCTTAATTGATCATGATCATGCCTTCAATTGCTACATACGGGTTCATGGTTTACGGTTTTAGGCTTTAGCCCTGTAATTGCAAGCTTGAGTCAATTGAATACAGCCGGATTGTAACGGATTTCTAACCCACAGACATGCGGCCTGTATGAAGGTAATTACGTGTTTGCAATTGGATGGAGGCCAAAGTATGTAACATATGTTGAAACATATGAGAGACAGAGAGAAACTACCAATATTGTGGAATACCTGGCCTAGGGGTTGTCTCAACACAGCGTCATTCACTTAACTGTCTTCACACATGAACCAGATCATTATCTATGCAGTTTTTTTGCGAGTGGGTTTGGATGACTGCACTAGCAAAACAAAAAAAAAGCTTTTAACCCAATCAATACATGAATTTGTGAACACATGAAGTTGTAATTCTCCATCTAATGATGCATTATAGTTTTGGTGATTTCATGTCCTTTTAATGATTTTAGTTGTGTGTGTGTATAACAGTTTAACAATGACAATTCTGCACTTTTTTTATAATATTGCATCAAGTCCACCAGTCATACAGTCATACGTGAGTCCTCTAATCTCAAATGTAGAGAGGAAGATGAACTGCTAAAATATTTTCACTTACAGATTTCAGAACAGTATTGTAATCATTGAGGAATCATTTCGGGGAGATAGATCTTACTCATGTAAAAAAGTTAATTTACAGCCATTTATAAACAATCTGACTTTGCCAATGTACAACGTAGCAAAAATGTGTTACATGAAAGAAATTGGGATGTTTTTGCATAAATGTATTTTTGATGCAGTCTTTTGAATATAAACTGGATATTGTAGTTAGATACTATGCAGGAATATGTCCTTTAACATTGTTATATTTATTGCCTCCCTCACATTATTATGTTTAAATTGCTCGTAAGAACATATTTGCATTTTCAGAATTATTGTGAGATCATTAAATGCAAAGCAAATAACAAACCATCAGTTACATATTAACATTCTATTATCTGTATTTCAGTGAACTGAGGTAAAATGCACAAAGCGTCTATAATTGCATACACTTATCATCTGCATCAGGGTAGTAAGATATGCTGATAATGCTTTAACTATGCTCATTTATCACAATATTTAGAAGAATTTACATAGAATCTGAAGGTTTACAGAGCTTTAAGGAGTATAGGAAGGCTTAACATGTAAATTATTAAATATCTCCCAAATGTCTTTATTAAGCAGAGTAGGAAGATACAGTGGGCCTCCTACCAGCAGTGGGCGTCATGCTCTGGCAAAGAAAACTAATTTGAATTTGAAATGTATTTCTTCTCAAAATGTATTTAATTTTTCAACTTATTCATTTACAAATTAAATGTTTACATAATATTAAAATATTTTACATAAACTTAAAAATACAATTCTTTAAAAAAAATCTCAATATTAATATGTTTAATAGTACATACATGATATATTTCTCTAACAGCCATTTCTGGAAGTTCTGATTGACTTGGGGGTGGGAAAAATAAAACTCTTCATCAAGACACTTCCCATCTTCTATACATAGCACACAGCAACACACAGTCCTGTTGTAATACTCTATAAGGATATATGAAGTACAGGCAAATATCTTCTGGAGAGATCAAACAGCTGAAATTGTCTGTGTGCCATTCAGGCTAGATGTAAAGAGATATAAACACAAAGAAAAAAAGAATTAGAGAATAGTTGAATACAACCAAACACCAATTTATTTTCTAAAAAAATTACTTATAAGTCCTCATAAGAAAAGGTTATTGTCTGTTGAAAAAAACACTGTCTACATAGTGTGTAAAAAATAATGTGTGCCCCCATAGGCCACATGAAATCCCCATTTTAACCCATGAAGATAAATAGATCTCCATTAAGACTATACTAAACCACTTGAAAAAAATCTCATATACCTGCACTGAGAGTTGTTGTACACTTGAATAATGTTCTACATGTTATATACAATTATTCCCATTAAATCCCTATTATCACATTGTGTGAATGTTGTTTGTCCTTGTTATAGTGTCTGATCCATGCCATGTGCATGACATCAATCTACAATTTGAACTTACAGTTCTTGTTTGACTTTTTTAACACTGGTGTTTCTCTTTTTCTTTATTTTTATGCATTACAGAAATCAGCCAGATATAACTGCATTTCTGTTGTCATAAAATAAATATATAAGCACCTATATTTGTTCACAGTGCTTATTAAGTAATTGTAAAATTGACTTGTTAAACTATTTTGGTCTTGAGATTTGTATCTTGTTTATTTAAATAACGTTGCATATAAGTGCCTATCACACGCTGCATACACTTTGTTGATAATTTGAGGATCTCATACCTCGTACATACTAAGCTATAAGTTGATGCATTGAACACTTTGTATATACTCTGTTCATAGTTTCTGCATCTCAGACTTTCTAAATTTGTTGATCGTTTTGCTACTTACTCCTTGCTGTGTTAAACTCAACTGATGACAAGCTACTTGAGATTTACAAATCCATGATAGTCTGGGGGTATTTCCCAGAGGTCCTTATTATCCTAGAAACTCTATAATCCATCTAAGCTTCTGACCAAAATATCTGGGCAGGTACTGTAACTAGCTGTGGATTCTAGTGATGATTATAAGCTGTTATACTGTCCATTTTAGCCTCTTAAAATATGAGTTTGATGATTGTATGTTTTATTTATGTCCTGCTACCCTAGAATATGTGCCTTTTGCTATTTATGTGCTATAGTTATTGATCTTGTTATGAATGTTAAAAAGTTGAAGTTATTACTCTGCAGTTGGGCAAGTTCATATTATTTTTTCTGTGGATTATTGCACTACCTGAAAGGATTGACAGCACAGAAAGAGAAGGCAGTGAATGTATTTTCGAAAAGCAAGAGCATCATGTGTGACAATTCTCACGTGCAAAATGATCACATATTGATTGACAATGGATTTACTGTAATAAAATGTAATGTGTTATGGAAAGCATTTTGTTAGGGTTACATCACAGTTTAATGGCATCTGCCAAAAAATTAGACATCAACTTCGCTGCCCAATAAACTATGTACAGCAGAAAAGTGAAATTAATTAAATTATTTGATACATGATGAATTCACATCTTAAAATATATCTATTTTACTGAGTGGTCTGTCTACCTAAGAGAAAAAACATACATTGCTGTGGAGGAGATTTAATGTTGTGCTATTGCCATGCTTTTAATCTTAGTAACAAACATTTGCCTACAAAATTAACTTTGTTCATATTAGATAAACATGTGTTAAACCATTATTAAAGGGAACTTGCTACCTCTTCCAAACAATAATGGGTATTTCATATAAAAGGTTGTTGAATTAATGTACTTTAAAAAACTAAAATAGTATTATGTACTGTCACAACCGCCAGCTTTGGGGGACCACGCTTACCCCAAATTTCTCTCTCTCTGTGGTCGCAACTTTTTGTTCAGATCTCGACACCAGCAGACACTTCAGATGACAGCATCATTACTGCAGAGACATGCACCTCAGACCCCTATTCTTAGGATCTAAGAATCACACACCATGTACCTTGGATTAGTACAAGCAGACTCTGACACCACCTGTGTTTAGTGTATCCAAAGTCAGACTGGCCACTTTTTATTGTTTCAGAGATATATCTAAACACAGAAAGATTACACAAAACACCAGAACTTCCCCAGTTCTAGCCCATCCTCCTAGGCAAATAGCTTGCTATCCCCCCTCACCCACATGATTTCCAGATGTATAGAGGCATCTGGCTTTCTTCTAATCACATCTTTTCTTTCTCCTCTTACAGAGCCATAAAACTAGTTCCCCCTTTCATGAATAAAGCCAGAGCCTTCACACGTGGCCGTTTGCAGGGACATAAAGATTCTTTAGAAGATTACTACTTTTGTCACATAAGTAACTGCAGTATTTTTAGATAATTCTAGCATCCTAGGGCCTACTTCTATCACAGATGCATTATTACAGTGTATATAACATGATCTAGTAACCACCAAATGAATTATTGTAGTTCAGTCCCCAACAACAAGTTTCAGGTCCGTTGTAATAGTTCTTGACATTAACACCCAGTGTGCCAGCATTCCAAATAGCAGAGTTACTTGTGGGTTGCAAGGGGTCCCATCATGGCCCCAAATCGTTCATGACAACTTGCCCCCATTTTAAAATGCAGAATCCCGGCTTCCATCTTTAATCGGATGGATGCCGGCATTTCTGCGGCTTAGATATACCGTTCCAGGAGAAGCATTCTGTGGTTCCCCCCTTTCCTACGGCTGCAGGAAGTAACAAGTAGTGGGATGGGCAGGAAAAAGCATCCTGTAAATCCCTATTATAATCCACAGAACTTGATATATCCAGGCTAGCAGGCATCTTGAAGGGTCAAATACCGGTACAAGCCCCCCAATCCTGCTCAGTAACCCCATCTGTCCGGCTGAAACAAGAGGACCACCCAACTCCACTTGGGCCAATGTGGAAAATAATTTCTTCAGACCTCCAGCTGCACGAGGCCTGATCCTGGGTGTGCATGGCAGATTCTTGTCATTATTCCCCTCTACCAACTCCAGGGAATAATTAAAAGCCAGGGGAAAGTCCTTTGGATTCCTGGCCAGAACAACCTCAACAGGCCAGGGCAAGTACTCATCCCTGGCTATTAGGCCAGGAACATAGTCATTTCCCTTTGAAACAAAAGCAGGCATTGCCAGTATGTACTGGCCGGCATTAGAAACCTGAGCCTTGGGTGTAGCCTTCACCCCCCTGTGTTGACACATGACCTGAGCACTGTATCCCACTTTCCCCTGCACTGCAGTCTGGGCACAGTAACCCCTCTCACCTGGAGCAATGGTCTGGGCATGGGACTCCATTTCTCCATCTCCTTGGACCACAGTGTGTGCGCTGTATTCCATCTCGCCTGGATTGGGCACCCAATAAGGAATGTGGTCCCTCTTTAAATGATTTGCAGTGTCTCTGTTTGGAAGGATCTCAGGGATCATAACCTCCCCTGCCCCCTTTTCTGTGGCTAGCTCTCTGACATTTTTTATCAGTGGGAGCTCCATGCTAGGCCCAAAGTCCATTCCCAGGGCACAGTGAACATAGCTGCTCCTATCCAGACTGTTTGCTTGGCCTGGGTTCTGCCAACAGACCTCTGTGCCAGGGTAATCAATGCAGTTCAAGGGTGCCATTGCCAGCCCACCCCCCAACAACCAGGGCCCATACACTCTTCTGTCCCACTGCATGGGTAAAACACTCCCCTGGGGTACCCAGAAAAATAGTAATTCCAGGGGGTCATTTACTGGACCAATCTGGAAGCCGGCACCCAATGTTGCAGTCTGGTCTAAAGACTCCAAATATCTATGTGGTATCTGGATCAGCACATCACATCCCCCTCTCCCTGGAACCAACGCCTGGGCACAGCACTCACTCATGGGATCTTTGGTCACTGTGTTCCCTGGCAGGACCTCACAGCTCTCATCCAGACATCCCCTTGGGCCATCAGTTTTACAGACATTCTCTGTCTTCTCAATTGCCTTGTTATTAGCAATTGTGCCCCAGCCATTTGGGTCTGGCTGGCCCCCTTGGTCTGACACAGTCCCAAGGTTTTTTCTCTGTGTTCGCACCTGTACCCAAGGCTGGTTCCTGGACTGTAGTTATCCACTGGAACCCCATGATAGGTTCACAATCCATCTCTGGTTCTTTCCAGAACTTTCCCAGGCCCTCCATCTGGCCTGCTATTCCTGTCTGTGACTCAGACTCCACTGTTTTTGAGCTGTACCCATAATGTATGGTACCCTCTTCATCTGTCCCAGTTGTAGCAAAAAATAACTGGGCCTGGCCCATTTGTACCTCCACATTGGTATTGTCCTGGTCAGAGTCTACAATATCCTCTCCCCAGACCTCTGGTAACCAATCCTCTTCTTCCCTGTCCGCCTGACAGGGTTCCTCCCAACTGGATGGCCAAAACCCCTCCATGGATGCCTCATCCAGCAATTCCGCATACTCAGCCTCCAGCTGCAGCTTTTGCTGAATCAGGGGTTCCAGCAAATTAGCCTCCGGTGACCATGGTTCTAGTCCCAGACCATGACAGCGTTTAAGAAAATATTTTTCCTCCCTACAGTCCCCATGCCACATTCAGGATCACCATAGACGATCTCCCAGAGCCCATCTATTAGCTCCAATTGAACACAAAGATTATCTTCAAAGGCACAAACAGGCCCTATCCTGGCATGATACTGTTTCTCCAAGTCAATCTCTTTCCATACCAGTTTCTTCAGCCAGCCTGACAGCTCATGGCCCTGCCACAATCCCACGAACGCCATCCATTGCTTTAGAAGGGCCATTCCTCTTCAGTCCTTTGTCTCTGTCACCTGGCTCTCTTTCTTTCTGCCTTTGTAAGTAGCAATTCTTGCTGCTGGTAAAAATGCTTGAGATCTCACACCAATGCCACCAGCTGTCACGACCGCCAGCTTTGGGGGACCACGCTCACCCCAAATCTCTCTGCGGTCGCAACTTTTTGTTCAGATCAACAGCAGACACTTCAGATGACAGCATCATTACTGCAGAGACATGCACCTCAGACCCCTATTCTTAGGATCTAAGAATCACACAACATGCACCTTGGATTAGTACAAGCAGACTCTGACACCACCTGTGTTTAGTGTAATTCAAAGTCAGACTGGCCACTTCTTTATTGTTTCAGAGATATATCTAAACACAGAAAGATTACACAAAACACCAGACCTTCCCCAGTTCTAGCCCATCCTCCTAGGCAAATAGCTTGCTATCCCCCCTCACGCACATGATTTCCAGATGTATAGAGGCATCTGGCTTTCTTCTAATTACACCTTTTTTTCTTCTCTTACAGAGCCATAAAACTAGTTCCCCCTTTCATGAATAAAGCCAGAGCCTTCACACGTGGCCGTTTGCAGGGCCATAAAGATTCTTTAGAAGATTACTGCTTTTGTCACATAAGTGACTGCAGTATTTTTAGATAATTCTAGCATCCTAGGGCCTACTTCTATCACAGATGCATTATTACAGTGCATATAACATGATCTAGTAACCACCAAATGAATTATTGTAGTTTCAGGTCCGTTGTAATAGTTCTTGACATGAACACCCAGTGTGCCAGCATTCCAAATAGCAGAGTTACTTGTGGGTTGCAAGGGGTCCCATCATGGCCCCAAATCGTTCATGACATGTACAGGTTAAAATTCAAACTACGTTTGTCAGAAAACCGACTTGTTATTCAAAACCTCATACAATCTGAAGAAGTGGTTGTTTTAGTCAGCCAATAAGATTATGCATCGACTGATTCAGACTAATTATTATTTTGCATTTTAAAACGGTTATTTTTAGGTTTGTTGTAATTGTGGCTTAATTGTGTGTTTTAAATATAACAGAGCACTTATATGATATTTATTAATAATGTGTGTCAATAAGGAATGTGGAACATATAGGTTATATGGGGAATTATTTAGCAGCCCACCAGTATTTCTACGAAAATACTATTTTATACTAGAAAATGCACTAGTGTAATATGATATCAATGATAACAGTTTTAAGTACTCTGTTCAACAAAGGAAACTGAGTGCATAATTTATTGTTTCTTTCAGTTCCAGAAATGTTGGCTCCACAATTGTTTGATTAATATATTTTCCACAAACTAAAGGGTTACTACTGCAACTTTCTAGTAACATTAATTGATCAAATCGGAGAGTGAGTGAAAACTAATGCTGTATAGAATACATTGATTTTTACAATTTTCACACAAATACTGTAATTTACAACATCTTTAATCTGAAACATCTTTTCTCCCTTATTCTCTTACGGTCTAGTTAATATAAACTTTAACAATAGTATAATTACTTTAGCTTCAAGGGCTGCACCTGAGGAATCTTTGTGAAGAGGATCTACAGAGGTAAATAAAGCCCTGAACAGGTGTGAATAATCGTTATCTAAATAAAATAGCACTCACTTGGGAAATACAGTGATTTTCATTTTTCATTGTTCAAACAGGAAGTCAGGTCGTAAAGCTATTGTTTTATCTCTTGAGATACTACAAACCTTTATACATCTGGAACAGTGTATTTGAACAATTTTTTGGGAAAATTATTAAAAAGACCACGTCCATTAAACATGCATTTTGGTAATATCTCAGAAAAACCCTACTGATATAAATTAACTTTTATTTTTAGAAGTACAAGGTTTTTGGCTGATCTGTGTATTCATAAAGTGGAATGAGACAGAGTTAAACACTTATCACAAAATGTACAAGAGGAAAATTGTCCACAAGCAGTATCCTGAGATTTCCTGGTTATTGGATGTAAATGGAATTCCAAGTTGGATAATTTCCTTGCTGTTTATTATTGAAGACATCAACAATGTTATATTATGTATTTGTATTGTACATCATATCCCTGTGACTATCAAAACTAAAATCTGATCTGTTTGGATGAATTTTCTATCCTTACACTATGTATCAGATATTAAATATCTACAATTAATATGTCTAGTATCTATCATACTCAGTAGTTGTAAAATATGCTTTACACTATACAGTTAGCGTTACCTGAAATGATTCTTGGATTTAGTCATCACGAATATTATTGATATAATATCAAATGTTGAAATAGGGCAACTTTTGGGAAGCAGTCATCACAACACAGTCTCACTTGAGATTTAATTAATAAAACGAAGATGTAAGGGGCTAGCAAAAACTCTTTATTTTAAAAGGGCAGATTTTAATGGTCCAAGGGCAGCAATACAACGTATGGACTGGGACAAAGAACTGACGGGTAAACATAAAGGGACAACATTCAAATCCTTACTAAATATACATACTTATCTCTATATTTCATGTGGAAATAAAAGTAAAAGGAGTAAATCACATCCAATGTGGCTTAACAATGATTTAAAGATCAAGATACAGAGTAAAAAAACACACAGACAGTTAAATTATACAAAAAAGAGGGGACAGAGACTGCTTTATGCGAATACAAGGAAATCAGTAAGTCTTGCAAAAGGGCTATTAGACTGGCTAAAATAGAAAATGAGAGTAAGACTAACCTTAAAATATTTTTTAAATATATTAATGGGAAGAAGGCCAGGAAGGAAGCTATAGGAACATTACAGTGTGAAACAGGCAATCTGATAAATAGAGACCAGGAAAAGACAGATGGGCTAAATAAGTTATTTTCTTCTGTATACACAAGGGAGGTACCAGTGGTTGGGACACTGCAAACAAAATGGGGCTACACTACCTTCACCAAATAATTGGTTAACGCAGGAAGAAATCCAAAAGAGGTTGGAAAAAGTAAATGTTAATAAAGTAAAGCAGATGTGATATCTATATTTAGGAAGGGAGCAAGAGCAAATGCAGGGAATTATAGACCTGTAAGCCTCATTTCTGTAGTGGGAAAGGTTTTAGAAGGGTTAATAAGTAATAGTATACAAGAATATGTATATTTGAACAATATTAAAAGTAGGAATCAATATATGTCAAACAAATCAATTTAGTTTCTATAAGGAGGTTAGTAGGAACGTAGATCAAGGCAACTCAGAGGATGTAGTCTTTTGGGATTTTGCAAAGGCTTTTGATACAGTGCCACGTGAAAGACTATTGTGCAAACAAAGGGATGCAGGTATTGCAGTAAATATGTGCCCATGCATTTAGAGCTGACTAAAAGACAGCTTTCAAAGGGTTGTTGTAAATGGAACATACTTAGATTAAACTAATGTGGTAAGTGGGGTTCCTCATGGTTCAGTATAAGGTCCTCTCCTTTTTAACATATTTATTAATGACTTAGAAGTGGGACTGGAAAGTATAGTCTCATTTTTTGCTATGGACACTAAGTTGTGCAAGGTAATTAAATCAGAGAAGGATATACTTTCCCTCCAAAGATATTTGCATAAGAAATGGGCAACTAAATGGCAGATGAGATTTAATAAAGCAAATACATTTAAAGTTATGCATTTCAGAAGGAAGAATAGCCATGCAATGTATAATCTTAATGGAGCAAATCTAAGGGTATCAGATATTGAAAGGGGTTTGGGAGTGTTTGAGGACAGCCACCTACGTAGTATTGCTTGATGCCAAGCATCATCTACAAAGGCAAGTGGGCTGCTCATTGACAGCAGGACTGGACCTCTCTCACTCTGGACTAAAGTTAGGAGTTGGGAGTGGGGTACCCTGCACTGGACTGTATCCCACACCCACAGCCAGTGTCACACAGCTGTAGTATATGTACAGACAGCTGTCAAGCCCTAGTGGTGTACATGAGCCGCCCCTCCTCCTGTGCTGTCCAAAGGGGCACTTTATATCTCTAGTCCCTACTATGCTGCCCCTGTTAAGGGGCAAATCCCAAACCTGCCCTAATCTTACGGACTCTCTGCTGCCTTAAAATCTGCCTTGAAAAGGGAACTGGGAATGGTCACCCAAGGATCCTCTGTCCCCTGGACCAAGCCTGCCTAACTGTGCAGACCCTCCACTTGCACCCAAAGGATAAGGATTACAATTAGACCCCCAAGAGAAGAAGCAATGCAGGCACCTCAGTTCCATTATGACTTCTTCTACAAGGAGAATGCCCCCAAGTGGATGGGTCTGCCGGTATGCTCCCTTCAGAAGGTGAGCTGATTGGGGAGTTGTGAAGTTGATCATTGTCGCTCCTGTCATCTAGTCCTGTCATTTTGTTTTGCAATTTTTTGGTGAGATATATCACAGTTGTTTAGTGAACTGGCATAAAAAATACACATCAAATTTGGAGAGAAATGTTGCCAAAGATGTCTTTGTAGGTGCAGTTATGTCATATTGTGCAAGATTTGTGCAAAACTTGGTTCTGTATGATCCTATGACAATATAGAGATGTTATTCATCTATTTTTTTTCTATTCACCAGTTGAGATAACTGCCCCATTAAAAATAAATTATAATCTGTCCCTCCCATTAAACTCCCTCTAGCAGTGAAAGCAGCCACAAACTAGTTAGGTCACTGGTGTTGTCCCTGTCAGGCTGCCTGACCAATCAAATTGGTTTCACAATTTTGAAACTTAATTTATACCACAATATGACAATCTAATTATGTCCAACCAACGTAAAAGATATTTGTGGAAAACTGCCTGTAACCAAAGTACAAGGAAACACAATTTGACAAACATAAAAAGCCAGTTAAAATATTAGGTGTGCCTTGAATTGAAAAAGTTTGGGAACCACTGGGTTCACTATGAAGAAAAACTAACCACATTTAACTTTTTTTCTCTAGAAAAAAGCCGTCTAAGAGGGGATATCATTACCTTATATAAATATATACCTGGTCAATATAAGGCTTTTCAACTGACAAGAGGACATCTCTTAAGGTTAGAAGGAAAAAAATCCCACCGAAAAGGCTTCTTCACAGTAAGGGTGGTTACGCTTACGAGTTTTTGATCTTGAATGGAGCTTTGGGGAAAACACTATGAACACTGGATTCTAAGCTCAAAGACAGGACCTTCCATCCTTTGCAGTGTGTTAATATTGCCATTGTTTTTGCCTTGAACTTACTCCTGTTCAGCGCTACGGAATATGTTGGCGAATAACAAATAAACAATAATATTAATCACATATATAGTTGTGAGCATGCGGGTTGTTGCTAGCGCTGCGGGCTCGCGTAGCGAGCCTGTGGACCTTCGCGAAGCAACTGCGGACCTCGCAAAATTAACGGACTTACGACAGAAAAATACGAGACGCTTTACGACCCATTACGACCTCGCAATAATACGACCTTACAGCCCGAAACCTGCGCACATGAAATCATGAAAAACACAATAAATACACACAACAAATACATAAAAGGCTTACCTACAGCAAGGGGTGGGCACCCAGGACCTCGAAAACTGAAGTTACACCTCAATTTAATTTGAAATAAAAGAGTTTAGACACCTGAAAATCCCCTAAGCAAGAGAAAAAATGGCCACCGAAAAAAACAAAAATGAGGCTACAGGACTCTAAAGACGCAAAACACCACCAAACACATACGGATTTTCAGAAAAAAACATACGAGATCCGAAAACAAGGACGCAACTCTCGTGACCCGAAAAACATTACAAACACAATAAATACACACAACAAACACATAAACAGCTTACCCACAGCAAGGGGGTTTCCCAGGACCTCTGCAAGTGAAGTTACACCTCGATTTAAGTCCAAATTTCTGAGTTTAGACACCCGAAAATCACCTAAGCGAGAGAAAAAATGGCCGCCGAACAAAACGAAAACGAGGCTAAAGGACCCTAAACACGCAAGACACCACCAAACACCTATGGATTTTCAGAAAAAGTCAAAAAGACATCCGAAAACAAGGACGCAAAATCAGCCACAGCCGCATACCACACATTAGGCACCATTTTACAACACTAACTTATACAATCTAGAAGTACACAGCAAACGGATTTGCCACGCACACTATTACACTACACACTGCACACATTCATGACACTTACACAGCAGCTCCACAGCACTGATGCTGCAGCAACATGAAAACAGATTGCCAGCTCTTCAAAAAAACAAAACAACGCTTATCATAGCACACAAACAGCCAAGACCTTCACAATGAGCGCCAAAGGGGCTCATTGCGAGCCACGCGAGGAGCTGCTCAGCTCGAGGCTTGCAATGAGCACCGAAGGATCTTAAAACACCAACAAAATGTATTTCGCACACAAACAACATTACCTGCCTTACAATCTTATTACCGCCATTTTTTGACGGGCAAGTCGCTAGTAAATAATAAACTGTAGAATTCTCTACCAAAGTAGATGGTGACAGCAGATTCGATAAATAACTTAAAAAATGTATTGGACATTTTATTTCTTAAAAAAAAGGGCATTCCGGATTATCCTGGATAACTAGAGAAGAAGGAGTATTGATCCAGGGAGAAATCCAACTGCCAGTATCTGTGGTCAGGAAGGAATTCCCTTATTAGACAATTGGCAAGGTTTTAAGGTTTTGTTTTTTCTGTTTTCCTTCCTCTGGACCTATTATCAATTAACAATGAAAACACATATTACAAAGACCAGAGGAGATCTAAAAAGGTTGAACTTGATGAATTAAAAATATTTTTTCAACCTCAATTACTATGTAACTATGTAAGTATGGACCCTATTCTATTAGAAGGCTGCAAATGCCTCAAACTCGTAAATTTTGTTGCAGGTGTTTTTTTCTCTAAATGTTAACATGTATTCTATTGACTCAGGCCTGCAATTTACCTCCATAAGCCTATATTTGTAAACTCTGCCTTTTTAAGTCAGATTTCAGGGGAGTTATCATATGATCTGACAATATTTAAGCAAGTCTGTAATTTACTTCTTTTACACAGCCAATAGTAAATGAGACCGTCATCATGACATCAGTAAAACATGGAAGTTAGACGTAATCATCTGTAATCGGAGGCAACAAATTAATTAGTGCCAATAAGTGATATTTGCAGATCAGGTTTGCAATCAAGCAATCTATAAAATGCATTAGATCATCTGTTTTAGTCATGTGGATTTCATAATTCTACTGTGTTTCCATGCCTTCCCATGCTTTTAAAGTACAGTGTTTTGTGTTTAATTGCTTTTATAGCTTTAATAAGGTTTGGAAAAGCCCTTGTGAGTCCTATTTAGTACTTGTAATATTTTAACAGAAACTTGATATTTTTTTCAGTTGCAGGTTAGACTGCGAGCTAGAGCTACACATCTAATAGAATATTGTTTTTGTGTAACTTTAATTAGTTAGAGCTCATAATGTTCAAGCTGTACTAAAACCAATGGAGTTCTAAGACTGGTTTAGCAGGTTTGGCTGGCCCATAGTGATTGTGGGCGGGTAACTCGTAATTGGATTGAGAGTAGCTAATAGAATATGTGGCAATCTTAAGAGGGATTTTAAGTGTGTATAAATTTATGAATTAGGCCGTAGAATAGGGCCTTACGTTTTTAAAGATCATTTAATTTCATCTGACAAGCTTTTAAAAGACTCAGTCTCTTTCAAATCAAAAGTGGTTCCGATTATATACCATAAAAATACTCTTACACAAACAGAGACATTAAAAAGACATAGAAAACAATGATGGGAAAGAAAAGACAAACATGGGACAGAAAGATTGTAAATATAATTTGAAGAGTGGTGAATGCCAAACGTCAGAGATTGATTAAGAGATAAAGGAAAACATCTACATATGTAAATATTTACATTATTATGACCTTGAACAACCTTGTTGTAAGTAAAATGTATATATTTGCCACTGTTAATTTATGAGATATTAAATCAGCCTTATTAAACTGCAATTCGGCAAATTCTAAAAGGCTCTATATAAGCACAGAGAATATTTTTTATAGAAGTTTTTAGTTAGTGAACTTCTATCCAAAAGCAAGGTCTTCACTAACTAAAAACTTCTGTAAAGAGCCCTTTAGAATTTGCCGAATCGCAATTTAATAAAGCTGTATGTGTCTTGGTGGTAAATATTAATGAAGGTGTTTTTATAGGTGAGTGAAGAATAGAATATTAGTTAAGTAGATATTTAAGCTCATGGGTGAAACATGCTAAATATACTGAATTCATTTATCTTTATTGGAAAGCCAAACAGCTTGGCTTGCTTCATTTTGTGCATAAAAAAATGTTCTGCATTAGTGCTTTTCTAGTAGAGTAGAAAAGTAGTTCCATAGTTGGCCAGATCTAAAATAGCAATTGATTAGTGCAGTTATATAACTGTATTGGTTAGATTATTTATCAGGATGCTGGAAGATAACTACTGACAAGCTCTCCCTAGAACAATCCAAGTCTTGTCATTAAAAACACAAAAAGGCTGATGATATCAACTATCTAATTAGAAAAAATGTCATGCAGTTTTACTTCTCCAAAACATCATTAACATTCGACGATCATGTATACAGAAGGTGTGTATAAGATGGTGTTGGCATGTAATTAGTTTTTTGAGTGTTTTTAACTTTACAAATAAATATGGTTTGTAGAATTTACATTTTTCATAAATAGTATTACCTTGGTTAGTTCATAATGTGCTCCCATTGGATCTATTGAATAATTAATGTGATTGTACACATTTTAATTCAATTAATCTGTGTGTTTTTTTAAACTTACTAGTTAACAGCAACTTGTAGGTTGTCTACAAGAACAAATCCCTGAGGACTGAAAATTCTATATCATCTAATAAATACTTGTATGTTATAAAATATGTTATTATTAATGCAACCAACATGTTATTTTTTCTAAATACATTGTAATTTGCATGCTGAGTTTTGATTTCATTAAAGTGAGATATAGTACATAGTAATTCGTAGAGCAGCAGATGTTCCTCAAACAAATTGTTCACCCTGTGTACGAAGGTGTGAACCTTTGATAACTCCTGGAGACATTATGTCAGCTCTTAGTAAAGATACATCATTCAGTGGATGGAAAGATTAGGACCTCATACTGCCTGAATGCATGATTCAAAAAAGAAATTGTTTAAATGCATAGTACAAGTTTAATAAACCGTTTTTGTAGACGACCCAAACTATCTATTTGTTAAAGAGCCCTTTAAGGTGGATGCATAAAACCAGGGAAAAGAACCGTGACTATGTGGTTTCTTTCCTTACAGCACTAAAAATGACTATTGCTCATATCAAGGGTTTACTGCCTCTTGGCTCAAGTATCTCAACCCCATGGTGTTGAGCTGAGGGGGGATGTGTGACAGTAGTGCAGGGAATCTATGAGCCTCATTCAAGTAAGTTAGTTAGTGGTGAACTTAGGTTTGTGGGCCTGTTGCGGGCCTGAGTTAAGGTGCTATTCTACTGGCTGGGCCCGCAAGTTAGGGGCAGATTGTGAAAATTGTAAACCATTGCCAACAGAAGTAGCATTTGCGGGCTTGGGAGCAAGCCTGTACCTTCTGATGCAGAAACAGCCAATGGAAACAGAGATTGTCATCATGACCAACCTCCAAGCCCATAACTCGCAGGTGTAGGCCGTAGGACTTTGACATCCAACCTCCATTTTCGAAGTCCTACGGGCTCCAACCTCCAAGCCTGTAGGACTTTGAAGAAAATGGAGGTTGGATTTCAAAGTCCTACGGGCTTGGTAGTTGAAGCCCGTAGGACTTCACATTGATTGCCGTGCTCGATATAGCATGAAAATTGCTTCTAACTACCGCCCTATCTCTCTTCTTCCTCTGGCTTACAAACTGCTCGGGCGGCTCGTCTATACCCGCCTTGACACCTTCCAATCCGGCTTTCGGCCCCAACACTCCACTGAGACAGCGCTCACTAAAATCACCAATGACCTTCTTACTGCCAAGTCAAAAGATCACTTTTCTCCTTCTTCTAGATCTCTCTGCTGCCTTTGACACTGTTGACCATCCACTTCTACTCCATATCCTCTCCTCCCTCGGTATTCGAGACACTGCTCTCTCGTGGTTCTCATCATACCTACAAAATTGATCATTCAGTATCTCCTTCTCTGACATCTCTTCTTCTACCTACCCCATGTCTGTTGGCGTACCCCAAGGATCTGTCCTAGGCCCACTCCTCTTCTCCATCTACACTTCCTCACTTATAAACTCTTTTGGGCTGCAATTTCATCTCTACGCAGATGACACCCAAATCTATCTCTCAGCACCAGATCTATCCCCCTCTCTTCTAACACATGTCTCCAACTGCCTCTCTAGTATATCCTCTTGGATGTCCACCCACCATCTCAAACTCAACATGTCTAAAACTGAACTCCTAATCTTCCCTCCCTCTCCCACTGTGTCAATTCCTCACATCTTTCTCACTGTCAATAATGACATCATCACCCCCTCCTCCTAAGCCCGTTGTCTTGGGGTTCTACTGGACCCCGCCCTGTCCTTCATCCCTCACATACAATCACTAACTAGTCTTCTCCATCTAAAAAACATCTCCAGAATTCGCCACTTTCTTACACAAGACACAACTAAAATCCTTATACACTCTCTCATCATCTCTCGACTGGACTACTGCAACTGGCCTACCCACCACCCGACTATCTTCACTTCAGTCCATTATGAATGCCTCTGCTAGACTCGTCTTCCGTACACAACGTTCAGTTTCGGCATCACCTCTCTGTCAATCTCTCCACTGGCTTCCCATAGCCTCCAGAATAAAATTTAAAATCCTGACCCTAACTTTCAAAGCCCTCAACAAGAGCACTCCCCCATACATTTCTGGTCTCATCTCCAAATACTCCCCCACCCACCCTCTTCACTCTGCTAATGACCTTCTTCTTTCCACAACTCTTGTCACCTCCTCTCACTCTCACCTTCAGGACTTTTCTCGTGCTGCCCCTATTCTCTGGAACTCCTTGCCTCGCTCCACCAGATTATCCTCCAGCCTCAAAACATTCAAAACCTCTCTAAAAACACATCTCTTTAAAGAAGCATATCACCTTCCACCCTAACACCCTCTCAAATCTCTCTCCCTTCTTTTCCTCACACAATACCTTTAGGATGTAAGTCTGCGAGTTTCAATCCCACAAGGTGTTTTGGGGAAAGCACCATGGACACTGGATTCCAAACTCAAAGACAGGGCCCTCCTTGTTTTACTATGTGTTCATTTGCATGTATCGTTGTCTTGAACGTATCTTATGTACAGCGCTACGGGAATATGTTGGCGCGTTATAAATAAACGATAATAATAATAATGATAAAATGAAACATGATATAAAGTATTGGAGAATGTTGTGCTATTAATTCTAAGACCTAACATCACTTTCACTCTTCATAAAAGTACAGTTTTGCTTTTTTATTTGCTTTTAAAATGCTCTGATTTGTCATTAAGCATTTTGCGAGACCTCCTTGGTACCAGTAACTTGTGATTAGATATTTGCCATTTGCAGGCTTGACAAGTGGTTAGCGAGGGGGAATTGGAGCAATTAAATAGCAATTTGCGATTTTAGCATTCGGGACTCTTGCGGCTGTGAAAGATCAAAGGCTTGCAGGGTATTAACTTGCAATATTGCAAAACGCAATGGATTACAGCTCACAGCACATAGCTCAATCGGAGCCTGCAAATGGAAGGCAATTGACTAGCAAAATAACTTGCAACCTCCACTTGCGAGCCCGGATCTCAAAATCGAGATTGAGCAAAGCCTATTTGGAACTGATTGTGATAATTAAGCTCCAGCACAATCACTAAGTGTACTTTAAATCAGATGTAGGTCATTTAAAGGCCTGCTATCAGGATGAAAATAGAGGGAGAGGTCTTTCCTCAGAGAAAGATGCACATATGCTTAGAAGAGCTGAGACAAGTAGAGTGAAGAAAAGCTGAATCTGCTTGTAACACAGAGTGTGAGTCTGATGCCAAATAACGTGTTAAGGGTCCCTGAGGGTGGAGTATTTGAAGAGAAGGGTGGGCCAGTGCTCCTCCCACTTGCTTCATTGAACTACAGAGCTGTCTCTGCAAAACCTTGCAAAAACAATATTGTGCTAATAAGGACTGTTAAAGGACACAAATAATAGAAAATTGGACTGTTTACTGAGAGCCTGCTTCTTTATTTTATCTAAGAGCAGATTAGCTAGGCTTGACATTCCAGCAGTTAGTTAATCTGTTTACACAAATGTTTGTTGCTGAATATAACCATTTCTTTTCATCTTAATTTAAAAATTTCATTCACTTGGCCTCTCAGTACATTATTAAGAAATGCTTCTATAAGGGACACACTATCACAGCTATAACTACTCTTTCAAACTATGTAATCAATGTATTCACAGAAGCATAGAATGTACTCCCCAAATCAAATGAACTGTATTAGTCTGGTATATCTGATCTATTGGATCCATTGGAAGTTGCACTTTGATCAGGCTGCATTTTGTCAAATAACACCTCCCATTTACTTTCCACAACGTGTAAAATACACATTTCATTAAGGCTTATTTATTCTTCCTGTTTATACTCAGGTTTGTGACTAACAACATACTGTAATATGGTGGTTATATGCACTCTCCATATTTTAAATAATTATGAATGTGTCAGTTTTACCATACTTAACTCTCCTCATGTACTACTTTTCTTTGTGTGTCTCTGCACTGATTTCTAATATCTTCTAACAACATTTGATAAAATAATTTGCATTTGAATTAACTATTTAACCATTTTTATCATTTGAGCAGTTCACATGTTTTTGGGATAATGGAATTCAACAGTTATTAGTGATGAAATTAACTTTTTTTGTGCTATTCAACTGTAGCTGAATAAGCTTTTCATGTTTATTGGATTCTTCAGAGTTTTCTCAAATGCATTTCTCATTAGGCTATTTTCTGTTATCAAAGTGAGTTTTAAAACTTACAGTAGACTTAAAATACCTTAATTGAGTCAAAGTTATAATTTCATCGAAGAACAAAACTAGACATTTGTCTGAACCAATTCAATTTCAGAATTAGGAAGGTTGGACTGAACAGGTACCTCTGCAATATGAACATGGTTTATGGTTTAGGTATCATTGGTTATGCTTTGCTTCATCTGTTAGACATGTTTATTTAGTTTCACTTTGGCATTTTATTTTATTTCTCTATTACTCTTGGCAACAGACCATACAGTGTAAGTAAAGATGACCAAGCATTATACTGCCTAAGAATATAGTGTGAACGGAATTTAGTAAGATGCCACTTAATAATCTGTTATCTACAGTAGTACATCACACATTATTGTGACTCACATCTACATGTGATTTACTAAATCACATATATTATAATAGGGATTGCAATGCAGCACAGTAATTTGGGATAATGATCAATGTAGCACTCAGCATGAGCAGTTTAACAGCTGTTTATGCTAGTCTTTGCACAATTGTATGTTTTAGATTCCTCTCACGCGCCATCAATGGCTCCACATTGGTTGACAAAGATGTAATGGTTGGCATTACATCATTAATGACATAATAATAATAATAATAATAATAATAATAATAATAATAATAATAATAAACCTGGCAAACCGATAACATGCCCATGCATTTCCATCAATACCATAGATTATTCACTTTTGTTTATAATGTAAGTCTGGCCACTATATAATGAAATTATTAAAAATAAAAAAAATAATAATTATATTCATTTTGCACAGTATTCCAAATTACATATATATATATAAATTATAAATATTAATTTGTATTGGTTTACTATTTCCATAAACTCGAAGACTGATAATTATTAATTTACAATACTTGTGTTGACAGAATTTGCCGTATATAGCTGACTGCGATCTTTTTAATGGTTGAATATTCGTAATTATCTTAAAAAAATGATAAAATACACTGCCTTTTCAGGGTGGAAACATGTGATGTTGAATAACATTGTACCACCAGCAAGATTTATTTTTAATTAATTCGGAAAATGAGAGGTTCACAGTATGGCACTCCATAAAACGAATTAAAGAGCCCAATAAACACCTTGTTTGTGATAACTTTTTTTTCAAATATTTTTCTTGGAATTTAAATGAAATACAAATAATTAACCACCATGTTGTAGATATACAGAAATACAGATATTTCTTTGTTCTTTTATATCATTTGTCATAACATTAACAGTGAAAAATCAATACTAAAAAAGAATAGTGGGGTAATTTAAGAAATTATTCCCTTTCTCTTTCTTCAAAGTTACTTAGGTTCTTATGTGATTAATTAATTTATCCTTGTCTATTTTCAGTGTCCAACGATTCCAACAGGACATTAATTTTTTTATTTGTTTTTTATCTATAACTGCTGATGTCATATAATTTGTTTTTAACTCTTCTATTGTGGGTTTATCTGATTTCCAATTTTTAGTGATAATAATTCTATTAGCTAAAACTATTTTATTTATTAGTAGCTGTGTGTCTTTTGGTATATTTGATATAGGTAAACCTAATAATGCCTCTTCTGGCTTTTTAGGGATAGGGAATCCTACAAGTGTTTCTAATATTGAATATGTTTTTTCCCATAGTTTGTGATAACTTATGATGAGCGACGTTAGTAAAGCACCCGATATCCTGAGATCCAGCTTCATAGGCTAATGGAAACGAACTCACCAGCGTACACATTGGTAATCCTTAAGGAAAATCTCTCCAAAAATCATATCTCTAAAAAGATATTAATACACTTTAAAATATTGATAAAAATAAATAATAAATAAAAAAACTTGGAAAGCATAAATGGTGGGTGGTTTAAATTAACTCAATGAAATGTTTTTATGTCTTTATTTTTACTACTCTTATTAATCTATAAGAATTAAATAAAATTGCTGCAGAATACAATTTCTTTTCCATGTATTGCATTGAGTTGATTTCTTTCCTACTGAATTTGTGTTACTCAGTTTCACTGGTAAAGAAAAGCTTTAAATAATGTTAGCTATTTTAGAGTGAGGTTATAATTCCAATAGTTGAAGGGTCACTAAGTGCTCTTCATGGTATGAAAGAGCACAATATCGTATGTTAAAATGATCCATTTATTTTTAATCACTCTAATAATAGCTAAATATGTCTTACCCTTTAAATCTCTGTTTACATGTAGTATATACTGCCTAGTGGATGATGCATTAGTTGTAGGCAACGTTCAGGCGGCATTTGAGGCCCTTTTTTGGGAAGACTGTGATTCATAGCACAACTTCTCCATAGACTCAGGTTGCATTGCACTGATCAGCAAACCCATAGCATCCATTTCTTGTTTTAGGTGAGTACCAATCTTCCACCCCCTCACAGAAAGATGCAGTAAGGGTTACATGATTGTGTCAGGATGTATGCAATTTAATAATCTTAAATGAGGTACTGAGCTGGTCTGAAACGATAGCTCAAATTCCAGAGGCAAGCATGCAGAAATATAAAGAGTCTGACAAAAAACATACCTTTGACTTGAATGGGGGCAGGGAAGACACCCCTGCAACCTAATTGGTTGAAGTAATGAAGCAGGCCTGAGCTCCCTTTTCTGAGACATGGAACAGGCGATGGGCAGGCTGTCACACATACAAACAAATATTTATTTATTTTTGATATCTTGAGATCTTTACAGCGATGTGGTCCAAATTGTGCAGAATTAAGTGGGCCTTATTTATTTTAGATGCTGAATTATAGTTAGAAATCGAAGTACAATAGGTAACTACAATGGACTGAATTTTTTTTATTTATAATATATAAAGGATGATTTGCTTGGCAGATAAGAGCTTATTTTCATTTCATTTTTTAAATAAAAAGACATTTGTAGTTAGATTAAAATACGTTTTTTCTCTGGGAATTCACATATAAAATTAGCAGATTATTCTAGCCATGAAAATGTTTTTACTTTAAAAAATGATTGAAAAGCTACATAAACAAAATTGCAGAATAGAAGGAAAATAAGAAATCAGTTTATTATATTAAAATCTTAAGCAGACCAAAGGATGTGAATATGAATCATAAACCCTGCTTGTCAATTATTGCTTGATATGGTGCTCCCAATGGGATACGATAGAAACTTTGTTGCCTTAAACCACAATAATGAGAGTCAATGTTGCAGAAATGTTTGTGAACTAATTTGAAGAAAAACAGAGTTAACATCAAAATTATTTTGTGCGATAACAGATGGGGCAACTGCCAGGGTCATAAAACAGAAGGGATTTGGAAAGTTACTTGAAGATTAAATTGGTTACTTATGTTCTAAAACATTTCTAATTCAGAGTTTAATGATGTGATAAATACAGTAATGTGAATTGTGAATTTCCTTGTTGCTTGATCTGCTCTGACTAACAGCTAGTTCAAGCACTGCTATAAGAGATAGACAGAACTCATAATGATACACCTCATCAGATCAATGTCTGATGGCTAAGTTAAGACAAAATTTGCATAGAGTTTGCAGGAAATTTAGCAAACTTAACCTGAACTCACGAAGATGACTCAATGGCACAGTTAAAACTTCTGTATTCATAGTAAGAATATAGATACCAACTATCTGGGTAAAGGCTATTTTGTCTAATTAAGCTTCAACGCTTCAATAAAAGTGTCTTAGACATGTCTCTAATATTTTAATCTGAAGACTTGCGAATATCACAACTTTTTAGATAGATTATCTGACCTTTCTTCAGGCTAACCACTTTTTCAAGAAATTTGTATCTGCATTTATGATTGTTAGAATCATTTCTGGCTTTAAATCAATCCTTATACCATGACAAAAATCCTTTTATTATAGTATTGGATATTACTTATGGTATGCATGTCTTGAACAGTTTAAGACTGTCTGAAATATATCACTGAGAATATATATTTTTCTGCCTTTAAGTGTGTTTTTCTCGGTCTGTCATAATATACATATATATTTATTAATATATATATATTTTTATATATATATATATATATATATATATATATACATAAATCCAGTGTTTGTAATTTAAATATGGCAGTATATATAAATAAATAAATAAATATGAGTATAGAGCAAGGCAAATTCTTACTGCACCTCTATATGAAAGGCTACTTTTTTACATTTTCTACAGTGTTCAATCCTGTGATAGACAGTAAAGAATGAAATCTTATTCACATCTTAAATTATATTGAATTTGTATAAAAAATGCAGAATGGGCATTTAGTCAGAGAGGTATGCCGGAGTTTAAACCTTCTAAACTAAGTATTGCTTCTATTGCAATCGAAATCACAGGTTGAATACTAAATACATTTAGAAATTAATAATTTTTCATGTGATTTCCATTTACAAGTTAGTGAATATTACAAGTATTTTGTAAACACATCTACAAAGCACTACAGCATGGACAGGTAGCAATCATGTAATGTATAGTTCAGTTAGATAAATAGTGGGGAACATAGCTTAGAGATCTCTTTAAAAAAATGTTCTTAACTCTTTCTAATTGCCTTCACATCATACTTTAGTGAGTTTTGGTCAAAATACTGCAAATCTCCATGAGTACATAAGAAACTATATATTATGAAATATCTATATACGCCAAAGAAGTGAGCATTATGTGAATGTTGTGTTGTTTTTAGCTATTTGGGACCTGTTAATAGGTCAGAATATTGATTTTGTTCTTCACCTTTTGCCCACAGCCAAGCGTATGTGGAAATAGAAATTCAGTGAAGGTTATATTATTAGTTGATGCTTTTAGCCATCTTTGACCAAGATGTTAGTATATTTCAGTGAAGTCCAAGTTTCCAAAAGAATATAAGGACCAAACACTTGTCACTGACATATGAAGTACAACACAGTAATATTGTTCATATTGATTTCTTACCTTCAGTGAAAAAATATTAACATTTCTATTAAATATTAAATAATAAGGACATCTGGCAAGGTGTACAGAAGGAAGCATATTATGCAATTATATAAGGCATGGTATTTGGGGTTTTAAAAATAGCAATGCTAATTACCAAACAGGTCTATAACTCTTGATAGCACAACTGACAAATAACTTTTTTTTATTGTAACTTTTAATATTACAGATTTTTCTTGAAACATTAAATATGGCAAACATAAAGTTCAATAGCAAAATCTTTAAACTTTTAAGTGTTTTGCTAAATCTGCCTATGTCAAATGGAAAAAAGTGCTAGGCAACATTATACAAAAATAAATAACAAAATAAAAATAAAATTAGATTAAATACTTGACATGGGACAAAGTAGTGATCTATCTATTAGACATAGTGAAAAGGAAGTTGACTAACATAATAGTTCTTGACTAACATAATAGTTCTTGATAGATGAATGTACAGATCCCACATATTCTTCAGATTTAACCTGGGAGCTTGTGTTCTTTGAAATATTTTTTTCTGAAATGTAGATAACTTAACAATGGTGGAAATAGCATTTTTTAAGAAATTAGGAGGATGGTTAATGGCTTCTAAGCGAATGCATTTTAATTATTCTATACATAATTCCTGAAATGAGAGATAAGACATTTTTATGTATTTTCTCACAAAGGTAAATTGAATGATCTTTATGTTAATTTATAATTAACTTTTATATTCTCATTTTACACATTCTATAACCTGTTTGAATATGCTGAATATGTCAATAAAAAGTATAAGATTAGGATATAAATGTTATTAATTTGCTTGGCTGTACCAAGAACAGGCCATGTTTTGTGTCTTGTGTCTTAATCAAAATAACTTACATATGGAACTCCACAAATCCTAACCTAATGGTGATCCCTAAGGACAAGTCTGGGAACCTCTTTCTCTGACAAATACTGGTTTTGGAAGTTTCCCTTTGGCTTTAACATATAAAATGTTCATTATGTCAAATTAGTCAAATTATAATTTATTTGACTAAAATTTCATTAACATATACACAAACTTACATCCATCTGCATCACTAGATGGATTTGAAATGAGCTGTACTTGAAAAAAATGTATTATACTGATGAATGTATGTATATGATGAAATAATTTCTGGAATTTTCCAATATTAGTTTTGTAAAAAACAAAACAAAACATTTGTATAACTGTCATTGCTATCTAATTAAAGATAATTGGGTGATCAAGGTATACTGGTCTGGTTTGAATTGCTGTTGGATACAGGGGTAGGATATTTATTAACGAAACATTGACTATCAAAGCTGTATCTGTTACATTTCTATATCAATGATTTCTTATTGTGCCTATTGTTATATTGCCATTACCCTTCTTTCTCCCCCTCTACCTCTTAGTTATATCTGTTTAATAAACATTAGACTGTACACAAGGTGTGTATTAAAGAACAAAAAGGTATATTGTATTGTACTACAAAATTAAAACTAAACACTTAAAATTAAAAACAAAAAAAACATAAAATTACTTATCTCAGCAAGCAAACTGAAATGGACCCATATTTACTGTACATTGTATGTACAATTTATTACAAGAAAGCACTAAAGTTACACATATATAATATTTTTAATAGGTAAGATAAACTTTCAATGTTTTATCTATTTAGAAACCATATTCACTGTTTATAATCAACATTATTGCTAGCATTCTATTGGAATCTGTCAGGGAGAAGAAATCTTCCTTTATAAGGTTCATGTCATGTCTGAGAAAATCAATCCTATAAGCAAATGTTTAAGTGTTCATCTAAGCAGTAAAAACAGTACAATTTATCCAATGTACAACTACATATACTTATGATGATACTTATGATGATGCTTTAGGGACACCCATGGTAACAAGTTAATGTTAGATGCGACGGGGTCCATAAATACCCCCACGGTTATAATTAGAGGTCCCATAGTGGTCTTTAAGATTCACAAATTAAAAAAACGAATATTTACCTATTCATATACAACATACATATCTATGTATAACAGCTAGCAGTGTAGGGTTGTATATTAATAGATGACTTTTGGTTATGTTATTTTATTTAAATATTAAATAAACTCCTAAAGTGGGGGTGAAACATGAGATGCTTAATTTCAGTATCATGGGTATTAAAGAGCAAGGCAAGTGCTTAGAACATTTGGAGAACTTAGATTTTACAATAGATGCAGGTAACCCATAATACTCCCCTAACATACAACTCCTCTTCTGGATAGTGGTGAAGGGGCTTGTGTACCTCAGTGAAGCTGTGAGCCAAACCATGTAGAGTCACCCAAGATGGACAGATCATCACAGAGAGGTCAGACAAATCACAGTCCACTGGAGAAGGAGCTTGCAAATTATTCCAATATCTTTGCCATGACAACCTCATGGATTGGCACGCCCAGAGACATGACAATAGATGTACCTGGCGGGCTGTGGTCCATAGGGTCACGGAGAGTCAGACATGACTAGGCAACAACAGCATACAACCCACAATGATCCACCCTGAGCTAGCCATAACACCAGAGAAAGGTCTTTAATAAAATGCAAGATGACCTGAGAAGCTTCATCGCGGGTTTACACAGGCTAATACAGGTGAATAAGCCCCAAAGATCCTTTAGTAAATTCCTTCAATAATTAATTCAATAATTAATTAATAACCCAGCTCACTTTTATATACCTTTAATAGAACTGGTATATGTTTTGCTGAGCATTTATAGCATATCTGTGGTTAAAGGCACTCTTTTACCCCAATGTGTTACATTCCCATGCAAATGAGCTGCCTCAAAATCATAGTATGCTTCTCTGTCATTATGGTGACTAAAACAATGACTCTTAATGTCTTACCTCTGCGCTATTATATTATTTGAGCCACAAATTTACATATTGACTAGCATAATAGCAGTAAAAACAATGTTGTGTACCTCTGGAATGATTTTATTTTCAATATTAAATAATGGGGACATTTGGCAAGGTTACAGAAGGTAGCTTATGATACAATTATAAGGGGCATACAAAGCGTGTTTTTAAAAATGTCAATGCTAATTACCACACAGATGTAGCTAACTCTATAGCTCTTGACAGGACAACTTTTTTGTATTGTAATTCATAATATTACAGATTTTAAGAAAACATGAAATATCGCAAACATAAAGTTCCATGGCAACATCTTTAAACTTTAAAGTGTTTTGCTAAGTCTGCCTATGTCAAATAGAAAAAAGTACATAAATAAACTAAGAAAAATAAATTGAGATTGAATAAGATATTTGGTGCAAAGTAATGGTTTACATATTAGACCTTGTGAAAAGCAAGTTAACTAACATAATTTAAGAGACAGTACTTAATACAACACATACTTATTTTTCATGCAAAATGCTGCTTTAAGTAAATTTTCAGTTACAGACACCTGTGGCTATTTTGCAGAATTCAAGATCCATATTATTAAATTACATGTAAAATATAATATACGCTATTTATGTCAGCTTTGGTCTTTAAAGAAATAAAATTACTTTCTTTACTAACCGCTACAATATGTACAACAACAATTCTGGGAACTACAGTAATTACATTGCATTCTGGGAACCTTGGCAAGGACATGCAAATGTGCCCACAAAGGATTCACTATTATATATATATATATATATATATATATATATATATATATATATATATGTATATATATATATATATACATATAGGTGCTGCACATGAATTACTGTAATAGTACCAACTTACATTGTTTGATTTCCTTCTCCATCCAGCAGCTAATAGTCTGGGTGCAGTCTGCGACGTTGAACTTCTGTTCTGGTCTGGCTTTCTTCCACTTAAGAATCCCTAGGTACTGTTTTTTTTTTTTATTGATATCACTAATAATAAACTAGATATTGAATAATGAAGTTGACACTAGGTAAATATTTAGCTTATTTGATAATGAGGCTGTTTAAATTATTACTGAATTTAGAACTGAAATCAGGCAGAGTTGAACGCATTTTGTAATTATTTTTTGTGGGAGTGTACTAAAGAAAATAAGATTTTTAAAAATCAAAATCATATTGAAGGTTCCTTATAAGAAAATCAGGTTAAAATTCTCACGTCAGCTTACTACAACCATGCCAGATTTTTGTTACAGTTTACAAAGAATGATGTTGTGTTTAATTTATACTTGATATTTGAACTGGCGTAGATGCTGAAAAAATGGGTGACTAAGAACGGACGAAACCATGTTGTAAAAAAACAGAAGAATAAGAACCATGCTCTCAAGTAGATGGAGAGTTCAGAAGGTTAGTTATAGAGGAAGGCACTCCAGGATCTCTCATGTCTCTCTATCCGAATGCTTCTGACATTTACCACCAAGTAGTGTGTTGTTTTCTCCCTGTAATATATTAGTCAAGTTTGCTTCCCAAGCCCTTTAAGCATTAATGAATTTGAACTACAACATGGATTTTTTGCTTACCACCAATCATGAAGTCTGCAGGAAATTAAAGATCTCTTCAATACTCATAGATAAAAAGATAGGTCATTAAGGAGTCAAGGTGATAATGAGCTACCTAAAGACTTGTGTAAGCATTGCTTTGGTCTCCCAGATCAAAACTGCCTCCTGAAACAGTATTTCCTAATTGGACTTTGAAAAAAAAAAAACATATCTAACGCTCTTAAATTCTTGAGCATTTACTCTCATTGAATTGCAGTTTAAATGGTAGCTCATTATTTAATCTCAACAGCTAGTAATTGCATTGACAGCCATCAGTGCTACTGAATCAGCAACAGAACAATCAAAACAAATTTATTGACTCAGATTTACGGTTAGTGAATTTTAGATGAATAATTATGTAGCTCTGAAATTACTGCTATTATAGCACTTCTATTAATATCATCAATAGCTGTATTTCTTTTCTTCAGCAATTTCAAAGCACAGCACTTTTATTGCAATAGGCTTTGACTTTTAGTGACTATTGAGAGATGTGGTTTCTTTCAAATATTCCAGGCAATTATATAAATACTGTGCTGTTAATGGATTTTCACATGCAAATCATGTTTAAGAACACATTATTATAAAATGCTAAATGCAATAGATTTTGATAATTTCTAAAATATCAGTGACCTGTTCATAGAAAAAATAATAGAATATAATTCTATCATTACAAGCAGCCAAATCCATGCAAGAAGATTTAAAATACAATTAAATTGGTTCTAAATATTTATTGAAATACACATGAGTAAATGTTTTATTTATTTCTTTATTTTTTCTGTATTCACATTTATGTAGCTCTATTCTCCTAATCACTTTAGTTAGAAAAGCAGTACAGTCATACATTTGTAAACCCCCTTTTTTTTAGAAAAGAGCAGAGAATAGAATACAATTTTAACTATTTTTTTTGTGTGCTACAGATATTTTACAATTAGTTTACAAAAGGTCTGGTGGGATCAACTGCTTGCATTCTATTATTATACATATGTCCATGGGGTGGGAGAGGATTGGCCTGGGTGGGAGGTAAACCATTGTTCTTGTAACATTATGTAGTGGTTATTGAAGGGAAAACACAGGACCAGCCTTCTTGGCAGATCCCCTTCCACCACCTGGACATCTAACAGAGAGAAGCATATGTACTTGAAGCTCTAATGTTGATTTCCAATGTAAGTTTTAAAAAATACCTTCACGTTTCTCTTTTTTTGTAAAATACTGATGAGTAGTAACTAAATAAACAAATTAAACCATCTTGTGTCACCATTAAAATAGCCTTTTAAATATATTAATCCAAAAAGGTGGGGTAGAAAGATGTAAAAGTTTGAACTCAAGGATCATTTCCAGCTCTGGAAAATGAAATATTTAATCAGGTTTTATGTCTGTTTTTTGCTCCTTCTGACAACACTTCTCGTTAGGACTATTTTTACTCAGTGCAAAAGTTAGATACTAGGAAGAAACCCTTATTCTATATTAAACTATCATATCACTGTGATGTCCCTATTAAACTGGAATTATTTAAAAAACTAAATTTGCATAAAAAGAGTTAAATTAGCAATGTATAGAAGTTTGCATATTGTGGTAATCTTGTCCATCTTTAAATCAAGTTCTAATAGTATTCCAAATAAGAAACACCACTGTCCCATATCATCTTTCTGTTCTGTCTCAAATTGCCTACATGCATCTTGAAAGATATGAATGTAAAGTCCAGTTAATAACACTTATATAAATACTTCATATAAAGCATTAAGTTAAAAATGTATTTGACCCTCTTCAATGCCAATAAAATATGTTGGGTTTCAGCTCAGTAAATTATTCCACTTCAGAAGTACTTCAAAACTTCCACTTCCAAACTGGTATGACAGTTTCCAGATAAGTAAAGGTTTTATTTTATTTTGTAGAAATAAATTATGATTTAATTACACCAAAAACAATCCCCATTAGAAATGTATTGTGAATAACCAAGACAGGGGCATATTTAGGTTTCATGCTGTCCTTGGCTCACTAGTATATGTGCGCCCTGTGATGCCCCTTTTACAACTACTACTTTGACATTAAACATTTCAAAAACAAATTTGTATGTGATTCTGGATATATAAAATATGTCAAACATTGTCAGCTAAACTTATATTAACAAATGTCATTGAATAAAGTAATGTATGTGCCTTTGGACACACTTTACCACAGTTCTATGTCAGCAATATGACCCCTGAATTGTAGGCCTAGGCCGAGGCACACTGTGGCACCAAGATGCAAAGACAGTTATGTAAAACCTCTGTTAGATCATTTATATCCAGTATAAAATGTTTTGGCATTAAATCAGCAGATTGCTGCAGAAAAGCTTCTTCAAAATCAGCTTCTTCAGTTAGGGGTAGATTTTCAGCGCACGTGATTTTTTATATCTAGACTATGGAAATGTGCCAGCTAAGACTTTCAGTGCTTTCAAAGGAAATAACTTGAAGCTCACTAACTTAAATCCTCCTTAAAAAAAAGCAAACAGGAACAATCTGTAAAAGAAAATGGAACGCTGTAGTAAAGAATAACTGTATACAGCAAAATGCCAAGTCTGTGTTTGTTTTGTTTATGTTATTAAAACATGACAATAGTGGTCCTACATGTGCCAATCAGAAAGTCATACTAACATTTAAATAGGTTACGCAGAAAAAAATTGTATTTATAATGTATAATCACATATATAGTTGTGGATTTGAGGGGTTTGTCAATCACGCAAGATTAAGGCTGCAATGATCAGCGAAGGCGCTCATCGCAAAGCGAGCTGAGCAGTGGAGGCACACAGGACTCAGGCTGCAATGAGCGCCAAAGGAGAGCGGGACTTACGACCCATACGACTTAGGACCGAAACCCGTACATGCACTGTCCGCCTTGCAAAAATCCGACTTTAACGGGCGAACAACAGTACTTGAAAGTAAATAAAAACAAATATGCCTCAAAATGACTTACACACTCACACACAGCACAGGGGAGAGTCAGGGAGCCTGTGAGTGAGGTTGCAAGTTAATTTGAGCCATATTTCACATTTTTCAACAATCGAAAATCGCCTAAGCGACAATAAAAATGACTATTGAAAAAACGCAACATGACAAAAACGAGGCCAAAGGACTTAAAACTAGCCCGCAGGACGTAAAAAGGAGCCATTAGCAGTAACACTTAACACAACCCAGTAACACTTTATCCAAGCCAATAACATTTACCACAAGGCAGTAACACAACTGTTGGAAATGCAGCTAAGCATGGGCAAGTTCTAATAATGGGAGATTTTAATTACCCTGAAATAAACTGGATAAATAGGACCAGCAGTTCAGCTAAGGGGAGCAGATTCTTGAGTACACTCAGGGATCATTATCTGGCCCATGTTATACAAGAGCCTACTAGAAATGAAGCTATATTGGATTTAGTCATCACAAATAATATTGATATAGTATCAAATGTTGGAATAGGGCAACCTTTGGGAAACAGTGATCACAACACAGTCTCGTTTGAGATTGAATTAAAAAAACAAAATGTTAAAGGGCAGATTTTAACGGTCTAAGGGCAGCAATACAAAGTATAGACTGGGACAGAGAACTGATAGGTAAACATACTGAACATAAATGGACAACTAAATATTAATTCTTATCACCATTTACCAAGTGGGAATAAAAGTAAAACGAGTAAATCACATCCAATGTGGCTTAACAATGATTTAAATATCAAGATATGGAGAAAAAACAGGCATTTAAATTATACAAATAAGAGGGGACAGAGACTGCTTTACAAGAGTACAAGGAAATCAACAAGGCTTGCAAAATGGCTATTAGACTGGCTAAAATATAAAATGAAAAATGAATTGCAAAAGATAGTAAGACTAACGCTAAAATATTTTTCCACTATATTAATGGGAAGAAGGCGAGGAAGGAAGCTATAGGAACATTACAATGTGACACAGTCCGTCTGAAAATTAGTGTCCAGGAAAAGGCAGATTATATACTTAGGTTCTTTTCTTCTGTATACACAAGGGAGGTACCAGTGGTTGGGACATAATGGGGCTACATTACCTTTGCCAAATAATTGGTTAACGCAGGAAGTAATCCAAAAGAGGTTGGAAAAAATAAATGTTAATAAAGCCCCGGGTCCTGATGGAATACATTCACGGGTACTGAGGGAACTGGGTTCTGTAATAGCCAAACCATTGTAAATTTTTTTTCAAGATTCAATCAACACAGGGTCTCTACCAGATGACTGGAGAAAAGCAGATGTGATACCTATATTTAAAAAGGGGGCAAGAGCAAATCCGGGGGAATTATAGACCTGTAGGCCTCACTTCTGTAGTGGGCATGCTTTTAGAAGGGGTAATAAGGGATAAAATAAAAGAATATATCTATTTGAACAGGATTATAAGTAGGATTCAACATGGATTTATGAGGGATAGGTCATGTCAAACAAATCTAATTAGTTTCTATGAAGAGGTTAGTAGGAACATGGATCAAGGCAACTCAGTGGATGTAGTCTTTTTGGATTTTGCAAAGGCTTTTGATACAGTGCCACATGGGAGACTATTGTGCAAACTAAGAGATACAGGAATTGCCATAAATATCTGCTCATAGCTTGAGAGCTGGCTAAAAGACAGGAAGCAAAGGGTTGTTGTAAAGGGAACATACTTCGATTGGACTAATGTGGTAAGTGGGGTTCCTCATGGTTCAGTATTAGGTCCTCTCCTTTTTAACATATTTATTAATGACTTAGAGGTGGGACTGGAAAGTAGTTTCTCGATTTTCGCTGATGACACATAGTTGTGCAAGGTAATTAAATCAGATAATGATGTGCTTTCCCTCCAAAGGGATTTACATAAAATTGAGGAACGGGCATCTAAATGGCAGCTGAGATTTAATACGAATAAATGTAAAGTTATGCATCTGGGAAGGAAAAATAGCCATGCAATTCATAATCTTAATGGAGCAAATCTAGGGGTATCAGATATCGAAAGGGATTTGGGAGTGCTTGTAGACAAGCATCTAGGTAACAGTGCCGAAAGCCAAGCAGCAGCTGCAAAAGCAAATAAAATATTAGCATGTATTAAGAAGGGTCTAGAAGCAAGTGAAGCAAATATAATTCTGCCACTATACAAATCCCTAATACGCCCTCATTTGGAATATGGAGTACAATTTTGGGCACTTTAGAGCTGGAAAAGGTACAGAGGAGGGCAAAAAAACGAATAAGGGGAACGGAGGAGCTAAGTTATGAAGAAAGACTAACCAAATTAAACTTATTTTCTCCAGAAAAAAGGCGTCTAAGAGGATATAATTACCTTATATAAATACATCCAGGGTCAGTATAAAGATTTGTCAAGGGAGCTTTTTGTGCCAAGAGGTTTTCAACTGACAGGAGGACATCCCTTGAGGGTAGAAGTAAAAAGAATCCACCTTAAAGAAATAAAAAGATTCTTCACAGTAAAGGTGGTTAATCTGTGGAATTCTCTACCAGAGGAGTTGGTGACAGCGAATTCGATAGACAACTTTAAAAGGGGACTGGATTTATTTCTAAATAAAAAGGGAATTTAGGGTTATCCTGGATAATTAGAGAGAGAGTATTGATCCAGGGAGAAATCCAATCGCCAGTATCTGGGGTCAGGAAGGAATTATTGTTTTTCCCTTTGAGGCGATTGGCTAAGTTTCACTTTTTTTTTCTGTTTGCCTTCCTCTGGATTAATTAATAATTAAAAATAAATAAATAAATTGTTGATTAATAATTAATTAACAATTAATTAACAACTAATTAATTAATAACTAATCTGCATATTGCAGATCAGAGGACATCTTAAAAGGTTGAACTTGATGGACTGAAATTATTTTTTCAACCTTAATTGCTATGTTACTATGTAACTATGTAACCCAAGGCTGTAACACAACCCAAGACAGTAACACTCAAGCACGACGCCTATAAAATAACACAGGGTGAGAAGGGCTCATTGCGAGCCAAGCAATGAGTGCTGAATGCGCTCATAATGGGTCTCACAGGGAGCGCCACAGGTGCTCACTGCAAAGCAGGAAAGTTGTGGCTAAGCGCTGGGCTCGCAATGAGCACCAAAGGTTCTCAGAGCACCCATAGCCTAGCATTGTGTGGCAAACAGCATTGCCAAGTTTACAATTTTACTCCCGTCATTTTTAACAGGCAATTTCCTAGTAATATATATTAATAATAATAATTGGTGATTATTGTTTTTTGGCCAATCTGATTTATCAGCTTGGAAGGGACTATAGATGACAAACTTCCATTTTAGCTCAATTTCCCTTTAACCAAGTTAATTTCCCTTTAACTGAGTTATTAGCTTTTGAAGTTAGTATTTTTAGGTCGTTTTTAACCTTCATAAACTGTACTATTTGGCACTTCTAATTAAAATCTGCTGTGCAGGTTAAGGAATGAACTGTTAGTTTTCCAATATGAATATATTGTTCTTTTTCACTCATTGGAAAACATACATATGTTTATGTTAGTGCTAAGTACCTATTAAATTGTATCTCAAGGATTGATTATTTTAAAGAAATAAATAGTATTTTTATTTTCTTTAATATTATACCATGTCACAAAGTGCACATGTAAGTAATATTTTTCAGACTACAGTTCTACAGCAAAATAATATTTTAGCTCCTAGACAAAAAAAACAAAAACAAAATCATTTTGATTAGGCTTCAGTTTAATTAGTATAAAGTACTTTGTGATAAAAATAAGGATTAATTTATGTTCTTTTAGTTACTGGAATATACATGTAACTTACTGAGATATTGGCACACAGTGGCCCCTATTCAATTGATCATTTGTTAGTTACTGGAGCCTGTATTGTAGCACATAAATTAATTTTCTATTCAATTGGCGTCTTTTAGCTACCCGCAATCGATTTGCAGGTTACAGACTAGAAATCCCTGCGGTTGTTAAAATCGTAAATCCAACCGATCTAAGCCTTTGATCTTTCAACCCCTTAAATGTTACAACCACAAATCCCTATTCAATTGCTACAATTCCTCAAGCCCTCAATTCCTTTAAACCTGTAAATGGCAAATATAGAAGAAAATCCTATGAGTACCCGATAGGACTCGCATGGGGGTTAAACACCTGATCGTAGCACTGTAAATGCAAATATAAAATCAATACTGCACTTTAAAAGACAGCTCACAAATCTGCGATCAAAAATAATTTACTGACATCATGATGAAGGTCTCATTTACTATTGGCTGTTTTCTAAATCTGTAGTTACGGCCTTGCTTAATTGATCATGATCATGCCTAAAATGCTAGGGCCCTCATTCAATTGCAATTTGGCCAATTGAATAGGGCTCTAAATAAGCACATAGCATATTTTTTTAAAATAAGTTTTTAGTTAGTGAAAACCTTGCTTTTGGATAGATGTTTACTAACTAAAAACTTATTTAAAAAATATATTTTATGTGCTTATTTAGGGCCCTATTCAATTGGCCGAATTGCAATTGCATGAGGGCCTAGTTACGGGTTCAAGGTTTACGGTTTAGGCTTTCGGCCAGGTAGCTGCGGGCTTGTGCAATTGAATCGCTCTGTAACTGTTGCAGATTTTAAGTCCACAGTTGGCAGTAAGGCAACTGCGGGCTTGCAATTGAATGGAGGCCATAGTTTAGTAAACGCTGAGAAGGTTGATATTTTCTCAAAACCAGCTTAACAGCCTCTTCTCAGTCTCAGTAAATGTAGATTGATCCATTTCACTGCAATTACATGAACAACAAGCTTGATTTGAGTTTTACTAAACTGAGATCATTGTGTCCTTTCTAACCCATATCTTGAACTTCAATTATCAGAGATTTAGATAAGTTTCTGTAACACACAAAGACAGACTCATATAAAATTCTGTGATATTTCACAGGTATGTTAATGTGTTGGGATATGTTAATTTCAGCTATCCAGAAAAGGTGATTGAATAAATAATGAATGTATTATATATACTGCCAGTAAAGCCAGAGGGATATTGCGTGCAAACATCTACAAACTCAGATGATGTTAACAACGGCAAATACAATCCCCTATTTGTCTTAAACAATAAGCTAAGATTCATTATCCTTATGTTAGTTTGTTAGAGTTGTATGCATAAACTGTTTACTATTTTGTTAGTGATGGAGCCTAAGTATAATATTCACTTTGTTTGCAGACCACATATATACTAGACACATTACTCAGGTGCCTCATATCCTCCTTATTGCTCCTGGCCAGGCTGCTCATACATTCTCAGTGATTGCAGGAGATACTGGCCTGGATCCCCTGCAGAAAGTCCAGGATCTGTCTTGACACAGACAGCCTCTCCTTCTGAGCAGCCTGGCTTGGTGGTGGTGGGGGTCTGGCTGCAGGGCCCATAGGTGGTTCAGGAGGAGGTGGCGGAGGTGGTGTACCAGTGATGAGGGGCTCTTACCTGGCCTGTGCCTGGCTCCAATCTGGTGGTGGTGGACCTGGTGGTGGGAGCCAGGCTCCATGTCCTCCTACTCCAATGGAGCCAACGCCCCCGCCTCTGGCTCACCAGTGGACCCAGGCCTCCATGAAGCTGAAAAAGAGAAGCAAGAAAAGAAAGGGATATGTGTTAATGATGTTGAAGATGAAGATGTAGATTGAAAACATTTTATTGAGTCCCTTCATAACTACCTGACATCTAGGATTGAACATGAATGAATCACTTACAGGGCCATTGACCTCATTCCTCATTCCATGTTAATTGAGTGTTTAACTGATGGCAGATTACATTCTTGTAAGCAGCACTATAATATGTGAAACGGTCGATGAGGCACAGGCTGTTAATCAGCACTGTGTCTGCAGACAATCCATAGATTGCATATGTTTAACTGTTCTTATTTAAATTACAATAAGGCAATAGAACACTTTAACATAGAATCATGTGCTCTTTCACACAATTAATCTCATCTAGAATGAGGTAACTGTTCATTTGACTGCAACTCTGAGTAGCTATCATTTGCTAGCTGTGATCTTTGTTGGGTTCTTGATCTTTATAGTTCTTGGCTCCTAATCCTCTCTTGATTCTGGCTTCAGTCTGTGACTGGATACGCTGCAGTGGGCACACCCATACATGGACTTGCTATTGGTTGATTACTGTTGTTGTGCCCACTGAAGACAGTTATATGTCACCCTCACAAATTTAATGATGCATGACTGATCCATCTATCCCTTGTATATTCCTAAGCTGACATGTCAGTGTCCTTGTTGGTCCTCCTGTACATGTGTAGTGTGTGTGATGTACTTGTGGTGGCATGTTGGTTTATGTGATATTCACCTGATGTGGAGGATGGATCCTGCTGGGCCATCAGGCCTTAAGCTCCAGCAATTTGCACCTGTCTCATTAGGTCCTTGAATTCCCTCTTACACTCAATGTAGGTGACAGTCACTCCGGGGCCACCACTTATTGCTGAGGCCATCTTCTTGGCCATCTTCCTCCTCACCAGGACCCTGACGTCATCGAACTTGTGTTTCACAGACCTCACATCCCTTTCCGCCGTGCCCACTGCTCTTACCCCAGCCGCTACCTCCTTCCTGACAGGATAGCGGGCCGCTCACAGATGGCACGCAGGAATACCACCATCTCCTGGAGGAGTAACTTGGGGCCCTGTGCCTGATCTCAGCCTCTTGCCCTCCTGACTGTGGGTGGGGATCCTGTCCTCACTTAAGTGTCCCTGGGGCCTGTCCCTCATCCCGCTACCATCCCCCCTAAGATCAGGCCCCTCCCCCTTTGACCCTGAGGACGATGTGCCTATCAATAGGGGTAGATGCCCACCTTCCCCCTACACTTTCTCCAATCTCCTTCTCTCCTCTGCTCCTCAACCTCCTCCTCCTCAACTTCCTCCACCTCCTCCTCTTAAACACTCCCTGTGGCCACCTCTCTCTCCTCCTCGCCTTTCCTCCTCTACTCCTCCCATTCTCTCCACTCCTCTCCCCTCCTCTCTCCTCCCTAAATAAGGATAACAGAAAGAAAGTATTCATGTATATATTTGTGATGTAAGTTTTTTTATATTCTATATGTAATTGCTAAACTGTTGGAGCTGTGCTAAAACCAATGTTTGGGCTGATTTTGCGGCTTAGTGCAAACTCGCATTTGGAAAGCAAGTAGCTAAATGTAGCCAATTGAATGAGGTAGTTGAAGAGGTAGTTGTTCTAATAATGTATTAATCTTTAATAACATTTCTATTCACTTCTTTAGAGAAGCAGTTGTTAATATTAACCTTACTTTTCAAACAATGATCAGACACACGCATGTGTTCTTGCCAAGGTAAACTAAGGCCTCTATTTCATAGCTCCCGTAAGAAATACTGGTTTGCTGGTTTGCAGCTATGGCAGTTCTTTTTATTGCAGAGCTATCTCATGGCTTCCTCAAAAAAAAGAATTCTATAAATCTGACTCCTACTAGGGTGTTTTGCTCAGTCTAAATCTAAGTAGTCTCCATTTTAACGCTACCGAATGGTACCCACTAAGTAATGTGAACATACTACACTAACCTTAACATCCTCCCATATCTCTATCTATCTATCTATCTTCCCATGGTAAGACGTAGTAAAATAATAAAATAATGGATTCCTACTCAAAACCCGTTACCCCCTATGAGCTCAGGTATTCACTGGGGCACTCCCTACTGGGGGGGGGTTAATTGAAACCCACTCCTTGTACTGTGGATTGGGGGCCCATTAAGCAGGTGGAGGTTAGATATGGGGGTTCGATATTTGCACAAGAGGTTCCCTAAGGAGATAACACAATTCATAAGCCTTGTCTGAAAAAATGTACTTATTAAGATACAATGTCAAAGGTATAGCCACAAGGTAATATTAAATAAGTGTTGTGTGGGTATTCTTTGTTTGTGTTTAAGACCTGCTATTGTTTAAACCAGTATAAAGTTTGCTGAGTTTTTGTGCAATAAAGCTCCTGGACAAAGGAACCTCATGCAGAGCAGTTGTCCTTCTTGTTGTAAGAGTAATGGTGACTTGGCATGATGTGAGTTCCCAATCCTATTGCTGAAGTAGAAATCTGGCTGCAGGAAGTGCAGAAAACCCCCAGATGTGCAACAGAGGTCTATGCAATGACAATAACCATGGGGGTCCCTTTGGCACTTAAAATTAACTAATTACGATACTATACAGAACCCATGGGGGTCACTATGAACCCCATTTTACCTAAATCTAGGTTTAGGTACCTATGATTGTAGTTAAGGGGCCATGGCGGTTCATAGGGATCTCCACGGTAGAGGGTTAAGCTTAGGTACAAGAGGGTTCTTAGGGAACCCCATGGTTTTAGTTGAGGTCCCTGTGCATAGGGGGTAATCATCATTGGCAACTATTAGGACCCCAGTGGTGTTAACGGACCCTGAATCCCAAAACACAAGTTGTTAGAGCTTCATGGCTCCCCTGGATGGTACAGGTGTTCCCATGGGATAACCAGACTCATAGAGCTAACAGTGAAAGGCAGTAGTCGCTTGTTAATTGTGTCAGATTTGAGCAATCAAGCCTCAGATCTGACAATATTAAGGTATTAGCTTCTTCATAGGGTCAGATTCTATAATCTAGGCATTTTTATGACTTTACGGGGGTTTGAGTGTACTCTGAGACTTTTTGAGTTCAAGCACTCAGAGAGACTGACTGGTAAACTTCAGTGAGATCGCAAATCATTCAGGGAGGCATGTGATAGAGATTTTGAATATAGTTATGGGACAGGCACTGGGGCTTACAATATTACTGACATTCAGGCACTGGGTGGCATTTCCGAGGATCATATTTACATGTATGATGTGATAGCGAACTAATTACACTTACATTTTAGCTTGGAATAGAGGCCCAATATGAATTGTATTAAAGTGTTTAATTAAATCATCTATATCCTGTTATGACATTACAGTGCTCAATTACATCCAGCATTACTATTTTGTAACTCAATTCCTCCAGGTCTTAGATCTGGCATCATGGTTTATGCTACATTTCCAACTCTTTGCCGTGTGGGTGTAACTGTATTAAACTCACATTTACATCATCATCATAGGTTGCGCCGACAGCTCTGCTTCATGAACAAAAAAAATGACTAATCATTCTGCAGCTTGGTCTTCTTTAATTATACATATTCATTTTAGCAAATATGTATTTAATAATAGTTTTTAAATCCTGCAGTGAAAAGTTTAATCATTTTGATCTCGCTGTATAAAACAGGTGTCATTCTGATAAATTGTACTAATTAAGTCGAGATTTCAAGTAGAAACCTTATTGAGTTTTAAACTCGCAACTTGCTTGGTATTAGTCAGACAAGAAAAGAGCAAAGTTTTATTTCTCCTTCAGGTTAGTCATCTACTCTGATAACTGTGATCAGGTATTCATTATGTGCAGATTACTGGTTACTGATGCAAACAGATGCTTAGCCTCCTTACAGCAAAGTATATTGTAGAAAGTTATTTTCAGTAAATTCCTGCATCTCCCACAGTGAGAGAAATGAGCAAAATGATTAATCAAAATAAAGTTCTCTTAAGCCTAATTAACTGCATTAAAATGTTAAATATATTTGAAGTATACAGGTCTGCTGGCTGATTTCATCACTATGGTTATAGATTTAAACTACAGTAATTATGAGAAAATATATTTAATCATGTAATATATTATAGAGAAGTGCCTTAGCTTCAAGCCTTTACATAGTAAATCTATCACTGAATTTCTGTGTGCTACTGCTGCTGGTTGTATTGAAAAGATGAGAGGAGAGGTGTAGATAATGCAAACTCTGTCAGGAACTGTGGTAATTGTTATAATATATGTGTCACTGGAGGATCCATTTCTGCTGCTGGACATACTGGAAGGTCAGATTCATACAAGCAAACCAATGATACAAAATAATGTTGACAGTAAAATGTAATATGAGATGCCCAGAATCTCTCTATATATGAGTAATGACACTGTACCTCAACTCATTACACACATGACTACCAGTGCTTCATTCCCATCACCTCATATATTGACCACAACAAAAACAGAGCTAAATTGCCAAATGTAATTTCCAAGAATAACAAATATCCTTAAAAACATGCCATCTAAACAGATTGCAGATTAAAAAAATTAAAGAGAAGACGTTCTATTTATTTCATAAAAATAGTTCAACATGTATTGTTCTTATGATAGCTCTTTATCACAAATACAATAACAGTATAAATAATCAAATAGTTTAACTGACAGTCCACCTGGTGTGCATGTACTGCAATGTCTATTATCTGTGGAAATGGTGGGCAACAGGCAGGTCCGGGGGCCACAGTGAGCCATGAGACACTTTTCATGCAGCCTTGGAGTGAGAGAGAATGCCCCTCTTCAAGAATACACAGACCATTTTATCTCTCCAAAAATACCAAATACCCAGTTTTACTTCACTACAGGAATTCTGCTACTTATGAGACCATCTAACTGAAGTAGGTTGCCTGACACTGATCTGTGGGGCAAATGTCCATCGCATCCCATCACAGTATCTTTGAATGCTTTGTGAATCTACCAATCTAAGTCATAAATTTAATTTAAGTTGATTTACTAGAATAAAAATCAAGAAAAATGTAAAGAACTGTAGTCCCATATTTATAGCATATATTTTAAACTACTCTTAATAATAGGCAGAATGTTTTGAGTTAGAAAACTAGAAATATCCAGCCTTTATTAAGTAGCACAATAGGGTAAATAGTATGTTTTGAATTTATTCTGTAATGAGAAGTTACACTCATTGCAATGGCGTGTTTCGCTGTTTAAGTTGAAATGTGTCAATCTAACTGTTTTACAAAGCCTCTTCTTGTTGAGAAACCAATTCAGTCAAACAAGTCAATGGCTGACCACAGTAAATAATAATTGCATACAATAGCTAATAAGTTAGAAGTTAGATTCACTTTCAAACAAACATAATGTAAAATGACACTGCATTAACACTTTATTGAAGAAACCTCCTATACAAATACTGAATAGAACTACATATGTGAACACTTACACATTATATCCATCCTACTGACATTTAAACTGATGGAGGCTCAGGTTGCAGATTATTTTTAGTGCTCTTTTAAACAAATACACCTTGTTATGTGGGGAAAGTAACCGTATGGAGTGGAGGAGTTTAGTTTCGTCCCAATATTGTGAGAAATCAAAGCTGTGGCTTTGGGTTAATTAAGGCATGATGACATTAAGAGACTCACTCTCTATCCCCTTCAAAAAAATGGGGGCGTTAAATAAGAAATAAATTAAAAGTAGCTATTAAACCTTACATTTGAACTTTGAGATTTTTTTTTATTTTCCACTCCTATGAGATGTCGAGTGAGTGGGAGAGGATCTGAGGAATATGTCTTACATTTTTTTTCTAAGTGATCTAGATTTGCCTACAATGATCACTGTAAGGAATGAGGCCGATAAAGACAAAAAATAAGCTAAAACCCATGACTGTGTTTGTTTTCAGCCAGGGATCCTTGTACCCCCACACACACACAATGCACCTGCTCACCTTACATATGAAAAGAGAATTCAGTCACTGGGGAACTCAAGTTCAAAGACTCAGAATTTTTCCAAATATTTCTATTGAATTAGCAATGTAATGTAGATTGCAGCCACAGATGTGCCCTCTGTTATAGACAATGTTCAGTACAGTGGTTCTTGGCACCAGAATAACTAGTGTTCTGCTGCTTTGTTTCAGAAAGGTAATGATAACAATGCCCTTTCAGTTCATTAGAAAATGTATTTCACTTAACGGCGCAGTAAACAAGTGGCAGTGAATGGGTAAAATCCCATATGATTAATGTTCCCTATTTTTAATTAGACTAGAGCCAATATGTTTAAACCACATTTCAATTCTGTTGTAGTTTGGATTATTCACACTAAAATCCCAACAGTAATATTCAACTTTTTTTTTAACTACACAAATGAACTCTGATATTCTGTGTTGATATTAATTAAAATCTTCATGTGTTTTTATAATAAGATTACAAAAGTGCAATGGATGTTTGAATTTTAATTATTTATGCTAAAATGTTATTTAAATTTATATTTTGTTGGAATTATATCACTTTAACCCTGTGTGTCAATTAAATATTAGGATAAAGTAGTGAATACAAAGTACTCTGACAGGTGACCCTATAAGATAAGGGCACATAAATATTAAAACATTTCTTAGCTTTTATCCTATTCAAGTATGCATCTGCGCGTTATACATTTATAACCTTTGTAATATTTATTAAATGGAAACTCTGAAGAACAATTAAGAAGTACCGACTGCATTGACCTAAACAGATTAATAGACATGTCATTGTATTTATCTAATATGTTAGCTCTGCCTATATGGTACAACTTCTTTAAAGTAATGTCTATCTAAAAAGTCCAGGATAAAAACATGAAATGGCACCCACTTTTCAAAAAAAATTGATAATTTATACTGCAAAGAAACATATTTCAGTGCAATATTTCCAACTTTATTTGTACATAGACCTATAATGTCATCTGACTACTTCACGCATGTATAATAATATAGGAAATACTCTGTTATTTATGGAAAATACAAATATGTAGGGTTTAATTATATTGTCCAAAGTATTTTTGTCTGAAAAATTTAAACAATCTGTATGAAAAATGGGACAGTCACATTTTCTTACTCTTTTCTTAGAATGAGTCATTGTTGGCTCACAGCATCGAAAATGATGAATGAATTGTCAGTAAAGTACAGTTAGATGGCAACAGCAAAGTCACAGTGATCTAGAGGACTACCAGGTTTAAAAAGCCACCTTAGAAAGTCTGATTGTTTTTTTTTATTCTTACCCACAGCAAATTATTCAGTCCAAATATGTTTAATCTAAAAATTATTTTTTTTAATTTGTCAGATAATTCAAAAACTCATGGTATATCTGTAGTTTTTGTGCTGCTTGTTAAGCTGAGAGATTTTATCAATGTAGGCACATATGTACATACTGTGGAATCACATATTTAAAAGCACTTGTCTGGATCAATCTTAAAACGTTTAAGATGATATTAAAAACTTCTAAGATAATACTAAAATGCAATCTTTTGTACAGAGCAAAAACACCCCTGAAGGAGCCCTATAGTGTCGAAACATGTTGAGAGATACAACCAAAGTGATTGGTACTACTGTGTCTCCTTAGTAACACTAATGCCCTCATGTTGCAACACCATCTTTTCTTGAAGCACATTACAATTGAGAGCTGCAACTGCCAATTACCAACTGAATGGATTAGGAGGTAAATTTGTTATGCAGAAAAGAGTATTTTTAAATTATTATCTTAGAAGTTTAAGACCACTCCAAACACCAGTGCCTTTTAGTGTATAATTGTACATATTTAAATATTACGTTGATGGAATGGCTGTACCTCACTTCTACCTAGTTCAGTGTTCCCACCTAATTATGCAATGTCACTAATACTATACAGTATATAGAGAGACAATAACTTAACATAAATACTAGTGCAAATAACTAGTGTTATAGGGACAAACAGCCGTGGCTACCTAAGACCAGACTGATTTGCTATAAATATAAGTGATGCTTTACTTAAGCAGCTTCTATGCCCCCCATTTTGTAAAAGACTTTGAGACCTTAAACATGGGATTACATGTACTTTTATGCTTATGATTTGTAAAGCGTTTGACCTTGTAGACTGTCCTACTTAGGCAAAACTAAGAAAACACCTGAGGTCAACATGACAACTGACCTTAATGATAACCATAGCAATTAATTAGAGACATTATTTAATTGCTGCAGAGAACACTTGTGATCACTTTAGTGTTGAGATATCCACTCCAGATAGATATTTAATTATAATACTATTAAACACATAGACTAAATTTAAATGTATATTTACACTCTTTGAAACTCTGCACTAGTAATGTTATTGACGCTGTAGTTCTATATCCCTCACTGTGTGACCAGCCATTATTGATATATGACCAATCTGTCTTTATATTGTATTTTCAGTCAATCTATATTTTAGTTAAATTCATGTAGTTTATGGCCATCAGAATGTAGATATGAATAGCTGTTAAATTTTTTATACTAAGGCGTCTCACCTCGATGATTCTTTTAGTATAAATGATAATTATTTCTACATTGCAAAGTAACGATTGGAGATAAGTTTTCAGAAGGTCAGAGGGGTGGAAAGGGCATGGACGTTGGGGTTGCAGATGGAGAGAGGAATGGAGAGTGTACAGAATAGATGTTAGTTTGTGTTTAGAGGGGCAGAGTTCTTACAGAGAGACAACAATCCATCATTTACCTTGATTAGACCTAGTCAATAACAATGGAATGCCACAGTTCTTATTCATCCTAAGTAATGTTCACCTGATGTCTTAGCTATGCAAAATGATTCCCACAACAGTATAACAGGGTCGATTTGTATACTTAACATTTGTATACTCTTTAAAATTCCACTATCATTACAAATATTCTATATTTTCATATATAAAGGGCATTTAATAGCAATGCCCGGAGACATTGGACATTTGGATATGATGCTACTCCCACAATGCTTTCTATATAAACATTGAATGTGACAAAAAGCCTACATTTTTACAGCAGCTCAGATTTTACTGATACTAATCCTATGACAAGGCAATAAGCAAACAAACAAGTACAGTAAGTGACTATTTAATATAATACGAGATCAATTTGTAACTCATTCCAAATGTACTTCTTTCCGATTCTCGCTTAATATTTAATTTGGCTTCATAAAATTAAAAAAAGAGAGCACCCAGAGTCTTTAAAGTGGACCTGTTAATTATGTGGTCCACCCATTTAGTAACACTATCCTGGATTTGGTTTACTTTATAGGAAAATAGTAAAGTTAAATGTATACATGAAATAAATAAAATCTTCTAAAATGAGTAAATCAACATAGACAGTGAGAAACCTTTTTACTGCCAACTATCTTCAATTCACTTTCTAAATCCTAGATTTATTTTTGAGAAAACTTAGTACATGTATATTGTGCACTTGAAAGTAAAAGGTGAAACAGTATGTACTGCCGAGACTTCAGAATACTGACAGATACTGTAGTTTGATAAGTAATTAAATGGAATATGCAAATTCATTATCTTTAGCATACCATTTGATATAAAGTATGCAGAATCACATTTCAAAATCATATGAAATGCAAAAACTCTAATAAAGTTTCTTAAAACACTTTTGTGAACAATACAAAAGGTTTAACAGGCTAAAGTAAGAATGGCTCTTTAAAGGTTTAAGTTGCATTTAACATAATTAAAGCTTTATTATTAGAGTTTAGAATTATTTTTTCCTTCTGCTAAACTCTAGGGGCTTGCCATACTGGACTCCCATCCGTCAGAGGATGCTACTGTGTAAAGTGGGCTGATAGCGCTGTGAATCTTTGTATTGTAGCTAATAGTGCAAGTGACAGCAAAACATGACAACGCAGGCTAATAAGAAGCCTCTGGCCCTGCTGTTTGACCTAGATATTGCAAATATGGAAATGAATGGCAAAGTCAGATGAATGGGATGAGGGACAGAGGCCAAAATAAACTCATAGGGCCTCATTCTATTATCGGCCGTAAATCGTCCGTAAGGCTGCGATTCCTTGCGGGGGTTCTGTTAACTTGCGATTCTATTATACGGCCCCGCAGGGATCTCATCTTACGGCCGGCCGCATATCTTGGAACCGGCCGTAAGCTCTGAAATATAAAAACTGAAAAATAAATTCAAGCCTGCACTGTACAGCTCTGTAAATGCTAGGGATCATACTGGGGGACATGAGGATTAAAAGGAACCCACTCTCAAGCTTGCACATCTGCCCAAACCCGAGTTCAAATTAACTGTTTATTTTCCGGCTGCGGCGTGGGTGTGTCTGAGGTGCTCCAAGCACTCTGGACTTTTTACATGGATATTTTACGGATATTAAAAATAAAATATTTTACGGATTTGAGTACAGGATAATTATGTGCTATTTTTTCTAACACCTAAAATCCCTTTATAGTCTTCTCAAAGTGCAGGATGGCTTTATTTGAGCTATTTTATGTTCTTAATTGGTGCTAGCGAGACCTCTTTCCTGCAAGTAAGCTGCGGCTCGCTTTTAGCCTTGCAGAGAGGTTTCCCGGAGCAATTGAATTGCAAATCTCTTGCGGCCGTTTTAGATCAAAGACTTTCCTCCGGCGCGAGCGGCCGCAAGAGATAGCAAGGCACCGGCCGCAAGCCTGCCGGAATCCCCGGCCGTAAGGGAATAGAATAGCAGAATAGCTTGCCGCCGGTCCTTGCGGCCCCGCAACGGCTGCGGCCGCTAATAGAATGAGGCCCATAGAGATCTGCACATTGAAATTAAAAATAGTAATATTTAATACATCTTTATATTTTGGCTAATAGGACTGTCAATATGGTGCAATTTGTATTTAAAAAAAACATGACTTAATTTACCACTATAGCAGATTATGCAGTACTATACGCAATGTTTATAAAATGCTTAGGTGGATATACAGTTAACTAAGAAACCATTATATTCTTATCAAAATAATACACAATCTTCTGTCGTTAGCAACACTTCTATTTTTATATAAACTATTTCATCCTTACCACTTTTTTAGAATATCTTAAACTTGTTTTAAATATTTCATTTAATATGTATGGAGTTGATTTCCTCTGTTTCTGGCAAACTGGATAGTGTTTGGAGCTCATTTTGGAAAATGAAACAGGAACTTGATATAGAAGGGTGATAAATAGTTGTATTAGTAAATTAATTGGGAATCAAGTTAATTTATCTGTCAAACATAGACATGTTTCACATACATTTAACCAAAATACATTTAATATTCAAATCTTAAAAATAATGTCAAAACAAAATGTTTTTATTAGGATGCTGGCTTCTTTAGAATAATTTTCTTGCTAGAACATAAGTTTATATTTGTTACTGACTCGTATTTGTGCTGATATTGTACATGGCTAGTGCTTTAGCTATTTGTCATCCATTACTGTTGACGGTTGCAACACAACTGTGAAAACCTTTTGTTACATTATGGATGGTTCTTTCTCCTTTAACAAAGTCATGAGAAAATACATTTGTCCTCAGACAAACAACCTATTAAAGAGAAACTGACACCACTGTACAACAATGTATTTTGCAGAGCCATATGCTTTTCCATCAGTAATGTAATGCCTCTTCAGGACCAATAGAGTAATCAATGACAAGTTGTGAGAGCAGAGTTTACATTTTTGAAAACTATGGATGCAATATTGTTTTTATTTCTAGGTAAGAGCCCACAGTGTTACATGTAGATAAATATTCTGTTGGGAAAAAAATAACAGGAGAAACCCGAGAAAACGAGACATGGTCTGGGCTAGAAAACACTCTTTTGCAATATTTTTTTTTCAGAAAAGGGAAGAGGGACAATAGAATATTTCCTGAAAAGAGTCAAGTGACAAGTATGCAAACAGAAATCACAAAAAGTGTGGGCCCTTAGATAAGATTAAAAACAATCTTGTTTCCATTTGTCAGTGTCTGCTGTATTGTAATTTATGTGATTTTATGTGATTTTATGTTTTCCACTTAAGTATTTGATATTGATACTGTATATCATACTGTAAAAGAGTGATGATGAACATGTATGTAACAACATTTATCTTACATGGTATGGGGTTAATTCTTAGATGCTACTGAGGTCCTTAAAGTACCTTAGTGACATGGGTTACATTTTTGAGCTACAGAGGTCCATTAAGGCATTTTTGTATGGATAGGGGTTTAATTTTTTATGACATGGAGGTCCTTCCTGGACGTCCATGGGATAGGGGGTTACTTTTAGGAGACATGAAGGTCCTTCCAGGAAAATATGGTTATACTTAGTGGGGATCAGGTGTTTGCGGGCAAGGGAATCCCCAGGGTTCTCTTTACCATTGCCCTGGGGTTTCTGAGTGGTTGTAGGGGTGTATGTTTTTATATTTTATTTTTAACCCTTTTCCTGCCATGGGAAGGGGTTTATGTACATGTATGGGAGGAATGTGTCCTAACCTTTCAGCACTACAGTGCAGACTAAGGAGCACATAACAGTGCTTTTTTGGGAACCGTAGCAGCATCATGTAAAAGAGCCCTGATGCGTGGTCCCCACATTACAGTGGGGTTTTGAAGGGACAGACAGATGTACTCTCAATTACTAATGCTAATAAATACTAGATTTAACCAATGGATCTGGAATATTAATTCTTATTTTACAGAGTTGTCAACAAAGAGATATTATAACTACAAAACAGGAATAAGTTATCAACAATCAATGCAGGTGATGGTTTGAATAATTATACCTAGAGATAATGCATATAATAAACCTGAAATGAACAAATCCTGAAAACCATCTAAAGTAAAAGGAAAACTCAACAAGATATGAATTAATTTTAATTGTTTATACCTTTACAATAAAAGCATTGCCCCCTGATATAGCAAAATGGTATAGACTGATATGTAATGTACCAAATATGGTTAAAATATCAGTGTGAAACAAATACAATCCCACAGAATGACTAGCGAATCATTCAGCAATATATTTGTTACAGCCTTAAACTGATTTTTGAATGCCATATGTATAGTAAGATATCACAATTAATGAATGTCAAGCATGTTATAAAATATATTTAAAAGTAAAAACACTTTAACATTGTGGCAAAATCTGCAATGCTTCTTTATCCACTTGAGGAATTAGTTCAAATGACTCATGTATGCTTAACATATGGATTGAATCTGGCACTGGAATAACTAAAGACCCTTATGTGGAAGATGAAATACCCCTCTTTGAAATCAGGGTAATCAAGCATTGCTATGATGATCACAACAAATGTGCTTATTTATTTTCTGATCAATTATACAAAGACTGTGCATTGGATGTTATGAACAAAATATATGGTCAATTACTACTACAATAAAAACAACGTATCTCAACTGCTGCACAGACTATGACACATTTATAAGAAAACATTTCACATGACATTCATAGTCATACAATCAGTAGAGAAAAGAATAATCTATTTACGGACATGGTTCAGGATGCATGGTGATAAATGCCTTATTAAAAAAGAAATAAAACTTTACTTTTATTGATTTGTGTGAAAATGTAGTGTAAAATATAAATAAAGAAATACAAGAATATGTGTAAGGAACTATAAGAAGACACATTTTTTTCTTTTAATAGGATACTTGCTTTGTATAGTAATGTGGGCGGAATACTCACAAAAATAATTATATTAAGTTAAATCAGTACTTTAATATTATAAAAAAGGAAACTTTTAGATGTTTTTGCTTTTGTTCTGCTGATGCCATAGATTTAGTGTTAACTATAGCAGTCATTTATGCAGCCAGGTCTGTGTGCCCCTTCACTTCTATTGAGGGTCTTTCTATATAGATTATCTTCATACTGATTAATGTATCCAATTACCGTATTGACATACTCAATCAATTTCCCTTTGCTTTTTATTCACATCTTGATTATTCCTGCTTTCTCTCATGAGTTCCATTATTTCGGCCTCCTGTTGCAGACATAGATCAATTATGCTGAAACATATGTATAGATTACCAACAATTTGTATGTTTTTATATTTCCATCATTTTGGTGGATTGGTATATTTTATCAATATGGCGGCTGTCATGTGTTTTATGTGCTAGAAGTGATCTCCCACTGTTTTTTTCTCAGTAGATAGACTGAACTTAACATTTGTGCAAAGCACCATATTTTATTTTCCTTTGTGTTCATTCTTTAGCAACAATATTATAAGAACAGAGGAAGATTAGCATGGAAATCCTATTTGTTTTAATGAGTTCACAAATCAAAATGTCCTTATCACAAACAATAAAGTGCAGAGTGGAAAATGTTTACTGGTTATCTCAGAAATGAAAGAGGAATATATAATTGCAACACAACCAATTTACTTTAAATGATTACAGGAATGGTTTAATTTACTGCTTCAGATCTACAGTAATTGTTTTATTGAAAGAAGATCTGAGAGATACTGAAGATGTTTATTGCACCGTATCCTCTGTAAACTAAATTAAAAACATTCTCTTTATATTGATATGCCTTTTTTACATAAAATGATAAATGGTTGAAGAAAGTTTAATAAAACAGTAATTAAAGAAAGCTACAATATTATATTACAGTTCTTTCTGCATTTTTTTAAATTTGAAGATTAGTATTAATGGCTTTATGGTACATGTTATGTTGGTATGTGAAAGGTTTTGTTGGAATGTGATAATAGTAATGCCATTTTGGGATTTTAAGGTCAGTCTCAATTCTAGAAATGACAGATGTTTTAAAAGTCCATACAATTTGTGTGATGTGCCGTACTAACTTCTCATTTTAAACAAAGCTGAATACAAAAACAAGCCTGTTTAAGGTTAAGGCAATCCTTTTGGATTGTTGAATCCTCAGAGAGTTGGATCCTTAAAGAAGACGATAAAACATCTTAACTCTAGTTTAAAGTTTGGTAGACTTGTTGCCGATATTTGTCTGTATATTTATTTAGTTCATCATGGCCATGTCCTACCTTGAGACAAGATACATAAGATGACTTACACATTTTTTCTTAATGAATTAAAGCAAGAATACTCTAAATAATGCCATTACCATTTGACTTGAATGTGTTGGATGTCATGTTAACCCTTTACAAGGCCCTAGATCCCCTAGATTTCCATGCCAATCTTCCTCTGTGAATGATATTATGCAACCTACCTACAGACAGTGACTGTTTCTTATCTTATCTTATGCTTTTATGGTTCTTAATTTTGTGAAAAAGCTATTAACTACAAAATCCTTTAGCTTATGGTGGGCAAAATGACCCATTTACATAAAATATAAGACATTCACAAAGTACATAATATTATGGGCATCATCCAATAAGAATATTTCATCATACTACACAAGTGGATGAAAATGTTTTACTTACCTCCAATATATGTTTAACAAACCATGCTTTGTGTACGTGGATCATTAATGAAAAAAGCTTATATTTAAAAAAAAATATTATTCTTGACTAAAAACATAGGCCCCTATTTAATTGTCCAAATCGCAATAGACTGGAGCCTGTAATGGAGCCCGTAAAAGTTACATAATTTAATTAGCTACGTTTTGCAACTCGCAATCCATTTGCAAGTCAAAATCACTGCAGTTGTCTAAATCGTAAATCCTTCCTATCTCCTTTTTTGGTGTTTCAAGGCCGCAAATGTTACCAGTTCTAAAGAAGCAAAATTCAACAATACAACAAGCCCACGATTGCCTTCTAACCCGTAAATTACAAATGTATAAAAAAGTGCTATGACTACTAGATAGGAATTGCAAGTGGGTTAAACACCTGTTTGTAACACTGAAAAAGCAAATAAACACATAATACTGTACTTCAAAATACTTGGAAAGCAATGAAAGGCATTAGAATTAATTGCACAACAATCTCGAAATCCCAAATCTGCAACAAAAAAATATTTTTTTTACGTTATATTGATCCCAGGAATCAAGGAGTTAATACATATCAGGCCACCCACATATACTAGAACAGATGACTTATTAATTATTATGGATTTCTACATTTCTGGATTTCGAGTGCGATCACAAATCGGACTTCTAAACACTATTTAATTGTAGTCTATACTCCATGTTTTACTGACGTCATGATGACTGTCTCATTTACTATTGGCTGTCTAAATTGTAACTTACAGGCTTGCTTAATTGATCATGATCACACCCTGAAATGCTACGTACGGGTTCATGGTTTGCGTGTTGGGGCCTGTGAGCCTGCAATTACGGGCTTGAGCAATTAAATACATCTGTAACTGTAGCACATTTCTTAACTGCAGACATTTGGGCTGTATGAAGGTAATTACGGGCTTGGAATTAAATGGGGGCCATAGTTACAATTAATTTTTATTCACACATGACAAGAATTTATGCAGTCCTTAGTGTTTTGTAATTGAGAATTTTTAAAGATAAGTTTACAATGTAAGATGAAAGTCATCTTGTTAATATAAAACTATGAATACTTAAACCTTTAAAGGAAATAAACATTTTCAAAATAGACGGTGTATGAGTGCTAGAGTTGGAAACAGTTTGGCTAGTGTATAATATAAAAAAGCCAATCACTTTTGGCACATCCTTTCAAAACTTGTACCTTTTGTACATTTTTTTTTGCCAAGTCATTATAAGCTGACTGTTTAAGAAATGGAAGTGATTTAAAACTACTTTTTTTGGTCAACTTAATAAAAGTCCTATGAGAATCAATAAACATGGCAGTATTTCTTTTAGTGTTTTGGAGATAATTTTGGATGGCATTCAGTATTGCAAATGAGTCTTTGCTATGTCAAACTTAAATCCACATTGATTTCGGCTTAGGATAGACTGGACAGGCATCAAGTTAAGATCAATATATTGTTAAGGAATTTCTAATGGACTTACAAGAATTAAAATATAGCTACTTTATTCTGGGTTCACACATATTTTAGTTAAGGTTTAAATAAGCTTTCCAATTGTTAATATTATTTTCTGTAACCAGTGAAGAGAGCAAGTTCTTTTCTTTCAAGGCATTCAGTATTTTTCGATTATAAAAGTACAAGATAGAATAAGAAGCATGTCTGGGAAAAAGTCTGAAAATATATATATATATATATATATATATATATATATATATATTTATATTTATATATATATATATATATATATATATATTTATATATATATATATATATATATATATATATATATATATATATATTAAATAAAGAGAAATCTTGGGATGCTCCAGGATACCCCTCCCACTGTATTAGCATGTGGAGGATGAAATATAATGCAGTACGACAGTGAGAGATAACCCTTTAAAGGACAAATGTGCATAGAGGTTTAAGCTTCTTCTGTCAAGACTGCTCCTTTGCCATGGTGTGGGCATGGTAAATAAAATGGTTGGGAGTCACCCCTTGGTGGTGTGGGGGCAAATAATTAAAATATAAGATAAAAAGATCTACTTATCTAGACCCAGCCTAGCCCTAACTAGCTTGTGTGGGCTTGGGTAGACCATCAACACCAAGCTATATCTATCTATCTATCTATCTATCTATCTATCTATCTATCTATCTATCCAATCTAGCCTTTACTAGCCCAGTAGATTAGAATGGAATCCCAGAACAAACCCGCAATGTGGTCCTTTAGGAACCCCATGCCAACAACGAACGCTCGTGAAGATCCCAGTCCATTGGGTGGCGGCTAGGAACCTAATAGGGACTATTGCTCCCCACCCTAACTCTTAGGTCATGGAGCCCTCCTACAGAGCCTAAAATGCCTCTAAAGGTTTTGTGGATCTAAGAGTATGCAGATAAAAATAAAAAAAAACTTAGAAAAAGTATACTTACATGTCGTCAAGGGGAGCTCCATGCAAGGATAAAAATGCATTACTAGGTATGGATTTGCTTTAAATAGGATTTTTACATTTTCGGATTGGATGAAATATTTGCCAATCACTATTCAGCCTAAGAAAGCCTAGAAAATGTAATTCTATTAATCTGATTTATTACCGTAATAGTAAGCCAAAAGGTTAGTTCCTCCTATAATTAATGTCTTATTTGGTGATCTAAAGATCACTCATTACATCGAACATGACCCTATTATACCCAAAATATGTCCAGACTGTGGTGACTTGCAGTCTTGAGCTGTATTTTAAGAAGCCTTTAGTAAATTGCATAATGACCTGAGATGCTGACAAATGATAATATATAACATAGTATTTGCAGTTATAGTATTTAAAATAAACTTTCTATGGTGCCCATGAGTTTAATTTCTGAGAAATAGTCTGAAGCAAAAATATATGCTTAGAATGAATTTCTGTTGCTATAAAGCTCTACTCGGTTTCTACCAATTCAAGGTCCTTTGTGTGTGCTTGAGGAAATCATGTGCTTTCCTTTTCTTTGTTATCTTTCAGCTTGCAAGCATGCAATGATTTATGTTCCCTTGCAAAAATGATACATGTATTGGAAACAGTTCTGACTAGCACTTGATGCAATAATAGGAAGATAGGATCTCTGCACTTAGTAATGAGAATGTTTCTATTGTGTACAAAACAAATGTTTTCTTAATTTTGGTTGTGAATAAGACAAAGAGTGATAGGACTATAATACATTCAATATTATATATATATTATATTATATATTATATATTCAATATTATATATCACATGTATAGTTGTCAGCAGTGCCGGTTGGCAAAAGTTGTTGCTAATGCTGCAGGCTCACGTAACGAGCCAGCGAGGGCCGCAGTTGCTGGCAAAGAGCGCCAAAGGCGCTCCTTGCGCTGCTGATGAGTGTCGTAGGCACTCATCCCCACGCCATAGATTCACACGTAGGTTGCAATGAGCCGCAGGCGGGACTTACACTGCAAACATTTACAGACTTAGCATCCACAAATACGAGCCGCTGGACATGGCAAAAAAAACATTACAAGCAGGCAAAAATAGGACATTAGCGCACGAACTCCGTGCACATGAAAACATTAAAAACACAATAAATACACACAACAAACACATGAAAAGCTTACCCAAAGCAAGGGGGCACCCAGGACCTCTGCAAATGAATTTACACCTCAATTTAAGTACAAATTCAAGAGTTTAGACACCCGAAAATCCCCTAAGCAAGAGAAAAAATGGCCGCCGGAAAAAACGAAAACGAGGCTACAACACGCAAAACAACACGAAACACATACGGATTTTCCGAAAAAGCTGTACGGGGTCCAAGATACACTATTAACAAGGACGCAAAATCATCCACAGCCACGTACCACACACATTAGCCGACCATTTTACAACACTAATTTACACAATGCGAAAGTACACAGCTATCATAATGGATTTTTCTCGCGCACGGACACTATTTACACTACATACTGCACACATTGCTTACACTTACACAGCAACTCCACAACAGCGCAAAATGACATTGTATGCTGCAGGAACATCAAAACAGATTGTCAGCTCTTCAACACAATGCTTCCTGCATGTATTACTTCAAAATAGGGAAAGTATATTAATGTATTAATTATTTCATTAGCATACAAAAAAACATATACACAAAAAAAAAAAAAACTATTATAATACACATAAAAGCCATTAACTGCGCCACTCACAATGACTGGCAACGCTGCTCATAGCATACAAACACTTGCAAGAAGCACAAAAAACACATCACTGCCGACCAAGCAATAACACCAAAAGCACCTATCAGAAAAAAATACAACAACCAACAGCCTCGCAATGAGCACCGAAGGATTTCGGAACACCAACAAAATTCATGTCTCAACCAAACAGCATTACCTGCCTTACAATCTTATTGACGTCATTTTTTGACGGGCAAGTCGCTAGTATATATATATATATATATGTGCATACATGAGATTGTGTCATAAAGGCTTCTGCAAAAATGTTATAAAGTATATGCTCTATTCACTAATTCAACAGCTGTTGAACATAGTCTACTCCAGTTTATCTTATTCTATAGGGTCTAGGACATATATTTATATAAAGTCTTCCAAAATAGCATAGGTAAGGTCTCACCTTGAGAAAGCTTTCACCTTATTGATTACAGTCTGTGAATTATTAATCTGAATTAATAGAATGCATACAAAAATCATAGTGTAAACTCTTCAATCATCATCTTTCTGCCAAAAAAGTAATTAGAGTTGTGAGGAAGATTAGTAAAGAAGAATTAATGAGCGGAAAGGGGAAAATAAGGGTGTGAATGTGAAAATGAAGGCATGATTGTTCTCTTCTTGCTTTTTAATTGAGCAATGAGGTCTGAGATTGAAGGAAGGATAGTGTCAAAAGATGTCCTGTAATCATAGAATTATTTATTCCTTGTGAATAAATTGCGCCTGAACAACGTGAACCTCAAGGTAAAGTACCAATCTGTTCCAACTTGTTCATTTAATTTTAAATATAAAAGATATATGAAGTTATGATAGCGTGCAAAAAAGTTCAGATTCATATTTAACATTTAGTATTAATATTAAAAAAAGTTTATATGAAGATCCTTCCTGAAGTCTAGTTTGTGGCAATTTGTCCAGTGCAGTTCCCATCTTCACATTCGATACATGATAAATTGTATCATGTAAATAAAACTTGCCGATATGTATGTACCAAGCCTCATTTGTTGATATTATTTGCAAATAGTTTAGTTTTGGTCTGAATTTCTTTTTAGTTGTATGCAAGATTGTAGAGGTAAAAACTATTTTAATTTCGATACAGTGATATTATTTTATGTATTTCCTACAAAGAAGTGTTGTTTAGGCCCACAGGTGATATATACATTGAGGGTTCTGCATAGTAACAGTTGTTCATCCATTGCTTTCAGGGCAGATAAATGTTCTTTTAGCTATTTGCTGTGGTCATCTGCAGCAGAGCACACACAGTGGTATCGGATACAGTAGCATGACTATAAATGATGGGTTGATTAGTGTGACAATGGAGATAACTATCTGAATGTGTGTTTTCTGTAAACCTTTGTGTGCAGTCTGACATTAGTTATTATTATATGGGTGTCAAGGAAGTTTGCATGATCTTTAGAAAATTAATATTATATTTGATAGATAGGGCGGATTGAATTGAAAGTTTATGAAAGTATTTAATATTTAAAAAAATGCGGCAGTCTTTCAATTTTAATTGATGATCGGGGTTAGTCGTAAATATATATGGTTATACCATCCTCAGGCCCATAACAGACCCCATTAGTTTTAATTAGAAATCATTATCAAAGTAAAATAATTATTTGTGGGGATCTATATCACAAGTTTGGTAATAATTATAGGGCAGTGTTGCAGACTGGGTATGTCTGATGAGAGAAATATCACCCTTCATATATGTCAGGTTTTTATTACACGTCAATGTACATGGATTCCATATGCATGGTTATTAATTCTTTCATCTGACTGAGTTTGTTATGGAAGTCATTAATGTGTTGCATAATGCCTATGATTTTTGTAAATAGAACCTATGGTGTTATGTGCATGGCATATGTTCATTCATTGTGTCCATATAAATATATTTAGATCTAAAATTAAATAGTCTTTTGTTTACTTTTTTAGTCCAAAAACTTATTTTTGTCTAGTTTTAACAAGAGTGTGCTCCAAAACTGAAACTTGATGTCTTCACTTCTAGTCAAGTATTCTTGTAAAAATGAACCATGGGTAAAATTAAAACAAATATATAGAAATACTTAAAAAGCTTTGTGTTAAAAAAAAGGAATCACACTGTACAAAGGAGAATAATCAGAACATTACTTAGCTAATGTACTTTAGAATTCTGTTCTAATCAGAAGTGAAATGTCTATTAAAATTTACTGACTCTGCATGAGATATACAGTACAAAAGAATTTCTTCATGGGATTTGTCCTGAGTAACTGAAGTATGAAAATTAATTATTGATTGCCGTGGTTAAATTGCTTAATACATTTTTTGTCTAACATTGGCAGTACGGTATAGTAAGATTTGTTACTATTTTTTTTAATTCTGCCAGTAAAATGGTAATGTGTGTATTTATAAAAAAATAAAAAATAAACAGCACCTAAAATCTAAAAAGCTAAAACTTGGAAAACAATCAGAGAAAAAAATAGTCTTGTTTATTAACTTTGAATAATATAAAATATAGGGTTTTGCAAAACAGATATAGCACAAAATATATTATAAGCTCTGGTACATTCTTAAATTGAGAAAGTGGAACAAATGTCAACAGCTGACTAGGATAGATAGAGGGTACATTGAGTTCTTATAGGGAAAGGAATCAAAATCAGGGAATCAAAAGATTCAAATAAAGAAATGTAATTATGTCTCCAAGTCAGCAATTGTGATTTTTCAATTAACTCATTATCTAATCCACATAAAAGAATACATATCTAATCAATAATGTTGTCTTTTAAAATTGTATTTAAAATGACATACTAGGAGGCCATGTAGTGTTGTGTAGATTTAACCAAAGTACTATCTCTCTCTCTCTCTCTGTGGGTTTGTGTTGTCGGTTTCTTCCTTAGATTGTAGGAGGTAGTTGTGGCTCAAGACTATAGAACCTTAAGCCTGCTGAGAGGGCCAAGGAGCATACAAATGTGGAAAAGAAGGTTGAGGTGAGTGAGGGAGACAAGCAGGGAGTGTGTTAGGCTATGCATATCATATACTGAAAATAACAGCATAGGAGTATGACTGAAAGTGCATGGGAAGGGGGAGGTTGGCAGGTTGGCTTGAAGGAAAAGACAGGCTTAGGGAGCAATTTGTACTCAAATCAATGGAATTAAACCCCCGTTCAGCACTTTCTCGACTGAGCAAACAAATTAAATAGTTCAAATACTAAGCATTAGTATATACTGTCCTGTTTGTGATACTGCTGTTCTATTATACATAGATATACTAGAAGTCTACATACAGAATTTCATTCTACTTCTCCCCACTGATCCGTCTTACATTCTTTAAACTATCAACACTTCCTAAGTGGTTCTTCCCCACAGCACATCACAAGTAGTACTTAATTATCTTCTATTTTTCTGCCCTATAAAGGAGCATTTCTATGGCACTGCCAGTCAGTGTCATGGTAGAGGGCCATTTACCAAAACGCAGACCCTTGTACAATGCACCAACTGCACTGCCTATAACTCCCACTCCCATGACTGGAATTCATTTGTGCTAGTTTAAGTGTCAATATTGTTGATCCAATTTTACTGTTAGATTTAGCCATTATGTTCTATGTTAATGGCTGAATATTTTGTATATAAAATATACTGCTATTTTGTGGTTGAAAATTCAGAGAACTGGGGTTTTCATAGTATGCCACATATAACATGCCCAAAACACACCTTAAAGGCATATGAAAGTTTCATGGATTAATACATTTCTACATTCCTTAGGCAAAACATAGCCTATATGTATGCAGCACATTTCATCAAACATTTCATTAATATGTAAAAATCCCTCTAATGATTATGTTGACACCCCATGGGTGTATATAGAGGCATCTGATCCCCCCAATCAGCATGCAGCATTAGGGGATCAATTTAAACCATTATTTACCCGCTGTTGCTTGCTCAGCCAATCTCCTTGCAGCTTCCTGTCTGTGATGTGTGCTATCACACTACATATCCCAGGCTGCTTTGCAGTACAAACAGGAACCCCAGAGTTAATTATAATCTCTCAGCTAACCCGATTGGCCAAATCAAGTTATTTTAAATTTGATACTAATTAAGCCTGGGTTTAGAGGTTGTTAACCCTAATTTCCAACTGTCAGAAATTACAAGACATTTTGCTAACTTCAAGGTAAGTGTTTACATGTTTATTTTGGGATTTTTCCTGCACTATTGATTTTTTTTTATCAGATGCATTCATTATCGAGCAAGCTTAGGTATGCCTTCAACAGGTTCATGTATGGCTAGCTTTTAGGGCAGAAAAAGCCTTTAATATATCACATGATGACCTGAGATGAGGGATTATTGTCATTATTATTATTATTGTTTATTTGTAATGTGCCAACATATTTTCTAGCACTATACATGCATTGTGCTTAAGGAAAAACAATATTAACACATTACACAAAAGCAGGGCCCTATCTTTGAGCTTAGAATCCAGTGTCCATAGTGCTTACCCCAAATCAGCTTGCAAGATTGATGGATCCTTGTGATTCTTTAGTAAATTCCCCTACTGTGTAAAACAATCTTAGATATAGATATATAAGGCAATAAAGATATAGATTTATGAGAAATTCTGCATATGTCATTTCACTGGCAGTGGCAATTGAACTATTGTGCAAGTATCAGTATAAAAATTATCTTTGTTGTTTGATTATGCTAATTTCGAGCTAGCTGTAGCGCAATGAAAAAATCATAATAATCATAGTGGGCCAATGTGAAGGGAGACTATATGTTATTTATTTTATACATGTAAGTAGAATTCCCATCTGCTCAAGTTTTCAAATAAATGTCACTACTCTATAGTTTGAGATTCTTCTGCTCTATGTGATCATTAAAAAGGCTTATGCTTAGGTAACATAAAGTATGCAATGATATTTGATATATGTTCCTTTTTGTAGCAAAGAGAAAGATTATAAAATACTGGGAATGTTAGTAAAAAATGCATCTATCTCAATGTCAACTTTATATCACTGGCTGAAGGGAATGCAGGGATTGGTAAGACTCTCATAAGGGCTGTATATCATTAACGTCTGCAGAATGGATTTACATTTCCTTGTCCTCAAGCAAAAGTCTTACAGAGGAAAATGTAAACGGTGCCCTGCATGGCAAAAGGAGATGTAAATATGTTTCTATTCATTCAAGCATTGATACTGTAACAATTTGGGGAATTTACTATAGATAAAGATTTATTTACTAATTTAAAAGACCACTGTGTTCATATATGTAAAATATATAATTCTAAAGAGCTACACTTATGCAAACTGTAATTATGCAAATTGATTTTAGAATGGAAAAATAAAATAATACATATTCTAATTAATTATATTTTATACGCAATTATGATACTGTGGATTCTGCCAAGTTTGGTTTTTGATAAGAGACTTTGAATGCACAAAATAGCAATGTACTATCTTCTCCTACCTGATTTATCAGTAGCAGTAATGGAAAGCTCATTAGTTTACAAGAACACAACCTCTTGAATAAGTTAGACAGCGTCAGTTAACAAGCGGAAATGGATGCTTGCCTTGAAGTAAGGAATAATTTGGTATAAAAAATGCAAAGGATGTGTTCATTTTGTCTATAGCAACAATACTGGTTTATATTCTTTAATGCGTTTTTTACTAGACATAGTGCCTCATTCAAATGCGATTTGGCCAATTGAATAGGGCTCTATATAAGCACCTAGCATATTTTATTTTACAGAAGTTTTTAGATAGTGAAGACCTTGTTCACTAACTAAAAACTTTTGTAAAAAAAATATGCTCTGTGCTTATATAGGGCCCTATTCAAATGGCCAAATCTCATTTGAATGAGGCCTACAGACAATAGCAAGAAGTAATAAATATTTGGGAACAAAGATTTTAAAAGCAGTTAAGAACCAATGGATGCATCTACTTTGCCAGTTTTACCTATTTAGCAAGCTTTGATGTAATAAATCTTCATAGAGGTCTGAAGATGATCTATTATCATTTCCTATATTGTCTTGCTTTAGTCTGTACTGCCCTAGACTGTTCTGTGCGCTTTATCCTGTTCTGCATGGTCATATCTATGCAATTTATGGGTCCACATGCAGTGCTCTAGGGCAGCCTAAAACCAGAATACACTACTGAAACCATTTGTAAGCCAGAATCATTGAGGGAAATCATTTGACATGGGCAATCTTTTTTAATGCCATGTCCATTTTCCAAGCAGGGTATTTCCTGTGGTATCATCTGATATTGCCTATAGTTTTATATTACGTTCCAGTTTTCTATACAACATATCGGTTGTGTTTTCACATTGGTATGTAGATTACATGTACAAGTTTTGAAGATTTGGAGTTTTAATGTTTGGAGATTGGTTGAATGCTTTAATTAGATAATTAGTTTTAGGGCTCTATTATATTGTAAGTAAATAACTAGCAATCAGTGTGGTTCATGTGTCATTTTAACTGAATCTTTAAGAATGTGAAAATCAGCATCAGGTTAATCAGCATTTGTTTTAAGGGCTATCCAAGACTTATTGTACACTGTCATCAAGGACACAAAGAATTAAAGTTTAACTTTTTAATTTAGATGGACTTCTACTGCCCATATTATTACTCTTTAATCACAAGTAATCCCTTGTATTTTACATTAATTTCATGAGTCATAAAACAACACATATTGATATGGATGATATGGTTGATCATATATAATTTGTAATAGGATGAGCTCTAGAGATATGTTTTTTCTTATAACATTTATATCACCATGAATATTTAGAGTTATTCGTCTGCAATAAGCTCTGTCAGTACTTTTAAAGGCCTTAAAGATGCAGAAAACAGGCCAGAATCATGCTTAGTTTTCTGTGCACGAGAAGGGTAAGCTTTAAAGAGTGTACAGGTGTTTGCTTTTTTGCACTATAAATATAGCACATAGAGTGGAAAGGCTCTAAGGATGAATAATATATAGTATTGTTTCTTTTTACCTCTTAACCAGCTAAGTCTCTATCTTATTTGTTAACTTTTCTACATTTATCTGTTAGACTCTAAATGTAAAGGATTTTTGAACAAACTCTAACAGTTAGAGTTTGTTAAAAAATCATTTACATTTAGTTTCTTAAGTAGTTGTGATGAAATTGAATGGTGTAACTCTGGTGTATTCTAGGACCAGATGTGAAAACTCCTGCAGTATGCTCCTAACTGATCATATGTTAATTCACAGGGTGTTATGCTTTTAAGCCAGTCCCTGGCTATGATATGTCTTTTTCTCATGTGATCTCTAGCTTATTTCATATGTTGAAAACTTCATGAGTGTGGTTTGCTGGGAAATGGGGATTTCCTCATGCGGTGTTCAATGATTTTTCTAACATGGCAATACAGTTGAATCATATTCCTGATAAATGTATTACATCTGATTTGAGGAGAGAATGCATGCATGTAGAAAAATTACAACTGCCCTGCTACTAGATCTTCATCCGTAAGAGGACAAACCCATGTTGATTGGATAAATCACTCCTCTTCTCTCTTGTTTGAAGACCCTTGACAGTTTCTTCGGCCAACGAAAAGGGCCTCCATCCACAAAAATTCTGCTACTCCAAAAAAAACAACAACAAAAAAACGAATTGAGCTTCTTCCTCTGAGATGCTTTCTGGCTGAGCCTTCACTTTATAGACTAATTGTTATGGTTTCTGATTGGCTAAAATATGTGTAAATTATATTTCAGCCATTTAAAATTGAGTATTTGAATATAGGAATTCTGGTTACTCCTAACCTATCAGAGAAGGTAACGTTTTTGATTAGTTAAGAACCCTTATGGTAATAGGTTAATTTTAGGTCCCATGGTTATGGTTAGAGTCTAGTAGACACCCACCCCAAACCAAAGGACTGGGGGAGGGACCCTTTGGCCCCTTCAGATGTTGAGGGGGTTATGGGGTATACCAGCTCATAGGGGTTGCTAGTCATAGACATCTGTAGCTCCTTATTTGTGTCAAATTTGAGTTGCATTTGTGTCAGATTTGAGCAACCCAAGCTTATCTGAATATTTTTTTTCTGGCTTTAGGGGTGCTTGTAGGTACTTGTAGGCTTTTTTCAAATTATGAGAACTTGGACTTGTCACAATCTGCTTCTTCTAGGTGGCTTGATATGAACCGAGTTCAAACCTACCCCAGCAGAATCATGTAGTTCCTGTTCTCTGTGGCACAAAAGATGGCTTCTGAAGAGGGCAAGACCCAAAAGGTACAGGCAGAGAATGCTGGATCCAGCTTACTTAGTGGCCCATGGCAAGACCACTCACCAAGTCAGGATACAACACACAGAAATAGTCTCACATCTTGTTTATGTGAAAACTATCTCTCAACCTTTATTGAATGATCAAAACAACATATTTATACTCTCCAATAACCACACCCTTATGTACATTTGTGCATGTGTGATGTCAGACCATCTGGCTTGCAATCTTGAGCTATCAAAGCTCTTGAGATCAAATTCACCAGATATCTAGTGAACAACCCTTTATGTTAAACTCAAGTGTTTGCTTAGGACTACTTGAAGTACATGCAATTGTCTTGACCCAAGATCTGTATGTGTGAGTGTCCAATAATCTGCAGCTAACTTCTATGCAGAGCATTTCTACCAATTCCACATATGTTCTATATAACATTTTCCCTCTTATAATATATTATAACTAGGCTACATAATAACCATGTACAGTCAACATATAACCACACAATAACACATAATCCCAATGTAACAATGTCATGCTCCCTTGGACATATTCCTAAATTGCTGGAAATATAAGTCCTTAAACAATTAAATCATGACAGGAGTGACTTCCAAGTAATATTCCAAGAGCTTGGATATCATTCCATGTGATAGAGTGTTTCAATTATCTATGGGACAGCCACATGGGAATTGCAATATATTGGGCACAACGAGCCAATTAGCAATTCAAGGATGTTCATCTTAGGAGTGTGATGTGATAGCTTAGCAGTGTTTTCCAAGTTTGCTTTATTTAGATTTTAGTTTATGGGAGCCATGGAATAGAGCCCATAGTGTTTAGAACATCAAATTCATAGACTTAGGTTACATAGTAATTGAGGTTGAAAAATAATTTGAGTCCATCAAGTTCAACCTTCTCCTCTGATCTGCAATATGTGGATTAGTTGTTAAGTTGAAATACATATTTTATTTGGAACTGTTTTATATATAAAACACAACTAAAAACCTACCATATCAAACAAATACTTTCCCTGAAAACTACACAGGAAGAAAAAAAACAAAGGACTTCTCAAATTACCAACTATCACAAGCAGAGACTCCTGTTCTTTCTGGACAAACATAAAACTAGATCAAATACAGAATTCTTCAGGGGACTTGCAGTTTTTTCCACAAGAGACATGCCACAACACATAAACATACAACACAACACATAAACATAAAAGAGACTTACACAATCTCACTCCATCAGAAATAACTGACATAAAGAGTTTAAAAAGCAACCCCAACATCAGCATCAAACCAGTAGATAAAGGAGGTGCAGTTGTTATTATGAATATTCAGGACTACATACATAAAGCCAGCAGACACCTGTCAGATAACAACTTCTACAAGAAACTGAATAAGGACCCTACAGAAGAATATGCTTTTCAAATTAAGAAACTCATCAAAAGATTCCCTAAAAATGTGAAGCAAGGATTAGAAAAACTCATGCCCACCAATCCTACAACTGGGACTTTCTACATGCTGCCAAAAATTCACAAACCAGGCAACCCAGGGAGACCAATTGTTACAGGTATGAACACACTGACTGAACAAATATCTGGCTTTGTATAAAATATCCTTAAACCGTTAGTTAGTAACACCAGTAGCTATATACATTACACTACTGACTTTCTCAACAAACACAGTCAGATTAAAGACCTACCTGCTAACACCCTAATTTTCAACATGGATGAAGAGTCTCTTTATTCTCACACATCCAACATCTCACACAAAGATAGTATTGAGGCATACTTTAAGTTTCTTTCAACACACACGCAAAACCAGAAATATGGCCCTGATGTTATTGCTAAACTAATAGAATACATCCTTACCCACAACTATTTCATGTATAACAAAGATACCTACCTACAAATGATGGGGACTGCCATGGGTACCAAAATGGGCCAACAATATGCCAATCTATTTATGGCCAATCTGCAAAAAAACATTCTTATCTATATCCATTTACAAACCATAAATATACTACCATTACATAGATGATCAGGTATTCATATGGACAGAAGGAGAAAGTAAACTCAGAGACTTTCACAGTTCATTGAACACTTTCAATTCATCTATAAAACTTAAAATATATTTCTCTACAGAACAGGTTAACTTTTTGGACACTATCCACTACCCACAGACAGATGCAGCTACCTACACAGCTCCAGTTTCCATGTCTCCCACACTAAACAAGACAGAAGGGTTACAAACCCCTGTATTATTGCCCAGAAAATAGCCACTGCCATCAAAATATCTCATGAACACCTGATAAAATATAAAAGAAAAGAAACTACTTCACATATACCATCCAGTTTTAGAAAAAATACGCAAAATAATCAAAGATTTACAACCATTACTAACCGAAAATGCACAATAAAAAAATATATTCCCCAAACCTGCCATCCTTGCATTTAAACAACCACCAAACCTAAAAAAGAAGCTTGTCAGCAGAAAATTGGCCAATGAACAACTGAATAAAAAAAATGGAATTAAACCTTGTAACAAAAGTGCCTGTAAATGATGTCAACACATTTGTAATAATGACACAACTACTGTGACAAGACCTATAACATCAAAGTATCATATGCATGCACATCCTCCAATGTGGTTTTTATAATACAATGTAATATATGGGAAACAGGCTATTACATTGGAAAAACAGCCAAAAACTGTACTTATAGATGAATCTACACAGACATTCAATAAAAAGCACAATGAAGGCAATTATTACCCCAGTTGGACCCCAGAAGTACCCCAGTTGGACACAATTTTAACCAGAATGATCACTCCATCAATGTCTTGTCATTTTTTCTTATTTTAATATAAAAGGCTTGTTACTCTTAGTGAGGTGTTTGTCCATCAGGAACGATGTCACTGTGGACTAGAGTGCTCTGTATTTTTTTCATGTATATGTTGCTGTATATGTGTATATAGTATGTGTACATATGCTTCCTATATTATGTTGTGTTGATTCCCCCTATTTGTATTTACCTGTTGATGTCAGATGCTGTTTCTACTCTCTCTGCATCTCCTGTTTATATTCAAACTGAGCGTTCCATCTCATTTCAGTATTGCTTCAAACTTGATAAAGAGAGGTTAAACCTCTTAAAAGTTCATCAATATAAATAATGCGTTTGTCCAATACAAAAGGTATCACAGTATACTGCATTATTTTCACTATTAATCTAGAGTATTGGATAGTCACGGCTGCTTCACTCTTCAATTATATATATATATTCCATTTCCTATATTTTAGAGCAGGAATATATACTTTTATATATGTTTCTTATTTTATAAGAGCGGCACTCAGTGTGAATTACTATTTAATTAGTGGTTATTCACAGAAATGTGCTGCTAAGGGAATTCAAAATCGTAAGTAAAAAAACTCATCAGATTCATCCACATGCGTGCATAGTAAAACGTAATCATTTTTGGTCAATGTTAATATATATAAGGAAAACCGAGCAAATTGTAGGAAAATTAGATTGTTAGAGTGATGTTGACTGGCAAAACTTGAAGTCTAATGAATTGATGCTTTAATTTAATTACTTGGACATTGAATAAACTTTGGGGTCACTGCAGACTTCTTTCGTATTTTTCTCTGTGCTTCATTTAACAACAACAGCTAATGATTTGCTTTTATTTTCACCCATTTTTAGAAGTAGGTACTTGGCTTATATAAGACAACAGATACTTGTTATTAAAAAATCAATTTCATGCATGACTAACCGATCTCCTAACTCTCCTTTTACATGTTATTGTGAACTCATTTATGTTTACCCAGCTGAATGGAAATATTCCATTCAAAGTGGACCCTTATGTACCACTAACAAGGAAAAATTCTAGATTGGTCTTCTAATTTTTCCACCTACACATCTGGTATCTGTAACCAAATGGGATAAAACATCTTACACTACATGGATGTTCTGTGCATTATTTTACATTTTGAAGAACTTGTGTTTAACATTACAGATTCATGAACAACAACTGCATAAGGCTTTGTAATTATGTTAAACATTTTCTCTTTTAAATGCATAGATGAAAATATGTACTTCCCATGTCCCTCTAATAATAAATTAAATAATAAAAACATACTTGCCCTATTCAATTGAGCAATTGTAAGTTACTGGAGCCTGTAATATAGCCCATAAACTAATTTGCTATTCAATTGGCGTCCTTAAGCTACCCGCAAACGATTTTAAATCCCTGCGGCTGTCAAAATTGTAACTCCGACCCAGCTAAGCCTTTGATCTTTCAAGCCCGTAAATGTTACAATTGCAAATCGCTATACAATTGCTACAATTCCTCAAGCCTGCAAATGTTTTCACACACGTAAATGTCGAAGAAAATCCTACGAGTACCAGATGGGACTCGCAAGGGGGTTAAACACCTGATCATAGCACTGTAAATGCAAATAAAAACCCAATACTGCACTATAAAAGAAGGGAGAAAGTGCTGAAAGACATTAGAATTAATTGTACAACAGTTTCAAGCTCGCTAATCTGCAATCCCAAACATTTTTTTAACGTTTAATTTCCTGTGTTATATCAATCGGGAATCAAGGAGTTAATACATATCAGGCCACCCACATGGACTAGAACTGTATCGTATTTCATTTTTATTAGTTTGTACATTTACGGATTGCGAGTCTGATCACATATCGGACTTCTAAAAGCAAATTGATTGACATTTAACCTCCATGTTTTACTGACATCATGATGACGGTCTCATTTACTATTGTCTGTTTCTAAATCGGTAGTTATGGCCTTGCTTGATTGATCATGATCATGCTCTAAAATACTACTTATGGGTGCATGGTTTATGGTTTAGGCTTTCGGCCAGGTAGCTGCGGGCTTGATCAATTTAATCGCTCTGTAACTGTTGCAAATTTCAAGACATGCTGAATAGGGGCCATGTAGTTTTGGTTGTTAGCCTTTCCATTAATTGTTGCCATTTAAATATATCTATAGTTCAAAGACTATTTCAGCATGTTGGCCTGTGTATGAGCCAGAGGTTAGACCTTCACCTAATCATATTATACAGAAAAGAGGACTGTAGGTCTGCTCTTTTCACCTTAGTAGTATTTATCTCATACAGAGTATGAAAGACTGCATGTGATGACCCTCGCAAAGAAGCCTGAAATGTATACATCTGGAATTGTGGTGCTCTGAGTAAATTAAATATTACCATTAATTTTCGCTGTTCTACTTTTTTATCCATTGATTTAGCCAAGGCATCTAAATAAATAGAAGAAGTAATATACTAAGTAAAAAATAGACACTTTTAAGATGCTGTAAGCTCATCGTAAAACTGCCTCATAAAAAAGCCATGCTCTGCATGTTAGGGAATGTGAGCAGCTGAAGAACACAGGCAAGTTAATCTACCTGCCATAGTTTACAACCACATCTATAGCTTGATTAAGATTCCAGGAGTGTGTCTGCTCTGGTATATATGTGTATTAAAACCAATGAGCACATATTAAACACAACAGTATATCAGCCAATTGAATAGGGCTCTATATAAGCACAGAGCATATTTTTTTTACAGTAGTTTTTAGTTAGTGAAGACCTTGCTTTTGGATAGAAGTTCACTAACTAAGAACTTCTGTAAAAAAATATATACTCTGTGCTTATATAGAGCACTATTCAATGGTCCGAATCGCAATTTAATAAGGCTGATAACGTCTAGTCACTTTGCTTATGTTGCTGTCATTGTTTATGTATATCAATATTACTAGTAAATATTATCTTTTTTCAAAATTAGGTGTCTCTTGTTGCCAAGTGAAATGTATGGACGTAAGAAATGTCCCACTTTATTCCGTAGCGCTAAATAGCTGGCAGAAAATGACATAGCTATGGATGTACTTCAGATGTATTTAGATGGTGGTGTTGGCCTTTGTTCTTCTCATAAAGTATACGTGAATCCATACTATTTTATGATCAAGTGGACATTAAGTGATCAGGTAAGTAAAAGCCTAAAGTATTGAGGCTTGCTGTGATCCTGAAGCTATAATAATGCAGTAAAAGTAATGAATGTTTTTTAACACGGGTAATAAAGCTGTCATTAAAAGAGTATTAATAAGATATTACATAATATAATGACAGTGAATGATGACATATTCCTGGCAAGGTCAGGCAGTTTAGGAGCAACAAATTGCATTAATTAATGCTAGTTCTTTAGCACAGCTCAGCACAAACCAGGTAAACTATCTGTACTAATTTACTGGAGTACAGTATACGATAAGTCAATAATCCTCTAGAGGGATAGATGATTTCTAACATAAAGCCTGAATAATTCCTGAATGTCTTCCAGAGGGAGACATCTTTTAACTGTAATACAGCATGCTTCTGAAATTGATTAAATTAATTTCTCTGTGGAGCAGTACTAATAAGTAAGCACAGGAGATGAGACATAAAGGCAACTTGAACATGGCGTAAGATTTTTATGCTTCATGCACTGTATAGATGATTAAAACACTGAATTGAAAACCATGTTCTACTTTGTTAATCTTTTGTACATACATTTAATGAAAATGTATTACAGCTTCTGTATATATTCAAGGTTGAAATATATATTATAATTGTTTATATGCTCTGTCTATTCTTTATTGGTACTGAGTTGATAATGTCTGCTATATCCTCACTAAAATATTTTTGTTTATTTTGTTTAAAGACACACTTTCACTATAATTTCTGAAAGGTTTAAGTAGTACCCCAAAGTAGGCTAATATGATATTGCTTGTTGGGGGGGGGGGGGGGGGTCCGCTTATACAAGGTTAATTCAAGTTTTAAAGTATTCTTTTTAAAAAAAATTAAACTCAGTTTCCTTGTTTAATTTTTATTTTGTAATGAAGTAGCAGTGCATAAAATTAGGCAGTATATCACACTGGAATCACAAGATATTTGACCAATATCTGCTTTTATGAGACAGGATTTTAACACTACAAGTTCAAGGTTCTTAACTGTTACTCTTATGGAAGGTAAGTACACTTTTAATGGAAAGTCCAATTTTTGTCTTTATGCCAGTAACTAGAACAGTCTAATGGGACCAGTGGCATAGGAGCCAAAAAGTCTGGGGGACAGGGTTTAAAAAGTCTGGGGGACAGAGAAAAATAGAGTAGGGGAGAAAAGAGAAGAGGAAAGAGAGACACAATAATGAAAGTGTGGGAGAATAGTGCGGAAGAAAGAATAAAGTAGAAGCCAGAGAGTGACTGGGAATGAGAAAATGAGGTAAGAGAGAGAAGAAAAGATGTTGTATGAAATGGAGAACAAAAGAGGGAGGAAATACTTCCTGCATTTTTGTTACAGTATTCCACCCCAGGATTATGAGGGTTTTTGCTTTTCGGCACCCAGCATGCAAATCAAGACCCCAAGTCATAAATCAGGAACCCATGATCTGAGGATCATCCTTAGTACAATCTGATTGTCAGTGGGCTTGAAAAGACTAAGGTAATCAATCCTACCCCAGATGTATCTGGCCCCAGCCCCTTTCTTTAGGACACATTGGTTATGTGTTTTCAAAAACAGCATTCACAGCATATTTATGTGGTACTTTAACCAATCATGATTAGTCCCTTCCTTGGGCAAACAATCCATTAAGCAATCACAAAAGTTTTATTAATCTTCCCTGAGTGCCTGGAAGTCTGAGGGAGTTATCCATTTGGTTATTCTTATTTCTTTCTATAGCTCTTTAGGAGGTAATTAGCCAATACAGGGTCATAGACAGAAGGTCTGGATAGCCAAATAGCCACCCAAGCCTGTGTGAAGACTGAGGGTTAACCCTTTGCCATCACAAGCCATGAGAGAAGGGAAGGGAGAATAATAAACAGTTTAATCTGGGTGAGGTTGGTTCTGCCAGACAATGGGTCACTGGCTCTAGGGCTTACAGTACCATTCTCATTTTGTTCAACATAGTACACTCAAATGGGCAATACATGGGGTTATGCAAAGCTACAATATTAACTTCCTTTCCCTTTGGCACATATGACCTCCATAGCAATACAGTAGTTTAACATTTTGATATTCAAGTGTATAGTCTCTTATTGACATAACAATCCTTGGGATATGGTGGCAGCCCATTGTTCTATCGCTAGCACACCTAGTGTGAGGGTACTAGTTGGTTTTAATATAATCCTGGTTGGGTCACATACATACAATACATTGACATCTTAGCACATAGTGTTTAAAAATCATGGGCTAGGTTGTGGTAAAAGCCAAGCCATTGAAGGGGAAAGCAGGCCCCACAGATCCATACCCCACATCAGTCCGTAGTGGGTCCATAATTATATTTCTGTACAAATATTAAAAAGGGTATGAATTATGATAGTAACACTTTTTGATTATGCCACATGTTCAGAAATACTAAAAATAGGATTAATGAGATTACTAAAACCTACGCCAACTCTACAGTGCCTTGCAAAAGTATTCACCCCCTTCACTTTTTACCTATTTTATTATATTACAGCCTTAAGTTCAATGTTTTGAATCTGAATTGTATGTGATGGATCAGAACACAATAGTCTAATTTGGTGAAGTGAAATGAGAAAAATATATACATACAACTATTTTTTAGGAATAGAAAACAAAAAATTGGCATGTGCGTATGTATTCAACCCCTTTGTTATGAAGCCCATAAAAAGTTCTGGTGCAACCAATTACCTTCAGAAGTCACATAATTAGTGAAATGATGTCCACCTGGGTGCAATCTAAGTATCATATGATCTGTCATTACATATACACATCTTTTTTGAAAGGCCCCAGAGGCTGCAACACCTAAGCAAGAGGCACCAATAACCAAACACTGCCATGAAGACCAAGGAACTCTCCAAACAAGTAAGGAGCAATGTTGTTGAGAAGTACAAGTCAGGGTTAGGTTATAAAAAAAAACATCTAAATCTTCGATGATGCCCAGGTGCACCATCAAATCTATCATAACCAAATGGAAAGAACATGGCACAACAGCAAACCTGGCAAGAGACGGCCGCCCACCAAAACTCACGGACTAGGCAAGGTGGGCATTAATCAGAGAGTCAGCACAGAGCCCTAGGTAACCCTGAAAGGGGCTGCAGAGTTCCACAGCAGAGACTGGAGTATCAGTACATAGGACGACAATAAGCCAGACGCTCCATAGAGTTGGGCTTTATGGCAGAGTGGCCAGAAGAAAGACAACACCATCCCCACAGTGAAACATGGTAGAAGTAGACAGGCTGGTGCCAGACCCTAGATGAAAGTCCTAGCCCACATAAGGCAATTAGAAAATTCTAAGGTGATAAGTTGTAATTGTATTAGGTCAAACATTCTCTGATGTCTTGTCATGAGCAATGCTGGTGAACTGACAAGTAAAAGTTATCCTTTGTTTGGGACACATTTGCATGGTGTGTTTCATTTAGAGGGAAGGCCATAATTATTATTTTTTACTTCATCTTCTGTCCTGAGACTCTGCAACTTGGCCTAGAACGCACAACATGGTCTGAAAATTAGCAATGTGTCTTATCATCCGGTTAAGCTGTCCTGTGTGTGGGGATAAATAATTTTTACAACCTAGGATTGGTCTTCTTTGCATTGTCAAGCCCAACAAAGAGCAGGTTGTGACAGGGGAGAAGGAGATGGAGTGAGACAAAGGGGAGAGAGAGAAAGACAGTGTGTGATAGAAGGAGGGATAGAGAATAGAGTAGAGGTACTTACCCTTGCAGCAGCAATGTCAGCTTGCTGTGCCTAAGTGTTTCAGGCAACCTTATAACCTTTGTTTCCCTAATCTGGGATATTTAATCCCCCAATGCGTCTCAGTTTCTACATCCCTGCATGGACCCACACTCTGGATCCATAGGGCCCACTTCCTTCCACAGCCTGCACTGACTCTAAATAGGACACTGGATGATACAGCTCATTATGTATTCTGTCGATTTAGAGAAAGGTTGAAAGCAACCTAAAAATACTAATTTCAAAAGATTGATATTTAGAAAATATTTTTTCCACATGATTTTCAACCCTCTATCTGATAATGCATAGCACATATGGTGATATCAGTGTCCTCTTACGTGTTAGCATATATGAAACATTTTATGTTTATTAAAATATTCTGCCTGTTTTCATAGATTGTAATTTCATTTGTGTTTCCCAAGTAACCAAAGGGAAAAAAACACACAACAAAAATAACTTTTCAACTACTAATTTGTTTTCCACAGGTATTACATTTATTAAAAAGATTATTTAACAAATATTACTCATGTTACTTGTGCTATGAATTTTAATTGCAGCCCATGAGAACTCACAAATTATGCAGAGGATTATTCTGTATTTTTATCTGTTGTCAGTTCAACTAATCCAGTCTGGGCAGTCCAATTTTATTATGTAGGCTGTAATGAGCATACTGTAAATATGGGACTTTAGTGGTCCCTTAAAGGAATATGAAACACAATTCTTTTTTTCATGCATTTAAAATAGCATACTTTTTATACATTACCAAATTTGAGTTTTGCATGATGTTTTTTTAAAGTAAAACTTGTTGAAACTAACAGGAAGTGCAGAGAGTATACGTAGGTCTGTAGATTTCATTGGCACACAACTATGAGTACATAAATATTACTGCTCTGTAGCTGACCAGGGCAAGTACCCAGATCAGTTAAATATTTAAATCAGTTCCCTTCTGTTTGAGAGCTTTAGTTGAAAAAGAAAAATAACAAGTTGTATTATCAAATACACTCTTTCAAATGCAACAACAAAAAAATCATTGTCTTTTAGGAAGCATGTGTTCTAGGTACATATTTGTATAAGATTACAAGCTTAATTCAGGCTATATGTTTTTTGCTGTTTTTACCACATTCTTCTCAATCTTGCTGCAGCCTTGGGGAAAACAGCAACCATGTGCATACTGGAGTCAATATACTTAAAAAAGATTGGCCCCTATTAAATTCAAAGCCCGCAGTTGGATTCGTATAGCCCGTAAATCTGTGGGCTTGAAATTTGCAACAGTTACAGAGCAATTCAATTGCTCAAGCCTGCAACCACATGGCTGAAAGCCAAAACCGTAAACCATGTAACTGTAAGTAGCATTTCAGGGCATGATCATGATTAATTAAGCAAACCCGTAACTACTGATTTAGAAACAGCCAATAGTAATTGAGACTGTCATCATGACATCAGTAAAACATGGAGGCTAAACCACAATCAATTAGGCCCTCATTCAATTGCAATTTGGCCAAATGAATAGGGGTCTAAATAAGCACATAACTTATTTTTTTATAGAAGTTTTTAGTTAGTAAAAATCTATCAAAAAGCAAGGTTTTCACTAACTAAAAACTTAATTTAAAAAAATATGTTATGTGCTTATTTAGAGCACTATTCAATTGGGCAAATCGCAATTGAATGAGGGCCTTAGTGTTTAGAAGTCTGATTTGCAATCGGACCTGCAATCCAGAAATGTTGGAATATAAAAAAATCAATAAATCTACTATTCTAGTCCATGCAAGTTCAATGTATTAGCACATTGATTTCTGGGATCGATATAATACGGAAATTAAACATGAAAAAAAAACATTTTTTATTGCAGATTTGCGAGCTTAAGACTGTTGTGCATTTAATTCTCTAATGTTTCATCGCTTGCCCCGTCTTTTACAGTGCAGTATTGATTTTTTTTTTTGCTTTTATATTACTACGGACATGCGTTTAACCCCCTTGCAAGTACTCTCTAGTACTCGTAGATTTTTTGGCTACATTTGCCACTTATGGGTGTGAAAACATTGCAGGCGATTGCAGGCTTGACAGATCAAAGGCTTAGCTGGGTCGGAGTTACGATTTTGAGTAGGGATTTACAGCCTGTAACCCACAGATCAAATGCGAGTACCTAAAAGCAGTAACTTTTGGGGACGACATAACGGGCTACAGTATTAACTGCGATTTTGACATTTTAATAGGGGGCATTGTATATTAAAGCAAACATTTTTTTATTACATACAAAATGTTAATACTAATAAATAGTAGAAGGTTATTGAAAAAAATCCTTTTATAGCCTTAAATGTTTTGACATTCTAGCTCTATAATGAAATAATATCTGAGAAACACATTACGTGTTAACAGTATCTTAATTTACTTTTTTAATAAGTAGCAGTTCTGCATACATTTACCATGTCCAACCCATTTCTAAGAGTTAGTTATATAAGAAAGTCATTATTAAGATTAGAAGTACAATGAATTTAACTAAAAAATATATTATCGAAGACATTAAATGAACAGTCACAATCAGTTGTGTTGTAGGAGAAAGATTATATTAACAGTTACGTTTTCTAAATGGAAGTGTAAGACTCTCAGAGATTTCTAGTTTTCATTGTTGTGACTTGAAACCAAATGCAAGGAGAAACATAACAGACTGCATGATACTTGAAGACAAAAAATTACTTCCCCAGGCAGTGGCTCAGAAAATATAATATAAAGTAATTAAAATATTTAAATTTTTTGCATTCAACAATACATTTAATCACACTGCAAAAACAACCTCTATTAATATGCATTTTATGGTCCTTAGAGTGCTTTTAATATTGAAATATAATGTCAGTATAAAATAAAGAATAGCTTAAAGTATCCTTTTTTATCAGTTAGCTGAAAACAGTTGCACAATAATAGCCCAGAGCACTCTGGTAGCAGTAAGTTGCCAATCATGTTGCAAATATCCACGTGAGAGCTATGGATCAACTTTATGATATTTGTACTTTTATGGAGATAAAATAAACCTGCATGGTAGATTTGCAGAATTTAACCTAAGGTACTGGATATTTGTAGAGAAAGTATAATCCACTTTAATGTAAACCTCTTTAACTATTCACATAGTAAAACAGCATGATAGTAATAGGATTTACTGTCATGTATAAAATAAGCACTAACAACAAATGATAGTAATAGCAATAGTAAGCTTAATCAAACTGATGGCAAATGTACATTATGGCAATCATTGCTATAAAATATAGTAAATGATAAATAGAAAGATGCTACAGGAAATCAAGTCAAACTGATCACTGGAAGTTTTGACAATAAGGCTGAAGCTCAAATATTTTGGCCTTGTCATGAGAAGAAAGGATTCCCTAGAAAAGACTCTAATGCTAGGAAAGATTGAAAACACAAGAAGAAGGGGGCGGCAGAGGAGGAGATGGATAGATTAGGCCATTGAAGCAGTGAACATGAGCTTGATGGAGCTCAGAGGGGCAGTAGCTTGCAGATGTGCCTGGTGTGCCATAGGGTCATGGAGAATTGGACATGACTGAAAGACTAAACAACAACAAAAACAAAGAGGACTTATCTAGCTTGGAATAATTAGTATGTTTTGCCTATATTCTTAATGAGCAAATACATAGTTATCATCCTCACAAATAAAGTAACTCTTTTTTTATGGCTTAATTTAATGGAATGACATTCATACGAGGTAAGTAAAAGCTGCACCAATTGAGGTTTCAAATAAGGTGAATCTCATTTATAGTGGTGAAATTGTGGTTATGTTACTTTCACAGCTGAATCCTGGAGTTGTCCAGTGTTCTGAATATTCTCTTGTGAGTTGCTTAGTGAATATTTAATTTCAGTTGGGAATCTGTGCAATCTGTTAACAACTGAGGTAAATAAAAGACACATTTTTTTTTTACTAAAGTTAAATAAGTATACAGGTTAACAAATGCATAAATATTCCAAATGTCATTATGAATCATATGATAAGACATTATATTTACATGCAACCCATAATCAATATATAAAGTATTCATGGTAGATGAAAAATAGAAATTAGGCTATCGCTTAAAAACTCTCATAGTTTCTACAGGAATCACTTGGCAATACTGTACACACCTACCATCTTGTTTTTTAAATTGTAATTGATAAAGGTAATATCATGCATTATCTACTGACCTTCATATACAGATATACTGTTTTCTTCTTTGCGCTTTAAATATATATATTACTTAAGGTGATTTCAAGCATTCCATTATATGCTAATTTTTCATGCGTTTATAGGCTTAAAACCTTGTGATGGTTATCTGTTTGAAACTTTGGATTTTAGCATGGATATTATTTGTTGATTTTCATAAAATTCCCTTCAGCCAATATTTAGTTACATTTTGTTGAAGTTAGGGCTACAATAATGTAATTTGTTCCATAGGAATAGATTTGTGGTAGGTAATGAATAATTGTGATGGTGTCCAAGCTTTCGTTTAATTATTTTGATTGTTTCAGACTTTTTGAGATATTAAAGTTTAAAATTATAGTGCAGTAAGCATGCTCAGTAGAAATTTGTCATGATGCCAACTTATTAATTGAAGCTGTTTTGATTGGTTGCTTGTGGTCAGGTGATCATTTACAGCTTGTTCATCAGTTTTACAGACTGTTCACAGGAGTTTTGTTTAGCTTTTTCAGTTCACCAGGATTGACAAGGGCATTAGGCTGGAGCATGAAGAGAGAATAGGGAATAATGTGGACTATTTGTTAAAAAAAAACTAAAAAGCCAATATGTTTCATATAATAGTAGAATGACGGATAATTAAAAATGTATGGGTGGAGTACAATACATTAGTTCCAAATAACACTTAGATTTTCCTGAGGCTCTTTAAATATTGTTATATCTCAAAATAAACACTCACTTCATCTTGGAGGGAAAAAAATGACATATTTGTTAGCCAGGTTAAAATTATTATTATTGATATTAATATTATTATACATTCATACATTAGTTTTTATTAATGTGTGGGGATTTCTCTAATAACACTGTAGTTTGTTATAGTTCATTGTTCCAAATGTACTGTTAGGGTTTCAAACATTACAAATAGACCCAACTACATGGAGATACAAGGGAAAATGTGGTACATAGTGATTCTCAGTTACACTGTCCTGTCTGAAACACATAAACCAACCCCACAAAAAAAACGAATTAATCAAACAAATATACTAAAGTTTTATAAACAAAATATAAAAAATAAAATGTGTTTGCTCTGTTTTAAATTTCTAAAGGGCCCTCTGTCACGCACAGGGCCTGACTGGACTGTTTTGGATTATGGCTTGGGCCTGGGCTGGGAAAAGGTTATCCTGTTGTATGGTTAAAGTTATGTATTTTTTATTGCTTATAGTTAAAATATGATTACGCTGTTATAATGTATGTATCTTGGTTTATGCTCTGCATAACATTAGCCATTCTGCAGGCTATTGCATTAGCCAACACTCAAGACCGTGGTCTAATAGATAATCCTTTTACAGGGTTTCCCAGTAAGAAGGAGTAACCTATTTTATGTACAGTGTTGTTATTTGGTAAAGACTCCCCTGGCCTCACAGGGGCCTTGAGCAGATAAGCAGATAGTGTGCGTGGTTAGAACAATTGTTTAAAGTTAATATAATCACCCAGATGATATTAAAAGATCTGATTTCATCAGAGGTACAGGGTTTTCCCAATAAACAAAGGGCAGCCTATTATTTAGGAATGTGGCTTACTGATTGGCCAGCCTGTGTGCCAGAAACTTGAATAAAATGCACCAATTAATAAAGGTATACAGTGATATCTTTGCTTACATAAACAAGGTGTAAGGGTCATTCTGTGCATTAATCCTAATTCTAAGGGATTAGATGGTGTTCCTGATATCCTAAGGCCATCTTCTGTATCAGAGGTAATAAGAACATCACAGTCCTGCTGGGGTAGGCTTGAACTAGGTTCTTGTCAAGCTCCATTGAAGATGCAGGTCATGACATTGGTGACAGTGCTGGGACCTCTGTGGAGTACAGAAATATGGCAACTTATAAAGAGATGTCTGCAACAGAGGAGGAGGAAGCGATAAGGAGATTCCAGAGATGGAAAGGAGCCATGCCAAAGGATATTACTACAGATCAGTTGAGGGTTTTAAGTACACAGATCATACAGGAGGTACAGGGGGAGTGGAAAAGGGTAAGCAACGGCCCTGTCTTAGCTCCTGTGGAGGGGAAATGCTTATCCCCAGAAAGAGACAGATACTTTTGTGGTGAATGGAAAGGACTCTAGAGGAATGGGCCTTCTAAACAAATGGATGGCATTCCTGGGACTATGGCTAGGTCACAATCTAATGGAATGGCTGGAAGAATTGGTATGTGAGGAAGTTGCCCCGGAAGAACAATATGCTGTTTGGGTGGGACCTTTTGGGATACCTCATGGGGGGACCTGTTTTTCATTGGGGCTGGAGGAGGCACTTTGGGACATTGTACATGGAGATCCGGATTGTGGCTTGGGGACATAGAAAAGATAGCTGTGTCTGTTTGCGAAGTGCTGTCACATGCTGGGGCTGGAGACAGGCTCTCAGGCAGCTAACTTACTTTGGCCTTTGATCCAGCAGGAGCTACAGCTGGAGGTGTATTATATAGACTTGCTGGATGAAGCATCCCTGGATGGGTTTTGGCCACCCAGCTGGGAGGGCTCATGTCAATCAGGCATGGAACAGAACCACCTAACAGGTACTACAGGTACCCAGCTAAATGTTGCCAAGGCTGGGTCAGAAAATAAAGGTATGGACTGTGGGGAGAATTCTGATATCAGGGATTCTAAAAATAACAAGGATGCCTTCATCCATGGGGTTGACTGGGAAGAGGAGGAACTGGTCCCTATCTTTAGGGGCTGAGCCTCACCCAGTTACGCATGGGAACAGGGCCTAGCCACAGCAGTGCCATGGGAAGACCTGGGGGAAAGCTACCCTGCTCCTAGAGTCAGAGAAGAACCTAATGAACACTGGCCCCTACCAATGGACTGTATGTTTAGTGGGGAGCTTCCTTGGATATCCATTGTCCTGGAGCCAGCCACAGACCCTGGAGCAGAAACAGCAAGCAGTCCTGCTCTCCAGACTGTGCAGGAGGGCTGCCTGTATCTACACATAGGCAGTCTCAATAGAGAGAGCCAGGAGGTTCTGCCTGAGGATCAAGAGACCAAAGAGCCAGAGAGGGGTGAGAGCTGTACCCAGTCAGTAGTTCCAGAGAAAGGAGGCTGGGAGACAGTGAGCACAATGCAGCCCCAAAGAGTGGAGTTTCCATACAAGGCCATCAGGAGGAGTACAGATTGGAAGATGCGGCAGGTACAGTCCTTAGTGGAACCATTGTTTTTCGGGATTCCCCAGAATATTGTTTTCCCTAATCAAGGGGGAAAGAAGGGGCATTGGCCCTGGCTTATGGGGGTTGGAATAGGGATAACCCCCTATGAGCAGTTACTGAAAGTATCTGAATTTACATAGACAAGGTGTGTCATTCTGTGCATTAAATCCTAATTCTAAGGGATTATATGTTGTTCCTGATATCCTGAGGCCATCTTCTGTACCAGAGGTAGTAAGAACTACACAGTCCTGCTAGGGTAGGCTTGAACTAGGTTCTTGTCAAGCCCCATTGAAGAATCAGGTCGTGACACAATCTTTGTGGGAGCAAACATGACCTCACCCTGCACACAAGATACATGGAACTTGCTCTACTGAGTGTAATCGCTGAGGATCCTGTATGGTTATTAATATTCCAGATATGCTTTGTGTCTCAGAGAGCTTTATGTTTACCTTTAAAAAAAAAAATCAATAGTTAAATGACCGCTGTGCTTTTTTCTGTATTTTTTTTAAATAACTAATAATAAACAAAATGATTTTAGAAAGTTATCCCAACCTTTACATTGTACACCTTTTATATACAATTATTCGCATGGACAATTTCCTGATACATTGATAGGAGTTGTGTGTGAGAGAGTTTTTTAAATTTCCAGAAAGCAATACTCGCAATTCAAGATGCAAGCAGCCTGCTGCTGGGTCAGTAAGGGGGGTGGTGTGGCATCAATTCCAGTAAGATCCAATTATCTAAGCAATAACTTCTGACCTGCCTCGGTTTCCTCTTCCCCATCCCTCCATCAACAGATAGATAAATAAATACACCCTCATGATTCAGCTCTCAGGAAGCAATGTAACAAACACAAAATTGATTCTTGTGTCCATTGAGCCTTCAATAATTCTGATTTACCAAAATTAAAATTGAATTACCATGGCTTACACAGCTGCTAATGTCTTTAGTTTGTTACATATTTCACAAATAAGTGCCTTTTTCCTTATACAACAGTAGTACTTTAAGGTTGCAGAGCAAAATGGGCCAACTTAAGGCTGGAAAAGCAAAGGAAAATTGATGCACACAACCTTTAATGTGTCCCCTCAAGGGCTTTTCTGAAAACATTATCATAATAGCATACATTACACTAGCTGATATCATTCACAACATAACATATAACATGACTAATGATATTATCCATGACATTACAGTACCATCACACTAGATGTCATTTTTGTAAATGCTATTATTACACATTATTTTTAATTTATAAATCACAAAATAATGAAAACATCTTGACACTTGATGGAACAATTTATATGACTGAGTAGAAAATATGAACCTAAAATTCCTTGTCTTTTGATTTGTTACTGTGTTAGCTACAGAACAGGAGAAAACAATTTGAGGGAGATGATACCTTTTAATGGCTAAATGAATTAGTCATTAAAATGTACCATCTCTGTCAAAGTGTTTTCTGTCTTTTGACTTACACTTATGTTTAAAACGTATTTAATAAGAACCCAATAATGGCCAAGGGAAAAAAAAGTTACATCAGTTTTTTAGTGTATTTCATAAAAAAGCTGAGACAAAATGGAGAGAAAATAAAACCTGCTCTTAACTTTCGACCTACCAAGAAACAAAACTCAATAATAATTTAAAAGGCAAATCTGTATAGTGCTTCAACAGATTATAGGGTGGTAAAAATTTTTTTTGTAAAAACAGCAAAAACGCATTTATCCACATAAATTAAAAACAATGTGAACTTACAAAAAAATATGAATAAAATAACTTATCACATATCAGAAACCATCTGATAAGGTCACTTCTGTGGGGACAATATATTTTCGTTAGAGGGGGTGATATGTCACTTCTAAAAATACACTCAAAGGTTAGGGTTAAGCAGAGTAGTGTCTGGAGTCAGTCTCATAACCCTATAAGACAGAAATCTATAAAATACTGCTTGAGAAAGTCTGGGATATAACATGCTAAAATATATATCACAATGAGAGAAACCACTGTGTCACCTTAATATTTTTCTCTCTTTGATGTGCTGCATCCGCTTTTGCGGAGCATGATCCATGAAAAGTGTTTTCCCAACTTGTATAACTTCAGGGGAGCTGCAATTGTGGCAAAACTGGGTATACATCTCCAGCAGTACATAACAATTCCCATAAATGCTTTCTCTATGGCTTCTATTTTATTCAGGGTCAGTTTAACTAAAGTGTCTTACAATATATCCTACAACATATCCAAGATATTTTGCTGTATAACAAGCAAACCAGCTCTCCTCAGTGTTTCCAAAACTCTTTCAACCTTTGATCAAATGAAAGTCACACTCAGTAGTATAGATTACACATATTTTGCATGGGGATGTAGGAGCTTCTCTATAAACTGTTGCTTATTAGGCACAATCTAGGCCAAATGGTTTCACTTTATAAGGAAAAATGTAATCAGGTGAACAGAAGACAGTTTTCTCTTTAGCTGCCATGTTAGTGGAACCTATCAAATTAACTCGGTCAGAGCCAATGTTAGCAGCAATCTGGCTTTTACTAGTTGTTCTAACTCGTCAATTGATGGAATAGGATATATGGCAAACTGGGACACTTTATTCAACTTTCTGAAATCATTACAGAAGAGTATTTTCCATCAGGCTCGGTAATCAGCACAATCAAATTGCATTTTTCACTGTTGGAATATTCAATTATTCCCAATTCAAGCATCTTCTCTTTTTGCTTCAGGAATACGTTATGGTTTGTATCCAGGTTTAGTAATCACATCATGGTGGATTGCCTTTCTTTTACCTGACTATGCTGAAAAGATGTGTCTGTTATGGGGCACTTCTTTATTTTACTTCAGAAGGCAATACTTGCGACTGGGCCATAGAACAGACAACAGCCACTTCACCATCACTCTCATGCCAAAGTTTCAACAAATGTATATGATAGATTTATTCTTGCTTGCGTCAGTAAGGTTGCTTGGCCCTGTTGTCCATTTCCCCAATGGCATCTATGACTTCATAAGGTCACTGCCATCTAGCCAGAAGTTTACTCTCAAGAGTAGGCACTCTGACCATTATTTTGTCATCTGACTGAAACTTCTTAAGGTTATAATTGGTTTTCTGATGCTTCTGGGCTTGTTCCATATGCCTTTTGACCAAAGGGTGAGTTGGGAAATTTTGTCTTTTAGATTTTGGACATATTCTACCATATTTTCTCCTGGCACTATTAAATATGCAGCTTTTACAAATATACATAGTCTTTTTCTTTTATACAACAGATCAATCTTACTTCCAGTAGTTCTGTCCCAGCCTTGCTGTTTGCAGTGTTTATTTCTTCAGAAGCTCCTCTACTGGATTTTTCAGTCACATATACTCTCTAGATCCACTTAGTCCAACAAACGGTTTCCCCTGTCTACGACAGGCCTCTCTGTCCCAGCTACACCTGCAGTCAAAATAGGGTCTCTCTATCAGTGATTACAGGTGCTAATTGTACTGCAGGAGGGCTCCTAACTGCTTCAGGGACAGATTGGGTACATGACTTTGTTTAGCCTAAGGCTCAAATATATGCCTTCAACCAACTTTATTACATGTTTTACAACTTTGCTGCAGTATATACATTTTACGCATACAATCTTTTATATTTCCTTTGTAAGTATAATGCAGGATTAATTTGCATTTATTATATGCTCATTCAAATTGTAAAAAAATGTATGCACTTTATTTTAAAACGACTCTGTTTCTGTTTAATTTAAATAACATGATTAACTGTTACATTTATTCAAACTGATATAATCTTTCTATGATATCTATATTTCCAGTTTTTATATTTCAATAAAAATATTTAAGCCTTTTGTTAAATAATTTCAGAGTGCTTTGGTTCTTTTCCAGAAAAAAATAAGTTATAATACTGTTTCAATCTCTCTTTGGATGAGAAAGTGCTTAGTAAATTCCCTCCAATGTTAAACAGTGTGTTCTTAGTAGCTGAGTAATACACTTTTTGTGGAATACATGAAATCCATTGATTATTTTGAATGCTGCTTTACTTAAAGAAAAGACAAACTGCAACACTTTTCATCCTGCATTTAAAAAAATGCTTTCAGATGTACTTTTTATATATGACATGAATGCTAAGGAACTGGATTTTATGAAAATCAAAATCATAGTATATAATTACAGTCATAGAAGCTACGACTTTTATCCCAGGCATATAACCCATAGTTCCTTGTTGCGTGCTTAGCTGTAGCTTTCTCTTATGAAATTAACTAAGTTCATGTTTAAACTCTTTAAAGGACCACTGCAGTTCTAGATAATAATGACAAATTGGTTAGTCAGTAAAAAAAGCCAATTCATAAAATGGAAACAGAGGGTTCCCACCATGGGCGTAGGAGCCCAAAAAAAACAGAGGCGGAAAATTCAACTCTACCCACAGGAGAGGAAGCAGGAGTTAATCTACCGCCAGTTTGCCTTTATTTAGAAAATATTACTGATCATGCATTTTATTGAAGGATAGTGATCATATCATTTATTATCACATAGTTGTTTGTCTCCTTTTGAAATCATAATGATGATAGAAATCACCCAAATGGCCCTGATCAAAAGTTTACATACCCTTAATTCTTAATACTGTGTATTGCCCCTTTAGCATCAATGACAGCGTGCAGTCTTTTGGAGGGTCTACTTGGCCTTGTGCTTAGGGTCCTTGTCATGCTGGAAAGTCCAAGAGCCTCCCATGCGCACCCTTCGTGCAGAGGAATGCAAATTGTGTGCCAGTATTTTCTGATAACATGCTGCATTCATCTTGCCATCAAGATCCCCCATGCCTTTAGAGCTCACACATCCCCAAAACATCAGTGAGACACCACCATGCCTCACAGTGGGGATGGTATTCTTTTCACTATATGCCTTGTTGACCCCTCTCCAAACATAGCACTTATGGTTGTGACCATAAAGCTCTACTTTGGCCATTTGTGTGATTTCTCTTATCATTAGGATTTAAAAAGGAGTCAAACTACTATGTGATAATAAATGGCTTCATATGAAAAATAAATGCAAAAATTTCCCAATTTCTGCCAGGGTATGCAAACTTTTAAGCACAACTGTATATATATATATATATATATATATATATATATATATATATATATATATATATATATATGTATGTGTATGTTATTTATCATTTATCCAAAACTCAAAAATGCACTCACCCACAAATGTCCTTAGATACTGCTTACTGAATACATGTTTAATCCTGAAAATTGTGATGATACTATGGAGACGAAACAACCAGTCTGCTTTTTATGGTTAGTTGACTTGTTAAATTGATTACCGTTCCCAGCTGCCATTAGCAGTAAATATCACAAAGCCCTGATAATGACTTGATTTTTAACATGTTAACATGAAACACACCAGTTAATCTACCTACTCAATATTTAGCATTGTGGCTGCACAAACCCCTATCCGATAGCCAGAAAACCTAAAATATAGCCCTGTGATAATGTTCAATGATCAGTTTTACACTTATACAAAAAATATGAAAAGGTAGTGACATTTTATAGAGATCAGTACTCTCCAAATCACAGATATGCATAATGTACAAAAATCACATTGGAATTATTAAGCATTCCTGGTCTGCAACACGGATCTTAAATTATCATCTTACCTATTTGTCTTCTATTTTTTATTTTTTTACTGAACTGAATGGTGATAATGTGCATATCTTGTAAATATATTAAAGGCCTAAATTCTAATATTTTTAAGAACAGCATTGTGATTTACACAAGGAACTGTTATAATTATGTGGTAATAGTCCTCTTGTGTTGACAGCTATTCTCTTTTTTTTTCTGTCGCAAACCACAGTTAGATACTCTGATAGTTTTCCTGAGATGGTCCTTCTTTGTTTATTTAGTCTCGTTTTATATTTGTGTTAATTGTTTTACAATCCCATTATACATCTGGATTTGTGCCCATTCCATTTACCTTGTTCCAACAATTTGTGAGCTGTTTTCTTTCCAATTATGCCAATTACTGGCTCTATTATTTTAGGACTCTCTGTAAAGAAACACAGACAAATTATATTATATGACCGTTGAAAAAAATAAAAATAAAGCATAGCTTATATTGCCTTCACTTGGGTTTCTGTGCTTTACAAATGTATTTCATTGTCTTAAAAATGCTTCTGACAAAATGTTTATGAGACTACATCACTTGTTAGGTAGACAGTGGGACTGACCTTGCTGTAATAAAGTAATGATCCCATTGTGTATTTTTTACTATGAAGATTATACTGACATTTTAGATGTATACAAGCAGATATAGTGTATTACGTAAAGTAGATTCTCTTTGAAGCTGAGTTCTACATGAATAGACTGGAAACTTGAAACACTTTGTGCATAAAATACTAAGCACCAGTCTAAATAGTCCCATAACTTCTCCATTATAGAGATTTGTCTTCAACTAATAGAGATGTTTAAGTAGTAAATTTATAATATGTGTTTTCAAATCCCAGTGAAATAAAGTTTTGAATAGTAGAAAGAATCAATAGTATGTCCCCAGTCCCTTAAAACGGGACAGAATTGATTACAAAAGGTTCTCATTTCTAGATCAAAGCCTTTGCAATAGACATAGACCCACATTGACTAAAATACAAGGCCTTGCTGTTCTTTGTTGCTGCTGCAAGTCTCCGTGGATTCACAAAAATGTTCTATTATAATAAGATCTGCTGTGAATCAGCAAGGCTCAATGTTACTTTTCCAGCATTACACAGTACAAATCAAGGACAAACTGCGAGCATGACGACGAATCGAAGTTTAACAACTGCGCATTGAGCAATTAGCGCATGCGCATTGCGCGGCGCAAGCTGCCCATGCACATAGCACCACAGGCCGCGAATGCGCATTGCGCCACAGCCCATGCATGCGTATTGCACCACAGCCAGAGCATGCAAATGGCGCGGCATAAGGCGCGGATGCGCAGTGCGCCACAGCCCGCGCTGGCATAGTGTGGTGGCCCTGGCAGGCGCAGGGGAGTGAGAGGAGGGGAGAGACAAAAAGGAGTGAGAGGAGGGTGAGACCCAGGGGAGGAGGGGGGAGACACACAGGGGAGGGAGAGGAGGGGAGAAGAGACAGATGGGAGGGGGAGACACTCAGGGGTGGGAGAGGAGGGTGTAGACACACAGGGGAGGGAGAGGAGGGGGGGAGAGACACAGTCGAGGGAGAGGAGGGGGAAGAGACACAGGGGAGGGAAATGGGGGGCAAGAGACATGAGGGAGGGGGGAAGAGACATCGGGGGAAAGAGGAGGGGGTAGACACACAGGGGGGAGAGGAGGGGGGAGAGACACAGGGGAGGGAGAGGAGAGGGAAGAGACACAGGGGAGGGAAATTGGGGGGAACAGACATGAGGGAGGGGGAAAGAGACATGGGGCAAGAAACACAGGGGAGGGAGAGGGGGGGGGAGAGACACAGGGGAAAGAGAGGTAGGGAAAGAGACACAGGGGCAGGGGGGAAAGACACAGGGGGAGGGGGGTAAAAACACAGGGGGGGAGGAGATACAAGGGAGGGAGAGGAGGGGGGAAATGAGACACAAGGGACGAAGTAGACAGAGGGAGAGACGGGCAAGTTGCTAGTATAATAATATATAATAATAACTTCCTACTGGCTTTGTTTTACATTTTTGCCTATTTTTAAATCATCAATATAATAAATCTTAAGCCCCTTTCCTCTTCTGCAAATTGCATTACACACAAAGTGCCTCATTAAATTGTCAAAATTGTAATTACTGAAGCCCATAATGTAGCCCGCAAAAGTTACTGCTATTAAATTGGCCTCTTTTAGCTACCCACAAATGATCTGTGGGTTAAAGGCTGAAAAGCAACTGCGGTTGTCAAAATTGTAACTCTGACCCATCTAAGCCTTTGATCTGTCAAGCCTGCAAAAGTTACTAGTTTATCGCTAAAATCGCAAATCGCTATTAAATTGCTACAATTCCTCAAGCCCGCAATTGCTTTTACACCTGTAAATGGCCAATGTAGCCAAAAATCATACGAGTACTAGAGAGGACTTGCAAGGGGGTTAAACACCTGTTCGTAACACTATAAAAGCAAATAAAAACACAATACTGCACTTTAAAAGATGGGGAAAGGGATTTAAGACATTATAATTAATTGCACAACAAGCTTGCAAATCTGCAATCAAAAATTATTATTTTCAGGTTTTATTTCTGTATTATATCAATCTTTGGAATCAAGGAGTTAATACGTATCAGGCCACCCACATGGACTATAACATTTTCTTCATTAGTTTTATTGATTTTTACATTGCTGGATTTCGTGCCCGATTACATATGGTACATCTAAATGCTAATTAGGTGACGTTTAAATGCCATGTTTTACTGATGTCTCATTTACTATTTGTTGTTTCTAAGTCAGTAGTTACGGGCTTGCTTAATTGATTATGATCATGCTCTGAAATGCTAATTACGGGTGCATGGTTTACGGTTTTGGCTTTCAGCCATGTAGTTGCAAGCTTGTTCAATTTAATCTCTCTGTAACTGTTGCAAATTTCAATTTAATGAGGCCGATAGTTTATTTAGGAATAAGTAAGATGTCTAAATTTAGAATATATACTTTTTTAATACATTAAACATTCCACAGCAACAAATGAAATTCCTACTCGTGAAGAGGCTCTTAAAGCTATTGAGCAGCTGAAGAATGGTAAAGTAGCAGGAGTTGATAGGATCCCAGCAGAGATTTGAAAACATAAGGGCCCAGTACTTCACGCTAAGCTCCATGAGCTCTTTGCTGCTGGAGCCAAGGCAAACTGCAACTGGACCTTCATGATGTAATCATCATCACCCTATACAAGAAAAAGGGAAAAAAGTCAGACTGCTCCAATTACCGGGAGATAACTCTGATCTCCATCGAACAGAAAATCCCTGCAAGAGTACTCCTCAACAGACTGGTGGCCCACTATCTCAGAAGAACTCTTCCCGAGAGTCAGTGTGGCTTTAGAGTGGTTTTTGTTCTCAGGCAGCTGCAAGAGAAATGTAGAGAATAGAACAAGAGACTTTGTGTGACATTTGTCGACCTTACAAAAATATTCAACACAGTGTGCAGGAAGGGTCTGTTGTAAATCCTGGAACGTATAGGATGTCCTCCCAAATACCTCAACATGATCATCCAGCTACATGAAGACCAGCGTGGCCAAGTCAGACATAGCAACAACCAGTGGAGTCCTTCCCAATAAGTAATGGCGTGAAGCAGCGTTGTGTCCTAAACCGCACCAATGGAAGTCTGTTCAACACTGACAATGGAACGACTCATGTTAGAGCTACTTTTCCCCGTCAATGCTGCCCTTGTTTCCCATCTGGCATCAACTCTGCAGTGATTAACATCCTGCTTCGCTGAGGCTGTTGAGCTCTTCGCTCTAGAAGTCAGTTTGAAGACAGAGGTTGTCCACCAGCCCACACCTCAGGAAGATTACTGTCCTCCTAGCATCATTATTGGCGATCATCTCCTTGGCGTTAAGATTGACAAGGAAATTGACAACAGACTGGCAAAGGCAAATGGTGAATTCTGCAGGTAATACAAAAGGGTGTGGATCAACAAGCATCTAAATAAATGCACCAAGGTCAATGTGTACAGAGCTGTTGCGGGTTACCTACCACCATCACCTATGACTTCTTGAGCACTTTCATCAACGCTGCCTCCGCACCATCCTCAAAATCCACTGGAATGACAACATCACCAACACTGAAGTCCGAGAACAGACATGAGTCAAAGGCATTGAGGTTATGCTATTGAAGACACAGTTGAGCTGGGCAGGACACATCTCTAGGATGGAGGGTGATTGGCTTCCAAATATTGTGCTATATGGGGAGCTCATCACTGGTAATTGTGACTCCATGAAACAGTGTGTTGATGACTGTCAATTTGACCATCATCGATGAACGGCTACAGCTTCAGACTGCAAGGCCTGGAAAAGTACCATTCACCAGGTTGTCTCCTTTTTCGATAACGCATGCAAGGCTGGTCTTGAGGACAAAAGGAGACGGAGGAAAAATTGTGCCACTGCAGCAACCAAACCACTGCGGTCGAGTCTGCCTGTCCCGCATTGGCCTCCTCAGCCACCAGAGACTCATAGATGTGGAAAACATCCCTTTTAAATTTTTGTTCACGAAGCCAAGCCAAACAAAAATACATTAAATATATGCAGTATCTAAAATACTGCCCACGCTATTCACACAACATATGTCCAACCTGTAGTCTTCTGTGTGTTGACTGGACTTACATAAATGCTCTATTAAACTTTTTTCTAGATTGAATCTATGGATGATATGGCAGGTCTGTTAGAAATGGTCACAGTTCACAAGTTCTTGGCAAGGTTACTTTCTTCATTCTTCAGTTAGCTCATATCACATAGTATCCTGCTACCCCACAGAGTAAACATTATTGCTGATTGTTGTTCAAAAGCACATTACAAATGTGCTAGGTTCTATACAAAATTATAGAGCTAAATAAAACATTCAGGTTAGCAATGAGCAGTACAGTATCTGACTAGTGTATCTTGGAAACATAAAAAAGTTAGGTTCTTATACTAGTGTGCAGCATTTCCTAGTAGTCTTATCATCTAGTCAGGATTGGGACATCCTGTTTCAACATATTTCCAAAGCCTACCTAACCTTTGACCAATTATAGTTAACCTAATTCATTCTGCCAAGATTTCACATGCGATAAACAGTCTTCAATTTGTCTGCATGGACTATACTCTGTTTAGCTATATTTATATTATTCCACAACTACCATATCTGTTTGAAGTTTAATTATATTTATACCAAGTTTGTGCTGATGCAGATGTTTTAAATTAAAATGCAATACAATATACTGTACTATATTGTATGTGGAAGGGTTGCTAATAACACAAAACTATGAAGGTTATATATTATTTATGCCTTTTCCATTATAATTCAGATAGAATTTTTCTGGTTGCTGATACAACTTCCATTGGATTTCATAAGTTTTCTTTTTATTAAAAAGGAGATGACATATTGCTTTTGCAACACATATAAAAAGTAAGTTACCCTGCATTTTAAAGATCAAGACAGCACAGGCTAACAACTGACTGTGGTGTACGTGTCCTTGTGCGTGTGTGTATTTGTGAATGTGTTTAAAGACTTTATTACAAGATGGGATTTGGATGGTACGTTTGTGAGTTTTCAATCTTGTGTCAGTGCTTTTGATACAAGCTCAATGTACAGATGATTTTAAGCTAAAAAACATGGTTGTCCATTCTTTGCAATGTGTTAATTTTTTTTGCCATGTATAGCTCTATGGAATATGTTGGAGCGATACAAATAAAAACTAGTAATAATAATAATAAGCATACATATCTCGTCAAGTATGTTTAAAGAGCCAGTGATGAAACTGTCCTCCATCCTCAAACAAAGCTTGGTTAAAACAACGAGGAGCCTGCATTCCCATTATATGTTTTGTATAATGCATTATATAACAAGGGTTTTATTTTTTGATGCTATTGTTGGCTATACTTTTTAGCTAGATTAAAAATACTAAGCTGTTTGAAAACATAAGTATGATGGCTGTAAAATCACACAGACACGCTAATTGTAGCCCTGGTTAGATAGGACACAGATGGTGTTTTACTTTTTCAAACAGCGCTAGTAGGCAACATTTGTTTTCTTTGTTTGAAGTCATATTTTTAGAATTCACTGCCAAGACCCCAGGATCTCTTACTTGTTCTGTGAATTTACAGTGACCCGGCTTTTTAATCTTTTTTTCCACTGTCACTTGTTTTGTGAATACAGTACATGCCAAAAGAATATTTATCATAGCCACCTGCAGAGAAATTGCATACATGTTTCAGAAAGTCAGATTTATATTTTTGCTGTTTTGTGCGATGCTTTCCAACTATATGAAAATATGTTTGAAAACAGTTTTTTGTTGTATAATTCTCACTGTAAACATAACTATTAGGTTCTTATTAGAATTAATAAAAGAAAAATAAGTACATAAAATGGTAAATTATATTAAGCCAGTAGTTCACATGTTATTAGACTGGTTATAATTCCAATGTATTAATGTCATTATATATTAATTTCATAAATATTAACTTTCTTCTGTGGCCTGAAAGTTGTGAATAAAACAAGCTAGGGGTGGTACCTGAAACTGACAGACTGCTAGTCCCTTGGCTTAATCAATGTACGTTCTTTAAAATGTGATACCAGTAACAAAATAGCAACATTACAAATGATTAAAGAACATGATCAAGGGGCATTTAAAGTAAAATAAAACAAGAATCACACAATAAAGCATGGCATCAAGTTATCCAATGCGCCTCTTCTATTATAACAGTTGTTAATATTTAATTGGAAGACTTCAATGATTATTCTTTTTGCGTTATCCATTTTTCTCCCATGTGATATCTAGAAACTGAAGCTCCCGTATTTTTAATAATGTGTATATATTCCATTTTTAATTTTACATGCACAGTGTTGCTATATTTTACAGATGGGTTTATTATACTTTATTATTAATATGTGAGTTCTCTCTTATTCAATAAGAATATTTTGGGAAGTCTAAGCATATTTTCCAATATTTTTCTTTTTTTAACTAATATTTTATGAAAAATATTTTTATAAATACAGATCATAAATATAAACAAATAATAACACATAAACATAAAAGATAATATTACAAAATAGTAAAATGTTGCTTTGTATTATATGAGAAAATGTTATTACATTTTAATTAGCCAGTCCTCAATCTCTACATCTTATTTGTAACCTTATATAAAAAGGGAAGATTATTACCAAACTGATGTTAAATCCTAATTATTATACACTGCTCAAGGTTTCCAAATACTGTAAAATCAGTCTTCCTGCTCCAAGTCAGCATAAGAAAATTTTCCTTTTGAAATATTTTCCAGTGTTTTTTTTCAAGTCGGTCAGGCCTGTGGATTCCCGGCCAACACAACCCCAACAGGCCAGGGCAAGTACTCATCCCTGGCTATTAGGCCAGGAGCATAGTAATTTACCTTTGGAACAAAAGCAGACAATCCCAGTAGGTACCCTGCATGCTGGATCTGCTGGCTGGCATCAGAAACCCGGGCCTTGATTATAGCCTCCACCCCCCTTTGTTGAAACATGGGCTGAGCACTGTACTCTATTTTCCCCTGCACTGCAGTCTGGGCACGGTACCCCCCCGCTTACCCGGTGTAACGATCTGGACATAAGACTTAATTTCTCTGTCTCCTCGGAGCATGGTCTGTGGACTATATTCCACCTCGCCTGGAACAAAGGAGTGGGCATGGTACTCTCCTTCTCCTAGGACCACGGTTAGGGCCCTGTGCTCCAGCTCTGCTTGCTGGGGCCCACAATATGGAGTGCTGTCTCAGACTAGTTCATCGGCTTGGTCTCTGTCCATCAGGATCTTCCTGCTCTGATCCAGACTTTCCCTTGGGCCATTAAATTTGACAGGCAGTCCTTGTCTTCCCCACTGCCATGTTGCTAGCAGTAGTGCCCCCACCACTTGGATAGGGCTGCACCCCTTGGTCTGCCATGCTCCCAGGGCTGTTTGCTAAGTCTGTCCCTTAAACTGTGGCTGGCTCCCTGACATTAGCTATCAGTTGGAGCTCCTTCAATGGTTCACTATCCATTCCCAGGACACATTCCATACTTGGTTCTTTCAAGAACCCAGGAGCTTGGTGGCTCCCCTTCATGCCTTCCTCTTGGTCTGACATAGTCCCATGGTTATTCTCTGTTTTCATCCCTGGATCCATGGATGGTTCCTGGATTGTAGTTATCCATGGGAACCCCATGCTAGGTTCACAATTAATATCTGATTCCTTCCAGAACCCTCACAGGCCTTCCATCTGGCCTGCAATTTCCATCTGAGACTCAGACTCCACTGCTTTTAAGATGTACCCATAATGTATATCTGTCCCAGTCATAGCAAACATTAACTGGGCCTGGTCTATTTGTACCTCCATATTGGTATAGTCCTGGTCAGAGTCCATATTATCCTCTCCCAGTCTTCTTCATCCCTGTCCACCTGACAGGGTTCCTACCAACTGGATGGCTAAAACTCCTCCATGGATGCCTCAACCAGCAATTCAACATACTCTGCCTCCATCTGCAGCTCCTGCTGAATCAGGGGTTCCAGCAAATTAGCCTCTGGGGACCATGGTTCTAGTCCCAGACAGCATTTAAGAAACAAGTTATTCTGCCTCCTTACAGTCCCCATGCCACATTCAGGATCACCATACACGATCTCCCAGAGCCCATCTATTAGCTCCAATCGAAAATTTAGATCTTCCCCAAGGGCACCAAAAGGCCCTATCCTGGCATGATACTGTTTCTCCAAGGCAATCTCTTTGCATACAGGTTCCTCCAGCCAGCCTGACAGCTCATGGCCCTGCCACAATCCCAGGATCACCAACCATTGCTTTAGAAGGACCATTCCTCTGCAGTCCTTTGCCTCTGTCACCTGGCTCTCTTTCTCTCTGTCTTTGTAAGTAGCCATTCCGGGCTGCTGGTAAAAATGTTTCTCCCACCGAATGCCACCAGCTGTTACACCCGCCTGATTTGGGGACTATGCTCACCTCAATTCTCTCTCTAAATGGGTGGCAACTTTTTGTTGAGATTTTGGCACCAGCAGAAAATTCAGATGACAGCATCATTTCTGAAAAGGCAGGCACCATCAGAACCCTTTTCGTATGATAAGAATTACACACCCTGTACCCTTGATTATTACAAACAGACTTTGACACCACCTTTATTTTGTGTGTCCAAAATCAGACTGACACATTTTCAGATAACACAAAACACCATGACCCCAGGTCTGTAGCCAAGCCCCCATCTCTTAGTTGCTAGATCTCAACTTACAGGGTTATAAACTAAACTTCCCCCTTTCAGACTCACTATAGGGATCTATGCATGGCTGACTCTCAAAGCCATATACAATCTTTAGAATCTTTAACCCTTTGTCACATAAGTTACTGTAGTAATTTTTATATAATGCTAGCATCCTCGGGCCTACTTCTAACACAGATACACTATTACAGTGCATATAACATGGCGTGGTAGCCCCAAAATGATTTACTGTGGCCCACACTACACACAAAAACAATCAAGTCAGTCCCCACAACAAGTTTCAGGTTCATAATGTAATAGCCCCTGACATTAGCACCCAGTGTGTCAGCATTCCAAATAGCAGAGTTACTTGTGGGGTGCAGGGGGTCCCATCATGGCTCCCAAATTGTTCATGACACTAAAAATGTTTTATCATTTTTGTACTGTTCTCCAGAATGTTTAAATTCAATTCAAAATCAGGCGGGCGTAACAGCTGGTGGCAGTGGTGGGAGATCTCCAGCATATTTACCAGCAGCCAGGATGGCATATGAAAACGTATCCAAGAGGGAAATCAAGTACTTTCAGAGGCTTGGAGGAGATGCACAGGCTGTCAGGTGATTTGTCCAGTGCTATCAAACCAGCTCCCTGATTGCATGCAGAGCAGAGGTTATTCAGGAGAAAAGGAACCAGATCACAAAGCTGATGGAGCACCACCTTGGGACCCTTTGGACTGGGTAAACTAATAGGCCTAAGGCCTGTTTTAGATGCAGCAAGTCAACTGTTTGTACTGGCCTGGCTGGAGGGGGTGGCATTGGCAAAGAACTTGTTACACACATGGGTGGGCCAGTTTTCATGGATTGGAAAAGACGGTACCCCATGGTGTAGCACATCATCTACCCCCACTGCGTTGTATTTCCTGGAGCTGCCCAAGGAAATTGTTTCCCCCAATGGATAGGGAGGCAGGGGGTTTGTTCCATGGAGAAGACGGTCGGCAATTGTGCCATGGAGGCTATGCCCAAAATTGTCTGCCTGTTGGAATTGGAAGAATATGGGAACTGTGAGGCAATTACTTGCACAAGTGAGATCAGTGTGGCTAGAAATGTGTCTGGCAAGACGAATTCCTAGGCCACACTAGGGGGAAACTAGCTGTTATGAAAAGAAGGGCCCAGTGGACTGTTTGGGGTTAATCAGTTAATATATCAGTGTTTAGAATGTCCTAGCGACTTGTTTAATAGTTATATCCTGGGTGTTATGCATACATGTAGTTATATCATGGATGTAATAAGTGCATATAATACTGTCATTGATTAACATTAAAATAATGTATCTGTGTTAGAAGTAGTCCATAGGATATGATTAGATAATATAAAGTTAATGCAGCCATATCTGGGATAAACAAAGGGCTAAAGATTCTTAAGAATTTATAGATCCCTGTATTAAGTCTGGAAGGGGAAGGGAGGAATGTAGGTGAATGTGTCTAAGATGACATCTAGCAGATATAACTGGGTGAACTTTAGTTTATAACCCTGTAAGTTGAGATCTAGCAACTAAGAGATGGAGCTTGTCTAAGGACCTGAGGTGATGGTGTTTTGTTTTATCTGAAAATGTGTCTTGAAAAATAAAGAAGTGCCAGTGTAATTTTGGACACACGAAATAAAGGGCCAATGTATCAGTTGTAAAAAACATGCTGCTAAATAATAGTGTTTTATATTTGGGGCTGGTAGTCCACTGTAAATGTTATTAATTTGTAGTATATTTTGATTCATTCTGGCTACTTTAAAATTCCAGATACATTTTGTAAAAAGCTTTTGTATTTTTCCCAGAATTTTTCAGGAGCTCTAACTGGTAAGGTTCCATATGAATTTAGTAAACTGACCACGGATGCATTTTTAGGCCCCCAATTCTCCCTAGTGGCAAAACAGATAATTAAATCCATTATTTTAGTTCCTAAGTAATTTCAGTTATTAGATTAGGAAAAATAATATCATAAATGTAGTGTGGGTTGGCTGGGGTTTTACATAAAACCTCTCAAATGGAAACTTTTTATGTGATAGAAGTTGAGCATTATTGTTAAGTTTCATTGGCATTGAGTATGATTTTGTTGCACTCATTTTTAGACCCGACAAAGAGCTAAATTGGTTTATTAATTTCAATAGATTAGGGATTGTTATTTGCAGATTTAAAAGCAGAAAAATGTAATCTGTACAAAGTGCTAATTTATATTGATTTTTCAAAACCATAATGCCAGTTATATCATTGTGTATTTCAAGTGCTATAAGTAAGGGTTCAATATGTAAAACATATAAATTAGGCTAGGGGGCCTCCTTGTCTTGTGCCTCCTTGTATTTCTACTAGAGTGAAATGAAGGTCCATTGTGTAACAGGTTTATGGTAGAGGGTTGAAATAGCTATAATAATAATAGTAGGGTTGTTGTAGTGGGATAGAGCAGCAAATAAAAAGGACAAATTTACCCGGGTAAATGCTTTCTAGGCATCTTATGATAAGTAGATGGATTTGATAATATGATTGATAGCATGTTGTTGTAAAGTAATAATCCTACGTAGATTGTCTGGGGTTTGCCCTCCCAGTATGAAGCCTACTTGATCTACATGTCTAATTATTCTCAATATTTTGTTAATTCTCATACCTATAATTTTGGTGCATATTTTTTACATCAACATTTCTGAGGAATATTGGGAAAGTTCTCTGTACAGGTTGGATCTTTCCTTGGTTTAGGCATAAAGATAATATGTGCCTTTAGGGATTATGAGGAGGGTTTGGTAATACTTTGCAATGCTAGAAATAGATTATTGAGTTTTGGAATCAATTATTTTTGGTATATTTTATAGTAGTTATTGTTGTACCTATCGGGGCCTAAAGCTTTACTAATTTTAAGCTCTTTATAGATTCACAGATCTCTTATTGACTAATTTGCTTTGCTGTGTCTTTAGCCTGGTCTTGAGTTTTGGTAATTTTAATTGATTAAAAAAAATTAGAATGTATTATTATGGTTTTATATATATATTGGATTATGAATCTACCATTTGTGTATTTTGTTGTGGATTATATTTGCAAAGGAGTATTTTTATGAATGCATGCTGCCACCCCAGCTTTTTTAGTTCCTCTAGAAGCTAATATGTATGTAGAGTAGTTTTTATCTAAACATTCGGGAAAATAGCATTTGGAAAAGTGTTTATCCTGCAAAAGCAGGATCATTGATATTTTATTGTTGTAATCTTTTTATTTTGATAGGGTTGTTAATTTTTCTTTTTTATATCCAGTAATCCATAATATTTATAATTCCTTATTTACTGTGCAACATTTATATGTCTAGTTTTTACAGCTTTTTCATGAGAAAACAAATATTTATAATCCTATATGTTGACATTTTATTATATGAAGATAAATTGTTACAAAATGTTAATATTTTAATAGTGAAAGTTTAAAAAAAATGCCACAACTATACTTTAAAGAAGAAAAATTGGTACCATGTTAACCATAGAACATTATTAATCTTTTGTTAAATATAATACATGTTTAGACTGTAAGTATGCAAGTTTTCAATCTTGCTCTGTGCTTTGGGGAAAGCACTATCGGTATCGGATTCTAAGCTCAAAGACAGGGCCCTCCATCTTTGAAATGTGTCAATATTGTTTTGCCTTGATCACAACTCATGTATAGCACTACGGAATGTGTTTGTGAGTTACAAATAAAAGATACTAATAATAATAATAATAATAATAATAATAATAATAATAATTGGTTAATTATGCAGGAACATATTAGAAACTCTTATGATGATCCAGGTCTCTTTTTTGGGGGGGATGTGTGCTGTCTGCAAAGCTACTACTCTTGCTCAGTTAGCCTTTATAAGTTATTGGTACTTGCATGAACTTAATTACTTGGGGCCTCATTCTATTAGCGGCCGCTATTCTGCTATTCTATTCCCTTACGGCCGGGGATTCCGGCAGGCTTGCGGCCGGTGCCTTGCTATCTCTTGCGGCCGCTCGCGCCGGAGGAAAGCCTTTGATCTAAAACGGCCGCAAGAGATTTGCAATTCAATTCCTCCGGGAAACCTCTCTGCAAGGCTAAAAGCGAGCCGCAGCTTACTTGCAGGAAAGAGGTCTCGCTAGCACCAATTAAGCACATAAAATAGCCCAAATAAAGCCATCCTGCACTTTGAGAAGACTATAAAGGGATTTTAGGTGTTAGAAAAAATAGCACATAATTATCCTGTACTCAAATCCGTAAAATATTTTATTTTTAATATCCGTAAAATATCCATGTAAAAAGGCCAGAGTGCTTGGAGCACCTCAGACACACCCACGCCGCAGCCGGAAAATAAACAGTTAATTTGAACTCGGGTTTGGGCAGATGTGCAAGCTTGAGAGTGGGTTCCTTTTAATCCTCATGTCCCCCAATATGATCCCTAGCATTTACAGAGCTGTACAGTGCAGGCTTGAATTTATTTTTGCGTTTTTATATTTCACAGCTTACGGCCGGTTCCAAGATATGCGGCCGGCCGTAAGATGAGATCCTTGCGGGGCCGTATAATAGAATCGCGAGTTAACTGAACCCCCGCAAGGAATCGCAGCCTTACGGCCGATTTACGGCCGATAATAGAATGAGGCCCTTGGGCTTTTGTCTGCCATTTCAGAGATTATTTGCAAATGAATGCCACATGTCTTAAAAAAATAAATAAAAAAAAACATGTAGTATGAGTGTCTACTTCACAGAAAAAAATATAGAAATAGATGTTAAGTTGCACTAAGCCATGAAAAAAACAGTATTGAAAAAGAAGATATATTTTTAGGTGAATAAATTGATGTGTTTGCAGTGAGCAGGTTTACATTTTTTTTCTGGGCTCCGATTATGAGTTCCTTCTTGATTTTAAAAGATATAAGATTAATTGCACAGTCTTTGTTTAAGTTATTCTAAAGTGTTTGTGACAGTTCTGCTGTTCAGTTTCTGTATCATTTAAAGTTCTCAATGTTATTTGAGAGTGCTATTTACTTAATGCCCCATTCTATACGAGCTGTGTAATTTGTGGTATACTGTAAAATCTGTTGCAGCAGTTTTTTCCCTACATTACACATTTATGCAAAGCATTTCACTCGCAATATTACAGCACACAGTCCACATCCATAAATCCTGTCTTCTCTGGAAGAGATTTAATTGTTGAAGTATGTGTTCACTTGTAATATTACACCAAACTAGGCATTTCACTTACATAACGGATGAGACACAGCTCTAGGTACCAATTACACAGTCATTATTATGAACATCAGCTAATATTCAGAATACTCGCCATGTGCAGCACGGACAGCAGCAAGAAGGAGTGGTAGTGAGTCAACAAAAAGGTTGGCAAGGGTATCTGGAGCCATACAGACTGAAGTCCTTCTAAAAGATGCTGAGGAGTGCATGGTGGCTGATCCATGCCGTGAACAGGGAATCTGGAGGCCAGGGAAGTACTTTGAAGTCTTCCTCATGCTCCTCCAACCACTTCCGGACAATTTTGTCCGCATCACATGTTGCATTGTCCTGCTGGATGATCCCAGGGAAGAAAGTAAACATGTATTGGTGTATTTAATTTGCATGGATGGATAAATAACCCAATCGGTTGAGAGTGCCTTCCAGAGGTATCAGACAATGCCAAGAAAACATTCCCCAGATCATAACGCTGACGCCACCAGCTTGTGTTCTTACAACAATGTTTGCACAGTGTTTTTTCTCTGAGCTTTCAAGCTTGATACGCCAATGTCTGTTCAGTCAATGGAGCAGAAAACATGACTCTTTGCAAATCAGAAGAGGTCCAATTTCAATACTGTTGTGCAAGTCTTTTCTGCCAATGAACCCTCGTCAACATGTAGCATGCCTATTGGCTCTCACACAACTTCTCAGCCGATGTTTAACTCTGACATCAATGGCACGTGGTGTCCTGCAGCTTCGACTGTAACCACGGCAGTACACAAACAGTTCACAAAGTTTGCTGTTGCCCGAAAGCCGATGATCATCCCATTTTCATAAATCACACATTTTACTCATGTTATGTTTCAGAATACCTACATGTCCCGTTATATACACACCATGAAAGCTCACGACACGTGCCATATTTAATTGGATATGTGCTGCTGACGTCAAAAGCAGGTGCTGGTCATAAGGTCATAACAATGTGACTCAACCCTTATTTATATATATATATATATATATATATATATATATATATATATATATATATTTATATATACATATAATGCTATTTTCTTATTTATTTAAATGAAATATATTGGAAACATGTATGTATATATATATATATATATATATATATGTATGTATATATATATGTATGTGTATATATATATATATATATATATATATATATATATATATATATAAATATATATATATATATAGACAATGCATTAGAGCATGTTTTCTTTGTCCATGTGGTTTACTGATATTGGCAAAAACCTTGGTTTTTTGTGCTACCCTGAATGGTGTATAATGACACAGACATAATAATAGACATATCATATGTTTTAATTCCACATATGTGTATATTGGAATGTTCATGCTTTTTATATTGTTTTTTGGTGCTGTACTGTCTATTGAACTGCTGCTCCGTACTCAGCTATAATTTTAAAACCATTTGTGAGTGGTGCTTAGTACCCATAATTTTTCGTTCAGATTTTTGATGTTAAGGCACTACCCTGATGATTTACACATGTGGGCTAAGTGGTGGAGCAAAAGATTAACATCAAGGTGTAACAAAGGGAATAAAAGCTCCTGCAGCCGATTTACGACTATACCACAGTTTACACCGAAGATTACCATAGGGCCTTTAGTATATATATGTATATATATGTATATATATATATATATATATATATATATATATATATATATATATATATATATATATATATACACATTGTACAGTGGTCCTTTAACAATGTTTCATTAAAATGTGTTTGTTATTTTATTTGTCTTCTCTATATTATTTGCGGCAAATTATTATTCAAACATAACTTAAAATAAATAAATATATACAATAAAAATAGATGAAACATGTAGCTGTTCTAGATTGTCATTCCTGATAAGACAGCTCTGGATGTAAATGATATCTAGAAGATCTGTTTGTGTGCAAGTAAACTTCTATATCTCCAATGACTAGAATAAATGCAGGGTTTTAAAGAAAAAAATAAGAATTGAAGGTCATAATAGCCCTTGAAGTATTTCTATTTATTTCATAGTTGAAGCAATGATGCTAAATAATTTAAATGAGCAAAGTGCAAACAAACAAAAAAGCTGCCATCTCAAAAGAAAACTTCTATCAAAAGTGATTTACATTGAAGGTTTAACACAGCGCTTGCTATAGACCTTTTCAGTGGGTATTGGATATTGTAATATTTAATTAATGTTATATGTATTGGATGTGAAAGTAAATAAATCAGCAAAGGACACACTAAGATTAGTTTATTTCCACATAGCATTAAGAGGCTATGAAGCACAGAATGCACTCTGAATTTTGCAACATAAAATTGCCAAATAATGTTGGATAACTGGATGTTCCATACGACTTTGTTACTGCAAAAAGTATGTGTTTTTCTGAGAAAGGAAATCAGATTGATTTATATACTGTAACACCAAATACATATTTATTTATAAATCTCAAGAAGTAGATATTTCATAGAGATTACTTATTGCAATGGTTTTAAATGTTTTTTTTCCTATCTCTTTTTAACTGGCTCTCTGTGGCAAAATATACTAAGCATGGCAGGATTCACCAAAGAAAGCCTCAAGGATCACTGTAGTCCGTGTTTTTCTACACTATGTTTCAAACAAAATGCAATAATGGTTTAAAAAATTTAAAAAATATAACACATGTTTCATATTTTGTAACTTTGATATGCAAGTATTCTTTACTTAAAGCTTTAATTTTGTTTTCTTGCCTACTGTCATCTATTAATTCTCAGGAGAATGTGTCCATGTAAACTAATGAGCTTCCCTGTAGTTATAAAAGGCAGGTGGTCGGGAGAAAAAAGCGCAAAAGAGATCCTGATAGTGTAGTAACTTCCGATAAATTTATTAGACATATATGAATAATACAAGTTTGCAGTAAGTATCACACTCACATTTTAAATCCTCAATAAAAATGAGGCATTTAAACAGTATATGAAAGGAGGAAGGATACAAGGTCCAGGCACCCCTGTCAATTTGCCATATTCCAATATGATGATAATAGTCTTTTCTTTACCAAGTAAGTCTAATAAAAAAAGGCTGGATGACCCTAATTAGATATCACTTGGGAACTAACCAGACTGTAGAAAGCCTGAAATCCTTGAACAATAAATAGTGTAGTATTATTGGTAAATGAGGTCCAGGGACGAAACTCCCATACCAGGCTTCACTAATAAAGTGTTGAGTGCTCCTTCCACATAACAGAAGTTAATATATATGCAGAAGTATGAGTAATAACTGCAAAAGCAGGGTGATATACAGCCAATAAAATAGTCAACTAAAAACAATAAAGTAAAATAAAACAAGTAATAAAATATCTCTTATAGAGAATGAATAAATAGAAAAAATATAAATATATAATACAGCAGGGGGTTATCAAACGCGTGTCGACCAGTGCTTTATATACATACTATGGTCATACATAGGTCTTTCTCAATAATACAAGTAAATAAGAAATATTAACAATGAGAGCTAATCTATAGCACTCTATATTAATATTACTCACAGTTGCAGAACAATCCAATTCTGTCTGGAGGTATTTCTATGTTGTCTGGGCCCCAAAAAGACACTACGTGCGGCATCTACGCATGCAGGAATGAACAGCAAGCGTCAGGTTGCCACAGCAACCTTCCCACCAATAAGTGAAGGCGTCCCGGTTGCTGGGAAACTTGACGCAGTCCAAAAATAGACTAAGACGGGTCCTGGCAGTGTATCCTTGCTCAAAGGAAAGTCTGTTTGAAAATAGCCATTATACATACAACAAGGCACCCAGAACATATAAAAGAGCAAAACATAAAAAGTATCTAATAGAAATAATACACTGAACAAAATAAAAATGAAAAAACTAAAAACTGCGCTAAAAAGCTGATAGAATATAAAAAAGTATACATCCTAGATCTAATGTATAAAAGACCAAAGATATAAGATATACACCTATAAAGTACCCGTAACAATAACGTTTGATAAAAAGACACACGGCTAACAAATAGAGAAAACACCATATACAAAATAAATACACCATGTAAGGGCAAAATAAATAAATATGGACACATGAAAACATCTCTAAAATGTAAAATAAGTGGGGTAAAATAGGAACCCCAAATATGCTGTCTAATATCCACATGGCAAGAAGTATGGGGATCGATGTAAGTCAACCACGGCACCCCAAATGGGAAGAATACACTAACCACATAAATAATAGATAATACAATAACAAATATAACTATAACTAGCAAACTGCCACCCCCTCTACCCTCTGATGGAGCATATGGACATGGTGAATATTTCACCCGGAAATAAATGCAGCTAAATGTTGATGTTCAGGCCATCCGGTTGGAGTGTGCCCAATTTATGGATCCATTTAATTTCATTTTTACGTAATTTTAGGAGTTGGTCTTCTCCTCTATGATCCATGGATACTCTTTTAACTGCCTGAATGGTAACTCCCTCCATGTTTCCTCCGTGCTCCTCTATAACATGATATGAGAAACCCTGTAGTTTTGCTGAGATTACTAGCAAATGTAATTGCCAAACTGCCATGCAGACAATTCCTGTTCATCCCAGATCACCTAAGGAAGATGATCTTCTGAGACTAAAATGTTAGATTCCACAACATCATAATTGCACAAACAAAGTAATAAATTAGAAAGCTGTATTATCTATTTTTAGATTCCCAAAACATGTTGCCCATTTGCACATGTAATTCTTCAAAAGAGTACAATTTAAATGGTGGTCCTTTAAGCAAAAACAAAATTAGCAAAATTCTCTCAGTATTTTTTAGAATTTCATGAATCACATGTAAAAATTCCAAGAATCCACAGCAGAATTATATTCTAATTTTGTATACTAATTATAATGTAAGACGAGTTCAACAGTTAATAGAGTCTAAAATCAGTCATGTTTAACCTTGTCTATAGCCTCTCCTAAATGTATTACAAATATATGTTTGCAGCAGGAATACTTGTTTGGAGCAGTTCTTGCTCAGTAAAGAAACATTTCCCCACCAATAACTTTTAAATACGGTATTTCCACTCACCTCTGCATTGTTCATTTGCTTGTCTCTAGAGTTGTCCGTTTTCATTATCTCCCTTCATTGTTTCATTGTCCTCATATCACTGCTGTTTAGTTATTGGCAGAATATTTAAAGTCATGTTAAAGAAATAAACCACTGATTACAAACAAACAAATTGCAAGTACATATTTGTCATATGCAAAATGTGTCTTGATTTGCTGCATTGTTTACTTGTGAGGGCTGGCAGCACTGCTTTGCTTCAGAACTGTGAAAATAGTAGAAACAGAGCTTATCTACTATTTGTACTGTTCTAAAGGATATCAGTACTGCTCATCTCCACAAGTTAATAATATAGCAGATTATGACACACTTTGAGGGAGAAGAATGAAGCAGACATACACACAGTAAATTGATAACCCACATGCAAATGAAGTCAGTAAAACTATTTAACTTTTTGAGGGTTTTCATATTTACTATAATTTACATAGTTTACTCTCTGTTTAAATTAAAGCGTCCAACACTACAATGAGGCTAGTTCGCCATATGCTAGAACACATTACTTATACTTACTATATAATGAAATCATACAAGTATGGTCGCTAAAAGATCATGAATAAAATCTGTTGTTTTGTTTTTTCTCTCCCTCTGCTTAGTTATATTTTTAAACCTTGAAAATTAAAATTAAAAATACAAACAAAAATGTTAATTATTGTCAGTTAGTCATATATGTCATCATAGTTTTAGCAGACAATCTAAATAAGATCTTGATACTTCAGACAGTAAAAGCATGGTCTCTCAGGTAAAGCTGCAGAAAGAAGACATATGTTGTGAAGCTCAAGTGAGAGCTTGATAGATATATACTTTGCTGTTAGTTCGCATTGTAGGCAAGAGAGAATTGGCAAGAGATTGCACAATAGTATTAGTATGCAGTGTATGAGACAAAAAGGAGTATTCTTTGTTCCCCATCCTCACAATAGAATGTTTCCTGCAAACAGAAATGAATCTGTATTTCTAAAAATATGTCTATATTGTATTAGTGGTATAAATGTGCTCATGGTCAACATTTATTTTCTGAGTGATATGACCACTACTGGGAATAACAAAAATGATCTGAGAAAAATACATTTATTATTAGATTAATATCGGGGTTTGCACTACTTCGCAGAAAGAAAAAGCTGTCACTTTTGAATTCTATGGGCTAGCTTAATGAGTACAGTGAGATAAAGACAGTTTTCTTAATAGACTCCAGTAAATAGTGTGTATTTCACATCTTCTTTGAGAAGTTATACTATGATTGTTATCAGACCTAATTAATAAAACACCAGCTATTTCACTAGCACTATTCAAACAGAAACATTGAACACTAACAGCCTTTTTAAATTGTGATTCTGCCAATTGAATAGGGCTCTATATAAGCACATAGCATATTTTTTTACAAAAACTTCTGTAAAAAAACATATGCTATGTGCTTATATAGAGCCCTATTCAATTGGCCGAATCGCAATTTAATAAGGCTGTATAGGTTTAGAGTTCTAGTGAATCTTGTTCTGATATGATAACATTTTAATAAAATGTTAAACTTCAAAAACATGTATATTCAATAGATAGCCTAACAATAGGATATCTCTGTATATAAGGAGCACAAAAGTAGACTAAATCAGCAATGTTATACCACAGTATATATCACCCTGCTAATAATCTTGTTCAAACAAGGTGATAGAACCACAGACCAAGATATATAAAAAGAAAGACCAAAAATATATGGAACATATATAAACAAAAGATATGATTTATAGAAAATGAAAAAAAACCCGCAAATGAATCAAACCCACCGAGTGGATATCAAAAATATAGTGGACAAATTATAAAAAATATAATAATAGTAAATAAATGAAAGTCGTCTCACCTCTGTAATAGCAGATATCTGAATATCTTGTGATAAAAGGAAAATATAGTCCTTAATGTTGTCTGTGCACTCTGTGGTGCGATAATGGCAATCTTTACAGATCTTTCTTAGTAAAAGACGTGCCACGTACGTGCCACATAATATGTAAAAACACAAAAGATATGGGGGGGGGGGAACCACACGTTACCATATGGTGCAGTAAATTAATATTTAATCAATCAAACAAAAAAACATAAATGATTGTGCTCACATTTATAACCCTCAAAGACATCAGGTATATTAGCGAATATAAGTCCACATTGTCCCAATGGAATTAATCAGCTCAACTCTTCTCATGAATGAAAGGTATAGGAGATAGCGAATCCTCCCAATAGTCCAAGTGACAGTCTAAAGAGTCCTATTAGGTAGCCAACTAGTGATGGAAAACAACTAGGGGCAAAGTATTGCATCTCATAGAGGACATACATAGTCTCCACTGGCTTAAGAGACTGAGTAGTGTAGAGCAAATATGGAAACAGGGACAGGGACTAAAACAATATAAATATACCTCTGAAAGCCAAAAGGTGTAAACAAATATATACACCTAAAGGTATTAATGTAATGGGGATCAAAGTGATGGCTGTTAAGAACTACAAAGACTCCACCATCAGAGGTGGGAATACAATAAAAGATCACTCAGGCCCTCATTCAATTGCAATTTTCCCAATTGAATAGGGCTCTAAATAAGCACATAACATATTTTTTAAAATAAGTTTTTAGTTAGTAAGCATTAATCCAAAAGCAAGGTTTTCACTAACTAAAAACGTATTTTAAAAAAATATTCTATGTGCTTATTTAGAGCCCTATTCAATTGGCCAAATCGCAATTGAATGAGGGCCTCAGAGTATATGAGGCAATAAAAAATATATATAAAAAGACCAAATACATTTCGCTCATTAAAATGAGCTTTCTCAATAGTAAAATTAATAATAGCAATAATAATAATATTAGTGCAAAAATATAGCATTAGCTATATTATAAACTACAACAATTTACTTCTCCATTTGAGAAGATTTAACCAAAAAACTTTTATATAATCATATACGAAGAAATAGCCATTATGCCAAGGTGCTTTATATACACTGTTTAGAAAGCATGGTACCATCTGCTGTAGTAGGCAGGACAGATGTCAGAAAATTAAATGAAAATATGAAAAAACTCTCAAAACATTTTTTCAGCCACTATTTAAAATGATAAAAGTAAACTTTATATGGGTTAGGCTATTAAATTGATCTGTAATCTTTAGAATAAATAGAAAATGTTTACGAAATAGAAGTGTAAAAACTGGTATTACCTTGGAAAAAGCTATATTATTTAAAAAAAATTCTGTGGTCTAAAATAGTAACTTAGTAAGTACAAAATGTAAAAGCTGTCAAAAATTAAAGTGCCTTTTCTCTATTACAATGTATAGTGAAAACAATGGGCCTTATTCAATTGCGTTATACAGGCCGTATGTCTGTGGGCTTGAAATTTGCTACAATTACAGAGCTATTCAATTAAACAAGCCCACAACTTACGGGCCGAAAGACGAAACCGTAAACCATGCAATCGTATGTAGTATTTTAGAGTGTGAACATGATCAGTTAAGTAAGGCCGTAACTACAGAGTTAGAAACAGCAAATAGTAAATGAGCCAATCATCAGTACATCAGTAAAACTTGGAGGTTACATGTCAATCAATTAGCATTTAAGGGTCCGATATGCATTCAGACTCGCAATCCAACAATGTACAAAATTATAAAAATGAATGAAGGCAATGTTCTAGTCTATTTGGGTGGCCTGATATGCATTAACTCATTGATTCCCGAGATTGATATAACATATAACACCGAAAAGACACATAAAAAAATAATAATTTTTGATTGCAGATTTATGAGCTTGAGGCTGTTGTGCAATTAATTCTAATGTCTTTCCCTGTCCTGAAAAGTGCAGTATTCATTTTTTATTTGCATTTACGAACAGGGATTAAACTCCCTTGCGAGTCCTATCTGTTACCCGTAGGATTTTTTTCTTCATTTGACATTTACAGGTGAGAAAAAATTTGCGGGCTTGAGGAATTGTAGCAATTGAATAGTGATTTCTGACTATAACTCTTGCGAGCTTGAAAGATCAAAGGCTTAAATGGGTTCTAAGTTACGATTTTGACAACCGTATGGATTTTCAGCCTGTAACCCATAGATCGTTTGAGGCTCCCAAAAAGGCGCCAATTGAATAGCAAATTAGTTCCCGTAAACAACAATAACTAATTGAATAAGGCCCAATATATTTAGACAGAGGGTTTGATCCCATTAGTATCAGGGAAGCATAAGATGAAGAATCAAGGTAAATGCCATTTTTCTTATTGGAAGTTTCATGTTAGTTTTAATGTGTTGGAAGAATTAATCCACTGAGTCATTATCAAATACTATACCTATAATTAGCACCATGGGAGATGATAGCTAAGAATATTCAGCTTTGCATTAGTAACATGTCATCATGTTAGGTACATTCAGTTGTGACTTTAGAGGAGTTGCAGAGTTCCTGCTGGAGCAAAGAACAGGGGACACAATTGGATAGGGGCTATCTGATACTACATAGTGTGTATAGAGAAGTTGTGCAGGGAGCTTCAATTATTTTTCACCAGGGCTTTCTATTCATTAGCTCCACCATTGCTTCAAAGCTCACTTTAACATTAATGTCTATGGCTAATCCTTAAAGGAAATTTCTCACCTATGCATTAAACACCATAATAACAAAAAATAAAATAGCATGCATTAATAATCAATTTTCTATCTTTCAAACCTATCTACAGAGTATATAACATAATTGTGAGTTTGTCCGTCACACCATGTTAAAAGTTACGGCATTGCGCATGCGCAATGAGCCCCAAGGGCGCTCATTGCGGGGCTCGCGATATGCGCCATAGACACTGACTCGTAAGCACGTAACTCGAAAAGCCTCCAAAAAAAGAACAATTAATTAAAAAATAAATTAAAAACCTCACACACAGCTCAGGGGGAGAGCCAGGGAGCCTGTGAACGAGGTTGCAAGCTAATTTGACACTTAATTACTGTTTTTTGGAAAAAATGGTGGTTGGAAAAATTTAAATGCTTTCAAAAGGGATCAAAACGAGGCCAAAACATGTAACACTTAGCCAAACAATGCCAGACACGCAGTACTTGGAAAAAACAAACAACTTCGCTCATGAGAAACGCAAGACTTTGCAAATAAAAGGATAGATACAGGGGTGAGAGAGGGGGGAAAAGAGACACATGGGAAGTGAAATAGGAGGGAAAAAAACAGGGCGGGGGTTGGGAGAGAGGGGAAAACAGACACATGTAAGGGAGAGGGGGGAAACAGACACAGGAGTCAGAAAGTGGGAAGAGGCTTCCAATGAGCGCCAAAGGGGCTCATTGCAGACCTTGCGATGAGTGCGGAAGGCACACAGCGCAAGGCACGATAGAGCTGGGTTGGACGATGTCTGCAATGAGTGCTCATTGCAGGGCTCACGATGAGCGCCTCTGGCGCTCATTGCGAGGCCCCTAAAGTAGCGAGGAAGAGAGGCTCGCAATGAGCAACAAAGCCGCTCATTGCGGGGCTCATGATGAGTGCTGAAGGTGCTCATTGAGAGCCATGAAAGTGATCGCAATGAGCTCCAAAGGCGCTCAGTGCGAGGCACGTAAATTACGGTGGGAGAGGCTCACAATAAGTGCCGAAGGCGCTCATCGCAAGGCCTGCAAGTTACAGGGGGGAAAGGGTCTGGCAAACAGCACTGCCAGCCTTCAAATGTTATTGCCGTCATTTTTGACGGGCAAGTCGCTAGTATAACATATCTACAAATGTTACACACATACCCAAACATTTGTGTTACAATCTCTGCACCAAATGTTCCACAGGGATAAATGTACATTTAGGTATATCTCTAAAAACTGTGTGATAAACCGTCTGTTTTTTTGTTGGGTCCTAGCAGTTTCCATTTATTGCAAGGAATCAAAACAAGGTCCACATGTTTCACAAGTATTTAATACAAAGTGATCACATGATCAAAATTCATATTGTGTCATATTAGAGAATACCTAATATTAAAATTGAGTACATGTACAATCCCTATATTCATTGATCTAAATTATGAAAATTACAGCTAAAACTTTTTGCAGCCACTGAGATTGTTTAGAGAATCAAACCATGGTCCATATGACCATTTCTTATTACATTAACAACTATTTTGATCATTAGCATATAGGGTAGGAGCTACCAGTGGTGCAGCTGGTGCACCAGGGTCCTCCTATGGGGGGGGGGGGGGGAGTAGTGCTGTGTAATTTTTACAAAAACTACTCTTCTCCATAATGTAGTTTTATTTATTGCTGCCAGTGATAGAAGGCACTTATCTGACCACTCCTATTCCAGCCAGGGGGTTGAGTCTAATATGAGTGTAAAAGTTATGTGTGTGCGTGTATGTGTTGGAAATAATGCCTAGCCATAGCTTCTTAAAAATTATAAAAGATTTAGCTTCCTGTTGCATTGCAGATGTTTTTCCAAAACTAATTAGTTGGGTATTTATAATTTTTCAACTATGGATAGAGATTTCTCTGTCGAAGAATTTCTCTTTTAGTATACCACACGCCTACATTTTATTAAATCCTTAAGTATATTTCATAGTTTCTGTCGCAACAATCTCCATTCATTCTTGATCCTTTATCTAGATCCTTTAAAGCTAGTATTTCTGACCTTGTTCTTTTGTAGGCCTCTTTTTTTTACTATATTCTGTTAGATAAAAGTGCATTTCAAATCACAAACTCACACTTTACGACTTGCATAAACCAGAATATGAATTTCATGTATGAAAAATATCATGTTCCTTCATCTGGAATCACTCAACTAAAATAAAATGTAAAATTTGACACAGAAGGGAAACAAGTAAAATGATGATCACAGCACATCCGTAGCATTGGAGAACCTTATTGAAACCGGCTAATAGGTTTGAAAAATGAGTTATGCACAGTACTTTGGTAGAAAGAATAATGAGTAATTGTGTCATTATACATCACATTAATTACACTTAGGCATATATTAACATTTGAAATGTGATATGTAAGTAGAAGAAAAACATTACTAAAATGTCACCATTGCAGCACAATGCATTGTTTCCAATAACTATACTACAAGGCACACATAATAGCCTCAATTCATCTTGACAAATGTTTTCTCTTTGTTTTAGTTTGAAATTACTCCTCAACTATTCTGTTATATACATTTTATATCTGGTCACAATACAGAAACATACATTCAAGGATGTCATAGACAATGTCTATTATTTGTATAAATGAGCTTTCCACAGAAAGGTAGCATAAATTCTATACCAATTATTGTACAACTGTTCTCAGTGTTATTTGACAAAACCTTATTTCCATTTACCTACAGAATAACCTATTTCTGGAATTACAGAAAACACTTTATGTGGTACCTTTTTTGAAACAATATGTGAGGATAGATGCATGTGCCTAGTAAAGCTGCATCTGTTTACAGTATATGTATATGTTCTTTTTATGAATTCTACAAAATGTTAGTTGCCTATTGTGGCTCTTCATAACAAATTGCCCTCTATTGTGGTCCTTAATGACAGTCCCCTTCAACATTTTCAGTGACACTGCTTTATGATTAAATGCATAATGCTTGCTCTAAATCTACTTACAAATCTTCAAGTTGGCAGGACATTAGTGGTGTGTTTCGGCGTAGGCTTGCGAGGCCCACCTGTACATTTTCAGGGGGCAGCTACCTGCCTCAAAATGCTGATAGAGAGTTACGCAGAAGTGAGTACATATGCACAGAAAGGCCTATATACAGTGACATTTCTGTGTTTAAGATTAGCTGACCTTTTCTGATATACAGTAGAAATACATAAGCCCACATATAATTATATTTATATATGTATATATTTGTGGTAATCTTAAAATGAGGGTTTAGAAATGGAAAAGCAGAGTCACTTCCGTCCCTATTTTGTACTTTAAAACAGTAGACTCTCAGTTAACCAGCACCCATGGGGATTGGTAGATGCTGGATAAACGTAGGTTCTGGTTGCTTGAGAGTTACTATTAATAGAGGCCTAGCCTAGCTGCGCATAGGATGCTCTACTAAGTATATTTGTCAGTAAAGGCTGTTCTAGCAAGCAGCAGCTTTTTGTGGCATGACAACCTGGCTCCTGGCATTTGTTGAGCACTGTAAATTTACTTTTTTTTTTAAAGTACAGTATCCAATTTTTTTCTGGTTGTTTGAGAGTTCTGGTTGCTTGCGTTCTGGATAACTGAGTCTACTGTAGTATTATTACGAGTGTCACATGAGTAGCCAGTATTGATCTTTTAAGTGACCTTGACAATTGTTGAAGACATTTTTATTAGAGGCAGACATCCCTCTCTTTTCCATTATTTGCAGAGAATAATGTTATTAATTGACTGACAGCACTGAGATTTCATTAAAAAAAAAATGACACCTTTTGTAATTATTCTAAAGCACTAATGTTAATTTTCACCTTGAATAAGGAAAGAAACATAATTTTTCCACAAAAGCTACATTTTTAAAGTACTCATTATTAATATGCCATTGAAATTAAAAAGGTACAAACCTGCTGTGCTACTGGTACTGAAAGAATTCTAAAGCAAATGTCTGATATTGTTCTACACATTTTACATTACCTATTACACTTCACAGCTGAGATATAAAAGAGATATTTTCAATGCAAGTTATTTGTCAAAGTCCATGTTGCAGTAAAATAGTATGTTTATGAAGACAATGCAATTTATTTGTTACACGCTTGGTTATACTGCAGAAGGAAAACAATGACAACAGACTAGAAAATCTTATACTTATCAGAAGAAAATGTGACGTGACATTCATATAATGCTTAAGCAAGAGAGCTATTCTAACAAACATCAACAGAAAAGAAGATATTATTACAGCAACTAAACTTTTTTGAATTTTAAAAGTCAACATGATAACTGTGTGTATATATGTAGGAAATATGCACACACACATGTGCGTATATATATATATATATATATATATATATATATATATATATATATACAGTATTTCCCAACATGAGTGGCATGAGTCCCACACGAGTAAGATCCACCTGAACAATTGGGTTCACAAACTTATTTTGATATTTATTATTTTGATACAACCTGCAATATGCTTCATATATGCTATAAAGGAATCATGTACACGTTTTTACATTTTATTAAAGAGTGGGATCATTTGCTTATATTTAGTCATTTGTTGCAGGGGATATATCTTGGGAGTTTTAGCTACATAGATAGATTAAAGGACCATTGCACTATCACACATATAGTTGTGAGCGGGCTCGCGTAGCAAACTATGGCCCTTGCGTAGCGAGGGCAACGGGCGAGGGCCTCAGTTGCTGGCATCATATATCTATCACATATATAGTTGTGAGCATGCGAGTTGTTGCTAACGCTTGCGGGCTCGCGTAGCTTGCCCACGGCTCGTGCAGCGAGTTCGCGAGGGCTGCGGGCTCGCGTAGCGAGCCATGGCTCTTGCGTAGCGAGGGCAACGGGCGAGGGCCTCAGTTGCTGGCATGGAGCGCCAAAGGCGCTCCATGCCAGCAACTGCAACCCTCTCAAACTTTACGTTGCAACGCAAACAACACGACACACCAATTACGACCCTCGCAAACTTTACCATGCAACGCAAACAACATACGACACACGTTAACAAACATTACGACCTCGCAACACTTGGACGCAACTCGCAACCATTACAAAATTCAAAACACAATAAATACACACAGCACATACATAAAAAGCTTACCTACAGCAAGAGGAAGCATCCAGGACCTCAAAAAAGCAACTTGCACCTTGATTTCACTCAAAATAAAAGAGTTTACACACTAAAAAATTTGCTAAGCGACAGAAAAAATGGCCGCCGAACAAAACGAAAACGAGGCTACACACGCAAACACGATACGAGACACGTTAAGACACATTATGATCTCGCAAAAATCGGACGCAACACACTAACATAAAAACATTTAAAACACAATAAATACACACAACACACACATAAAAAGCTTACCTACAGCAAGAGGGACCATCCAGGACCTCAAAAAAGCAAGTTACACCTTCATTTAAATCAAAATAAAAGAGTTTAGACACTAATAAAATCGCTAAGCGAGAGAAAAAATGTCCGCCGAACAAAACGAAAACAAGGCTACAGCACTCTAAACACGGAAAACACCACAACACACTCGCAAAACACCACAAAAGACCTACTGATAATCCGCTAAGATTCATACCACACATTACCCGCCATTTTACGCCAATGGGGAAGTACACCACTACGCTAACGGTTTCGTCTTGCACACGCACACTCTTACACTGCACACATTCACCACGCTTACACAGCAGCTCCACACCACTAATGCTGCAGCAACATCAAAACAGATTGACAGCTCTTCAACACAATGCTTCAAAATAGGTAAAGTATATTCATTTATTAATGTATTATATATTTCATTATTACACACCAAACAGCATTAGCTACCTTACAATGTCATTGTCGTCATTTTTTGACAGGCAATTCGCTAGTTATAATAATAGTTGATAGATTTAAAGTACTTGCATATTTAAAGGAACACTGTACTATACAAATAATGGCTGGTAAAATGAAAGTACATGCATATGTATACTTGGTTTATAATACACATCATCCAGAAACCTATAAAAGTAAGAGCTTCAAAGTAAAATTACTATTTTGCAAAGTTTAAACATTATAAACCAAGTATACTTACAAATGTACTTTCTTTTAAACACCCCCAAAAAAATTAAAATACAAAACTGTTACTGTCAGTTTTTGCCTAAAGAGATGTCCACTGTGCACACATTACCCATCCAATGGGTGCTAGCGCTTTCAATAGCCAATTAAGAGCTCTGGTTCGCATATGGACATTTCTCCCATCTTCTTCCATCTTCTCCTCCTGAGTGCTTTGATGTAACCAATGATATCACCGGTCTAGTTTAGCACATACATGCTGGTGGGCTGCCTACAATGGTCAGGCACAGGAATTAACAGCAGGAAGCTTGTAAAGTAGACCCACCTCAAATTCTGCAAAAAGGGCTGGGCTACATGGAACAGTGCAGAGGGCAGGCAAAGGACAACGTAAGTGATTTCCAATACACTACAAACATAAAATAGAATATTAAATAAATACATATTCAATTTAACAGCTACTATTATTATTCCACAGGGGTCCTTTAATCAATATTAGATTACTATCGACTTGCTCATCAAAAATTATGGCAATTAAATTGTAATGCTGGCAATGCTGTTTGCCACCCACTGTGAGCACCTACGGTACTCACCGCAAGCCTCTCTACCTGTCTACTTCCTCCCTTGTGTCTCATTTCCCTCCTCCTCTCCCTCCCTTGTGTCTCCTTTCCCCCCTCCCTCCCCTGTGTCTCCCCTCCCTCGCATGTGTCTCTTCTCCTCCCTCCCTGTGTCTGACCCCCTTCTCCCACCCCTGGGTCTGTTCCGCCCTCTCCCTCCCCTGACTTTTCCCCCCTCTACTCCCTCTGTGTCTCTTCGCCCCCTCCCTGCCCTGTGTCTTTCCCCCCTCTCCCTCCCCTGTGTCTCGTCCCTCCTCTTCCTCCCCTGTGTCTGTTGTCCCCCTCTGCCTCCCCTGTGTCTGTTCCCCCCTCACCCTCCCCTGTGACTTTTTCCCCCTCTACTCCCTCTGTGTCTGTTTGCCCTGCTCTCCCTCTCCTGTGTCTTTTATCCCTCTCCTGTGTCTCTTCCCCCTCTCCTATGTCTCTTCCCTCCTCCCCTGTGTCTCTTCGCCCCTCCCCTGTGTCTCTTCACCTCTCCCCTGTGTCTCTTCCCCCCTCCCCTGTGTCTCTTCCCCCCTCCCCTGTGTCACTTCCCCCTCCCCTGTGTCTCTTCCCCCATGTCTGTTTCCCTCCCCCTTTCCCCTTTTCCTCCTCCCTCATCCTCCTCCTCCCAACCCTCATCCTCCTCCTTCCTCCCTCCCCTCCTCCTCCCTCCTCCTTTCTTTCCCCCTCTCCAATCAACCCCCCACCCCTCATTTACCTTCATCAGCTGCTCCTGCTGCTGTCCATCGTGTCTTCCGGTTTCGGGACCCGGCATATGCTAATGACGTGATGCGCATGTGACGTCACGTCATTAGCATATGCCGAGTCCCGATACAGAAGACGCAATGGAGAGCAGAAGGAGCAGCTGATGAAGGTAAGTGAGGGGGGGTTTAATTGGAGAGGGGGAAAGGGAGGAGGAGGATGAGGGGAGGGAGGAGGAAGATGAGGGGAAGGAGAGAGGAGACAATGGGGGTCATGTGAGGCTGGGGGGCCTCGCGATGAGAACCGCTCATGTCCCCCAGTGCTCATTTTGTGGCCGCAACCGCCCCCCCTCTTCCTCTCTCCTTACTTAACTTCATCAGCTGCTCTCCATGGCGTCTTCCGGGTGTGTTGGGACCCGGCATATCCTAATGACGAGACGCGGGTGTGACATAACATCATTAGCATATGCCGGGTCCCGACACAGCCGCAAGATGCCATGGAGAGCAGCTGATGAAGGTAAGTGAGGGGAGGGGGAGAGGGGGTTTAATTGAAGAGGGACGCAATGAGCTAACCTCGCAGTTGGCCCGTACTGCCTGTCCCGTGGGACGTAGGAATGAGCGCCTACGTCGCTCATCTCCACCAGCCCGCAGTTTTAACATTGCGCTACCAACAACTTTTGATAATCCCGCAATACTGAGGACTATATATGTGATATATAAATTGCATTTTGCAATCTTTATATCCTACGGATAGTTGTATCCACAGTTCCGGAATAACCTGATTGAGCCACCCAAAAAGTTGTGTCATAATAGCAGTGCCAGCTTATCGTTTTTGGTACAAAGCTCCCAGCTCTCCCAGCTTGGTTACAACTTTTTAACCAACTGTTATATTTAAAAGTTATATTTAAAAGCTTTTGGTTTCTTCCAGGGTTTATCACATCTGAGCACTGTTGGACATTGTATCGTAACAATATAGTCACTGATGTTAACATTTATTATCATCTACTATTTTTTTTAAATATATCTGTTATACTGACTAATGTATACTAATTTTTAAAAAATATGCATAATTTTACAAAACATGTTTCCTTATGTGAGAAATCATATTTAGCTGCTGTACTCATATTGTTTATTCTCATTCTAATGCTGTGCCTGGGCAGGATTAATATCACTCAACGAAAATATATAAATTCAAAAACAAAGAAGAACAGAAAATTCTCCATTGTTGTGAAGGCCCAGGGGACTAGGGGGGACTGGTGCACCAGAAAAACTTCCCGCTACGACTTCAGGTGTCCCTTAGATTGTCGTGGTTCTAGTGATCTCAGCGCCCAGCTTGCTTTTCCAGGTCAGGAACCAATGCAGGAACCCAGGAACACAGAATACTGCACGGACACTCAGGAACAAGCAGAGAACAAGCAGGAAAAAGCAGGCAGATGTAGGTCCCTTTAAGGTAGGACCAATGAATGGTATCAGGGTACCCTCCAGTGATTTTAGCTCAGAAAGCCCTTACCTAAGAATGACAGTACACTGTGGTTATGTACAGCCAGACTGGACTGATTTATTGAGGCCACATGCACGAGTATTTATGCATAATAAACCAGCATGGGACAGCCCACAAAACAATAAACAGAGGATTGACCTTGTTTGAAATACCCGCCTATGTGTATGGGAGCCAATCAGTACACTAGCTACACTAATTAGGTTATCTCTGCCCCCTGGAAAAGAACAAACCCTTTAGATGACTCTGCCTACTCTACAGTGCAATATGAGCCATTTGCTACTTGGCTATCCATGTGGCTGGTAGCTACATTTTGGAGAAACAATAGAAGGGGAATGAATGGGAAGCTAGCTCAAATCGGTACACAGTTACAGTCACCATTTTGGGTCACCACATGTTCTTTGGTGTAGGCACATATTGAAACATCAGGGCACAGTATTGTCAGTTTGTACAGTACTTATGAATGCCCAAATCACATACTGTAATTACATGAACATAACTTAGGAACCATAGACATAATACACAGTGGGAGATGACATTATAGTTTGGGAGCAGTAGTGTGGTTATGAGTGGGCAGCATTATCTTCACAGTATTTATAATTCCTCTAGCACCTGGCTGTAACAACAGTCATTGAGCATCCTTTGCCCTAGGTTAGTTTATTCCTAGGAGCTCTGGTTCTCTGGATGGGATCAGGGCTTGGTGTATCAGGGTGGCTAGCCTGGGTAGTCTGAGGGCAGACCAAACTACAAGTTTCCACCATCCCTCCACAAGGGGACACTTTAGGGTACAATAAGAGGCTTGTTTAAGTACTGCCAACATGCTCTGGTCATTGGTAGCAGGGATAATACTGGCTCTTTTTCTCTCATTGGCCTGCTGATTGGCTGAAAGTCAAACCGGTTAAGGAAAATGAAGCTCCAGCTTGAACTCTCCCTTGGCTTTCAAGTGAGCCAATCACAGGAATGCCTGCAAGCCCAGGAAATACAAACAGGCCAATCACAGACAGGCCACAAGTATATGGGAAATAACTTTGGAAAATCCTTTACATAGGCTTTCACTGTAACAGTCCCTGTTAGGTTTAACTGTTTGCCTTTTACAGTAATCCTCTTTAGGGAGGCTTTAGGCTGGCCAAAGCAATTAAAAGTGGGGTTCAGAAGGGATCCCCCCTGCTCCTCAAAGTCTGGGCAATTGTGAAATATAAAATGTAAGTCATATTTCCTTTATATTATATTATAACCAGATGTTGGTAACAGTTAATGTTTGAAGTGGAGTAAGTACTGTAATATCCTACTGTTGGTTCATCCAGAATTGATTCTGTATCACCGTACTATCAAAGTGCTTCTGTACCTGATGCAATTCTCTCCTCTAGTGCTGCAGATTTTATTGCTAGAAATGTTATCTGTTTTTTATTAGACCTTTCATATTCCTTTTCCCAATAAGAAACATTTCTTAACTCTTCACACACTGAAATGTAAACTGTAAAGTCGTTTGGTTTAAAGAAAAGTCTATTTAAGTCTTATTTCTGCAGGTCTTTTCCTTTTGATATTATCATAAAAGTTACTGTATATCATGAATGGGCAACTCTTGTGCGTTAAGGAACATTCAAAACAAAAAATAAAGAAGTAAATATAATATTTGAAACCAAGCACATTTTAGTTTAGCTTTTACAACTTAAAAAATGTCAAAAGTTGTGTGTGTGGCTAGGGTGTTTACATTTCTGAACAGCAATTCTTGCATTTCCTGATACAAGCAGCCTACTTCTGGGCCAGTGAGGGGGGAGACTTGTAGCCCTATTAAATTTGAAGCCTGTAGTGGCATCGGCAAGCCTGCAATGGCTGCAGGCTTGAAATTCGGCTGTGTTACAGAGCTATTAATTTAGACCATGCCGCGAGTTACAGGCTTGAAACTCAAACCCATAAGCCATGTGTCGCACATTGGATGTGTGGCTCTGAACATGATCAATTAGTCAAACCCATAGTCATGGGTTTAGATGGAGCCAATGGCAACAGAGATCGACATCATTACGTCACTGAAAAATGGAGGTTGGATCTTCAATTACTAGTTTCGATCGGACCCGCATTGCAGAAATATTGCAATATTGATAACACAGTAAATATGATATTCTAGGCGAGTTCCATTATATGTATTAACACATTGATATAGCGGGATTGGAACATAACAGTTACGGGCTTGATAGATGAAAGGATTTGCGGGCGGGCAGTTCGAATTTCCACGTCCCGTAGCCTTTTCTCGCCCTTACCCTGCAAGTCGTTGGTGGGTGGCTTTAAGGGGCGAATTTAATAGCTGCAAGGCTTGTGGTCTACATTACAGACTATGGTTTTCTACGTTGAGGGATTTTAATAGGGCTATTGGTGTTAATTTCACTTAGATCCAGTTGTTTAATAAAGCCTTTGAAACTTCTCCCTGTTCCATCCGCTCCACTGCTTCCTCTACAAGCCCACAGATTAAGTTATGCAGACAGTATGTCTGCACGCTTGAAATTTGCTACAATTATTATTATTATTATTATTATTATCATTTATTTGTAACAACATATTCCATAGCGCTACAGAGCGATTCAATTGAACAAGCCCCAATTTAGCGGCCGATAGCCGAATAGGGCCCATTATCTGACTTTCAGGAACTAATGCAACAGAGAAACTCTTTCCTCTACTCCTACACAGAAGCTTCAAAAACCTGATTTTCCTAAAACTCTGTGGGAAAAAATAGAACTACACTTTGCATACAAATCTAAGCAGTTTGAAATCAATGGGAGGATTTCCATTAAAAATATGGATGGCAAACCAGTTACTTTCTATGTTGATTTATAAATAAAACATTTTTTTATCCCAATGAACAGAGACATTGTATGTTTTGATCTATGTTACTTAAATGTTGAATCATCCAAGTGCTGCTTTAAGGACCACTGTGGTAAAAATATGAAATATCCTCTTTTATTAGTTTTTAGAATATAAAAAATAAATAATGCTATTATGTTTATTTGAGTTCCTCAGGTGAGAGGAGAAGTTAAATACATAGGAATTATCGTCACAATGTAAAGATGACAGATACATTTTTCGGTGATTTCATTAGGCCTAATGGAAAGCTTTTTTGTTCATAAGAAAGATACCATGTTGAGTAGATGCTACAAGAACAGGTGTAGTAAGGAACACAAGTCTGCAGTAAAGAGTAGTTGCATAAAAAAAATTACATTTTAAGTTTGTGATTATTTTGTTGCTTATTACCAACATTTTGCATATTATAAAGTTTTGTTATTCCAAAGCCTATTTAGAAAACGAATGACTACATTGGCCCTCAAATCACTCATATAAATATTAAAAGAATCCTGGAACTACATAGCATTTCATCCTGATTGATGACAATGAACCACAACTGCTGGGAAAATAAAAAAAATGTCTTTACCTCATTGGCTTGGGATCCAGGTCAGTAATGCTCCAATGACACACATAATTATCTTAGTAAGAATTAAGTTCAAATAAGATCATTCAAAATAATCTTTGCCTCAAAGCAAGATATGGGGCAGTGTTGCAGCAATGAGGAGGTTTTGAGAATATAGACTTTCAGAAAGTGATATATTTTCTAATCCTTTGGAACCAAGCTGTTTTCTATTAAAGTCCAAAAAACTTTGCAGTATTTTGTGATACTTTCTCAGTATTATGAGATCATAAAACTTCTGGAGTTGAAAACTCTTTAGGTTTTAGTCAACAATAGATGAACTAGTGGGGCATAAAATGAAAACGATCCAGAATAATGGGTAATAAACTCCAATGGCTCTTTGTCAGAGACACTGAAACATGGAAAATAGAAAATAAGAAAGTGAATTTAGCTTAAAGTCTGAAATGCCTTATAAACCATATACTAAATGGGATATTCTATGTTGTAACTATTTACACAACACAGTTCTTAATGTTCTGGTTATAATTACAGAAAACACAATTACCTTAAATGTTGTACTACTAGGATATATGTCAAAATGTAATCTCTCCCATCAAATACAAATCTGTATTTTTTTATTAAAAAATACTTAAGTGACAATAAATTGTCACTGTTGACCTCATAAGTTAGATTCAAATAAACCCTTTAATTAAGTATCATTATAATATATAAGAAACATATAAATATAAAAATGGTTTGTATTGTCATGGCTTCTGCTCTCTTTCTTTCCACTAATTATCCTCTTTCATATTGCTCCTATATACCAAACATGGAACTGACTATGGTAGTAAATCAGTTTAACCTAGCAACAGAGGTCATACCCATCTGCATCATTACTTGGCTGCTTGTTTTCCTTGTTTTAGGTACTTAGATAATTGATACATTTCTTAAAAACGGACAAAAAATGGAGTGAAAAGTATAATTTATATTTTTTAGATCTTTAAATATTTGATTCAGTCCGTTTCTCACATTCAAAAATGTATCAATACTGATATATTTCATCTTTTAAATGAATTATACATTTTATTTTAGCTAAAAATTAAGTAGTAGCAGATTAATGGCATAAATATAAAAAATAAAAATGCATGTGTTTAAAAAACATTTTACAGGAAGCATAGAAATATATATATACAAAAGTGAGTACACCCCTTTACATTTTTGTAAATATTTTAATATATCTTTTCATGTGACAACAATGAAGAAATGACACTCTGCTGCTTCAATGTAAAGAAGTAGTAAAGCTTGTATAATAGTGTAAATTTGCTGTCCCATCCAAATAACTCAACGCATAGCCATCAATGTCTAAACCGTTGGCAACAAAAGTGAGTACACCCCTAAGTGGAAATGCCCAAATTGGGCCCATGTCAATATTTTGTGTGGCAACCATTATTTTCCAGCACTGCCTTAACCCTCATGGGCATGGAGTTCACCAGAGCTTCACAGGTTGCCACTGGAGTCCTCTTCCCCTCCTCCACATCGTGGAGCTGGTGGATGTTAGAGACCTTGCACTTCCCCACCTTCCATTTGAGGATGCCCCACAGATACTCAATAGGGTTTAGGTCTGGAGACATGCTTGGCCAGTCTATCACCTTTTCCTTCAGCTTCTTTAGCAAGGCAGTGGTCGTTTTGGAGGTGTGTTTGGGGTCGTTATCATGTTGGAATACTGCCATGTGGACCAGTCTCTGAAAGAAGGGGATCATGCTCTACTTCAGTATGTCACAGTACATGTTGGCATTCATTTTTCCCTCAATCAACTGTAGCTCCCCAGTGCCGGCAGCAGTCATGCAGGCCCAGACCATGACAATCCCACCACCAAAAGTATACATCTATACTGAGGAAAGGTAGTTGAAATAATCCCTAAATGACAGATAAATGCATAAGGCAGAAAGAACACAAAAACACTGATATGAGATTAAACCTTCGGTTTGAACGTAAACAGCAATGCAGTGAGAGTGGAGGCAGCATCTGACATCATCAGGTAAATGCATATAGGGGGAATCAACACAACATATTATAGAAAACATATATACACATATAGACATATGTGTATATATGGTTGGTCCGGGCCTGCATGAGTGCTGCCGGCACTGGGGAGCTACAGTTCATTGAGGGAACCATGAATGCCAACATGTACTGTGACATACTGAAGCATGTCTCCAGACCTAAACTATATTGAGAATCTGTGGGGTATCCTCAAATGGAAGGTGGGGGAGTGCAAGGTCTCTAACATCCACCAGCTCTGTGATGTCATCATGGAGGAGTGGAAGAGGACTCCAGTGGCAACCTGTGAAGCTCTGGTGAACTCCATGCCCATGAGGGTTAAGGCAGTGCTGGAAAATAATGGTGGCCACACAAAATATTGACACTTTGGGCCCAATTTGGACATTTCTACTTAGGGATGTACTCACTTTTGTTGCCAAACGGTTTAGAGTGTTGAGTTATTTGGAGGGGACAGCAAATTTACACTGTTATACAGGCTGCACACTTACTACTTTACATTGTAGCAGAGTGTAATTTCTTAAGTGTTGTCACATGAAAAGATATGATAAAATATTTACAAAAATGTGAGGGGTGTACTCACTTTTGTGAGAGACTGTATATATATATCTATATATATATATATATATATATATATATATATATATAAAGATGACCGCCTGGTACTGAAGTGATCTTGAAGGAATTTAAAACAAAACGTGCAGTAGGGTGCAGTAGAGTAGTAGTATAATAACTGTATTTCTCAGAATTTGAGCAGGAGACATTTAAATGTGAACACAAATGTACTATTTATATACTCTACTACTGTACAGTATGGCTCTATTTCTCTTTTGCCCACCGTATATTAAATTATTGTTGTGGTGAACTATATACTAAGACACTCTTATTACATGTTTTTCAAATGTTTGCTGTCTAGCAAAACCCCCTCAAGTGGACATGCCGAATGTGCCTGTGTTTATCTGTGCAGAGCTACATTTGGCTTCAGAGTAATAGGATGCACACTCCTGGTTTAGTCAATACATCAATGGTACAATGCTGTGATTTTTCATGCAATCACACCTATAATACACCCACAATGCTAATGAAAACTCTAGAAAGAGAATCCGATACTGAGCAAGTAGAGAACAATGGGCAGCTTAATTGATTTACGGCCTCATTAAATTGTGATTTAGCCAATTGAATAGGGCTCATTATAACCACCGAGCATATTTTTTTACAGAAGTTTTTAGTTAGTGAAGACCTTGCTTTTAGATAGAAGTTCACTAACTAAAAACTTCTGTGAAAACAATTTGCTATGTGCTTATATAGAGCCCTATTCAAGTGACCAAATCGCAAGTGAATGAGACCTAACACCCTTATTAAATTGCGATTTGGCCAATTGAATAGGGCACTATATAAGCACATAGCATATTTTTTTGACAGAGGTTTTTAGTTAGTGAATACTTTGCTTTTGGATAGAAGTTCACTAACTAAAAAACTTCTGTAAAAAAAGATGCTATGTGCTTATATAACGCCCTTTTCAATTGGCTAAATCAAAATGTAATAAGACAGCAGGCTATAACTACTTTATGTAAGGATGTGTTTAAGGTTATGTATTAGACTGGGCTTTGTTAGGGTTAGGCCTATGGTTAGTTTTACATTTAATTATAGGTTTTATGTTAAGGCTGAAATTGAGGTTATCGTTAAGAAATAGTATAAGATTAAGATGAATACAAAATAATATTAAGATCGTAATTATGATATAGATTTATATGTAGTCACATTTGTTATAGATTTCGGGTGTACACAAAAGATACAACTTTAAAAAACGTTGTTATATTTTGTATTCACTGTCTTTATGGTTTTGGCACTGTGTTTTTTATTTAAACTTGTCAAAATAATAGTTTAGTCTTTTTATAATTCTCATTATGCTGTGTTTAGGGTTTTTCTTCTCCCAGTCAGCTTATCTCTGACAGTTTAATTGGTGAACACTGAACTGAGATAACAAATAAGCTCATCCAATTATAAAGTCTACGACAAGAAATCCCTTTTCTAACTCCACCCCAATCTTTTACGAATTGTAACAACCAAGTACAGTGCGGAGGAGCAGTGGTTGGTGAAACTATCTCAGCTGTAAGATTTACACTGTTAACCTTTTTTTGGTACACAAGCAGCAATTACACATACCTTAAGGATCTGTAGATTACAAAATAAATATAACAATTGTTAACACTGGGCACAAGATGTAATTGTATTTATAAATAAATCAGATTTTATTATAACAGGTTTATTTTCTTTAATAAATATAAATTTATTAAAATTGCTCCAAACATAAATTTAAATACAAAGTAAAAATAAAAACATGTAGCAATAGGTACACAAATGATCTTGCAATTGTCTAATCATTTTTTCCGTAAGTTATCAAATAATGTCCTAAGTTTAATTACAATAAACTAAAAAGAACATAACAGTATCACAAAATGTTGGTAGTTATTTGAACATTTTACATAGTCAATGAAATTTCAAATGGTACCAAAATGTAATTACAAAGAAAATGAATAGGGCATATTAGTAAATAAGTGTGAATACTGCTTTGAAAGTTATTTAATCATATTATGTATTGACTATTTAATGATCTAACAAGAGGGTTTTAACAATAGATATGTATGTTATAGATGCTATAGAAAAGACAGATGTCCATCCTATGTTAAGAAACGTGGTCAGATTTCATTGGGGGTTAATTGTTGCAATGTTTTTGAGGTTGCTGAAAACATTTGTATTAATTGAATTGTGGCATTTTGGGAAAAAAAGCGCCAATTTTAGACATATGAGGATATGTTTCAGGTGTTGTCTGCAATAGTTTATTACACTTCATTGCCAACTACAATAATATAGGTCTGCACACGGCTCAATGAGTTTGAAATAATTATCATAAATGTTATGATTTAATTTGTTATATAACTGGGGAGTGTTAGGTGTAATGTGAAGGTTGTAGTGCATTTCTCTATACATATTAGAATTTAGAAATAATGTTCATAAAATTATATTTCTTTAAGATATCAAACATATTAAGGTCAGGTAAATGTTTTGGCCATATGCCCATTCCAGTAATGGGATATTTAAAGGGAATACGCAATCTCAGAAAAGTATAGTGTGCAGCGATTGTTTAATTAGGGCTCCATTCCAATCTGAAACATAGCTGCGAAAAAAAGATCCCTCATAACTGTGGGAGCTTTTTTTGGGCAAGCTACCTATCAAGATAAAACATTCTGTAAACTAGTGAACAAGCTCCAGGGCAGTTTCACATCAGTCCCTAAGCCCAACAGTCCTCACGCAGCCTACTGCAGGAGACACTGAGTCAGCTCAATAGTCTCCACAGCAATGCTGCATAGTAACTCAATACACTACACACATTCCCACCCCATCTACAGTGCCTTGCAAAAGTATTCACCCCTTTGGCATTTTTCAGGGTTCGTTGCCTCACAACCTGGAATTAACATGGCTTGTTTGAGGATTTGCATCATTTAATTTACAGAACATGCCTACAACTTTGAAGATGTTTTTTTTATATATTGTGAAGCAAACAACAAATAGGACAAAATAACATAAAAAGTCAGTGTGCGTAACTATTCACCCCCCTAAAGTCAATACTTTGTAGAGCCACCTTTTGCGGCAATCATAGCTCCAAGTCGCTTTGGATAAGTCTCTATGAGCTTGCCACATCTTATCTCTGGGATATTTGCCCATTCCTCCTTGCAAAACTGATCCAGCTCCTTCAAGTTGGATGGCTTGCGCTTTTGAACAGCAATCTATAAGTCTGACCACAGATTTTCTATTGGATTGAGGTCTGGGCTTTGACTAGGTCATTCCAACACATTTACTTGTTTCCCCTTAGACAACTCAAGTGTTGCTTTAGCAGTGTGTTTGGGGTCATTGTCCTGCGGAAAGGTGAACCTCTGTCCTAGCCTCAAATCACACACAGAGTGGTACAGGTTTTGCTCAAGAATATCCCTGTATTTAGCACCATCCATCTTTCCCTCAACTCTGACCAGTTTCCCAGACCCGGCTGCTGAAAAACATCCCCACAGCATGATGCTGCCACCATCATGTTTCACTGTGGAGATGGTGTTATTTGGGTGATGTGATGTTTTGGGTTTGTGCCAGACATAGAGTTTTCTTTGATGGCCGAGAAGTTACATTTTAGTCTCATCAGACCAGAGCACCTTCCTCCATACATTTTGGGAGTCTCCCACATGCCTTTTTGCAAACTCAAAACATGCCATTTTGTTTTTTGCTGAAAGTAATGGCTTTCTTCTGGCCACTCTGCCATAAAGCCCAACTCTATGGGGCGTATAGCTTATTGTCGTCCTATGTACAGATACTCCAGTCTCTGCTGTGGAACTCTGCAGCTCATCCAGGGTCACCTTAGGTCTCTGTACTGCCTCTCTGACTAATGCCCTCCTTGCCCGGTCCGTGTGTTTTGGTGGGTTTGCTGTTGTGCCATGTTCTTTCCTTTTGGTTATGATAGATTTGATGGTGCTCCTGGGGATCATCAAAAATGTGGATATTTTTTTATAACCTAACCCTGACTTGTACTTCTTACCAACATTGTCTCTTACTTGTTTGGAGAGTTCCGTGGTCTTCATGGCAGTGTTTGGTTTGTGGTGCCTCTTGCTAAGGCGTTGCTGCCCCTGTGGCCTTTCAAAAAAGGTGTGAATACGTAATGACAGATCATGTGACACTTAGACTGCACACAGGTGGACATAATTTCACTAATTATTTGACTTTTGAAGGTAATTGGTTGCACCAGAGCTTTAGATGGGCTTCATAACAAAGGGAGTCAATACATACGCACATGCCAATTTTCTGTTTTCTATTTCTAAAAAATAGTTTTATGTATATATTTCACTTCACCAACTTAGACTATTGTGTTCTGATCCCTCACATATAATTCAGATTAACAAAACAATGATCTTAAGACTGTAATGTAACAAAAAAGGTAAAAGGTTAAGGGGGTGAATACTTTTGCAGGGCACTGTATCTACATATACCCATTCATGTGGCTGCATAAGGGATCGGTAGGGGGTTTAAGACCCCACTTCCGATCAGCGCTTTGAGCCCAGGGAACCCCTGGGGATTCCATCCTCCCACACTTTAAAGGGAACACTCTGGGATATATAGACCCCCATGGCACCAGTAAGGACCTCTGTGGCAACTAAAATGAACTCCCCATCCATAGGGATCCACAGATGCCAAAGAGCTCCCCCCATTAAATGGTCTTTGCTGTTTTTTTGAGGCTGAAATACCATTTATTTCTGACTTATGATTGGTTGAAATATGTGGATGGAAATCAGAATTGATAGACCTTATAAATCAGAGTATTTTCCCATGAAAAAAGAGCAAGGTGACATCCAATAATCAATACTTATTGGCTGAAATATAATATAATATTAATGACACATATTTCATCCAATCAGACGGCAGAAACAAATTGTATTTAAGCAGCAAAAGCGTGGCAGAAGTCTTTTGTGGCCGAAGCTCCATACGTTGTAAAAACATTTTTTTTATTTATTTAGGTTATTTTATTTATGTATACTATTCTTTTTTAATTTCTGTAGTTCTTTCATTTTTTTTACAGTACTTTCTTTATTTTATTTTTTGGTGATTTAGTGTAGGGGTATGTTTGTATTTTATTTAATAGTATATTTATCTATTTTTTTATTTTAGGGTTATTTTACTTTTTTTAGGATGGCATGTGGATGACAATGGGGTTGGTACCATTGGGGTACTTTATGGACCCTCATGGTGGTTAGGGTTAATGTTAGAATACCAGGGGGGTCCTTTAAGGACCCCCATGGTATAGGGTTTATATTTAAATGCCACAGATTTCCTCACAAGACCTCCATGGCAAGGGTTAATTATTTGAGCCACTAAGGTCCTTTAAGGCATAGTAAATATATTCAGGGTTAATTTTAGATGTCACGCCGGTCTTTACTGGACCTGCATGGCATAGGCGTTATCTGTAGGTGCCATGGAGGTCATGTAAGGATGTCGATGGCACACAGGCTTATATTACATGGCATGGAGGCATCAAATTAATCTAGCCTTGGAGATTCAGCCAGAACCGACATGGCACTGACACTATGCCTGAATGCCATGGAGGTCATTCAGGATCCCAGTGACATAGGGGGTTTATTTTGAATGCCACAAGGATATGCAGGACCACCATGACTAGGTTATCTTTAAATGCAATAAGAGTCCGTCTGTTGCATGGGGTTAATGTTTAGGTGCCATGGGGGTCTCAGTACACCCCATTGTTATTGAATAAATGTGTGGATGGGGATTCGAAGGATTAGGAATCCAGGGCATTTGTCATTTAATGCACTTTAAAATGGGGAATCCCTTGGCTCAAAGGGGGTATGAGTACTAGGGGGGGGGGGGGGGGGGGCGGAACCATGGGATCCCCAAGTATATGTGATGTATAGTGTTTAGTGCATTGTTAACTTCTTAATTGTGTCTGTTGTGGTGTTATACTGATGATAGTGTCAGATCTGACTCTTGAATCATTTTCAGATGCATTTTCTGCCTCTACAGGTGGTTATCAGTATGCATAGGATTGTGAAGGGAAAAGGGGCTTATGCACTGTTTGAAGCCATTGGAATTTTTTGGAGGTAAATTTGAATGACAGTTCACTAAAAATAGCAACAAAGCATCTCTGTTTTAGGCAGCGCTGAAATTTTGCTGGATTGGAATAAATAGGTTTGCAAGTTACTTGTCAACTTACACCATAGCTGCCTGCATGAAAAATTGGAATATGGTGTTAAGTTTATATTGGTATTTTCATGCAAAATTTTTTTTCATACATTACTAATTTTCCTCTATCAGATGCATTTATAATCCTTGAAATTTAAATATGCCTTTAATTTAATTTTGGTTAGACTTACTTGTTAAAAGAAGGTTAATCCTTATTTTGGCTGCTCAGGTGTGGTTGTAGTTTTGATGTTTTAAATGTTGTTGAGATTGTTTGTTTTATATCACATATATAGTTGTTGGTGTTGGCCACATTTGAGATATTAGTCACGCAATGTTAACCAACATCGCAAACGTGACCAACAAACCTGTAGATCCAGGGCTCGCAATGAGCACCTTTGGTGCTCAGTGCGAGGCCCGTGATGAGCGAGTCCAGTAAAGTAGAGTGGGGGGGGGGGGGAGCCTCGCAATCAGCGCCATAGGCACTGATTGCGAGGCTTGCGATGGACACCGAAAGGCACTCATCTCGAGGCAGGCAGGTTAGAGGGGGGAGAGCCTTGCAATGTGTGGCAAACACCATTGCCAGGCTTAAAATGTTATTGACGTAATTTTTGACGGGCAAGTGGCTATTATATATATATATATACTGTATATATATATATATATATATATATATATATATATATGGAATTCTATGTTTTTTTGTATTTAGTAGTGGCAATGGCCATCAATAAAAATGTATGCTGATGTGTTCATATCATTCATGTCATTAGTTTGTTTTACTTATTATTTGCCATCTGGTACTTGTCATGTCATGGCCCTAGTTTGTTTTCTAGGATTTGCTCAGTAGATTATTTTTCTCCCATGTTAAGAAAGAACATTAAGCAGAGAATTAAGTAGAGGGGATTTCCTTCCTATAGCCACCACCCTAGATATGTGGTTGTTTGTACTAGCAGATTTATAGTTTGGTCTCCTGCTTGTTTTACTTATTTACTCTTGAGGAACACAAACATTTTTTATGGGTCTTGTGTTTATAAAGCAAAGCCCACAATGCTCTTTCAGTTTAATATAGAGACAATACATGGTTACCTCTTATATTTAATCAACCTTTACTCAGCCTATGAAGAGTTAAGTATACTCCAGTTAGATATCAAATAAGCTGGTTTTGCAGTCAAAAAAGTCTACAAAGTAACTTATAAATGAAATAAGGGTTCTGTAGCAGAGATTTATATTCATTTACCACTATTTTTTTTAAGCTCAAATATGACAGTAATTGGAGTGTGCATTGGTTCACAAATGAATGCTATATCACAACTGCTACACTTGGTAGTTGTGTGCTGTTTATGCAGAGTTAAAGCTTTGTGTATTCCTATAAGGTGAGATGAAAGCTGATCTCAGTGTCGATACAGGTTGTTCTCCTGATCAGGTCAACTTAATGGTGTAGGATGAATTTGCTGTATGATGGTGAGGTTAATGTTAGTAGGGTTGTCAAACACTGAAATTTGACATTGAAGAAAAGCTTGTTGTTTTAAGGGAAGGCCAGTCCAAAATATAACTTACCCCTCTTTTTTAGCATGTGTATTAGAGCATATAGATATGGCTTAAACACACTCTGTCAGTTTAGGAATGACTTTCTATCCTGGATGAATGGTGAAGTGTGGACCGTCTAATGTCTCTGTATAGATCCCCCCTGGCAGCTGATACCTTGTTCTTTATGACAGGGAGAGGTGAGTTAAAATAATGTATTTTTTTTAAAACGACAGATATGCCGCGCTTAACGCTACCCCTTTGAGCACTGATTCGCTAAAGTGCCATTTTCTCTGTTTTTCCTTGCTATGGCTAACCTTGCAATAGTGCATTTTTTGAGCACCACACCCTGTTTAGCCTTTTTAATTCCCTCTCAGCGCTCTTAGTGCTGAGGAACGTATTGTGGAGCTCTAACGAGGTATTACTGTATTCAGGTTTATGTAATGTCAAATTACATTGTATTCTGTGTTTGTTATATTTTTCATACTTAAGATTCCTGTTTTTTGCTATGATCTATGTATTTTTAAAACTGTATAATCTTTAAAGCCTTAAAAATATTAATATGTATGTTATACTATTTGGCCAAGTTGTTATTTTGCTTGCTGTGGGATTTTATATGAACCCAACAATGCATTATTTCTTTGTCATGTTCGGTATGTGTTCCACATTATCTGTGGTAATCTTTATTTTTTGCTCTTTATTTTGTTCTTACTTCAAATTTGCCAAACAGTTGTTCACTTTAAAAATATAATTTGCCATCTGCAAGTTTTTTTTTAAATATCTAGACATATTGTTCTTTGCTTTGCACTTTGACTTTGAACAGTGAGTGAACAGTGGCTGCACATGGTGGTAGCTATCTAGTCCCTCTGGCAAAGTCAAATGTATTTCTTTTCATGAGTATGATTGGAAAATGAGTAAAAAACCTCTAGCAACCAATGTCATATTTTATGTGACTTTAATAATAAATGAAAAACAAAATAATATACAACTGTAAGCATCATGTTATAATATAATGTTGAAACCGAATAAAAGGAGAAACTGACAAACTGACTATTACCACAAGTAGATTGTTTAATGTCTTGATTCATCTCCAAAATAATCCATGTGATACTTATTAACAGACATTAAATTGCGATTCGGCCAATTGAAAAGGGCTCTATATAAGCACAGAGCATATTTTTTTTCCAGAATTTTTTTGTTAGTGAAGACCTTGCTTTTTCGATAGAAGTTCCCTAACTAAACACTTCTGTAAAAAAAATATATGCTATGTGCTTATATAGAGACCTTTTCAGTTGGATGAATCGCAATTTAATAAGGCTGTATATTTTGAGAAAACAACTAGTCATGTCTTCTAATAAAACAGAATCAATAAAACTGATCATTCACAACCTTGACAATTAAGGTTATTAAAGGCTCATATCTGATCTATTGGGTGACACAGCAGGGGTGCCATGAGTAGTGTAATTTAAAACTGCACTTAATTACAAGTACTTTCTTGATTGAATGTTACTTGCTATCTTCAGTTTTAAATAATTTTGTTTTCTATGGGAAAATTGCTACTGCAGCCTCAGTGAACCACCTTGAAGTCCTTGCAAAGCTCAGCTAGCCATTGTAATTAATGTTATTATACTTTTTTGCACATTCAAAACTTGAACATCACCCTTTATTTGACTATTTTAATCCCAATTAAATACAAAATTCTTATAAAACCTCAATATTGTTGCAAAAAAGGTCAGAGAGCATTCTATATGAACACAATCAATTATTTATATTGTTCCTACCTAATGTAACCAAGCTTATTGTCTTTTATTATAGATTCAATTTGTTAAATATATTATATATATTATCTCTGTTTAACTTGAAATTTTCAGTTACAAATTATTAAATGAAGTTACAATATGTTATGGAAATCAGATGTATTATTCCAATCAATATTTCATAAACAATTACAATATCTGTAATAAGAATCAAAATAAAAAAAATGTTTTCTTCATTTATAATAGATAAAAATAAATAAAAATAATACATTGAAGTTTCTAAGTTTTGTCTATCAATTAGACTCTGTGTGCTTCATTCTAATCGGGGCCGTAAAACGTTGCAAGTCTTCGATTCCTTGCGACCAGGTTACGGCACAGCGTAGCAATACGTCTACACTGGTATTCAATTGGGCGGCGCCACAAGAAGGTCCCCTTTACGGAAGGTCGCAAGCCATGCTATCGGCCGTAAGCATTTGCCGCAAGCCTGTAACTCGTGTTTCAAGGCTGCAAACTCGGAAAACTGTAAATGCAAATATAAATTCAAGACAGCACTGTAAAGCACTGTTAATGACGGGCAACACAATGGGTGACATGAGGATTAATAGCAAAACATTCTCAAACTTCTAAGACCTAACCTCACTTTCCCTTTTAATAAAAGTTCAGGATGGCTTTTTTATTATCTAAATTAGTGCTATGATTTGTAATTACACCCTCTGCGACCCCTCCGTGGCCCAAGTAACCTGTGGGTCGAGAGGGAGGCTAATCCCACAGCCATTGCGTGTCTGACGTTGCACTTCAAGCTCCAAGCCCATGCGACTTACATGATGGATAGAACAGGAAAATTCTATATGAAATAAATTAATTTTATTTGACGATTTGAGAGTAGGGAAACGTTGTGCTATTAATTCTAAGACCTAAAATCACTTTCACTTCTCATAAAAGTACAGGATGTCTTTTTTTATTTACTTAATTAGTGCTACGTTTTGTAGGTAAGAGCGTTGCGGACCTCTTTGGTGTACGTAGGCTGTGGCTCGTTTTTAGCAATTTACGGGCTTGACGGAACAGTGAACATAGCATTTGAATAGCGAATTGGGATTTCTTGCGGCTGCGCAAGATCAAAGACTTTGATGGAAGTAAGCTGCGATTGAGCTAATCACAATGGATCGCAGCTCAAGGCTCGTAAGCCACTCAGAGGCCGCAAATTGAATAGCTAAGTAGCTTGCGGCCTACCCTTATGGTTACTTATTCCAAAAAAGTAGGATTAGAATGAGGCCCTATGCTAGGTATGCTTTTAATCTTTGTTAATAACTAGTCATTGCTAATCAACACTAGTTAAACTCTTATTCAATTGTCAAATGTAAGCACATATATTTTTTTTACATAAGTTTTTAGTTAGTGAAGACCTTTTATTTTGAAAAAAAAAGATGCTGTGGGCTTCATTCAATTGCAATTTGGCCAGTCGAATAGGGCTCTATATAAGCACAGAGCATATTTATTTACAGAAGATTTTAGTGTTCACTAACTAAAAAATTCTGTAAAAACAATATGCTCTGTGCTTATATAGAGCCCGATTCAATCGGCCAAATCACAATTGAATAAGGCCTGTGTTGAACATGTGTGTTATGAACAGAAGGGCCCACTGGACTGTTTGGGGTTCATCAGTTATTACATGTGTGGTCAGACAGTCAAAGGGTTAAATAATTCTAAAGAATTTATATGGCCCTGCAATCGGCCACATGTGAAGGCTCTAGCTTTAGTCATGAAGGGGGGAGCTAGTTTTATGGCTCTGTAATTGGAGAAAAAAATGTCTAATAAGAACAAGAAAGCCATGTGGGTGAGGGGGGATAGCAAGCTATTTGGCCAGGAGGATGGGCTAGAACTGGGGGAAAGTTTTTGGTGTTTTATGTGTTTTGAAAAATAAAGAAGGCCAGTCTGATTTTGGACACACTAAACAAAGGTGTTGTTGGAGTCTGCTTGTACTAATCAAAGGTACATGGTGTGTGATTCTGTGATCCTAAGAAAAGTGGTTTGATGGTGCCTGTCTCGTCAGAAATGATGCTGTCATCTAAAGTGTCTGCTGGTGTCGAGATCTGAACAAAAAGTTGCGACCCGTAGAGAGAGAGAGAATTGGGGTGAGCATAGTCCCCCAAATCAGGCGGGCATAACAATGTGTATAACTAAAACATTTAAAACAGTTATTTTGGATCTATCCTGTTATGGTGTTGGGACAGGTTCACCGCTGCAGTGCGGCCTCCAACCGCTAGATGGCGCTGCCCATATTTTGCATCACTGCCGATATGTGAGAGACGTTCTAAGCTTATAATGTTAGCCTAACCCTTGAACTAACCCTAACCCTTGCCCTAACCCCAACCCTAACCCTAACAGTTTACCTAAGCCTTGACTCTATGATATGGCACCGGAATATCGTCAGCGTCATCTAGCGGATGCTTACTGCCAGTGCTGCTGCCTTGTGCTGCGCTACCATAAGAGGATAGATCCGTTATTTTAACTAAATAACCCTTAATGTGAAAAAAAGGAAGCATGTGAGCATGTGACATTCGTGTTCTTTAAGTGAAAACATATATGAGAACATGCACTGTACATATTTTATTACCCAATATAAGTAATATGTAATATGTATTATTTTTTTTTCTGAAACAAATTTTGTATTTTTAGTGTATCACACATACAACCCATATACCTTTCTTCATTGCTATGGCCAGTCAGATTTGTTAATAATAAATTAATTGATTTCATTTTTCTTCAGCTGCTAGTATTAACATTACCTAATGGTTCATTTGGTGCTTAATTGTCATAAAAGCGATTAGCTCTCTACCATAAACTAACCACACTGCGTGAAGTGGAACTTATTCTTCTGGGATAATTTTATTGCCTCTTGCTTTATGCGTATGTGTATTAATGTCTTTTCTGAGAAATTAAAATCTTGATATGTATGTCTGTCTTCTGTGTTAGGTACTTAAGCACATTTTATCAAATTAATTCGCACTGAAGAATGCGTAAAAAGATGTGGACTTGAAGTCATTATAAAGAAAAAGATTAATAAAAGCAGTTTAGGCTTGACCAGTGTAATTAAACACTCTGTACATTAATGCATCTCAGAACTAATGTAGATGGAATGTATAAATCAACTATATCTTAGCTAAGGTACATTGGGCACTTGATCTGTTAGCCGCACAGATGACAAACCACAAAAACAATCATTTTATTATTTTACAATATGTGGAAAAAGGAGCTGCAATAGTGAATTACCGTACAAACACACTTTAATAAAATACACATTAAAATATCTTACTCATAAAGATACAGCTTCATATATGTGCCAACAAAATAATACTCTACAGTACTAGACCTACTGTATATAGTGAACTGTGCATATATTCAAATGATATTAAGAGCAATATATGCTCTGTGTGATGTAAATCAGTATATGATGTTGTCTAGTATAAAAACAATGGAGACTGTGTTAAATTACATAAACAGGAAATACATTTATAAAAAAAAATGTTTCCCAATGGTTCTTTAAAAAAACATAATACAAATATGGGTTAACAGCATCCCTTTAAAACCAACTTATAAAATAATGAAAGATTGAGGAAAAAAATAAATTGATAGGATGATCTTGTGTAGTAGGATTTGCCATACTTTATATTGAATTTGCTTATATTAATGTGTAAAATGATCCAAAATCAAAAACATGAATTTAGTAGCCACAAAAGCTAGCTGACATTCATGGTCAGAATAAGAACATCTGTGAAAGACTGAATAGATTATCAGATAACCATTAACATAATCCACTATATATATCATGTGAGATCTATAAAGATGCTCATGTCATAATATAGAAAAAAAATACTGACCAGAAAAAAATATTTTTCTCTGTTGGGTTTATGTGTGTGGTTATATGTTGCCTGTACATGGTTATTATGTATACTAGATAAGAGAGTGGGGGAAGACTGTATAGCACACACTCTGTAGTGTATCTGTTCCGATGGTCACCTCTAATGACTCTTGTTAATCAGTTCTGAGATAGTGTGTCATATACTAAGTGCCAAATGTCCAATATATATATTTTTGGGGGTCAGCTCGGGATAAGTATACCGAGGTGTATACGCTTACTCAGTCCGTTGTCTTGTGCTTGTCATCGGTAACGATAGTGTGGTCCTAAGCACAAGTATTCACAGACGGTATCCAAAAGAATACATCTTTACTGATAATGTATGAGTTCAATGCCAGCGGTAAAAAACATTGATGAAAACAATCAAATAAGTGGCAGACTCGTTTCACTGCTGTGGTTCGCAGCTTCCTCAGTGACAAATACTTGTTTAGGTCGAGGCCTGCTGGATTTTGATAAACTATTCAGAATTAATGAGGAAGTAATTGATTTGTTTGTGCACAGCTACTACTGGAAAACACAATGCACATATTTTCTCAAGTCACGTCCATTAGAGAAAAATTAAAAACTATCTGTACCTGCCTGGATCACATTGTAATGATAGAGCCACAACATATAATATTGTCATTTTAATATCTAATAAATCTAATTGAGTGTATATGGTTGTCTTTGTATCTCTTAGCTTGACACAACATTATATTTTTTTTACACCATTCAGTTTTTTAAGAAAGAGCATGTCATAAATATTTATGCATTGTTAAATGTGAATATTTATCCCTATTGAAAAGACATTTTTAGTTGACTCAACTAAAAATGGCTCAACAGGGATTCATGCAGGGAATATATAAAGCAGTATGCCATGGTTATGATTATTACTGTGGATGTTGATTTAGCTTTTAGTGTTAATCTACTTCTGTCAACACTCGCAGAGACCAAATGACTTACATTCAATGTGCATAATAATTATTATAAAATTTGTGATTTAGGCATTGACTGAAAACACTTCAATGAATTGCTATCCACAGGGGTCATTTTGTAACATTTTACAAAGCAGATTTCCAGAAATTTGCTATATAAAACACATAAATACTTAAATATTTTGTGGTAGGGTAAAAAGTTCTACAGTTTATTTTTCAAAGTATATTTGAAGTACTCTAAAAGTAGCAGCTAACCACTCCCTAGAGGCGTCAAGGATGCTCTTATGAGGGCTATGGTTTATGCATATTTTAATGACCAGAGTCTTTGTAAATGTAGAGATAAACAACAGCGACATTGTGGAAAATAAACAGGAACTACAGGGATTATAAGAGAACATGACTCGTATAAAACGTATTCCAGTTTTTTTTTTTTTTTTCCAAACTGCTTCTAGTATCATATGTAATAAAAATGGTGATGATGATGATATTGTTGATTATTACTTGATATTACATAGAATAGATACAGTAAAATCATAGCAAAAATTTGAAAACCTTATACATATTTTTCTTTTTACTTTTATGTATCAAAACCCTCACTAAAAACTCATCTATTTAAAGAACCTTATTACCTTCAGCCATTATTTACTCAATATATTGTACCTCTCCTTTCTAAACTATAACTGAACCTCTATTGAATTATCAAAACAACATATTTATACTCTCCCATACCACACCCTTGTGTACCTTTGTGTATGTGTGTGACGAAACACATCTGCTTTGTAGCCTTGGGTTGCTATAACAATTGAGATAACACTCATCAGATATCCAAACCATAGGCCAGATGTCATTCTTAACAGTTCCACATATGTTACATACAACATTTTCCCTCTCATAATATATAATAACTAGTATACATAATAACCATGTACAGGCAACATACATACAACCACACACAATAATACATTATCCCAATGAAACATTGTCATGCTCCCTTGGCCATATTCATAATTACTGGCAATATCAGTCCTTAAACAATGAAATCAAGACAATTTCTTCCCCTTTCCTTTCTAGTATAGCATAGAAAGTTTATCCTGTTGGATAACTTTCCATCTATACAGGTGGTTACAGATCCTCTTGGCGTGACAGTCCATCCATGTGATAGCCTCAGTGGCTCTCTGGGTACCATTACTCCCCGTGTCAAGGGCGAATACTCACTCCTTCCCAGTGGCCTAGTGACCTTCCCAAGCCCCTGTGGAGACTTATAAGACAACCCTTTAAGGTAGTCCAGGGGAAGGAGTACATCCCAGCTAGTAAGTCCTTGCTTTTGGATAGAAGTTCACTAACTAAAAACTTCTGTAAAAAATATATGCTCTGTGCTTATATAGAGCCCTGTTCAATTGGCCAAATCGCAATTGAATGAGGCCCTAGATTAGCACTCACAAGATATAAATATGCCATGTGTGTATCTCATAGCAGATGCATTCCCAAAGCCACGGCTGGTGCAGCAGATGCAAAGTACCAGGACCTAGGATTAATCTGATCACCATCATATATTTTTTCATTTTTTATTGTCCCCTACAGGCATCTAGCTTATATTGAAAAGTGGGGCCACCAAATTATTTTGCACTGGGATCTTCGATTCACTAGCTCTGATAATGAGGAGAGGCATGGCAGATTTACAGATTTAATATAGTGTAATTTAATTAATTGTCGATAAAACCTTTTCTTCAAAGAGTGGCTTTTTTTGCAGTTAATTTATATATAACTTCTATAACAATGTTAAGGCACTTCCATTTAGATTTTTGTATTACTGCCACATTATAATTGTGTCCTTTAATCTCTACCATAATGGACCATTTTCACTTTAAGTAAACATTTCCTTGACAAAATGGATTCACTATATTTGCTTATTCTCCTCTGAATAAACATAGGTCAAACTAAGTTCAAAGAGACTCATAATATGTTGGACTTTATAGATTAATATTTTTTTAAAGAACATCAGAATGTTATTATTTTTATTACTGTACATCTTGAAGCATGCAAATCTGCATGGCCAATAATCAGTGAGAAGTCAAATGTCAGTTGCCATATTAAGAAAACTAGAGGGGATGTTTAAGCTACATTTACTTGGATTTAATAGTAATTTCCCCTGCAATAACCAATTTTACAGCTTTATACACGAGGAAAAGATAAAAACAGATGCTATTGATCGTCCAGCTCCTTAAAATCTTGACGTTCTTGTAAATAAATGTCATTGAAATGTTAATATATGTTTTTCTTTCTGTTAGTCATCTTGTAAGACAACATTATTGTTTAACCTTATGGTTACAATAAACTGAAAACCTAGAGGCTGCTTGAAGATGATTTATATGGTTGTACAGTAAAGTACTGCTCCACATTTGGCCTTTGGCAAAACATATGTCATTTTCATGTTCATTATTCCATGGCAAATTTGACTGTAAACAATAAAAAGTAAAAATAAAAAGTTAAAATGTTGCATGATTTCTATAGACACGCTTTATTTTAGAAACTTGAATATTACATTCATGTCATATGACACATTTATAGAAATTGAATAATATGTAAATATGTAGTAAATTTAAGTAAATAAATAGCACATTTATTTTTATATTTGGACTTCCAAGAAATAGTTATTGGACTACACTGGGCAGAGACATGCAAATTATTCCACAATGCATATTTACTCTGTAATCCAATACCACTTTATACATGGCTCCTTTTAGCATACATCTACAGCTTTCATGCATAGCATAGGATGAATTTGCACAAGTTAGGATATCTACTCACAGACAATCAGTGTGGAGCTGGTAACTAACTTGTACTATAGATTTTGTGGGAAGGCTAGTAACCACAACATAATTTAGGTTACAGTGGCCAAAAGAGTGATAGAAGTCTTCCACCATCCAGATTTAAGAACACTATTTCCAGTTATGTTTCACATCATGAGGCTGAAGCTCAGATATTTTGTCCATATATAAGGAGACAGGATTCCCTAGAAAATACTCTGATGCTGGGGAAGATTGAAGGGGGACGCAAAGGCGTAGATGGATAGATGAGATCATTGAAGCAACGAACATGAGCTGTATGGAACTCAGAGTGCTGCAGTTCATAAGGTCACAGAGAATCGGGCACGACTGAACGACTAAGCAACAACATGTTGATTGCAGAAACATGCAGTCCTATGTAAGTTATGTAAGAGTAATTTAGGAGTATTATAAATTACCTGGCATACTGTTATGGTTATAGATTTTCTGCCTTCTTGATTTACAAACATACTTTACATTACATTTCTAAAAAAAAAGAGTTGAGCATTTTTCATTTATAGCCATATTTAAATAATTGCACACACTTCGTCACCAAGTATATTATATCAATACTTTGAAATTCTTGTTGACTTTTTTGATATTTCAATTTCATAAAAGTATATATATATATATGTGTGTGTGTGGCGCAGCCTTCTCGCGCAGCAGAATAGAGCACCGTCGTCAGGGTGCAGAGAACTGCGCTCTGATGATTCTCTGCAAGGCAAGCAGGGTCTGCTTCTCTTGTGCGAAGGTCGGGTGCCAGATTAAACATTTCTGCCTGGACCCCTATATCATGCACCCCTTAACTATACCATCCAGGGTATATACCAAATGACAGAATCTCAGCTGCCCAGTGAGAAATAGCAGGATTATGGGCACCAGACAGGGGCAGCTCACACAGCACTCCAGCCTGGTGCTTTGTGATCTGCCCCTCTCTGGTACTGTGTGAGCTGCCCCTGTCTGGTGCTGTGTGAGCTGCCCCTGGATGGTATAGTTAAGGGGTGCATGATATAGGGGTCAGTCCAGGCAGAAGTGTTTAATTTGGCACCCGACCTTCGCACATGAGAAGCAGACCCTGCTTGCCTTGCAGGGCGTCATCAGAGCGCAGTTCTCTGAGTCTTGATGACAGCACGCTATTCAGCTGCGCGCGAGGGTCGAGGTGCCATATATATGTATATATATATATATATATAAATATACACACACATATGTACTGTATATATATACAGTCAGGTCCATAAATATTGGGACATGGACACAATTCTAACTTTTTTGGCTCTATATACCACCACAATGGATTTGAAATGAAACGAACAAGATGTGCTTTAACTGCAGACTTTCAGCTTTAATTTGAGGGCATTTCCAAATCAGGTGAACGGTGTAGGAATTACAACAGTTTGTATATGTGCCTCCCACTCTTTAAGGGATCAAAAGTAATGGGACAATTGGCTGCTCAGCTGTTCCATGGCCAAGTGTGTGTTATTCCCTCATTATCCCATTTACAAAGAGCAGATACAAGCTTCAGTGTTCATTTCAAGTGTGCTATTTGCATTTAGAATCTGTTGCTGTCAACCCTCAATATGAGATCCAAAGAGCTGTCACTATCAGTGAAGCAAGCCATCATTAGGCTGAAAAAACAAACCCATCAGAGAGATAGCAAAAACATTAGGTGTGACCAAATCAACTGTTTGGAACATCCTTAAAAAGAAAGAATGCACCGAGGAGCTCAGCAACACCAAAAGACCCGGAAGACCACGGAAAACAACTGTGGTGGATGACTGAATAATTCTTTCCCTGGTGAAGAAAACACCCTTCACAACAGTTGGCCAGATCAAGAACACTCCCCAGGAGGAAGGTGCATGTGTGTCAAAGTCAACAATCAAGAGAAGACTTCAACAGAGTGAATACAGAGGGTTCACCACAAGATGTAAACCATTGGTGAGCCTCAAAAACAGGAAGGCCAGATTAGAGTTTGCCAAACAACATCTAAAAAAGCCTTCACAGTTCTGGAACAACATCCTATGGACATATGAGACCAAGATCAACTTGTACCAGAGTGATGGGAAGAGAAGAGTATGGAGAAGGAAAGGAACTGCTCATGATCCAAAGCATACCACCTCATCAGTGAAGCATGGTGGTGGTAGTGTCATGGCGTGGACATGTATGTCTGCCAATGGAATTGGTTCTCTATTATTTATTGATGATGTGACTGCTGACAAAAGCAGCAGGATGGATTCTGAAGTGTTTCAGGCAATATTATCTGCTCATATTCAGCCAAATGCTTCAGAACTCATTGGACGGTGCTTCACAGTGGAGATGGACAATGACCCGAAGCATACTGCAAAAGCAACCAAAGAGTTTTTTAAGGGAAAGAAGTGGAATGTTATGCAATGGCCAAGTCAATCACCTGACCTGAATCCGATTGAGCATGCATTTCACTTGCTGAAGACAAAACTGAAGGGAAAATGCCCCAAGAACAAGCAGGAACTGAAGACAGTTGCAGTAGAGGCCTGGCAGAGCATCACCAGGGATGAAACCCAGCGTCTAGTGATGTCTATGCGTTCCAGACTTCAGGCTGTAATTGACTGCAAAGGATTTGCAACCAAGTATTAAAAAGTGAAAGTTTGATTTATATCTGTTAATCTGTTACATTACTTTTGGTCCCTTAAAAAGTGGGAGGCACATATACAAACTGTTGTAATTCCTACACCGTTCACCTGATTTGGACGTAAATACCCTCAAATTAAAGCTGAAAGTCTGCAGTTACAGAACATTTTGTTCATTTAATTTTAAATCCATTGTGGTGGTGTATAGAGTCAAAAAGATTAGAATTGTGTCAATGTCCCAATATTTATGGACCTGACTGTATATATATATACTAGCGACTTGCCCGTCAAAAAATGACTGTCAATAAAATTTAAATGTTGTTAAATTTGTTTGCATCCCAAAATGAGTCACCTACATTTGTCCCATTTTTTTTTACTAAAAATAAAAACACATAATTATTTTTAACTTTTTATTTTTTTAACTTTCAACTTATATTTCCCAAACATTAAACTTTGTAACATGCAACTTGTATATGAAACATTCGTTCAACATTTTTTTAACAATACTAACACTTTTCAATACATATTTATCACTGAGTAACTGTGGATTATATTAACTTAGAGTAAGTAAATTGTTTTAACAATAACATACTTTTTCACATTTGTAACATATTTGTTAAACTGTTGTTAAACTAAATTAGCATTGAATCCAGAGGAAGACAAACAATAAAAACCCCTATTGAAACTTGTCCAATTGTATCAAAGAGGGAAAAAAAATAATTCCTTCCTGACCCCATTAACTGGCGATCGGATTTCTCCCTGAATCAATACTTTGTCTTTAAATAATACATTTTCAATTATTACTAAATACTTCAACTTTATACTAACAATACATATTTGACTATACCACATATATATTTACCTAACTTTTGTAAACATTCCAAAAACACATATTTAACATTTCAAATTGTAACTTCAAACAATAACATTTAACTCTTGTAAATTTAGAAAAAAACAGTGAATAGTTTTTGTGGGGACAATCATGTAAATATAAGACTTTGAAACCATTCCAATCTGTTTCAGGATATTTTACTGTTGTTTTTTTTTTTCATTTAGTCCATTCTGCAAATATCCGATATATTTTCATAAGTGAAATAGTGGTCCCCTATTTAAAGAGTCCCAGAGTACTTTAATTTAGTACTGGAAGTCAAACCACTGTTCTCTATGTTTTTTTGTCCATTCTTTAGATGTTTTACTTGAAATATTGTTTTTGTGCAATCTTATTCAGTCCCATAAAATGTTGGCATTAAAATGAAACCATTGTCCACTATTTTTCCAACACCTCATAGTAGACAATGTTTTTGGTGTAAACACATCCATCGTCCAATAAATGACCTTGAGTTTCGTTTTCTTCAACATGCACTTTAATTTCTTTTGGATTAGTGCACCTTGAAAAAGCCACATAGAGTTGTCCATGTGCAAAAACTGGTTCCTTTAAAAAAATCCCAACTGACTTAAAAGTTTGTCCTTGGGATTTATTAATGGTCATAGCAAATGCCATGATAACTGGAAATTGTCTCCGTTGAAGGACAAACGGCAAACCACTCTCACTTGGAGCTAAATCAATTCTTGGTATAAAAACTCGTTCACCTTTATGGGTACCAGTTATAATTTCTGCATGTATAAAATGATCTTTTAACTCATGCACAATTAATCGGGTCCCATTACAAAGTCCTTTTTTTGGATTCATATTTCGCAATAACATAACAATTGCGCCTTTTTTCAATTGTAAAATATGTGGGGGCATTCCAGGAGGTGTTAACGAATTAATAAATTCGATACTAAAATTCGATTCACTGTCTTTATCATCTGACTGAATCGAATCTGCACTGTAATAATTCTTTTGTGGTGCATTGATGTATTTTAAAATTTCGTTATTTACATTCAAGGCATCGATATTTTTTGATGTTATAATTACTTTGTTTGCAATGTCTGTGTAATCCTCATTATTAAGAGTGTTTAGGAATATGGCTGATATGAGTGATTCATTGCAAACCATTTCTGATGGAATTTCAATGGTATCATTTGGTAAATGCTGTATTTCTGGATGTTTTCCATCTCCGATTTTAATGATCCAGTCATTGAATTCATTTTGGCCTTCAGATCTCATATTTAATTCTAATTTGAGATGTGTAAATATTTGCCACAGTTTACTGGTCTTGATACATGTTTCAATGATCTCTGTTCTATTTCCGTGTGGCACAACAGGTAATGTTTGCCTAAAATCGCCTCCTAACAGCATCACCTTTCCACCAAATGGCAACTTATTATCCATCACTTCTTTTAAGAATCTGTCAATACATTGTAGCGCATGACATGACATCATAGTTGCCTCGTCTATGATAATTAGTTTAGTTAGTTTGAATTTTTTTGCTTGTATGGAATTGAGTCGAATATCTGACACTGATGTTTCCAAAATGGGAACTGGCAGCTTAAATCCACTATGCACAGTTCTACCACCATCTAACAAAAGTGCAGCAATTCCAGTTGTTGCAAATGGCATAGCTATCTGACCCTGTGATCGAATATAACTCATCAAACAATTGTACAGATAAGTTTTTCCTGATCCACCTGGTCTGTCTAGATAGAAATACCGGTCTTTGACCATTTAATCATCTGTAGCATTTGTGATGGCATGAAATGCTTCTAACTGTAAATCATTTAAAGTTGCCAGTTTTTCTTGGGTTTTTTGTTTTTGAAGCTCAGTGTCATAATCATCAAAATTGATGTCATCTATAAGTCCTGGATCTGGTAAATTAAAACTTGCACAATTTAATCCATGAGCCAACAATATTTCTTGGATTTCCATCAATGTTTTTAACAGAGCTATTGGTTCTATGTAACGTTTCAAGAAATCTTCTGACATGTTTAATTTAAATGTTTCCCACAAAGTGAAAGCATCAGGTACATTGCAAAATATACAAATGAATGCAAATTGTTGTCTCATTTGCTTAGGCATTTGACATAGTGCTGCTTCTTCCAGACACCTCTCCCATTCTGTATCATCAGCTATGAAATTTTGATGTCTTGCAGCTAATAGGAATGTCTCATAAACTATGTCATTCACTGTACGTAAATGCTCAAAACTCTGTGCACCGGGAACATGTAACAGAAGTAATCTTAAGCTGAAACGTTCAATGTCCCTTGGACTGACGGTATAAATGTGTGGTATGTTTTTATGTGTATCTCTTCTTCGTTCTCGCCATAGACCATTTACAAATACATAGTGATATGGTATCTCTATGTATAAAAATTGTCTGGCCTGCGTATCCTGACAGTTTAATTTAAACCACGCAGTAAGCGTAGTATCTCTGTCTTCACTTTGATATAATGCAGTTCTTTCATTTCCTTGAGTAAAGCAAACCAACTGACTTTGAGGCAAATGTACAGCTAAACGATAGATAGCATGTGACCGATCATGCATCTCAAATTTCAAAAGGCGCCACATTGCTTCAGGAGCACTCACATACCGAGCATCTAAATAATTTGATAGTTCATCATGTAAAATTGGATTTTCGTTTTCATTTCCAGCACCTTGTACAACAACAGTAGCTGCATCATATCCTTTGTATATATATTTATACACATACTTAATTGATTTAATCGAAGTGCAAGCTTCCACATTGATGTGTGCATTGTACTTCATGAGCAAATGTGGATTGTATGGAACGACAAATCTATTATCAACCTTTTGGCCCCGAATAATAGCTGTTTGTCCTTGTGTTCTTTTATACAAAGGATATCCATCACAATTTGCATAAGTTTCCATTTCTTTAGTACATTTTTTATTTTCCATACATGGTGAATTTGGATTCATCTCTCCACATGGGCCATGAATCATTCTATGTGTAACAATCTCCCAAAGTTTTGTATATTTTTCTTGGTCAGGCAATTGTGCACAAATTACTGAATCCACTCTCTCTGCAGTGTTCAACTTGTCTTTTTCCTGCAGTATTAAAAGTATGTGAGCATGTGGCAATCCTCTTTTTTGAAATTCAATGGTGTAAACAAAAGCCACACATTGTCCAAATAAGTGTGCTTTAGTGATATCATGAATTAATGAATTGAGTTTGATTTTAAATACTCTTGCCACTAAATCTGGTCGGTCAGAAGTAGTTTGTCCCAGATTCAAATTTTCCTTGATCTCTGGCCATTGTGGATTATACCATTATACCTTTCTCGCATATTGCGAGGAGATCCTTGGAAAGAGGATGGCAAAATAATTGCTCTTCCAGCTGCAATGTCTCTGTTGGAAGCTAAATCTGCCACATAATCCATTAATCCACAATACTGTTCTACTCGTAATTTATTTTGTTGATATTTAATAAAATTTTGATTATTGGCTTCAACTTGTAAATATGAATCAATAATCCATTGTTGAGTGAGTTTTCCTCCATGTAAAATTGGATTAAAACAATCACGGATAGCAGTTTGTGCCACTTTATATTCCAGTATGGAAATATTAGATCGAATACGAAGTTTAGTATTGGGATAACTTTCCAATTTTAATTTTGGTTCCCATCCTGGTTCCCCATTTGGAAAGAAAATGGGATATGTCATTGGATCTAAATTACAGCTTAATATATTGATGTTAATAAATGGTTGTTCTTCATTGCGTGGATATATATCCCGCTGAAAAGGTGGTTCACCATCTTCATTTTTAAACACCATGGCAACCTCATTTACAGTAGGTAAATTATATCTTCTCTGATCAGTGTTGCGATCTCTTTTTAACACCATATTTACTCTTGGTGTAGGCAATTGATGTCTTTGAGCATGTTCCTGTTGTTCTTTTTCAAGCTCAGCTAATTGTTTGTATGCTTGACTGTATGGGTTTTTTTTCATAATTTTATCCAGCTGTTCAAAGACTATGCGCAAACACTGTCTATTTTCTGGAAGTGTCATTCTTTGTTCCACAGCTTCCATCGTATCTAAGACATATAACTGTGCAAATTTCCTTTGCTGTCCTTCTTGTGGGTGTAAATGCGAAGTTCTGTGGTATATTTGACCTTGAACTCTGAAACAATAAGGACCATGTCCAGGTACATTTTCTGCTAATGTTGCACCCATTGAAGCAAATGAAATTGCACTGTTATAAGACCTTATGTTTTGTTTAAAATTATTATAATTTGGAAATGTTGGATCACTCATAATGCATTCTAAATAATATGGAAATGGGTGTCTTAGTGGAAGTTTGACCTTTCCTTTCTGACAGCAACTAATGAAATTTCCGTCATAAGGTCTTTCCTTTATAAAATGATAGGCCCCACAAAACTGACAAACCACATTAAGTAACCCACAATAATGAGTATCTACTTGTACTGCAGTAGTAAACACATTATCATGCATTTCTTCAACATAAATATCAGACCCACATTCTATATGTAAATTTTTTTCTTGTGTGTCTACATTCAAGTCATTCTGCAAAATTGAATCATTGCTCAATGGTTCAGAGAGATGTTTTTGTTTACTTTTACGTTTCTTGGAAGCCCCAACACATTCACTTGCGGCTTTCTTACTCATCTTTCTTTTATTTAAAAGTCTCTCTCGATCTTCTTCTCGCAAGCATTGTGAAGTTTCCGGTGTCTGAGCATCTCTCCACCTTTGCTTCCTTTCCCTTGCCAATCTTCTTTTGCGTTCAACTTTGTCTTCTCCATTGTCCGCCATGTTAATCTGTAATTTTAAATAGAGATGTAATCATTCTTTGTTCTTTGTTTTATATAAAAAATGTTTTCCTTTTTGTACTTTTAGATTAAAGTAGATTCTAATCAAACATTTTCAATTGTTGCACTTTAGTCTGAAAGAAATGAAACCATTTTTCAAAGTATTTTATTGACATATATGAAATCTGAAATAGCTGCACATATCTATCTATATAATATTAACTCCTTCAATGACATTCCTTCTTGATTGAATTCACAGCATACCATCCTTTTTTTTTTTTTTGCAAGTGTTTTAAGCTTCTTATTTTCTTTCAATATTATTATTAATTAGTATTGTCTTTTCAACTTTTGTAAAGTTTTGACTAACTATCATAAATTAATGACTCAATAAGTATTATCCCTTTTCAAGAAATTTCAATTTTCCCCAAATATATAATACAATAGCCTTTAACATTTTCTACCTGGGAAGATGATGTTGATGTTGTTCAAAGGCTGCAAACGTCACACTGTCTGTTTATTCCCTTGCAGATTGGATTAAACTGTAAAATCAAATAGATACTATTTTTAAACTTTTGCTTCATCAATATCCTTAAATGAACATCAACATACATATATATGGCTACATTAAAAACCACATAATTTGTAATATTTTGACGTAGTAATATAATTTAATTTCTGTACCTGTCCAAATGATCCTTATGCTGTTCAATGTGTGCAAACGTCACTATCTCTGGTCATTCACGTAGATTTCCCTGCAATTATACAAAATAGTAATTAATGTATAATATGTTACTTCATCTGTATTAATCAATGAGGCTTAACATACCTATTTTTGCATAGATTAAAAACATGAAATAAATATATCAATAAATCAGCATGAACACACATATGTAAGCATAGATTCTAAACATACACTCAATATTACTGTTAGTCTTTAAATAAGAATCAATGAATCTGTATTAATCTTAAATTAATGTCTGACTAAATATAACATCAACACATAAGCATGTACCCTTTATTTATTTTTGAGCGTTATTTTAAAATGAGTATGTTACAACTGAATTCTTAAAATAATGTACATTACTAATGAACTAAGAATCAATTAATGTTCATTAATATTAAACTAATGTGTGACTAAATCTAACATCAACATGTAAGCATGAGTATATATCCTTTATTTTTTATTTTTGGTTTATTTTATACAAAATATTGCACATTCTTAACCTTTTTTAATATTAATGATTAGTAATGATACATTATGAATGTTAATTACAATTCTTACCCACAGGTAATCACGACATATCACAAAATAGTTCTTAAATTAATGTACATTAATAATTAATGAATCAATGTGTTCCTAAATAATTAATGTACATTATGAATGTTATTAACAATTGTTTCACACAGGTAATCACAACATATAACAAAATAATTGTAAAATTAATGTACATTAATAATTAATTTAAATTTTTTTTTTTTGACATTCTTAATTTTGATATTAATAATTAATTAATTAATTAATGTACATTATGAATGTTATTAACAATTCTTTCACACAGGTAAGCACAATATTATTTTTCTATTATTTAATTTCTTGCCCACAGGTAATCACGACATATCACAAAATAGTTCTTAAATTAATGTACATTAATAATTAATTAATCAATGTGTTCCTAATAAATTAATGTACATTATGAATGTTATTAACAATTCTTTCACACAGGTAAGCAAAATATTATTTTTCTATTAATTACATTTCTTATCTATTATTTATTAATTTAGTCCCAATTTATTAATTAATAATTATAAATAACAGGCACAATATTATTTTTCTATTAATTACATTTCTTATCTATTATTTATTAATTAAGTACCAATTTATTACTTACTAATTATAAATAATAGTTACAATATTATTTTTCTATTAATAAAATTTCTTATCTATTATTTATTCAGTAATTACCAATTTATTAATTAATAATTATAAATAATATATTTACCTTTTTTAATATAATAATGCTGAAGCAGTATACTGAAGAGCTAAAAATCTATTGCGATTTCCCGGCCTCAGAAAACATCCAGTCAGACTGTCATCACCTGAGGAGAAAGTGTCAGTCCTGTGTGAAATATGCCCTATATATAGGCTTTGGGTGCGAGACCAATGCATTGTTTTAGGCGGGAAATCCGCAGTTGCGCGAGCCAAATGCGTTGTTTTCGGAGGGAAATTCTATGTGGCGCGAGACAAAGGCTGGAAATCTGTGTTAATGCGTAAATCGTTAATATCGTTTCGTAAAATATACTCGCTACTGTCTTTTTACTCATTGTGCGGTTAATCTGCATCCTTTATGTTTTTCTAACACATACGTCTGTGGCTGTGTTTTACGCAGTTCGTCGTAGTGTAGCCTCGTTTTCATTTTTTTTTCGCTTAGCCGATTTTCGATCTTTGTAACTCGGCTAAATCGATCTAAATTGCAATTCCAACTCACTTCCAGACGTCCTGCCTGGTTCACCAGGCTGTAAGTGACCTTTATTTAAATTTTTTTATGTGTATTTAGTGTTTTTTTTAGTGTTTTGGTTCCGCCGCTTATCTCGTAATTTTTTTACACCTCGTAATTGCTACGATGTAACGGCTCAAGTGCTGGGATGTAACGGCTTTTTTTCACCTCGTATTTTTTTTCTAATTGCTACGATGTAACGGCTCAAGTGCTGCGATGTAACTCGTAATTTTTTTGCACCTCTTATTTTTTTTTCTAATTGCTACGATGTAACGGCGAGCCTCGCGATCGATCTAAATTGCAGTTCCAACTCACTTCCAGACGTCCTGCCTGGTTCCCCATGCTGTAAGTGACCTTTATTTTATTTTTTAGTGTGTATTTAGTGTTTTTTTTTGTGTTTTGGTTCCGCCACTTTTTTTTTTTCTAATTGCTACGATGTAACGGCTCGCCTGCAATGAGCGCCTGCGGCGCTCATTGCCAAAGTGCTACGATGTGACGGCTCGCCTCGCTACGCGAGGCTCCCCTGCAATGAGCGCCTGCGGCGCTCATTGCCAAAATGCTACGATGTAACGGCTCGCCCCACTACGCGAGGCTCGCCTGCAATGAGCGCCTGCGGCGCTCATTGCCAAAGTGCTACGATTTAACGGCTCGCCTCGCTGCGCGAGGCTCGCCGGGCGATGAGCGCCATCGGCGCTCATCGCAAAGTCGTACGCACTGCGTAACGCAGTGTGACGACGTCTCGTAGTTAGACAATTATAATATGTGATATGTATATATATATATATATATATATATATATATACAGCTCGTCATGGCCGACTCTCTGTGACCTCATGGACCAAACACAATGATGATCCAATTGGTATTATTATTATTATTATTATCCTTTATTTAAAACACGCAATACAGGGGTTAGGTACAAGTATAAACAATACCCCACAATGAAAATAATGGAAGACCCTGTTATTGAGCTTTCAATCTGATATACACTGTGCTTTCCCTAAAGCACCTCACAAGATTAAAACTCACAAACTTACATTCTAAAGGGTATGGGTGATGTACAGGAGAGTGAGAGATGCATAGTGAATGAAGAGGCTAAAGATGATAGGCTTTTTTGAATAGATGTGTTTTTAAAGAGATTTTGAAGGATCTGAGGCAGGAAGATAGTCTGGTGGTGCGAGGTAAAGAGTTCCAAAGAATAGGGGCAGCACGTGAAAAGTCTTGAAGCCGGAAATGAGAGGAGGTGATGAGAGAGGAGAAGAGAAGAAGGTCATTAGCAGAGCGAAGAGGGCGGGTGGGAGTGTATTTTGGGATGAGAGCAGAGATGTAGGAGGGTGCACTATTGTGGAGGGCTTTATATGTTAGGGTCATGATTTTGAATTGTATTCTAGACGCTATGGGAAGCCAGTGGAGTGCCTGACAGAGAGGTGCTGCAGACACTGATCGTTTAGTATGGTAGATGAGTCTAGCGGATGCATTCAAAATGGATCGGAGTGGAGACAGACGGGTGATAGGAAGGCCAGCAAGAAGAGTGTTGCAGTAATCAAGGCGAGATATGATGAGAGCGTGAATAAGAATTTTAGTTGTGTCTTGTGTGAGGTAGTGGCGTATTTTGGATATGTTTTTTAGGTGAAAGTGACAAGATTTTGTGAGTGATTGGATGTGGGGAATGAAAGAGAGGGAAGGGTCCAGTAGGACCCCAAGACAGCGGGCCTGAGAGGTGGGAGTGATGATGGCATTGTCAACAGTGAGAGATATTTGCAGAGTGAAAGCTGTAGTAGAGGGTGGAAAGATAAGGAGCTCTGTCTTAGACATGTTGAGTTTGAGTTGACGGGCAGACATCCAGGAGGATATGCTCGAGAGGCAATTGGCAACATGAGCTAGAAGAGAGGGGGATAGTTCAGGTTCAGAGATGTAGATTTGGATGTCATCAGCATATAGATGATACTGAAATCCAAAAGATTGTATAAGGGCACCAAGGGAGGATGTATAGATAGAGAAAAGGAGGGGGCCTAGGACTGAGCCTTGGGGTACACCGACAGTTAGACGGCGAGGAGATGAAGAGGTGCCAGAGAAGGAGACACTAAATGTTCGATTTTCTAGATAAGATGTGAACCAAGAGAGAGCAGTGTCACGGATGCCAAGAGAGTGGAGAATTTGGAAAAGAAGAGGATGATCAACTGTGTCAAAGGCAGCAGAGAGATCCAGGAGAATTAGGATAGAGAAATGACCCTTTGATTTGGCGTTGAGCAGGTCATTAGTAACTTTTGTGAGAGCTGTCTCTGTAGAGTGTTGGGGCCGGAAGCCAGACTGGAAGGGATCAAGGAGGGAGTTGGAGGAAATGAATTGTGTAAGGCAAGTGTAGACGACACGCTCAAGTAGTTTAGAAGCCAAGGGAAGTAGAGAGATAGGGCGGTAATTAGATGGAGAAGCTGGATCAGATGTGGGTTTCTTAAGAATGGGTGTAATTGTGGCTTGTTTCAAAGGTGATGGAAACTTGCCAGTGTCTAAGGAAAGGTTGAATAGATGTGTGAGAGCTGGGATAAGCGGTTTCATGGCAGACATCCTGGAGTGGATTGCCAGTTCCTTCTCCCATGGGCCACAGCATACAGCTCCTGGTATTCCTAGGTGGCCTCCCATCCAACCCTCTTGGCTTCAGGATAGTGTGACAGATTGGTTCCCCAACGGGAATCTAACACAGGTCGCAGTGGTGAAAGCACTGAATCCTAACCACTGGACCACCAGGGAACCCATATTTATATATATATATATATATATATATTTTATATATATATATATATATATATATATACAGTAAATACTGTATATACAGTGCCTTGCAAAAGTATTCACCCCCCTTGACTTTTTATCTATTTTGTTACATTATAGCTTTAAGTTCAATGTTTTGTTAATCTGAATTATATGTGATGGATCAGAACACAATAGCCTAAGTTGAGAAAAATATGCACATAAAACTATTTTTTAGAAATAGAAAACAGAAAATTGGCATGTGTGTATGTATGCACCCCCTTTGTTATGAAGCCCATAAAAAGCTCTGGTGCAACCAATTACCTTCAGAAGTCACATAATTAGTGAAATGATTTCCACCTGTGTGCAATCTAAGTGTCACATGATCTGTCATTACATATACACACCTTTTTTGAAAGTACCCAGATGCTGCAACACCTAAACAAAAGGCACCACTAACCAAACACTACCATGAAGGGTTAAGTTATAAAAAAATATCCAAATATTTGATGATCCCCAAGACCACCATCAAATCTATTATAACCAAATGGAAAGAACATGGCACAACAGCAAACCTGCCAAGAGACGGCCACCCAACAAAACTCACGGAGCGGGCAAGGAGGGCGTTAATCAGAGAGGATGCATAGAGACTTAAGGTAACCCTGGAGGAGCTGCAGAGTTTCACAGCAGAGACTGGAGTATCTGCACATAGGACGACAATCAGCCGTACGCTCCATAGAGTTGGGCCAGGAGAAAGCCATTACTTTAGAAAAAACAAAAGGGAACGTTTTGAGTTTGCGAAAAGGAATGTGGGAGACTCACAACATGTATGAAGGAAGGTGCACTGGTCTTATAAAACAAAAATTTTACTTTTCGGCCATTAAAGAAAATGCTATGACTAGCGCAAACCCAACACATCACATCTCCCAAAGAACACCATCCCCACAGTTAGACATGGTGGTGGCAGCATCCTACTGTCCGGATGTTTTTCAGCAGCCGGGACTGGGAAACTGGTCAGAGTTGAGGGAAAGATGGATGGTGCTAAATACAGGGATATTCTTGAGCAAAACCTGTACCACTGTGTGTTATTTGAGGCTAGGACGGATGTTCACCTTCCAGCTGGACAATGACCCCAAACACACTGCTAAAACAACACTTGAGTGGTTTAAGGAGAAACATGTAAACATGTTGGAATGGCCTAGTCAAAGCCCAGACCTCAATCCAATAGAAAATCTGTGGTCAGACTTAAAGATTGCTGTCCACAAGCCCGAACCATCCACCGTGGTAAGATGTGGCAAGCTCAAAGAGACTTATCCAAAGCGAATTGGAGCTGTAATTGCCGTAAAAGGTGGCTCTACAAAGTATTGACTTTATCTGGGTTAATAGTTATGCACATTGACTTTTTCTGTTATTTTGTCCTATTTGTTGTTTGCCTCACAGTAAGTGTGGGCATGTTATGTAAATTACATGATGCAAATCCTCAAACAATCCATGTTAATTCCAGGTTGTGAGCCATCAAACCATGAAAAATGCCAAGGGGGGTGAATACTTTTGTAAGGCACTGTATATATATATATATATATATATATATATATATATATATATAATTTCACTTATGGGGGATAAAGAGTGATAGAAGCCCTCCACCGTACATAGTACAGAGACTACAGTAGTACAAACAATGAGTAATAAATTTGTGATTCCATTTGAATGCCTAAAAAATAATATATATATATATATCAGAAAATATTTTGGATAAGATTAAACAGCAACCATATTCCTTTATTTTATATTTGGAAGGAAGATAGCTCTTCTTTCTCAGGGCATGATTTACATGTTGAATGGACCAGCTAACTGTGGAATGCAAAAGTTCCCTTTTACAGTAGTCAGATACTTGTCACCATACGTAGGAAGAAGTGACACATTCTATTCTTGTTAATAATATTTTGAGAAGGTTAGAGAGGAAAATGGTATTCCTCAGTGGTTTAGAAGTTGTGTGTTTGTTTCATATGCAGAAGAAGTCCCATTAGCTCAAAGTAGGAAAGTTTCAGCATATAAATAGGTTTAATAGAGCTGGTTCTGGTTTACGGGCAGAGGGTTCATAAGAAATTTGCCCTTTTGTCAAGAAGTACCTGGCTTTAAAATCTCACTCTTTTCAAATAGCAATACTACACTACTAAGTTTTGTATTAAAAGACCATGAATGTCCCACATGTACATTATTCAGCAAAAAATCTGCAAAATATTTTTAGAAGACCAAATTACAACACATAATGTTTGTATGTGGGCAAACATTGTCTTTACAAGTGGCTTTTTTAGTTGTTTTCTCATCAAGGTGTGCCTTTCTAAACTAATGAGATTTGCAACTGAAATCCTAGAGGCTGCTTAAATATGATTTATATAAATGAAATTTCCTTTTGAGCGGTAGCAAACATCACTATATTCAATCCTCTATACCACTGACAGATGTAGTTCAACCGAAAAAGAATGGTAGCTCCCACTGCAATATAATACCATCTGTTACAGATATATATTCTATTTTTTACTTTCTATATAACATTAATAAACAGAGTATATGGTAAATATGGAACTTTAGAGGTTCTTTAAAAGTAATCTTGAGAAATCAACAGAATTGTGCACACTTACAAAATGCTAGGGCAATGTGTGCTTATAAAGGCCCTATTTATTTCCAAGCCTATATTTACATGTAACCCAACATTTTGGCTGCTGATGTATTAAATTGACTCAAGCCCGCAATTATAGGCTAACAGCCTGCAGCTACCTGGCCGAAAGCCTTGACCGCAAACCATGAACCTGTACATAGCAATTCAGGGCATGATCATGATCAATTAAGCAAGCCTGTAAGTTACATTTTAGACAGAGTCAATAGTAAATGAGAACGTCATCATGACTTCAGTAAAATATGGAGTTTAAATTACAATTAATTAGTGTTTAGAAATCTGATTTGCATTTGGATTTGCAATACAGAAATGTAGAAATAAATAAAAATCAATAAAGTGACTGTTCTAGTACATGCGGGTTCCATGATATGTATTAACTCCTTGATTCTCTGGATCGATATAACACAGAAATAAAACATAGAGAAAAATTTATTTATTGCAGATTTGTGAGCTTGAGACTATTGTTTTTGATACATTTGCCATTTACGGGTTTGAAGGCAATTGCGGGCTTGTTGAATTGTTGTAATTGAATATGGATTTTGCATCTTTAGCACTGGTAACATTTACGGGCTTGAAACATCAAAGGAGGAGGTAGGACGGAGTTAAGTTTTTGACAACCGCACTGCTTTTGAGCCTGTAGCGCAATAGGAATGCAAGTAGCTAAAAGTAGCCAATTGAATATCAGTAACATTTACAGGCTCCATTACAGGCTCATGTAATTGCGATTTGAACAATTAAATAGGGGCTAAATTGTTTTAAAAGTATCAATATATATTAAAGCAGTTTTAAGATGCACTCATTGCACTTCTTTTTAATTTTTTCTCTCCTTGTTTAATTTGTAATGTTTTTCTAAAATGGCTGAGAAGCAAACAATATAATTAGGCTGATCTCTGATTTTTAGAAAAGTGTTCTTTTCTATCAAAGCTGCATGGGAAGTGAAAAAGAGATGATTGCAATGACAATCTATACCTTGCTTGTAAGTTAATGGGATTTGTAGGAACTGCTTCACAATGGAAAGCCCATAGAAGAAAAGTTAATTTTTATCTCAGATCTGACTTTGATGTGTACACTCGTCTTTACTTTTTAATAGATTTATAAAAAGCAATCATATCTACACTAAAGCATGTGTTTTCTAGGTTAATCATTTAAACTACCATTATTATTTGTGTTGCCTCTCTGACCTCTTTCTAGTTCTGTAATTAGCCTTTGGAATTGCTAACTTGTTGCAGAGTGAGTAGTCAAACAAAACTGGAATCTTTTTCCATCTGTTATACCAACAGATATTTTTCCCCTCATAAGGGTAACAGCGTTTTCAGTCTTGTGATTATAGCCAGATTTGGCTTGTTTTTGCAATATTCATGTTAAGGTTTAACACATCCTGACTTAATCGTTCTTTCCAAGATAAAGGTTTTATATTCAAACAACTTTTACCTGCTGGACATGTGTGGTGAAATAATTTAATTCACTGCACATTATTGGTTTCATAAACCAATATTATTAAAAAGTTAGGAAACAAAGTTTAAAAAGTGTCCAATAATATTCATGAGGCAACACACTGAAATAGCCTGACTTTTATTGATCATTTTTTTAATGAAATAAACATTGATTTAATAAAGGAAAACATTTTTAGCACATGCTTTTTCACCTCCACCCAATGTAGCAGAACACATATGACAACATTTGTGGTCTTTCAATGATTTTATATAAACATTCTCCATTCGTCACAATTAAAATAATGTCATGTACCTGCCAATTTTCTAGCAAAGTGCATAAAATTAACATACCAAAAGCTGTTTGCCATTCTCAATTTTGATTATTCCTGTAGGTCGACATAACAAACAAAAGGGAATGACTACATTATAAACAAAGCCTGAATATTTTTAAATTAAAGGCATATCTAAGTTTCATGGATTAATACAATTCTGCAGTCCTTCCAGGAAACCCATCATTCATGTATGCAGCACATTTCATAAAATCTTTTATTTTTATTAATGTCTAACAATCACTCTAATGACTATGTTGACACCCACATGGGGTGTCTACACAAGCCTCTGATCCCCATCCAAATAGCAGGCAGCACTAGGGGAGCATTTTTTAACTAATTACATATCTTCTCTGCCTTCCTCAGCCAATAGGAGAGCACTGATGTCAGCCTTAAAGTCTCCACTGGGATGTGATTCCAGGTTCGGTGTCTACTCTCTGTCTGTGCTGCCCCTCCCTTCACCACAGGTTTCACAGATACACTACATATCCCAGGCTGCTTTGCAGCACAAACAGAAACGCCAGAGAAAATTCAAATGTATCAGCTGCTTGAGCCTCCTCCTGATTGGCTAAAACAAATTATGCATTTAATGCTAATTTAGCCTGGATTTCAATGGAGTGTTTACTCTTATTTTATATTGTCAGAAATTACAAGACATTTTGCAAATTCAAGATATTTTTTTAAATGTTTATTTTGGTATCTTTTCATGCAATTTTTTTTTGCTTACACTATTGATTTTCCACTATAAGATGCATTTATATTCCAGGAAACTTAGATATGCCTTTAAGGGAGCTTTTTGTGCCAAGAGGTTTTCAACTGACAAGAGGACATCCCTTGAGGTTAGAAGTAAAAAGATTCCACCTTAAAGAAATAAATTCTTCACAGTAAGGGTGGTTATTCTGTGGAATTCTGTACCAGAGGAGGCGGTGACAGAGTATTCGATAGATAACTTTAAAAGGGGACTGGATTTATTTCTAATTAAAAAGGGAATTCAGGGTTATCCTGGATAATTAAAGAGAGAGTATTGATCCAGGGAGAAATCCGATCGCCATTATCTGGGGTCAGGAAGGAATTATTTTTTTTTCCTTTGAGACGATTGGCTAAGTTTCAGTTGGGTTTTTTTTCTGTTTGCCTTCCTCTGGATTAATTAATAATTAAAAATAAATAAATAAATAGTTGATTAATAATTAATTAACAATTAATGAACAACTAATTAATTAATATCTAATCCGCATATTGCAGATCAGAGGAGATCTTAAAAGGTTGAACTTGATGGACTGAAAGTCTTTTTTCAACCTTAATTACTATGTAACTATGTAACTATGTAACTATAATGATGTATATACAGTTACTAACTTGCGTGAAGCCCTTATATGTTGGATTGGAATGGCTTGGAGGGAATTTTGAATGTGACAGCTACACCTAGCTTGCCAATGCATATCATTTAACACTATTCAGCTCTGTCTTCATGCAGCATTGGATTTTTGTTCTATTGGAATAGCTACAGTAGGTAGTGACTTAACTAGTAAATCAGTTCAAACAAAGATTGGAATGGTGCCCGCCTGATCCATGCTAAGAAATTATATTCCATTGAACATTGAAAGAGGTACATTATATATCTACAAATATACCATGGGCCTCATTCTATTAGCGGCCGCAGCCGTTGCGGGGCCGCAAGGACCGGCCGCAAGCTATTCGGCTATTCTATTCCCTTACGGCCGGAGGCTCCGGCAGGCTTGCGGCCGGTGCCTTGCTATCTCTTGTGGCCGCTCGCGCCAGAGGAAAGCCTTTGATCTAAAACGGCCGCAAGAGTTTTGCAATTCAATTCCTCCGGGAAACCTCTCTGCAAGGCTAAAAGCGAGCCGCAGCTTACTTGCAGGAAAGAGGTCTCGCTAGCACCAATTAAGCACATAAAATAGCTCAAATAAAGCCATCCTGCACTTTGAGAAGACTATAAAGGGATTTTAGGTGTTAGAAAAAATAGCACATAATTATCCTGTACTCAAATCCGTAAAATATTTTATTTTTAATATCCGTAAAATATCCATGTAAAAAGTCCATAGGGCTTGGAGCACCTCAGACACACCCACGCCGCAGCCGGAAAATAAACAGTTAATTTGAACTCGGGTTTGTGCAGATGTGCAAGCTTGAGAGTGGGTTACTTTTAATCCTCATGTCCCCCAATATGATCCCTAGCATTTACAGAACTGTACAGTGCAGGCTTGAATTTATTTTTGAGTTTTTATATTTCTGAGATTACGGCCGGTTCCAAGATATGCGGCCGGCCGTAAAAGGAGATCCTTGCGGGGCCGTATAATAGAATCGCGAGTTAACTGAACCCCCGCAAGGAATCGCAGCCTTACGGCCGATTTACGGCCGATAATAGAATGAGGCCCTATATGTGCATAATATAAACAACAACCAAAGCATTGCATTGGAGTCATTCACTAGCATAAATCCATAGGGTATTTACAGCATTTACAAACAATAAAGTACAGTATTTCTTATAATAGTCAGATCAAAGATAAGCGGCCAATGTGGTCAGATTCTTTCTATATTGTATTTTAAATAACTAAGCTTGATTATCACCCCAACCCCCCGAGCACATTGTCTCTGTGTTCTATTGGACATATAGTCCACTAACTAAATATTGTCTTCTCCATCTAAAAAACATCTCCAGAATTTGCCACTATCTTACACAAGACACAACTAAAATCCTTAAATACTCTCTCGTCATCTCTCGACTAGACTACTGCAACTCGCTTCTTGTTGGCCTACCCACCACCCAACTATCTCCACTTCAATCCCCCCTATTCTCTGGAATGCCTTGCCTCGCTCCACCAGATTATCCTCCTGGTTCAAAACATTCAAAACCTCAATAATAGATCATCTCTTTAAAGAAGCATATCACCTACCACCCTAACACGCTTATCACCTCTCTCTCCCTCTTTTACCACACACAATAACTTTAGTTTGTAAGTCTGCAAGTTTCAATCCTGCAATGTACTTTGGGAATGCACCACGGACAATGGAGACTGCGCGTTTAAACACAGGGCCCTCCTTGCTTTGCTATGTGTTAATTTGTATTTATCTTTGTCTGATCTTAACTTATGTACAGCGCTATGGAATATGTCGGCGTATTATAAACAACAATAATAATAATAATAATAATAATAGGTAAAATGTTTTTAGAAAACAAAAAAACAATTATTTTTTTATGCAATTATTCTTTACTGTAGGAATGCATTTTCTTTTCTTAGTGGATTTGTGTTGTACTTAAGTATGTGCTCTGAATAATTAAACACATTTCCATTAATAGTGCTGAAATCACTGACAGTTGTACCTGTCACATGCCGATTGTGCAGATAGAAGCTTCCAATCCATTCAAAGTTTTCTCCTATCATAGGAAGTTGATCAGCAGATAACAAAATAGTAGATTCCACAGTAGCATAATTGCAAAAAAACAGCTAGCAAATTATAGGCTGTATTATTATTTTTTTACATTCTAAAATCATTTTTCAACTGTAATTGTTCTGAATGATGTTTTAAGTATATAACTACAGTGATTCTTTAATTCACTGCACATTATTGGTTTCATAAATCCAGATTATTAAATAGTTTATTATGAAACTATCAAGAGTTAATTTTATAATAAAGTAAATGTATAATTTTAATATTAGATTGACAGAAAGTTATGCTGCCAGAATGCCGTGGGAGATGTGAGAATATCAAACTGAACCAAAATGACAGTTATATTAGTTCTTCAAGAAAACCTGAATATGTAATTCTAACTCTGAAAATTAGCAAGGCTGGGCATAAGGAAGGGTCATCAAAACCCTTGTGATTCAATTCCAGTATATATTTACTGTATATATGTATGCCTATATACTTATTTTTTTACATTTAAACTCATGTGACAATATTTTTCTGTGCAAGGAATACGTTTTACATGGATATACTGTATGCTTACTATATTACTTTTAATACTTATTCTATAGTTTACCAATGCTCCATACTGTTTTTGAAAACGATTTGGTATCTATCATTTTGAACAATCTGGAACAACAGTGGGGAGATTTACCTAGCATTTTCTCACCTGAGATGAGGTTAGAAGGTTTGTTTTCCCCATCAGAAATTATACATACTAAGTCAAGGGATTTAACACGATACTTAGTAAATTCAATACAATATAAAGTACACTAGTATTTGTTTGCATTTTTGTTAATTTCTAATTATCTTTTGTGTTAAAAAAACAAACAGAAAAAAATTAGCTGTGTTAGTTCCTTAAAAAAAAAAGCTCAGTGTGTTTCTCATGTCAGCAACCTCAGTGAGGTATTAATATTGAGGACATTAAAAACAATGAAAAAGAAGGGAATTTTGTTTTAAGTATTGATTAAGGTATTGATAGACTCAAATAGCAGCACTTTAGATATATACACAGTTACAACCACACTATAGATATGTAAACTTACCTCCCACACTATAGATATGTACAGCTATCCACACTACATGAAGATAAAATTGGATACAATTAACTACTCAACCTAGTTGAATTTAGATTTTTGCCTAAAGAGTCCATTTAGTATGTTCACTTATCTGCTTCAATTATAATATAACTTGTATGTAAAATACAGTATTTTGTTTTTTGTTTTTCACTTAAAGATGTTGTTCCTTTTTTTAGACATAATTGTAGAAATAGGTATTTTGTCACCATCACAATGGTGATACCAGATTTCTAAAAGAAAAAATGCCTTGTGAATACTGTGAAGGTGATTGAAACTAGTATTTTACACCCACAACATGACTCAACTGTGACAAGCTTGCATTTAAAAATCATTTCAAAATGAAAATATCAGATTGTTCATATATTTTCATTTGTTCATTTTTATATCTAGACTGCAATGTCATGGTATAAGAACCATATGGTACATAGAGCGAAGATTTTTAATCCCACAGAGTAAGGTGATTTATCTTGAATCAATATAACAGATGGGAAGAGAAGACATCTTTAATGATGAATATAAATATAAAAAATGCAATGAGTGATATATTTCTACGCAATTTGAATATTACAGGGCTATTCATATTGGATGCAGAAATTGCTGTGAGAAAAAAACACATATCGATTTTTTTTCATAACTTTTTTAATAAGTTTTAAAACAAAATTTAATTATTTTGTTTTAACCTATGAAATATGCTAAATTAGTGTTGTAACAAATTCATGTGAGAAATATAAACATATGTCATTTTATTTATTCTCTCAAGCCTTCATATAAAATCTACAGTGCCTTGCAAAAGTATTCACCCCCCTGACTTTTTACCTATTTTCTTAATCTGAATTTCATGTGATGATCAGAACACAATAGTATAAATTGGTGAAGTGAAATGAGAAAAATATATACATAAACTATTTTTTATAAATAGAAAACAGAAAATTGTCATGTGCGTATGTATTCACCCCCTTTGTTATGAAGAACATAAAAAGCTGTGGTGCAATCAATTACCTTCAGAAGTCACATAATTAGTGAAATTATGTCCACCTGTGTGCTATCTAAGTGTCACATGGGCTGCAACACCTAAGCAAGACACCACTAACCAAACACTGCCATGAAGACCAAGGAACTCCCCAAACATGTAAGGGAAAATGTTGTTGAGAAGTACAAGTCAGTGTTAGGTTATAACAAAAATATCCAAATATTTGATGATCCCCAGGAGCACCATCAAATCATAACCAAATGGAAAGAATATGGCACAACAGCAAACCTGCCAAGTGACGTCCGCCCACCAAAACTCACGGACCGGGCAAGGAGGGCATTAATCAAAGAGGCAGCACAGAGACCTAAGGTAACCCTGGAGGAGCTGCAGAGTTCCACAGCAGAGACTGGAGTATCTGAACATAGGACGACAATAAGCCGTATGCTCCATAGAGTTGGGCTTCATGGCAGAGTGGCCAGAAGAAAGCCATTACTTTCAGCAAAAAACTAAATGCCACGTTTTGAGTTTGCGAAAAGGAATGTGGGAGACTCCCAAAATGTATAGAGGAAGGTGCTCTGGTCTGATGAGACTGAAATTGAACTTTTTGGCCATCAAAGAAAACACTATGGGCCTCATTCTATTATCGGCCGTAGGAGATGCGGGACCGCAAGGACCGGCCGCAAGCTATTCGCCTATTCTATTCCCTTCCGGCCGGGGATTCCGGCAGGCTTGCGGCCGGCGCCTTGCTATCCCTTGCGGCCGCACGCGCCGGAGGAAAGCCTTTGATCTTAAACGGCCGCAAGAGTTTCGGCCGTAAGAAAATCCTGGTTGCTATTCAATTGCCCTGGGAACCCTCTCTGCAAGGCTAAAACCGAGCCGCAGCTTACTTGCAGCAAAAAGGTCCCGCAGGCACACATTTAAGCACATTATAAAGCCATAATAAAGTCATCCTGCACTCTGAGGAGACTATAAAGTGATTGTAGGTGTTAGCATTAATAGCACAACATTCCCCTACACTAAAATCCGTAAATAAAATGTTTTTTTAATTTATGTCACATATCCATGTAAAAAGTCCAGAGGGCTTTGAGCACCTCAGACCCGGCCACGCTGCGGCCGGAAAATAAACAGTTAATGTAATCTCGGATTTGGGCTGATGTGCAAGCTTGAGAGGGGGTTGCTATTAATCCTCATGTCCCCCATTATGATGCATTTACAGAGCTTTAAGGTGCCGTCTTGAATTTATTTTTGCTTTTAAAGATTTCTGAGCTTACGGCCGATTGCAAGATATACGGCCGGCCGTAAGGGGATAGCCTTGCGGCACCGTATAATTGAATTGCAAGGTAACGGGAGCCCAGCAAGGAATCGCAGCTTTGCGGCCCATTAACGGCCGATAATAGAATGAGGGCCTATGTCTGGTGCAAACCCAACACATCACATCACCCAAAGAACACCATCCCCACAGTGAAACATGATGGTGGCAGCATCATGCTGTGGGGATGTGTTTCAGCAGCGGAGACTGGGAAACTGGTCCGAGTTGAAGGAAAGATGGATGGTGCTAAATACAGGGATATCCTTGAGCAAAACCTGTACCACTCTGTGCGTGATTTGAGGCTAGGATGGAGGTTCACCTTCCAGCAGGACAATGACCCCAAACACACTGCTAAAGCAACACTTGAGTGGTTTATGGGGAAACATGTAAATGTGTTGGGATTTCCTAGTCAAAGCCCACACCTCAATCCAATAGAAAATCTGTGGTCAGACTTAAAGATTGCTGTTCACAAGCGCAAACCATTAAACTTGAAGGAGCTGGTGCAGTTTTGCAAGGAGGAATGGGCAAAAATCCCAGTGGTAAGATGTGGCAAGTTCATAGAGGAAGTGACTTGGAGCTGTGATTGCAGCAAAAGGTGGCTCTACAAAGTATTGACTTATTTTGTCCTATTTGTTGTTTGCTTCACAATAAAACATAAAAAAAATCTTCAAAGTTGTGGGCATGTTTAGTAAATCAAATGATGCAAATCTGCCAATCCTCAAACAATCCATGCCAAAAAATGCCAAGGGGGTGAATACTTTTGCAAGGCACTTTAAGCAAAGTAATATCACTGCAAATCGAATTAACAGGACCTGTTCCTCAGTTTCAATTTCTATGCACTTCTTATTTCTCTTTTGTAGATGTTTGTGGCATAACTACAATATATTGGTTCTGTAGAGCGCTATGTTCATGGTAAATGCATGCAAAGTGTAGTGGCTTAATTCCAGTTCACTTGTATTGTTTGTTTTAATTTTTGTTTATATGTTTTGTTTAAATTATGATTGCCACATTTGTTCTTGTAGAGTTTGTAGAGTTTGTCAGTACCTGAGATTGGCTTTTGATTTGTTTTGAATTAGAATTTTATATCTAACCAATACGAATAAAAAGTTATATTCAGTCATCTCTATCTCTCTCTATCCCTTCTCTCTATATTTATATATATATATATATGTATATATATATATATATACATATATATATATATATATATTAATTAAAGAAATAGTATATTTATGTTCACATTTGAACGTCTAAAACAAACTTTTTTCCTGCTCAGAATTCAGAGAAATACAGTTATTGCACTGCATTCTGGGAACCTGGGCAGGGACATTCAAATGTGCCGAGAAAGGCTTCGCTCTTGTAATCCAATACCATTTTAAACATGGCTTCCTTGCCTGCTGTATTAAACAGCTTGAAGCAAAGCAAAGGATGGATTATACACAAGCACGGAGACCTACCAACAATCATTTAATTTATGGTGGGCAGAAGAGCGATAGAAGCCCTTCACCATGTATAAATTGAATTCAGAATACATATTATAAAAAATTTGCATGATGACATTGAACTTATACTTGTGTAAATCCATCCAACAATCCTTCTAAGTAATCACAATAAAAATAATTATAATGAAGTTTTGTTTTATGCACAATTCAAAATTGTATTGAAATCACCATGATTTATATGCAACATAGGTTCAAAGCAGTTAATTGCTTTTTATATTTCCATATTTTAGTTATTGTGCATTGCATATAATCTAATATTTCATGCAGATCCATCACTGTTGTATTCATGTACATATCATTATTTTTTTTCATTATGTTTATACCTCTTTTGGATTGTGAAACTGCTCTGCTTTGTATCATTTTTAATTTGCATGTACAATAGTTTATACAAAGCATTTCAATTGCATTTATAGTTTCATTGTTTGCTATATTAGTTGAAATTTAGTACAAAATTAAATATGTAAAAACGTAAAAAAAATTTTTTTGTATGCAACCTGCTTAAAATATGTGGTGCTTTAATTTATTTGTGTTTATTTATTACATTCTATTTTCAGTAAACATTGACACAAAACAGTTATATTTTTTAGATGTCAAGACCTCCATTTTTTAATAGAGGTGAGCTGTCCCCTTCTCATGGAATGGTTTATGACTAGCAAGTGCTCCCTAGATTCATTAAGCGTCATATGAACAGCAAAGTAGATTGCAGAGGAATATAATGTGTATTTCCTTTGCTGTCCTTTATAGCCTTTGTTGTTCTTTATTGTCGTTGCTGTGTTTCATTGCTATTGGCAGTGGTTTTTCAAATATTTTTGAAACATCAATGGATGAAAATAAGCCAAAGGGTCATACTGATCCACCCGAATTCAGTGGTCCTCATTCACTTCCAAAATGTCATCCTCTGTAATCATATATTTACTATTAGTAAAGTAAAACTGTAAAAAAAAAATCCCCATGAAGGCTTTTGACATTTCATGCTTTAAACACATTGATATAAATTGAGACTTCTTGTGAAGGTATACAATATTGAAGTCTGAGATCTTATAATATCTGAGGTATGTTTAAGTACTACATGGCACTAATTCTGAATTTTTAACATTTAGATTCAAATGTATGAAAGTTAATGCAGTGTGATTTGTCAGATCTGTGGATCCAATAGTTTGAACTTCTCAGTGACTGTAACTTCAATATTTGATAGACAACATAATTGATACATCCACAAAATGGGCCGTTCTCATTTTTACACAGATTTGTAACTATTTGTGCTGTATTTTTTCTAATTGTATCTATGAAAATCTGCGAGCTTTGATAACTGGGTTATTATTTTACATAGTAATGCATTTTGTGTATGCTTTATTTCTTGGGGCTAGATGTAACAAAAAGTGCACTGTTAGAAGACCTCACACTAACGTGTTTTCTCACTGGGTATAAGTATAAGTATCTCTAAGAGTCCTCCAGCACAATTACAGTACTACAGATATGCTTAGAGCTGGGTATGGGATTGGTATCAGACATTTATATTGTGTCTCCATAACTGGGAGGGTATGTATTACGAACAAACACAGTCTACATCTTTCCAGCACATGTATTACATACAACTCTACAAAATAAAGATTGTGTGTTACTATCAAAAAGGTTAGGTTATATATTACAAATCAACACATTATATATATCTCTAGAACTGTAAGGTAATATGCTAGTATCAAACATATTCTATATTTCTCCAAAACTATCAAAACGATTCTACATATGTCCAGAACTTTGATGTCATATATTACTATCAAGCTCATTATATATAACTCCAGAATATGGTTGTGATGCATTACTATCCAACACTTGGAACTGTGAGTTCATACTTTACCATCAAAAACTTGCTTTACGTCTCTTTGAGATGACATTCAGAGAATTATACTAACGTCTTATCTCTCATGAATACAAAATAACCAGTTAATATGCAGACGTATTTGGGTTGCCTGAAGAGCAATCTCAGTTTCCAATACAAGTTTAGACACACAGATTGATTATTTTCTCATAGGCAAATGTGTAAGAGAATAATAGAATATGGCACCATTCTAAAATTACACATGCTTCAAGTTGAATTAGCCAAAGCACAAGGAAAGTATGACCTATATGCACAGTTGAAACAAGATGTATTGTTTCCTTGAACGTGAATGATATCCCTGTTAAACTGAAAAATTACATTCCAGTCTTTAGGCCATTAATAATAAAACAGATGGCGTTTTTGTTAATTCATGAAATATTACAGCATCATATCCTAATATTTAGTTTTACAATACATTTTTTAAATATTTTCAAAATTAGATATTTTTAGTATAATAAATTAACCTCAGAAATGAAACCTTGCCTTAATGCTAATTAGTGATTTATGAGTATTTGGTAATTTTAGATTGCTTTATAAAACTATGATTACTTACAGCAAATTAAATTAATAAATCAGAGTGAATGTATATAATATATGTGTATTTGTAGGTTTTGGTTAACCTACTAATGGTCCATTGTTTGCTGATTATTAGTAGTAATTTCATAGTTTTTCATCTCTTTCTATAAAATTTGACTACTAAAATACATTGGAAACATATCTTCAGTATTACTTTTTTAAATAGTATGTGTATTTGTAGCTATCTATAGCAAATTTTCTAATAGCACAACATGTTTTGTAGCCTAAATACAAAATCGTGCCTTACTTATAATAGTTATTTATTAGTATTTTGGGGAATTTTACATTGCTTTCTACAAAATATGACCACATTGATTCAGAATTGAGATGTTTTTCCTGTATTTTATTCAGGTTAAGTTTTTTACTGACAGCTCAGGAATGTAAATACATGCTAAGAACGTGTTTATTAATAGTCCTCTGATTCAGACTGTGACAGAGCTGCCCCATAATTCCATAAACATAAGGCATGTTAATCCCTTTAGTTGACGGATTATTAAATGTGCAGACTGGATGAGTAATTGAGTTTTTCTGCTAATACTTTGCTCAGAATATAAATGAGAAATGGCTTGATATGTATGCATTTGCACTGCTAAATGTCTTGTAATTGATTTATTGTAAAATAACCCTTTTTAATGTTGGCATTAAACAATAACTAATTTCTCTATTGTCTGCATTAGAATTATATTGTTTTAGAGTCATCACATGAAAGGCTTCTTTTTAATAACCAACGTTGTTAAAGTCTGGCTGCTTTAAATGGAGAATATCCTTTTATTGCAAAGGAATTTGTTCTGGCAGACTGACATTTATTTCTCTATTATTATTCTTAAGGTCTGATATTCACAATACCTTAGACAGATTTGAAGCACTCAGTTTAAATTATAAAGTAGATATTAGGAGCTTTAACTTTATTTCGGTGCTTCAATTTGCTTCTAAGCATCTATACGATTACATATAACATGTAGATGGTGCTGTCTTCAGAGGTTGGGGTGGATATGTATGCTGTACATCCCTTTATATTTAGCACATAAGTGTGACCACTAACAAGCTTTTGTTGGTCATGTGCCCAAACAAATAAGTGTGAAAACTAACAAGCTTTTGGTGGTTCTGTGCCCAATTTTAAAATGTTTTTGTATTATTTTTGTATGACATATATCAATCTAGTATAGTTGGACAGAGGTCCAATCTGATTGGCACATATTACAATAAGTAGTAGATTAGAAAAATATGGTCTCAATACACCTAAAGTTAGCCTGTAAGGTCTCCATTTCACCTATAATGAACCATTATGCCACAGGGGTCCTTAAAGGACTTCTGTGGCATCTAAAAGATAACCCCATCAAAGAATCCTCATGGTATCTAAAATGAATCCGTCTTATATGGACACTCCATGTCATCTAACATTAACCCCTATGTGCCATTGAGATCTTGTATCCCCTGGCACCCTAACGTATGGGGCCCATATTGGACCCACATGTATATTACACCCATGAGGATCTAAAAGGACCCCCAAAAACCCCTAAAACGGAATTAAATAAAAAAAAACATATTAAACGTATTAAAAATATATTAAAAACAGGCCTAAATATGCCTGCCATGCATCAGTTTATGCATGCAGTGCATTCATATGCATTCAGTTTATACATGCATCTATTGCTGTAACAACCCACTGGGCTTTCCACATTGTTTGATGCAAAATTGTAAGAGGTCACTTTTGTGAATCTCTGATGCACATTTCTATTCATAGATTGTACCATCTAATTCATAGTGACCATTGAGATTGTTTAGATATTTTTGGGGGGTTTGACAGATAATATACCATTGGTAGCACTGCTTGAAGATCAGTAGCAAGTAATATTGCTTATTAGAAAATGAAAATGTAATCCTTAATAAACAATACATATTTTCTCCTATTGTATTTTTCTTCCTACCTTGTTTTCTTGCATTGTCTTCCACACAGAGCATTGCAGAGCTTTATTCAGTGACACTTGTTGTGTGTAGGTGAATGGGGTTCTCTTCTCCAAGATGATAGTCATTCTGTTGTATTGACCAGATGAACAAAGGCCTGTCCTATGTGTTCAGTGTAATAGTCCAGAATAGCAGTTTCTTTCTGTTTATGTATTCAGAATCTCTTTGATTTAGCCTAAGTGAGTAACTCAGTTACATTTATTCTAGTTATGCACCTGGGCTCAACCTGAGTGAACCTGAATACACAAGAAGTCAGTTACTGTAATACTGGACATAGAACAGACTTTAACACAAATGCACTAAACATTATGTGACATGTAAAGGTTTTAAGAATCATACAATAATTCCCAACACATTCATGAGGTTTATTAGGATTGTACATGTACATTGCTGTTAAGACACATGACAGTTTAGTTTAACACCTATTACATGGGATTATACAGCAGTGGATACACATTGCATGCTTAGACAGGATTATTGTAAAGGGATTGTAAATGTATCCGTAGGCCTTTTTGATAGGCCTTATTTATTGTTATAGAGGGCATGAATAACCATTTAAATTTCTTCCTTGTGCTTTAGGATGTGTTGGGCTCAATTTTACTTGATTAGAGTTATGTATAATGCTTCTTTATAATGTTTTTTTCTTGTGTTTATGTACACTAGGTTATTTTTATGTGTCACATAAGAAGTCTCGCAATGGTTTAGCTGCTCATAAGGAAAGTTCAGAATGTACATAATTTTAGGTCACTGCAATCTCCTGCGGATCGCAGAGACATAATATTGTTTTTAATTGACAGTTTTACAAACAGTGGGCGGAATTGTTAACATAATATTGATTTGCCCAAAATGTTATCATTTGTAACATTTATATATGATGTTATGTGCTATTAATGAATACTATTGAATTTAAAACTTTATAAAGAAATCAGGCATTTACTGCCAAAGCATATCTGGACTAGATTACATTTGTTGCTGTTGTTCAGTACTTCAGTCATGTCCAAATCTCGATGACCATATGGACGCAGTATGCCAGACACATTTGTCTGTGTGTTTATGGTTGTGCTTATCCATATGGTTTTCTTGACAAAGATACTGAAGTGGGTTGCCACTTCCTTCTTCAGTGGACCACGATTTGTCGGAACTCTTTGCTATGAACTGCCCAACTTGGGTGACCCTACAAGGTATAGCTCACAGCTTCATTGAGGTACACAAGCCCCTACACCACAAGGTTGCTATCCAAAAGGTGATTACATATTTATATTTTGCATAATTTAGTCATGTCCGACTCTCTGTGACCTCATGGACAGTAACACACCAGGCACATATTTATGTCAAAGGTCATGCTGATCCACTTTGCTTTCATGGCAGAGATACTGGAGTGGGTTGCCAGTTCCTTCTACAGTGGGCCACTGCATACAGCTCCTGGTATTCCAAGGTGGTCTCCCATCCATGTACTGATCAGGCCCAACCCTGCTTTGCTTCAGGGTGGTGTGACCTCTTGGTTCCCTGACTGGACCACCAGGGAATGGGAACTATGTATGTACCTATAAAACAACTAGTACAAGGGAAAAATAATGACAAGTGCCAATGGCAGCACTTTACCTAACTACATGTTGTTAAATATGTAATTACATTTCAACGAATAGAAAATGAACTAACAGCAAATTAGATCACAACTGTTAATTTACCTGTCACTAACATTTATCCAAAATCAGCAGCACTATTAAATAAAAAAATTAAAAAAAATCCTTCCCCTACTATTAATACACCTGTCCCGGATACATATAAATAAAGAAAAATTGGTGCTAAACTCTGTTGATAAACTCTTCTAACCTATGCCTGCATGTACCTAAAAACACTAGCCCATCCTTTGTTGGAAGTGGAGTTAAATAGAAATAAGTTAACTTGAACTACTGTTCTTAACATGAGAGGATCTTAAGATTTTCTACTTTCATCACATCGTAGTGTGTTTGAGGGGGGGGGGATAGATATAATAAAATGTAGTACCCGTATATACTTTAGTATAAGCCGACCCTAGTATAAGCCGAGACACCTAATTTTACCTAAAAAACGGTAAAAAGGTATTGACTTGAGTATAAGCCGAGGGTGGAAAAGAGGGTCCTTCCTCCCTTATCATCCTCCTCCTTCCCCCCTTATCATCCTCCTCCTTCTTCCCCCCCTTATCTTCCTCCTCCTCCCCCCTTATCATCATCCCCTCCCCCTTATCATCATTCTCCTACTTCTCCTCCTCCCCCCCTTATCATCATCCTCCTCCTTCTTCTCCCCCCCCCCCCTTATGGTCATCTTGTTTCCCCCAAAACGTCCTCCTTACTTGCGACTATGCTCCGATGAGCTGATGCTGATCCTGACGCCGCAGCACGTCTTCTGTACCGGCATATGCTAATGACGTGATGCGCATGTGAAATCACGTCATTAGCATATGCCATACAGAAGACGTGCTGCGGCGTCAGGATCAGCATCAGCTCATCGGAGCATAGTCGCAAGTAAGGAGGAAGGGGGATAGGGATTGGAGAGGGTGTAGTAAGGATGAGGTTATGGGGGAAACAAGATGATGGCAAGGGTGGGGAGGAAGAGAAGCAGGAGGATGATGATAAGGGGGGGAGGAGGAGGATAACAGGGGGAAGGAGGAGGATAACGGGGGAAGGAGGAGGATAATGGGGGAAGTAGGAAGAAAAGGGGGGAAGGAGGAAGATAAGGGGGGGAAGGAGGAGGATTTTTTACTCAAGTAGGGGGGGCTTTTTCAGCATAAAAAAATGTGCTGAAAAGGTCAGCTTATACTCGAGTATATACAGTAATTATTACATTCCAACTGAAGGCATACCAGACCACCTATGGTACGACGGACAGGAGCAGACAATAAAACCTCAGTGTTCTGCTGTTTTGGCAATGCCTTTTGTCATTTTTTGTTGCTCAATGGGAAACATACATTTAACCCCACTTTGCACACTAAAAAAGTAAACCCATATTCCTGGATCTTAAATTTCGGAGTGTTTGCTTGTTTATATTAGCGGGATTATATATTAGGTGATATATACATCCTTTTGAGTCTGTCATACACAATACATATGACCCTACTCGTGAAATATCAATTTCAATATTGCCAATGTTGAATTTAAGTTTGGAGTAGCAGGTCTTCCTTTTTTCTTAAATATTATGTTAAGAAAGTCTCCTTGTCATTAGTAATGATTCATTGTTTAAAAGAAGTAATGTTTATAAGGCATTTAATGTTTCCTTACGTGAATTATCTTCATTTTTACACATTTTTTGAGCTGACTTAAAGTTGTCATTTAATTAACAGAGATCCATATACTGTATACAATTCCTAAATATGTATACATACCACCAGCTATCTGCCTATTAGAAGGACAGTACTTGTTTTAAAGTAAATCCCTCCCAGCCAGCACTGCAAATTTCTGGACAACTCTATATCCCACTTACTGTAACTATGTCCTACATTGTTTTCTGTTAATTTCTATGGCCTCTTTAAAATGTGATTTGGCCAAATGAATAGGGCTCTATATAAGCAGAGAGCATATTTTTTAACATAAGTTTTTAGTTAGAGAAGACCTTGCTTTTGGATAGAAGCAGTGGCGTAGCTAGACCTTTTGCCGCCCGGGACTACCCCTGAGTTGGCAGCCCCCCACCATCGGCCCCCCCCCTTACTCCAACCCCCATGCCCCAACTGCGCCCCCCCCCCTGAAAAAAATGAGCAACTCCTTCTCCTTCTTGCTCTTCTTCACACACACACTCTCTCTCTTTCACATACTCTCTCTCTCTCTCTTTGACACACACACTGTCTCTATTTCGCACACTCTCTCTCTATATTTTACACACACTCTCTTTCACACACTCTCTCTCTCACAAACACACTCTCTCTCTTTTTCACACTCTCTCTCTCTCTCTCTTTAACACACACACACACTCTCTCTCTTTCACACACATACTCTCTCTTTCTCACACACTCTTTCTCTTTCCCACACACTCATTCTCTCTTTCACACACACATTATCTCTCTCTCTATCTTTCACACACACATACACACACTCTCTCTCTTTCTGTCTTTCACACACACACTATTTCTCCCTCTATCTTTCACACACACACTTTCTCTCTTTCACACACTCTCTCCCTCTCTCTTTCACACACACACACACACACACTCTCTCTCTCTCTTTCACACACACACACTCTCTCTCTTTCACACACTCACTCTCTCTCTTTCACACACACTCTCTCTTTCACACACTCTCTCTCTTTCAGACACACACACACACACTCGTTCTCTTTCACACACACACACACACACACTCTCTCTCTTTCACACAAACTCTATCTCTTTCTTTCACACACACACTCTCTCTCTCTCTTTCACACACACACACTCTCTCTCTCTTTCACACATACACACACACTCTCTCTCCTTCTCTGTCTCCCTCTCACCCCATTTGTCTCCCTCCTTCTCTGTCTCCCTCTCACCCCATTTGTCTCCCTCCCTTTGTCTTCCGCCCTCCCTTTGTCTCTCCCCCTCTCTCTGCCCTGTCTCTTACCTCCATGCTGCTGCTGCTCCTCACGACCCCAGTCTGGTGGCTCCTCCCTGATTGAACACATTACACAGGCTGTGTTGCCGCCCCTAGCCTCTTTCACACACACACTGTCTCTATTTCGCACACTCTCTCTCTATTTAACACACACTCTCTCTCTTTCACACACTCTCTCTCTCACAAACACACTCTCTCTCTTTTTCACACACACACTCTCTCTCTCTCTCTCTCTCTCACACACTCTTTCTCTTTCCCACACACTCATTCTCTTTCCCACACACGCTCTCTCTTTCACACAGACACTCTCTCTCTTTCACACACACATTCTCTCTCTCTCTATCTTTCACACACACACACACACACACTCTCTCTCTCTTTCTATCTTTCACACAGACACTATTTCTCCCTCTATCTTTCACACACACACTCTCTCTCTCTTTCACGCATTCTCTCCCTCTCTCTTTCACACACACACACTCTCTCTTTCACACACACACTATCTCTCTTTCACACACACACACTCTCTCTCTTTCACATACACTCTCTCTTTCACACACTCTGTCTCTCTTTCACACACACACTATCTCTCTTTCACACACATACTCTCTCTTTCACACAAACTCTCTCTCTCTCTTTCACACACACACTCTCTCTCTTTCACACACACACACACACTCTCTTTCTCTCTTTCACACACACACACACACACACTCTCTCTCTCTTTCACACACACACACTCTCTTTCACACAAACTCTCTCTCTCTCTTTCACACACACACACTCTCTCTCTTTCACACACACACACACACTCTCTTTCTCTCTTTCACACACACACACACACTCTCTCTTTCACACAAACTCTCTCTCTCTTTCTTTCACACACACACTCTCTCTCTCTCATTCACACACACACACACACACTCTCTCTCTCTCTTTCACACATACACACACACACTCTCTCTCACACACACACACACACTCTCTATCTTCTGTCTCTCTCCTTCTCTGTCTCCCTCTCACCCTCATTTGTCTCCCCCCCTTTGTCTTCCCCCCTCCCTTTGTCAGTCCCCCTCTCTCTGCACTGTCTCTTACCTCCATGCTGCTGCTGCTCCTCACGACCCCATTCTGGTGGCTCCTCCCTGACTGAACACATTACACAGGCTGTTTTGCCACCCCTAGCCTCTTTCACACACACACACACACACTGTCTCTATTCCGCACACTCTCTCTCAATTTAACACACACTCTCTCTCTTTCACACACTCTCTCTCTCACAAACACACTCTCTCTCTTTTTCACACACACTCTCTCTCTTTCTCTCTCTCTTTAACACACACACACACTTTCTCTCTTTCACACACATACTCTCTCTTTCACACACTCATTCTCTTTCCCACACACTCATTCTCTTTCACACACACGCTCTCTCTTTCACACAGACACTCTCTCTCTTTCACACACACATTCTCTCTCTCTCTATCTTTCACACACACACACACACACTCTCTCTCTCTTTCTATCTTTCACACAGACACTATTTCTCCCTCTATCTTTCACACACACACTCTCTCTCTCTTTCACGCATTCTCTCCCTCTCTCTTTCACACACACACACACACACTCTCTCTTTCACACACACACTATCTCTCTTTCACACACACACACTCTCTCTCTCTCTTTCACATACACTCTCTCTTTCACACACTCTCTCTCTCTTTCACACACACACACACACACTCTCTCTCTCTTTCACACACACACACTCTCTTTCACACAAACTCTCTCTCTCTTTTTCACACACACACTCTCTCTCTTTCACACACACACACACACTCTCTTTCTCTCTTTCACACACACACACACACACACACACTCTCTCTTTCACACAAACTCTCTCTCTCTTTCTTTCACACACACTCTCTCTCTCTCATTCACACACACACACACACACTCTCTCTCTCTTTCACACATACACACACACACTCTCTCTCACACACACACACACACTCTCTATCTTCTGTCTCTCTCCTTCTCTGTCTCCCTCTCACCCTCATTTGTCTCCCCCCTTTGTCTTCCCCCCTCCCTTTGTCAGTCCCCCTCTCTCTGCCCTGTCTCTTACCTCCATGCTGCTGCTGCTCCTCACGACCCCAGTCTGGGGGCTCCTCCCTGACTGAACACATTACACAGGCTGTGTTGCCGCCCCTAGCCTCTTTCACACACACACTGTCTCTATTTTGCACACTCTCTCTCTATTTAACACACACTCTCTCTCTTTCACACACTCTCTCTCTCTCAAACAGACTCTCTCTTTTTCACACACACACTCTCTCTCTCTTTAACACACACACACTATCTCTCTTTCACACACATACTCTCTCTTTCTCACACACTCTTTCTCTTTCCCACACACTCATTCTCTTTCACACACACGCTCTCTCTTTCGCACACACACGCTCTCTCTTTCACACACACATTCTCTCTCTCTATCTTTCACACACACACACACACACTCTCTCTTTCTATCTTTCACACACACACTATTTCTCCCTCTATCTTTCACACACACACACTCTCTCTTTCACACACTCACTCTCTCTCTCTCTCTTTCACACACACTCTCTCTTTCACACACACTCTCTCTTTCACACACACACACACACACACACTCTCTCTCTCTTTCACACACACACACACACTCTCTTTCACAAAAACTCTCTCTCTCTCTTTCTTTTACACACACACTCTTTCTCTCTCTTTCACACACACACACACACACACACATTCTCTCTTTCACACATACACACACACACTCTCTCTCACACACACACACACTCTCTATCTTCTGTCTCTCTCCTTCTCTGTCTCCCTCTCACCCCCATTTGTTTCCCCCCCTTTGTTTTCCCCCCTCCCTTTGTCTCTCCCCCTCTCTCTGCCCTGTCTCTTACCTCCATGCTGCTGCTGCTCCTCACGACCCCAGTCTGGTGGCTCCTCCCTGACTGAACACATTACACAGGCTGTGTTGCCGCCCCTAGCCTCTTTCACACACACACACTGTCTCTATTCCGCACACTCTCTCTCAATTTAACACACACTCTCTCTCTTTCACACACTCTCTCTCTCACAAACACACTCTCTTTCTTTTTCACACACACTCTCTCTCTTTCTCTCTCTCTTTAACACACACACACACTTTCTCTCTTTCACACACATACTCTCTCTTTCTCACACACTCTTTCTCTTTCCCACACACTCATTCTCTTTCACACACACGCTCTCTCTTTCACACACACACTCTCTCTTTCACACACACACATTCTCTCTCTATCTTTCACACACACACACACTCTCTCTCTCTTTCTATCTTTCACACACACACTATTTCTCCCTCTATCTTTCACACACACACTCTCTCTCTTTCACACACATACTCTCTCTTTCTCACACACTCTTTCTCTTTCCCACACACTCATTCTCTTTCACACACACGCTCTCTCTTTCACACACACACACTCTCTCTCTCTCTTTCACATACACTCTCTCTTTCACACACTCTCTCTCTCTTTCACACACACACACACACTCTCTCTCTCTTTCACACACACACACTCTCTTTCACACAAACTCTCTCTCTCTCTTTCACACACACACTCTCTCTCTTTCACACACACACACTCTCTTTCTCTCTTTCACACACACACACACACTCTCTCTTTCACACAAACTCTCTCTCTCTTTCTTTCACACACACTCTCTCTCTCTCATTCACACACACACACACACACACACACACACACACACACACTCTCTCTCTCTCTTTCACACATACACACACACACTCTCTCTCACACACACACACACTCTCTATCTTCTGTCTCTCTCCTTCTCTGTCTCCCTCTCACCCTCATTTGTCTCCCCCCTTTGTCTTCCCCCCTCCCTTTGTCAGTCCCCCTCTCTCTGCCCTGTCTCTTACCTCCATGCTGCTGCTGCTCCTCACGACCCCAGTCTGGGGGCTCCTCCCTGACTGAACACATTACACAGGCTGTGTTGCCGCCCCTAGCCTCTTTCACACACACACTGTCTCTATTTTGCACACTCTCTCTCTATTTAACACACACTCTCTCTCTTTCACACACTCTCTCTCTCTCAAACAGACTCTCTCTTTTTCACACACACACTCTCTCTCTCTTTAACACACACACACTATCTCTCTTTCACACACATACTCTCTCTTTCTCACACACTCTTTCTCTTTCCCACACACTCATTCTCTTTCACACACACGCTCTCTCTTTCGCACACACACGCTCTCTCTTTCACACACACATTCTCTCTCTCTATCTTTCACACACACACACACACACTCTCTCTTTCTATCTATCACACACACACTATTTCTCCCTCTATCTTTCACACACACACACTCTCTCTTTCACACACTCACTCTCTCTCTCTCTTTCACACACACTCTCTCTTTCACACACACTCTCTCTTTCACACACACACACACACACACACACACTCTCTCTCTTTCACACACACACACACACACACTCTCTTTCACAAAAACTCTCTCTCTCTCTTTCTTTTACACACACACTCTTTCTCTCTCTTTCACACACACACACACACACACATTCTCTCTTTCACACATACACACACACACTCTCTCTCACACACACACACACTCTCTATCTTCTGTCTCTCTCCTTCTCTGTCTCCCTCTCACCCCCATTTGTTTCCCCCCCTTTGTTTTCCCCCCTCCCTTTGTCTCTCCCCCTCTCTCTGCCCTGTCTCTTACCTCCATGCTGCTGCTGCTCCTCACAACCCCAGTCTGGTGGCTCCTCCCTGACTGAACACATTACACAGGCTGTGTTGCCGCCCCTAGCCTCTTTCACACACACACACTGTCTCTATTCCGCACACTCTCTCTCAATTTAACACACACTCTCTCTCTCACAAACACACTCTCTCTCTTTTTCACACACACTCTCTCTCTTTCTCTCTCTCTTTAACACACACACACACTTTCTCTCTTTCACACACATACTCTCTCTTTCTCACACACTCTTTCTCTTTCCCACACACTCATTCTCTTTCACACACACGCTCTCTCTTTCACACACACGCTCTCTCTTTCACACACACACTCTCTCTTTCACACACACATTCTCTCTCTATCTTTCACACACACACTCTCTCTCTCTTTCTATCTTTCACACACACACTATTTCTCCCTCTATCTTTCACACACACACTCTCTCTCTTTCACACACTCTCTCCCTCTCTCTTTCACACACATACACACACACTCTCTCTCTCTCTTTCACACACACTCTCTCTCTTTCACACACACACACTCTCTCTCTCTTTCACACACACACACTCTCTCTCTCTTTCACACACACACACACACACTCTCTCTCTCTTTCACACACACACACACACACTCTCTCTCTCTCTCTTTCACACACACACACACACACACACTCTTTCACACAAACTCTTTGTCTCTTTCTTTCACACACTCTCTCCCTCTCTCTTTCACACACATACACACACACTCTCTCTCTCTCTTTCACACACACTCTCTCTCTTTCACACACACACACTCTCTCTCTCTTTCACACACACACACTCTCTCTCTCTTTCACACACACACACACACACACTCTCTCTCTCTTTCACACACACACACACACACACTCTCTCTCTCTCTCTTTCACACACACACACACACTCTCTCTCTCTTTCTCACATACACACACTCTATCTCTCTCTCACACACACACACTCTCTATCTTCTGTCTCTCTCCTTCTCTGTCTCCCTCTCACCCCCCCTTTGTCTTCCCCCCTCCCTTTGTGTCTCCCCCTCTCTCTGCCCTGTCTCTTACCTCCATGCTGCTGCTGCTCCTCACGACCCCAGTCTGGTGGCTCCTCCCTGACTGAACACATTACACAGGCTGTGTTGCCGCCCCTAGCCTCTTTCACACACACACACTGTCTCTATTCCGCACACTCTCTCTCAATTTAACACACACTCTCTCTCTTTCACACACTCTCTCTCTCACAAACACACTCTCTCTCTTTTTCACACACACTCTCTCTCTTTCTCTCTCTCTTTAACACACACACACACTTTCTCTCTTTCACACACATACTCTCTCTTTCTCACACACTCTTTCTCTTTCCCACACACTCATTCTCTTTCACACACACGCTCTCTCTTTCACACACACACTCTCTCTTTCACACACACATTCTCTCTCTATCTTTCACACACACACTCTCTCTCTCTTTCTATCTTTCACACACACACTATTTCTCCCTCTATCTTTCACACACACACTCTCTCTCTTTCACACACTCTCTCCCTCTCTCTTTCACACACATACACACACACTCTCTCTCTCTCTTTCACACACACTCTCTCTCTTTCACACACACACACTCTCTCTCTCTTTCACACACACACACTCTCTCTCTCTTTCACACACACACACACACACTCTCTCTCTCTTTCACACACACACACACACTCTCTCTCTCTCTCTTTCACACACACACACACACACACACTCTTTCACACAAACTCTTTGTCTCTTTCTTTCACACACTCTCTCCCTCTCTCTTTCACACACATACACACACACTCTCTCTCTCTCTTTCACACACACTCTCTCTCTTTCACACACACACACTCTCTCTCTCTTTCACACACACACACTCTCTCTCTCTTTCACACACACACACACACTCTCTCTCTCTTTCACACACACACACACACACACTCTCTCTCTCTCTCTTTCACACACACACACACTCTCTCTCTCTTTCTCACATACACACACTCTATCTCTCTCTCACACACACACACTCTCTATCTTCTGTCTCTCTCCTTCTCTGTCTCCCTCTCACCCCCCCTTTTGTCTTCCCCCCTCCCTTTGTGTCTCCCCCTCTCTCTGCCCTGTCTCTTACCTCCATGCTGCTGCTGCTCCTCACGACCCCAGTCTGGTGGCTCCTCCCTGACTGAACACATTACACAGGCTGTGTTGCCGCCCCTAGCAAGCTGCTGCCCGGAGCGCTCTGCCCCTGGCGCCCCCTGTCAGCTACGCTACTGGATAGAAGTCCACTAACTAAAAACTTCTGCAAATAAAAATATATTATATGCTTATATAGAGCCCTATTTAATTTGCCAAAAAACATCTGAATGAAGCCCTAAGTTTCAGAAGAAATAAAGAGGTGAGCAGTGTATTTAATCTGCCATATGCAGGTGTGTAAAGCAGCATGCTTATGTTAAACTTATGTACCTCTAATGCTCAGGCAGTTTCCTCAACAAAGTGAATGGCAGATAGCTCTTGATAATAATTACTTTTTTTTTCAACAATATAAATGCCCTGCACTGGCCACTTGAAATGTTGGGAGTTTTGTCTAAATATCATAATTACTCTATTATAAAATGGAAACATTCTCTAACATTAAAGCATAGCTTCTTACCATACAAAGTAATACACAGTGGCATAAGAACTACCACACTCTGGGCCTCATTCAATTGCAATTTGGCCAATTGAATAGGGCTCTATATAAGCACAGAGCAGATTTTTTTACAGAAGTTTTTAGTTAGTGAACTTCTATCCAAAAGCAAGGTCTTCACTAACTAAAAACGTCTGTAAAAAAAATGCTATGTGCTTATATAGAGCCCTATTCAATTGGCCAAATCGCAATTGAATGAGGCCCTCTGTACTTATTCATACAGTAAAACATTTCTCAAACCATGGGCCTCATTCTATTAAAACTGCAATTCCTTGCGGCCAGCTTACGGACCTGCGTAGCGGTACGGCTCCGCTGCTTTTCAAATGGACGGCGCCACAAGGAGGTCCCTTTTACGACCAGTCGCAAACTATGCAATCAGCCGCAAGCATTTCCCGCGCGCCTGTAAATCGTGTTTCAAGGCTGCAAAGTCGGAAAACTGTTAATGCAAATATAAATTCAAGACAGCACTGGAAAGCACTGTAAATGATAGACAACATAATGGGGGACATGAGGATTAATAGCAACACCCTCTCAAGCTTGCACATCGCCCAAATCCAATATTTCATTTCAGGTTTATTTTTCGTCCCAAGTTCCGCGGGCTTCAATGACCTTGAAGCCAGTAAATCGTTGTTAAAACCTGTACGGGTTCGGAGGTTGAAGGCCTCAAACTCAAAGCATTGTAGAAGCAAATATATATTCACACCAGCACTGTAAATGATGGGGAACACAATGGGGGCATGAGGATTAATAGCAAAACATTCTCAAGATTGCCAAATAATAATATTTTGATTTTAGGTTTAATTTCCTTCCAATGCTTCAATGACCTCCAAGCCCGTAGCTCGTTATTCAAGCCTGTGTTGGCCTGAAGGGGGATTGACCTCCAAGCCCGTGGGACTTGCATGATAGATAGAACACGAATGTTGAACATGAAATTAAATTTCTTTATTTGCAGATTTGAGATTAGGGGAATGTTGAGCTATTAATTCTAAGACCAAATATCCCTTTCACTTTTAATAAAAGTACAGGATGGCTTTTCTATTTGCTTAAGTAGTGCTACAATTTATAAGTAAGCCCTTTGCGACAACTCCGTGGCCCAAGGAACCTGTGGCTCTATTTTACCCATTTACGGACTTGACGGAGGCTAATCCTGCAGCCAATGCGGGTCTGATAAGCTCCAAGCCCGTGGGATTCTGAACATGGAAATTGAACATGAATTACAATAAAAATGATTTGCAGATTTGAGTGTAGGGGAATGTTGTGCTATGAATTGTAACACCTACAATCACTTTCACATCTCATTAAAGTACAGGATGGCTTTTTTATGTGCTTAATTGGTGCTACAATGTAAGTAAGAGCCTTATGGGACTTTTTTGGTGTAAGTAAGCTGCGGCTCTGTTTTAGGGAATTACGGCCTTGACGGAAGGGTTTGCGTAGCGACCTGGGCTTTCTTGCGGCAGCGTAAGATCAAATGCTTTCCCTGCGGCGTAGATGGCCGCAAGTGATTATAGGGCGCTGGCCACAAGCCAGCCCTCTGCCGCAAGGGTATAGAATAGGGAAGTAGCTTGCGGCCATCCCTTGCGGCCACACATCGCCCCATATGAGGTAAACTGAAATAAGGTCAGCGACTTAATAAGAATGAGAGACAAATGGGTATATGTATTTTTTGGCATGTTTACTTTTGTCTTTTATATGATGAGAATCAATAGTATGTGAAAAACATTAGTTCAAAGTCCTACTTTATTTCTTAAAAAGAGGAATAAAGAAGCCTTGAGCTCACCCTGTGGTTTCAATTATGAATGCATGTCATGGTAGCAATTATGTTAAACACAAGCAACAAAATGTTACATAAATTAAACTGGACAGTATCCAAATACCTTTCAGAGCACAGGAAAGTCAAGTAGATAACAGCTGAAAAAAATGCAATACACCCTCAAGTATCGTTAGATGCCTGATGTGGACTTTGTGGAAGGAAAAGCTTTTAGTGACATGAATTTTAATTATTAAATAAGCTCAGGTTTTTTTTTCCTTCTCTGCTGTGTAATGTTTAGTAGTCCGTCATAAACCAAAATATCATTCAGATATCCTAGGCCAACACACCTCATGGGACAGAAAGGATAGCAAGAAAATTGCTGATTTATTGAACAATTATATATGAGGTATATTTGAATATAAAAAACAGTGCAGACATCTGATTTGGTGTTTTCCACTATATAACTGATATTCAAACTAAATAATTACCAAATATAAAAGAGAAACAAATGCATATGTTTTATTTGCATGTAGACTTGTGGTATTGATCAGTCTTGTAATATATTAATATTTATGCAATTTCATTAAATCTTTAAGTGTTTTGTTTAAATTTAGCAACCCTAGCCTTAACTGGTTCCAATCCGTTTAGATTAGCCCTAACATACATATTGTTGTTGATCAGCAGATTAAATGAAATTGGATTTCTTTTAAAAATCATTGGCCAACATACATTTGTTGCAGAATCTAAAGCTCCCGGAGCGGATATTACAATTTTAGTATTCAAAATTCTCACATTTACTGACTTGGGGCCTCATTCTAATGATGGACGCAACGCTGTGATCCCTTTCTGGGTGCTGCGGCCCCTTAGCTACTTTGCTATTCAAAGAAAAGGGACCGCAGCACACCCATTCCTACAGCTGATCGCAAGACAGACAATCTGCCGTTAGCTTTGGCGGGCTTGGACCTGATTGTGGGCGTTAGCTGCAAGCCCGCCAAACTAAAAAGTGAGAAATAAATTCAAGGAAGCACTGTACAGCACTGTAAATGATGTGGGACACATTGGGGGACATGAGGATGACTTGTACTACATTGGCTAGCTGGCACATCGCCGCTGGCCAATACTGTCATTTGTGGCCGAGTCCGCCAGGCTAGAAGATCGAGTTGCTGCCTTGGAGGTCATCCAAGCCCGGGACTACATGCTTGGCTGACCCCCAAGTCACTAAACCGTTCTCCAAGCCAGGCGGACTTGTGGCCACAAATGACACGTTTGTATAGCGGCGATGTGCCAGCTAGCCAATGTACTACATGTCATCCTCATGTCCCCCCTAAAGGCCCACATCAATTACATTGCTGTACAGTGCTGCATTTAATATATATTTACCGCTAAGGATCCGCTGCAGCTCCTTAAAGCTCCTTAAAGGGACCGCGGCACACTAATGGTTTCCCCCTAAGCTGCGGGGGTACTGTAAGTGCGGCAACTAACATTAATTCCCCATGCTGCGGGTCCCCACATTAACCCTTGCAGTGGGGGTCCCCATCGGGGCCCCCAGTTGCATTAAAAATTCAAATTTCCCGCCCCTTGTGGCTCCTGAAAGGACCTTAAAGGTCCTTAAAGGACCTGCGATCAATAAAACTATTAACCCCTGCCGCAGGGGTACTATAAGTACCCTCCCGGCACCTAAAATTAACCCCATCACTCATGGGGGTCAATATAGCCCCATATAGGACACTATAATCCCCTAGGTTAACCCTATAAGTGCCATGAGGGTCCTCCAGGACGCTCATGACAAAGTCTAAGCACTACACTACACTATTAACCCTAACTGTACCCTGTTAACCCCTTAACCCTAACTATACCCCATTAACCCACACTTAACCCTATTCAACCCTAACTGGGCCTATCTAAACCTAACTGGACCTAATAACCTTAACTTACCTAGTAACCCTAACTGGGCCTATTTAACCCTAACTGGCCCTATTTAATTCTAACTGTACCTAATAACCCTAACCGGGCCTGTTTAACCCTAACTGGGCCTATATAACCCTAACTGTACCTAATAACCCTAACTGTACCTAATAATCCTAACTGGGCCTATTTAACCTTAACTAGGCATGACTAACCCTATCTGGACCTAATAACCCTAACTGTACCTAATAACCCTAACCGGGCCTGTTTAACCCTAACTGGGCCTATATAACCCTAACTGTACCTAATAACCCTAACTGTACCTAATAATCCTAACTGGGCCTATTTAACCTTAACTAGGCATGACTAACCCTATCTGGACCTAATAACCCTAACTGCACCTAATAACCCTAACTGGGCCAATTTAACCCTAACTGTACTATAACCACTGACTACAATACATTACCCCATATATAAAACATTGCTCCCTCTCTATGAAACATTATTCCCAATGTACCAAACATTAACCCCTAACTGCAATATACTAAACCCTAACTACAAAACATTACCCATATCTAGTAAACATTACCCCTATCTATTAAACATTATCCCCTATCTATTAAACATCACCCCTATTAATAATACATCAAACCCTAACAACAATACATTAAAAAGCCTACATCTAACCTAAAATAGAATAAATAAGACCACTTACCTTACTCAGATGTCCCTTTAGCAGGTCGCACCCCCTAGGATAAAAAGAAACATAAATTTAATCACGCTGGAAATTCAAACCCTGCAATTCCCCAGGCTTGAATTTTGAATTCAAGCCTGCGGCGGGAAGTTTAAATGTTGTAGATGTTGGTCACGATCGGGACCCCTGCAGCAAGGAGTTAATGTGGGGAGCCTGCAGGGGTTCAGATGGGGACCCCTGCATTATAGGGTTAATGTGTGCACCCTGCAGGTCTCAATTGCATTATAGGGGAGATGTAGGGACACTGTAGGGACACTGCAGGGGTCACAATTGGGTCACGAGCTGTAAAAAAAATATGCTATGTTCTTAAATAGACCCTATTCAATTGGGCGTATTGCAATTTAATAAGGCTGTATATGTATACATGTGTGTGTGTATATAATATATATATGTTTTTCTATATATACAATATATATTAATATGTTATTATGATATATATTATATGTTATATGATAATATGTATTTAAGCTACCCAGGGCCTCTTGGCGCATCATTTCCCCTCTCCCTCTTCTCCTCATCTCCCCTTCCCCATCTCCCATTTCCCCCTTTCTCCTTATATCCCCCTCTCCTCATCTCCTCTTCCAACAAATGATCACGTTTTACCAAGGCTTCTGTCCTCTTGGGTATCATTTGCACTACACCAATGATATTGTGTCTGTATGTTTCTAATAAGTACTGATTTGTTATATTAACTTTACTAACATTTAGTTAATGATCTGATATGTGTATCAGCATCATATTTAATTATACCCATGTCATGTTAAGGTATAGCGGATGTATATAGATCATATATTCAGAAATCATATGCATGAACAGATTAATAAAATATAGATAACAGCATAAATACACTTTCCACCTTAAAAATAATGTTAACATTGCCATAATTAAACATCAAATCATATATTGGTGTACACAACACCTGTTATGTGCATTGTGTGCATACTCAAATATTTAGTCTTATCTTCTATTCAAAATAGGTTCTTGTGAACAGTATATAACAATGGCATAGGCATGGTTATTAAAATATCACCTAAATTAATATGACCAATGTGTGCTCATGCAGTATATTATACGTTGTCAGCACATATTTCCACATTATGCATGAACAACAGTAGTTCTTATTTGTTGTGGTAATACTACTAAATGATTACATTATAACACTGTTCTGGAAGGAGTTTTTCACAATTCACATGTTATTTTTATAATAAATTAATTCACAAACATTAGGTATAATTTAACATATGTATTATATTTAGACATATTCTCACAAGCACAACAGCAATGGCAGGGGACTTAACAGGACAGGTGTAAACAAGATTCCTATTGATGGATGTACGTTTCCTGGGGTTCCTTCTGCTTCTCCCCAGCCTTCTTGGGCTGTTCCTGGCCTTCCTAAACAGCTACATCCTGATCAGTATTTGGCCCTATACCCACCTGCCCGTGTGCCTTATCTGCTCCTCCAATATAATAGTGTGCATGACCTGTGCTATATAGTAATTTGCTTGTAAAGATTCATGTCCCACAAGGATTACAGGCCCACATTTTATCACAATCAATGTCAACCACTCTTCACTTGAAGGCCTCACGCTGTCCATTGTGACAGTTCTCACTCCCTGGTGTCCCATGTATGTGACATACATAATCTCTCTCTGTACTCTGATGAGCTCTGGATCCATAATGTTAATGACTAGTAATGTCACGAACATCACATTTTCGGTTCGCGAACAGCGGACCCAAACTTCCATCAAATGTTCGCGAACGGGCGAACCCGGCAAACCGCCATAGGCTTCAATGGGCAGGCGAATTTCAAAACCCACAGGGACTCTTTCTGGCCACAATAGTGATGGGAAAATTGTTTCAAGGGGACTAACACCTGGACTGTGGCATGCCGGAGGGGAATCCATGGCAAAACTCCCACGGAAAATTACATAGTTGATGCAGAGTCTGGTTTTAAGCCATAAAGGGCATAAATCACCTAACATTCCTAAATAGTTTGGAATAACATGCTTTAAAACATCAGGTATGATGTTGTATCGATCAGGTAGTGTAAGGGTTACACCCGCTTCACAGTAACAGACCAATCTCCCCGTTTAATGCACCGCAAACAACCGCAAACAGTCCCTTTGCACAACCGCAAACTCCCCATTTGCACAAGGTTGGATACCAAGCTAGCCATGTCCCGTTCCTTGTCCTCACTGATGTCATTGAAGGTCTCTTCCTCCACCCAACCACCAAGGGTCCCCGAAAGGTGACAACAAGCCCCCTGGGACGTCTGCTGTGTTTGGTCTTCCACCTCCTCAAAGCCACCTTCCTCCTCTGACTCCTCTTCTTCAGCATGGACGATTATACACAGGTCAGAGTCTGGGGGCTTCCACTGCCCAGCATGGAAGATTATACACAGGTCAGAGTCTGGGGGCTTCCACTGCACAGCATGGAAGATTATATGCGTTGCCTCTGTCTGCATTATTATAAGGTGTGTACTGTTAAGTAGTACTATTCCTATCGGTTTAATCCCTGTTGCGTCCACTATCAGGGGACGTGTATATGGCATGGATTTTTGGAAGCGGGAGATGGAAAAAGATGCTTGGTCGGTCCTCCCACTTCAAATTTGGGGCACTGCGCGTGCAATCTAAGGTGCCACCAGATATGAGTGTCACTGTGCACTGGCAAAAGTTGGCAGAGTAGATGCAATAGGCTTCACACACACGCCTGTAGGCAGGCAATTGCTATTCAATCTATTACAGTCAAAAACGTGTTGTTTTATGTCACAGAGAACAATATAAGCTGTGAGTCTGACACAAGCAGGCAACTGAAATTAGATTACAGGAAAAAAATGGTTGTTTTCAATGTAGGTATGAGTAGTGAAAATAAGCACAATATAAGCTGTTAGGTGTTAGCCTGTCACACACACCCTGGCAGGATTACACACAAAAAAATTATAAAATAAAATAAATGATGTTTAATGATAAAGTATAGGGGGCGAACCGAAAAGCGCATTTGTTCTCCGTTCGCGGCGGACGCTTACATGCGAAAATCGCCGCGAATAGTTCTCCGGCGATTTGTTCGGAACATCACTATTAATGACTATTGTTTGGGTGATATTAGCCCTTTAATAGGCAATGCATTCCAGCACCCATTGTATACCATGTGGGTTTCTTGATTCGTATTAACCTGGAATCTGTGTTTTCAATGCAGTTGATATATGTAATGTTGATGTGTATTATTGATAGTTGATATTCACAGATGTATGTAGACTCACACATCATACTTTAAAATGTTTATTGGAATGCAACATGCGTGCCTATGAGTAAGCTAAATATAATTTTATTTCTTTTACATGTTTTACATGTATTACTGTGTCTCGTTTACTGCTTTTTGAAAGATCTTGGCAAGGCTTTTTTGAGCCCATTCATGTGGTATTCAGTACATGCAATGTCTTAGAGAAACATCAGCAACCTCAAGATCTTACACAGCTTCAGTAACTTGCGTGAGAAACGTTAAATATGATTGTAATTGGCTTTTGAGTCAAATTAAATGGAACAGCAGACCTTAACTTGATAACTCAAGTAATTTTAGCATTTGCACAGTGCTGAAATTTAGAGGGATTGGAATTGATAGGTTTCTAAGTTACATACAAACTTGCACTGTATTTGCCTGCGTAACAGATTAGAATGGGGCCCTATTGCCTCTGTTGTTGAAGATAAATGATTTTGTCATTTAGACTTCCTGTAAAATCAATGGAATTGGCATTAAAAATACAAGATTCTCAAGGCTGCATCACAGTAATCGGATTACCAATTAGCAGTGTATTGTTGCTGTTTTCTTGAAGTACAAAAACGTATAATGTATATATTAAGTTTAATTGTTTAAAATGTCTAAAGAAGGGACCATAGAAAAAAACAATTTTAATCAATAAAAACAGAATTGGTAATGTTCTACATTTGCGAGCTTATCCGCTAATAAGATATAGATAAGGCTGTTCTACATCATTATAGTTCCAAGGTATGAAGTGTAAGAGAGTTTATACATTAGGGAAAGAGCAACATTAAGTTTCTGGCTTAACAGTTAAGTGCATTGTTGAGTAAACGTATTCAATTAAGTGATAATGACTAGGAACTCACTGGGAACTGTTTTGGTGTTTAATAATTTACTTGTCAACATAAACATTTTTTTTAAAATAATATGGTATAATATTATTAAGTAAAAATGATCATAATACAGTGAATAATAGAAGAATGATGTGAAAGTTTACCACAATTCTGATGCAAGATTTAAGAAGACCTTGAAGATTCTAATAAGTAGGATTTTTGTGGTAAATTTGTCTTTATGATCTGTATGTTCAGTCTCTCTTCTCACACAGGAAATTTGATTTACAGAGCAAGGGTAGAATTTACCAAACTGACCTCAGGTGGAGTAATGAGTAATTTAGTAAAAGGTCTTAGGTCAAGGGAGGGATTTCTCTTATTCGTCCACACTGAAACCCGAACAAAATTTTCCTAGTCAAATTTGTACTAGAGTAAACGGTTTATGTTATAGGTTTTAATATTGGAAATATAGTTACATAGTTACATAGTAATTTAGGTTGAAAAAATACTTTAGTCCATCAGTTCAACCTTTTTAGATCTCCTCTGATCTGCATTACGCAGATTTATTGTTAATTGATCCAGAGGAAGGCAAACAGAAAAAAAAAAAAAAAAACAGTGAAACTTTGCCAATTGTCTCAACAGGGAAACAAATTTAAATTCCTTTTCTGACCCCAGATACTGGCGATCAGATTCATCCCTGGATCAATACTCCTTCTCTATTAATCCAGGATAGCCCTTAATTACCTTTCTATTTAAAAATATACCCAATCTTTTTTTAAAGTTATCTATCAAATCAGCTGTCACCACCTCCTTTGGTAGAGAATTCCACAGATTTTACTGTGAAGAACCCTTTTTTTTCTTTAAGGTGAAATCTTTTTAATTCTAATCTCAAAAGATGTCCCCTTGTCGGTTGAAAACGTCTTGGCACAAAAAGATCCCTTGACAAAGCCTTGTATTGACCCTGGATATATATATATATATATATATATATATATATATATATATATATATATATATATATATATATATATATATATATATATATATATATATAAGGTAATCATAGCCCCTCTTGGACGCCTTTTTCTTGGGTAAATAAGTTTAATTTCGTTAGTCTTTCTTCATAACTTAGCTCCTCCATTCCCTTTATTAGCTTTGTAGCCCTTCTCTGTACATTTCCAGCGGTAAAATGTCCTTTCTATGTAGTGGTGCCCAAAATTGTACCCCATATTCCAAATGAGGGCGTACTAGGGTTTTGTATAGTGGGATAATTACATTTGCTTCCTTTGCTTCTATACCCTTCTTAATACATGCTAATATTTTACTTGCCTTTGCAGATGCTGCTTGGCATTGAGTACTGTTACCTAGACGGTTGTCCACAACTACTCCCAAATCCCTTTCAATATCCGATACCCCTAGATCTGCTCCATTAAGGTTATAAATTGCATGGCTATTTTTCCTTCCCAGATGCATAACTTTACATTTATTCATATTAAATCTCATCTGCCACTTAGATGCCCATTCTTCTAATTTATGCAAATCCCTTTGGAGGGAAAGTACATCATTTTCTGATTTAATTACCTTTGTGTCATCAGCAAAAATGGAGACACTACACTCCTATCCCACTTCAAAGTCATTAATAAATATGTTAAAAAGGAGGGGACCTAATACTAAACCCTGAGGAACCCCACTTACCACATTAGTCCAATCGGAAAATGTTCCATTTACAACAACCCTTTTCTTCCTGTCTTTTAGCCAGCTCATAATCCATAAGCAAATATTGATGGCAATTCCTGTATCCCTTGGTTTGCTCAATAGTCTCCCATGTGGCACTGTATCAAAAGCTTTTGCAAAATCCAAATAGACTACATCCACTGAGTTGCCTTGATCCAAGTTCCTACTAACCTCCTCATAGAAACAAATTAGGTTTGTTTGACATGACCTATCCTTCATAAACCCATGTTGACTCCTACTTATAAACCTGTTTGAATAGACATATTCCTGTATATTATGCCTTATTAACCCTTCTAATTCCCCAGCTTTGCTCTTGCTCCCTTCTTAAATATAGGTATCACATCTGCTTTTCTCCAGTCATCTGGTAAAGACCCTGTGTTGAGTGAATCCTGAAAAATTAGATATAACGGTTTTTCTATTACAGAGCCCAGTTCCCTCAGTACCCTTGGATGTATTCTATCAGGACCTGGGGCTTTATTAATATTTATTTTTTCCAACCTCTTTTGGATTTCTAACCAATTATTTGGTGAAGGTAGTGTAGCCCCATTATGTTGCAGTGACCCAACCACTGGTACCTCTCTTGTGTATACAGAAGAAAATAACCTATTTAGCTCATCTGCCTTTTCCAGGTCACTAATTATCAGACGGCCTGTGTCATATTGTAATGTTCCTTTAGCTTTCTTCCTGGCCTTCTTTCCATTAATATATTTAAGAAATATTTTAGGGTTAGTCTTACTCTTCTTTGCAATTAACTTTTCATTTTCGATTTTCGCCAGTCTAATAGCCCTTTTGTAAGCCTTGTTGATTTCCTTGTACTTGCATAAAGCAGTCTCTGTCCCCTCTTCTTTGTATAATTTAAACGCCTGTTTTTTACTACTCATCTTCATCTTTGATTCATTGCTAAGCCACATGGGTTGGGATTTACTCCTTCTACTTTTATTTCCACATGGTATATGGTGATAAGTATGTTTATTTAGTAAGGATTTGAGCGTTTTCTATTTATGTTCAGTATTTTTACCTATCAGTTCTCTGTCCCAGTCTATACTTTGTTTTGATGCCCTTAGACCGTTAAAATCTGCCCTTTTAAAATTAAGAGTTTTCGTTAGCCCCTTACATTATGTTTTTTTAATTCAATCTCAAATGAGACTGTGTTGTTATCACTGTTTCCCAAAGGTTGCCCTATTTCCACATTTGATACTATATCAATATTATTTGTGATAACTAAATCCAAGATAGCCTAATTTCGAGTAGGTTTTTGTATAACCTGGGTGTACTCAAGAACCTGTTCCCCTTAGCTGAACTGCTGGTCTCATTTACCCAGTTTATTCCAGGGTAATTAAAATCTCCCATTATTAGAACTTTACCATGTTTAGCTGCATTTCCAATCTGTATTAATATTGTTTTAGAATTTGCTGCTCCGCTATTTAACTCACACACAAACATTCAACATTACCGCTTGTTGCACCATAAATATCTTCTCTGACTATAGGCTTAAGTTCATATAGATGCTTTTGGGATTCATAGGCAAATATTACATGATGTTGGGCATTCAATGTTATTAAAAGTTAGTCACTAGAACATAAGGGAGACGCACTTTCATCTAGTCTGGACATCTCTCTTACTGCAAGGGACCTAAAAAAAAGGATTTAAATGTAACTCATGCCTGTTAATTACTAACAATTCCTTCTAATAGATTGCTTTTTTTAAATTACTGTTTGTCCTTTGATACATAATCATAAATTCAGTTTATGTAATGAGTAACATCAAAACCAGCGAGTAAAAACTTATATTTTTCACAAAATCAACAGCAGCACATTGAATAGTTGAAAAAAGCATCAAAAGAAATGGGTAAATTAAATGCAGCCAAGTGTTTGTGATCTTTATAACCATTGAGTATCACTTTGAAATGCTTATATTTTATAGCAAAAGCACCCACTGATGATTTGTCACTGTTGCTTAAGAAAATAAATTAAAATTACATAGACAGTGTATTTACCTGAGTTTGCTAAGTGATATAAGAAGCCTTCCTTTTACGTTAAAGAATATTTTAAAATTTATGAAAGGGTAATTTTCTGGCAATTATCTGTTTTACTACTTCTTCACATTTTGTAAAATAAACTTGGAAAAGAGGGAATTTACATAGTCAGGCTTTCAAAGTTAAATATATATTCTTTACAACTTAAAGGACCACTGTAGTTCAGGAAAATCTTCACATGTATATGAAGTATGTAACAAATTAACCATACTATCTGTGTAAACCATGAGCATAAACACATTTCAGATACATTTTTGAAGCCTATATTTCATCTTGTCTGACTTTAACACATCCTATGAGTTTGTAAAGTCTGTAATTATCTAACCTATCAGTGAAATGAGAAATTAGTGTTGAAGAAGAGAGGAAGGGGATATGTTATATTTATGCTTTCAGAATTTGACACCTTCCCCGTACCTGTAAGTATACTCAAGTAGGTTTCTTGTAAGGATATCTGCAAGCCATGCTCCTGCAGAAATGTAAGCATTACTGTCAAACATAAGCATTAAAGGTATATGCACGTGAGCTGGGTTATGAATGCATCTGATAGAGTAGAATTAGGAGTGTATGAAAACATGTGTTTTATAGAAAAGTTCAGTTTACTTACAAAGTTATCTGCACAAAAGTCAAATCCAGTGGTTCACGCCCACAGGATGCTTACATAAGCATTGTACACACATGAAATACAGCAGTGTACCCACAGGAAATACAGCAAGATACACATTTTGACCTTTTTGGTACAGAGCACAGGAAGTAACTGTTGCAGTTCTTGTACCGAGCACATGCCAGAAGCCACTGAGGTGAAGAATGATACATTGTATTATCTTGAGTCTGAATTTGAATGTTATGCTAATTGAGTTGGAGTTTACTAGGGGTGTACACAATAAAATACAAATGCCAAAAAACATAGGAAATTTTGCTAACTTCAAGGTAAGCTAGTTAATGTTTATTTTGGGATGTTTTCATGCAAAAAAATGTTTTCATACACTACTAATTCTCCTTTATCAGATGCATTCATAATCCAGCGCACTTACATATACCTTTAAGTAATTTATCATTGATGCCTCCAGCAAAGGCTATAATATATATATATATATATATATATATATATATATATATATATATATATATATATTTCAAATTTAAACCAGCTTTATGACATTTCCTCTTCTTAATTATGCCTTTAGTTAGACTCCTGTTTTCAAACATAATTTTTTTTCTTTGAACGGTGGTCCTTTTATATTTAGAAATTGTACTCAAAAGGTAAGCAAAAATATAGATGAGTGATCTGCCAAGATGATTTTTTCTGTTTCTACACCATTACTTAGATTAGCCGGTTACCTAAACATTTTGTCTTCCTGTGCAGGGGAATATTCAGAGTACTAGACTGACCAATTATCTCAGAAGATTTGAGTTATTTGTGGTTGGTGAATTACTAAACATTTTCTGATCTGAGATGAGGGGAAAAAGACTGAAAAGATGCAAGGATTGTTTTCCACCTTGGAAACAGTGCATAGAAAATCAAGAGATGACTTGAGATTGTTAATACATTCCACATTTCTGCCATTTTGTTTTGAATTGGCAGCTTTTCACATGTTAACCTTGTCTTGTGCTAACCATATTTTAATTTACTTTTTTTCACAAAAATCAAAGGCACATCAAGGAGATGTTGGATATTACATTATGATGTCCATGGAAACGAAACTGTACAGAGCAATTTCTAAGGAACAATTTTCAGCCTTATTTACTCTTTGTTACTGCTTTCTGCACTAAAACACAATTTGCACAAATGGAATTTTCTCCAAAGTAACTCACATTTAAATAGTATGAGAATTATGTCAATTGAAAATAATCCTGTAAAATATAATGTATGAAAGTGATGCAACTGCAAATGGGCACATTTTATTTGACATATAACCTTTTTTGGAAAATTATGTTATACGTCTAGCCAGTTGGAAAGTGTACTATTCCTAATTATTTTACTTTTTTGCAGGATGTGTTACTCCAGCTAGATACACATGCCTTACAATACATAAACAAAAAAACATACAGTTTATGTTCACAATTATGTATCAAGAAAACCTGGCAAAATTAATTATTACTATATAACCTAAACTTTTTTAATAATTGTGTGTACTGAAAGGTAAAATTAAATTAGACTAATTAATAAATATGATACAAAGTATGAAACTCTGACACTCAAGTTTCTTCCCTTGATCCAGTAATTGAATTTGGATTTCATATTTGTGTATTAAGCTTCTTTAGTGTTGATATGATTTTTGAATTTATATGTCATTCATTTACACATTTGACACAATGTAATACTGTACTTTTTTTTGGCAAAATGGTGAAATTGCTTTTTTGATCCTACACAAAATAAGAAGGGAATTTGTTTTCTGTGTATTAATCATGGTATAGTGAGCTCCCTCCATCAAGCAGGGGTTGCAACATATTTAATTACCCAGTGTCTGCCTATTTTTAGATATGTTCTGATATATTTTGATTTTCCTTTGCTAGAAGCTGATGTTCTTGTTGATTTCACTGGATTCCTGCAGTCTGCTAAGAAACTATCCATCAGTTCACCATGCTGTTTCATCCATTGGGATAATTAGAGTGTTCTATACTCCTGTCTATATAAAGATCTGACCAAAAAAAACTATGAAAGAGTAGCCTTATCATATATACAATATTGTCATCAGTATTTATATATATAAAGTATTTATATTCACATATGTGCCATTCCTGTCTAAGGTAATTAGCAATCATAATGCATGTTTTATGGTCTTACGCCCAACTGAGCCCAGCTGCCTTGACTATACCTGTCTCTCGAGAACAGTAGAAAGCTAAACCATCTTTCTCCTAGTAAACATGAGAACCTCAAACTAATTAAAGCAGACTTCAACTGATGCCCACCTGAGTATGTGATGAGGAAAATAATATATGTCTACATCATATTCACTTAACACAATTATATATTACTATATGAGTTTATAAAACTACATCATTTGAAACGTTAGGCCAAAATGTGTCCTGGAGAGATCTTCACAGGAGGAGCTCACATTAGTTCAATCTTACTCTTTTCTACATTTATTTGTAGAGGTGTGGTTTTGAATATGGCCTTTTCTCTAAACTGATGAGAGGAGTCAAGGGTGGGATCAGTTGAGGGGTCTTAAATCCTTACACATGCTATTATGGTGTCAATCCCTTAAGTGCTGCAATAGCAGCAATTAAGTATTGGACATTAGTTTTGGGACCCCCTGCTTGATAATACAGAAAGTGGGTGCACAGTGCACATTTTCTATACTTTTAGCCCTGACTGCAGACAAAATCTAATAGAATGTACATTAGTCTAGAAGGAACCACCCTGAGAAAGTAACTATAATCAGATGATAAAGGAAAAAGGACACTGTAGTAAATATGTGGGTATAAAGTATATAATTGTGAAGCTGTGTTTGTTTTTGTTTCTGCTTTCTAAAAACATTTGCCAATTATTAATTTTAGAGCCATATGGAAACAAGGTGCCCACAGTAATCTTTTATTTTTTGCTAAAGCGAGAGCTTGTATATATAAGGTAAGACCTTACAAATTCCAGTGTTACTATGTAGAGCTTATTCAGTTATTTTTTAAGAAATAATACCAACTGGAAAGAAGTCTCCATATAATAAAAAGAAAATGGAATATAGTTTAATTTATGGTTATATCATATAAATATATATTACATTGGGAAATAACATTAATTATGCTTGTTACTATTCTCTAAACTGCTCTAAACTGCAACTGAGACTTGACAGTAACCTCATAGTCATTCAATCTGCTGCAGTTAATTCAAAAGGCAAAACTGGGATAATGTGCTTTAGGCTCCAAATATGCTGTAACGAGCTGCCAAATTCCTATGTTCCCTGCCTCTATTGAGAGCACTATTAAGGATGTGATTGAGAGCTGCTATTATGGTGAATGTGCATAAACATTTTAGTTATATAGCACTGGGTACATTTATTGTTTCCTAAATGCAAATGGGAAAAATATGCTCTATGATAAAAAAGAAGGAAAGAAAGAAAAATCTAAATCTAGCACGTAATAAGAATGACATGTGAAAGTTGGGATTGTATTGAAGGGGGCAATCAATAAGAGGTCATGATGTGTTCCAAATGTAGAGCTTGTATTTTTTACTACCAGTAACCTCTGTGTAATAGGCCAAGCTAGTAAACAAAATTAGGATTGAATTACCTACATGAAGAGCATCTGCAGGTGCAATGGGTAGTGGAAATCGAAATGAAATAAGTAGAAGTAATAGGTCAAACCTATCACACTTTCTGATTTCTCTAGTGTGATTGTGATTGCAAGCAGTGAACCACTGCTGACCTGGAATTTGCAGAAGATAATAATAGCACGACTTGTACATTCTCTTCATTATGATGACGCAAAGCCCCGAAATGTCTGTTAATTAATGTTTGAAGAAATGTGAAGCATGTCACTTTAGCTCTTTTTAACAGATTATTTTGTCGTGCTGACCTTAAAGCATATTATTCTCCTTTTGTCATTGCTGCAATAAAAAAATTAAACCAACATCTTTTTAAGATAGAATTATTACAACTATGGAGAGAGTTTGGGATAATCAGGTAATATCATGTTAACATTATAACATTATAATTTTCCTATTAAGGGAATATAAATGCTATGTTTGGAGTTCCATGTTGTGAAAAGTGTGTAACTCCTTGACAGTTCTAATATTCACAATATTTTAAAATAGCAGCTGGAATTTGCATTTTTTCAAAAGATAATTATATAAAGCAGTACTGGCTGCTCCACAGATGGGTAACCTTACACTAGCTGAGTTAAAACAGCTTTGTATTTTATACTATCACTTTGCCAGCATACGCTTTGTAAACTGTTCTAGAGCGTAGAGCCAAGAAACAAAATGTATTTCTAAGGAGCCTCAAAAGATTACTCCCTCTGGAACCAGAGACATTTTAATGGAACAGCTTCTTAATTACAGAACTGTCCTTGATAACAATGAGAAACAATTGGATAGGACACTATTGATTCAAGCAACTTCTTTTCCTCTTAAAAGATGCTCTTAGCCAGCAAAATACTCACTGGAAGGAAGATGAGTTCAACCTTAACATAAATTAATCAATATGAGTCTACTTACATAGCACATAAAGGTGTCTGTGTTCATTTAGTTATAAAAGTGCCATTATTAGATTATAATGATGTCAAATGGAAAATATGCTGCATAAAATTCTGCTCCATCATTTTTATACAATGAAATATATATGTAATTATATTTAAAATGTAAATGCACTTCTAAATTTTTCATTTATCAAAAATAGAATGGGATTTAATTTTATCAATGCAATTTAATGACTGGTGTGTACTTTCAATTAACGTAATCATAACCACTAGGATGTCCCACATCACAAAGCTTTCATTACAGGTAATATTAGATAAACTAGCTTGGTACACATTTTTACATATTGCAGTGAAAAATAATCTATTTGCAGTTTCAATTATGAAAAATAAAATATCTTGTTTAGGTATTAGTATTATGTTTTGAAGTTTCAGACAGTGAGAATTAAATATTTATTTAGCCACATTATTGGAAATGTGCGTATTCATGACAGTCAAGCAAATAGGCCATAGTAGTGAAGTCAATAATTAGATCATACCTATGATTTAACTACTCGTAGAAACAAAATTAAAAGTAATTATGATCAGATTGCATCAAAGAACAATGTTTTCCATTTCAAAGGCACACGTTGTCCGTGTCTGCAGAAAGCACTTTTTTCTTTTCATAGTAAATCAGGCAGTTTAAGGTTATTGAATGGACTAAATAAATCACAGATCACGAAGATGAGGTACCTTTGAAGGACCACTTAATGCAGCACAATTTGGACCATATCACAATAAAGATCTCCTAAAAGCATGTTGAAATACTTTTTGAATATTTGATATACATACATGTTCCACTGATAATGCAATAAAGTCTGTGTTTACATGTGTCAATAGCTGCCCACTCCAAGTCCTACAGCTTCTGCTTTGTGCTGGAACTACCTAAACAGGTTAGTTGGGGGTTAACTTTCCAGTGCATTCCTGAGTTCATGGAAAACCAGTCTTGTCTTTACACTTGTTAACTATTATTATTATTATTATAGTCCATTTGTAACGCGCCAACATATTCTGTAGCGCTATACAAAAGTTTATTTCCAGGCAAAGACATATTCAGTATTAAAACATTGCAAAGAATGGAGGGCCCAGTCTTTGAGCTTTGAATCCGGTGTACATAGTGCTTTCCCCAAGCGCCATGTAAGGTTGAAAACTCACAAACTTACAATCTAAAGGTTTTGTGTGTGGTGCAGGAGGGTGAGAGAATAGTGGTGTATGTTAGGAATAAAGGTGATAGGCTTCTTTAAATAGATGAGTTTTTAGTTAGGTTTTGAAGGTTTTGAGGCAGGAGGATAGTCTGGTGGAGCGAGGCAAGGAGTTCCAGAGAATTGAGGCAGCACGAGAAAAGTCCTGAAGGCGGGAGTGAGAGGAGGTGACAAGAGCGGTAGAAAGAAGAAGGTTGTTAGTAGAAGGAAGAGGCGGGTGGGGGAGTATTTGGAGATGAGAGCAGAGATGTAGCTATTTAAAAAATAGATCATTTTAACATACAATCTTGTGCGATTTCACACCATGAAGAGCACTTACTGTAAGTTAAATAGCCCTTTAACAACATATGCTGAAAGACCATGTGTAGAAAGCATTGTGGAAAAGATATACCTTAAAAATGTAGGACCTTGTTAACAGAGGTGGAGCTATTGAATGGAGGGTGCCAGTGCAAAATTATCTGAGGGGCTCACTTGCACATCTCTATACACTATATAGGGATCAGTAGTAAAGAACAAAATACACGTGGATGGTCAGATCACTTTTCTATAAAAATATTTATCTGCTCTCCTCTATTAAATTAAGAGGAGTGCAGATAGCAGAGGGCCCCCCACTCTGCTGTGGGCCTTTGTGCTTTGCACTGCTGCACCAACAGTATCTCTGTCACTGCACATGCACAATTTGAGAGGCAGAGTATTAGCTTCAGGTACACAAGAATGAAAGTATAGCTCAATTACTTAAAGAGCATTTATAGATTGTATTCTATGAATCGAATCTGTCTAGAGATTGTTTCTGCACCTTGACATCTTCCATACATGTGGCTTCCTTTTGGGGAAATTCCCTATAAAAGGTAAGATGTTTTGTAACACAAGTTACAGTTCATCTACAGAATTTGAAGTGTGTTTTCCTTCCGTTATATGTTGGTGTATGTCTCAATGTACAATGCAGATTAGATTACAAAAGTATACATAAATATTGGCTTTAGAAATATTAAATCCAAGCTTGCTACAATAAATTATAGGAAATGTTTTAACAGATAGTACATGTCACTCTCCATGATAATACATTATTATGCTGACATGTAAAGTAATGACCTTGGAGTCTTCATGAGAAAACTTCTCATTGGGTGCCTTAGTCCAGCAGCAACACTAGAAAACTGAAACAAAATGAAATGGTAAACACATTTTTAAAGCATTAACACTATAAAGTTATTCTTATGTAAACAAACAACATGAGTAATTGAACAAATTTGAAAAGCAAATATAAATGCTGATTTTTTGCTAAAACTAAAACATGTGATTCATGTATATCCTACTTCATGAGTTATGTTTGATATATATATATAACACAACAGCCATTTAATGTATGGTAAGCCTAAGAGCAAGAGAAGCCCTCCACCGTACAGAGTACAGAAACAAATAATACATTTGTAAGCCCATCTGCAAGTCTAAAAATAAGTTTAACAACTTATTAACCGCTCCGGATGCCCAGAAATACAGTTATTTTACTGCATTCTGAGACACAGGGTGGGGACATGCAAATGAACAGACAATGCATTCTTGCTCTTAAATCCAAAATTCTATTTTATACATAGCTCAGCATTTTGGATTTAAGAGCAAGAATACATTGTTTGCTCAGTTGCATTACCCCGCCCTGTGGCTCAGAATGCAGTACAATAACTGAATTTCGGGGAATCCGTAGCGGTTAATAAGTTGTTAAACTTATTTTTAGACAAGCAGATGGGCTTACAAATGTATTATTTGTTTCTATATATATACATATACTAGCGACTTGCCCGTCAAAAATGACGGTTAATAAAATGTTAAACCTCGGAATGCTGTTTGACACACAATGTGAGTCTCCGACCTTCTTAACCTTTTTGTTATGTAGAAAAAAGTACAACAATTATAATAACTTTGGGCCTCATTCAATTGCGATTTGTCCAATTGAATAGGGCTCTATATAAGCACATAGCATATATTTTTACAGAATGTTTTAGTTAATGAACTTCTATTTAAAAGCAAGATCTTCACTAACTAAAAACTTCTGTACAAAAAATATGCTGTGCGCTTATATAGAGCCCTATTCAATTGGCTCAATCACAATTGAATGAGGCCCTTTGTATTTATTTTTTTAACATTCAACTTGTATTTCAACAATTGGTAAACAATAATGTTTTAACCATATTAACCTTTTTAATCGTCATGTATGCAGGAATAATGTAACAATGGATGAAGTTTGTATGAATAAATAGTTGTAAGCCATTACATAATGCTTTGTAACATGCAATTTTAATTTAAAGTACTGTTAAACCACATAGGTATTGAATCCAGATGAAGGCAAAGAGTAAAAAAAAACAATTAAAACTTAGCCAATTGAATCAAAGGAGGGAAAAAATAATTCCTTCCTGACCCCATCAACTGGTGATTGGATTACTCCATGGATCAATACTATGGGCCTCATTCTGTTATCGGCCGCAGCCGCTGCGGGCAGCAAGGACCGGCCGCAAGCTTTCCGGCTATTCTATTCCCCTCCGGCCGGGGGTTCCGGCAGGCTTGCGGCCGGCGCCTTGCTATCTCTTGCGGCCGATCGCGCCGGAGGAAAGCCTTTGATCTAAAACGGCCGCAAGGAAATCGGCCGTAAGAAAAGCCTGGTTGCGATTCTATTGCTCCGGGAACCCTGTCTGCAAGGCTAAAAACGAGCAGCAGCTTACTTGCAGCAAACAGGTCCCGCTAGCACCAATTAAGCACATAAAATAGCTCAAATAAAGCCATCCTGCACTTTGCGGAGTCTATAAAGTGATATTCAGTGTTAGCAAAAATAGCACATAATTACCCTATACTCAAATCCGTAAAATAATTTTTTTTTAATATACGTAAAATATACATGTAAAAAGTCCAGAGTGCTTGGAGCACCTCAGACCCGCCCACGCCGCAGCCGGAAAATAAACAGTTAATTTGAACTCGGGTTTGGGCTGATGTGCAAGCTTGAGAGTAGGTTACTTTTAATCCTCATGTCCCCCAATATGATCCCTAGCATTTACAGAGCTGTACAGTGCAGGCTTGAATTTATTTTTTAGTTTTTAGATTTCACAGCTTACGGCCGGTTTCAAGATATGCGGCCGGCCGTAAGGGGAGATCCTTGCGGGGCCGTATAATAGAATCGCGAGTTAACAGAACCCCCGCAAGGAATCGCAGCCTTACGGACGATTTACGGCTGATAATAGAATGAGGCCCTATGTATTTAATTATACATTTAATTTTTACAACAAATGATCATCCTCCAACTAACATAAACTCTTAATTACATACAATGAAACAACTTTTCAGACCTTGGAAAAAACTATTTTAACATTACAAACATGAAGTTAATGTATTAAAATGTAAACAGTAAAAGTAATAAAATGCAACGTAACTGTTTTGTGGAGCCAATCCTGGCAAAAGGCCACTTCCAAGACATTACAATATTTTTTTTGTTTTGTATGTCCAAGTGGTTTCCTTAAAAAGAGCCCAGCAGACTTTTAATTGTGTCTATGGGTTAAAATCACTGTTTATTCTTGTTGTTTTTTTTTGTTTTTTTTGTTGTTTATTTTTGTTGTTATTGTTGTACTTTTGTAAAATTGTACATAGAGTTTCCTATGTGAAATAGTGGTCCTCTAAAAAGAGCCTGAGTGACATCAAATGTTGTCCTCATAATAAAACCACTGTTCTCTATGTTTACAAAACCTCATAGTACACAATGTTTTGGGTAAAAATGCGTCCATCCTTTAATCACCCTGACTTGGGATGTCTTCAATTGAAACTTTAATATCATCTGGATTTGTGTACCTTGAAAAAGCAACATAGAGTTGTCCATGTGCAAATATAGGTTCCTGTAAAAAAATACCCACAGACTTAAAAGTTTATCCTTGGGATTTATTTATGGTCATGGCAGATGCCATGATAACTGGAAATTGTCTCCTTTGAAGGACAAAAGGCAAACCACTCTCACTTGGAGCCAAATCAATTCTTGGTATAAAAACTTGTTCACCTTTATGGGTACCATTCATAATTTCTGCATGTATGAGATGATCTTTTAAATCCTGCACAATTAATCTTGTCCCATTACAAAGTCCTTTTTTGGGATTCCTGTTTCTCAATAGCATGACAATTGCCCATTTTTTTCAATTGCAAAACATGTGGTGGCATTCCAGATGGTGTTAAAGAATTGATAAATTCTATACTAAGGTTAGATTCATTGTCTTTATCATCAGCCAGAACTGAATCTGCAGTGTAATAATTGTTTTGGGGTGTGTTGATGAATTTAAAAATTTCATTATTTAGATTCAAGGCATCTATATGTTTGGATGTTAATATCACTCAATTTGCAATGTCTGAATAATCATCGTTATTGATGGTATTGAGAATGATATCCGCTATGAGTGATTTCCTTCTCCAATCATTGAATTCATTTTGGCCTTCTAATTCTAATTTGAGGTGTGTAAATATTGTCTACAGTTTACTTGTCTTGATACATGTTTCAATGATGTCAGTCCTATTTCAATGTGGCACAACAGGTAATGTTTGCCTAAAATCTCCTCCTAACAACATCACCTTTCCACCAAATGGCAAATTATTATCCATCACTTCTTTTAATAATCTGTCAATACATTGCAAGGCATGACATGACATCATTGTTGCCTCATCAATGATAATTAATTTACTTTTTTTAAATGTTTTTGCTTGTAAAGAATTCAGTTGAATATATGACTCTGATGTTTCTGAAATGGGAACTGGCAGTTTAAATTCACTATGCACAGTTCTGCCACCTTCTAACAAAAGTGCTGCAATTCCAGTTGTTGCAAATGACATTGCTATTTGACCCTGTGCTCGAATGTAACTCATCAAACAATTATACAGATACGTTTATCAACCAGGGCCATCTAGATAGAAATAATGGTCTTTGACCATTTCATAATCTGTAGCATTTGTGATGGCATTACATGCTTGCAATTGTAATGTATTTAAAGTTGCAAGTTTTTCTTGTGTTTTTGATGCTCAGTGTCATAGTAATCAACTTGATGTCATCTATAAGTCCTGGATCAGGCAAATTAAAACACACAATTTAGTCCATGAGCAAGAAATATTTCTTGAATTTCCCTAAATGCTTTTAAGAGTTTAATGGCCTCATTGTAACATTTCAAGAAGTCTTCACAAATATTTAATATAAATGTTTCCCACAAAGCAAGTGCATCAGGTACATTGCAAAAGATGCAAATGAATGCAAATTGTTCTCTCATTTGCTTTGGCATTTGACATAGTGCTGCTTTTCCAGACACCTCTCCCATTTTGTATCATCTGCTATGAAGTTCTGATGTCTTGCAGCTAATAGGAAAGTATCATAAACTATGTCATTCGCTGTGCGTAAATGTATAACTTTGTGCACCGGGAACATGTAAAAGAAATACCGTATATACTCGAGTATAAGCTGACCCGAGTATAAGCCGAGGCACCTATTTTACCACAAAATACTGCGAAAACTTAGTGGCTCAAGTATAAGCCGAGGGTGGGAAATGTGCTGCCCCGTGTGTCCCTCTTGTGCCCTCTGTGTCTTCCTCTTGTGTGCCCTCTATGCCCCTTTATTGTGACCCCCTCTCTCTCTCATGTGTCTCTTCCCCCCTCTCCCTTCCCTGTTTCTCCTACCCCCTCTCCCTCCCCTGCGACGGGACCCGGCCAATGCTAATGACGTGACGCACATGTGATGTTGCCTCATTAGCATATGCCGGATCCCGATGCAGCCGGAAGACACGCAGAGGACCATAGAAGCAGCTGCTGATGGAAGGTAAGTGAGGGGAAAGGGAGAGGGGGAGGTAATTAGAGAGTGGTAAAGTGAGGGGGTTGAGGATAAGGAGAGGTTTGATGACGGTGGTTGAGGATGAGGAGGGGGGTTGAGGATGAGGAAGGGGGTTGAGGAGGGGCTTAAGGATGAGGAGGGGGTTGAGGAGGAGGGTTGAGGAGGGGGGTTGAGGAGGGAGGATGAAGAGGAAAGAGACACAGGAGAGGGCAAGGGTGGGGAAGAGACACAGGAGAGGGAGAGGGAAAAGAGACACAGGGGGGAAAGAGACACAGGGTATATACGGTAATCTTAAACCAAAATGTTCAATGTCTCTTGGGCTGACGGTATAAATTTGTGGGATAATTTTATGAGTATCGCTTTTTCGTTGTCGCCATTGGCCATTTACGAATACATAGTGATATGGAATCTAAATGTCTAAAAATTGTCTGGCCTCAGTGTCCTGGCAGTTTGATTAAAACCAAGTAGTAAGTGTTGTTTCTCAATGTTCACTTTGGGCAAAGGCATTTCTTTCATTACCTGCACTAAAGCAAACAAACTGACTTTGTGGCAAATGTACAGCTAATTGATACACAGCATGTGACCGATCATGCATCTCAAATTTCAGAAGACACCCCATTGCTTCTGGAGCACTGACATAGCGAGCATCTAAATAATTAGAAAGTTTGTCATGTAAAATTGGAATTTCCTTTTCGTTTTGTGGACCTTGCACAACAACAGTTGCTGCATTGTATCCTTTGTATATATATTTATACACATATTTGATGGATTTGATAGAAGTGCAAGCTTCCACATTTATGTGTGCATTGTACTTCAGCAAATGTGGATTGTATGGAACTACATATCTATTATCGACCTTTTGGGCACGGATAATAGCTTTTTGTCCTTATCTTCTTTTATACAAAGGGTATCCATCACAATTAGCATGTTTTCATTTGAAAATTGTTTTGGGAACTCTTTTGTACATTTTTTATTTTCCATACATGGTGAATTTGGATTGATATCTCCACATGGCCCATGAATCATTCTGTGTGTTACAATCTCATAAAGTTTAGAATATTTTTCTGGATGTGGCAATTCAGCAGAAATTACTAAATCCACTCTCTCTGCAGTATTCAATTTATCTTTTTCCTGCAAGATTAAAAGTACGTGAGCGCGTGGCGGGCCTCTTTTTTGAAATTCAATGGTATAAACAAAAGCCACATATTTTCCAAATAACTGTGCTTTAGTTACATCATGTATTAATGAATTGAGTTTGATTTTGAATACTCTTGCCACTAAATCTGGTCGATCAGAAGTATTTTGTCCAAGATTCAAATTTTCCTTGATCTCTTGCCATTGTGGATTACATGTGAATGTAATGAATAAATCAGGTTTTCCAAATTTTGTCACAATAGCCATGGCATCATTATATCTTTCTCGCATATTGCGAGGAGATCCTTGGAAAGTGGATGGCAAAATGATTGATCTTCCAGCTGGAATGTCTCTGTTGGTAGCCAATTCAGCGACATAATCCATCAATCCACAATATTGTTCTATGCAAAGCTTGTTTTGTTGAAATTTGATATAATTTTCTTCGACTTGTAGATAGGAATCAATAATCCATTGCTGTGTGAGTTTGACCCCACATAAAATAGGATATCATCGCCTAAGTCGTATGCACAACGCAAAGTGTGACAACATCTCTAGTTCGACAATTATAATATGTGATATTATATATATATATATATATATATATATATATATACATAATTGTGGTGCCTAGGCTTGTTTAAGACAAATGTGCAAAGAGTTATTGCCTCTAACTTCTTTTGTTGGTTAAAAAACAATTTATCATTTCTTTAGCTAGAATAACATATTAAAAATGCCTGTGTGGTGACTTCCATCAGTGTCGATATCATGAGCATTTCAATCTGCTGGCAGGGGCTTGTTTACCTGCTAGTCAATGGAAACTTTTAATTGGTTTATGTGAGCAACATGTGGCAAAAGCTACATTATGGCAGAATCGATTAATGGACACATGAGCAGCATTCAATGTAGGTTATTTAAAATATTATATATTAGTAAATCTGCAGCAGAATTATTAAAATCCGTAGTATAATCAATACTGGTATAAACTGAATATGAGTTGCAATCATCAGCTTACTCTATTACATTGTGTAGAATCTGTAAATTGTCTACAGATTAATGAAACATAAACATACACTATGACCTTGGACAATGTAATTTTACATTTTCTTGAATAACCTCTGTATTTATCCCTAATCCTCTTTTCTTGCATTTATTTAGCAAGTTTGATCTTGCTGTAAATATATGTCTCCATAAAGTTCCAAGGTGTATGCCCATGTCAGCAATACTCACATATCAAATTACCTGGTTTTGGATTCAGACCAATGCTTGAAGCTCATGCCAGCACATAAACACCTGGTATCTTTCAGAAGCATTTTCTAATGCTTATATTGTGTTCCACTTTACCTTGAAAGTCCTCCACATACGGATACATGCATATGAAGTTATGGAATGCATTTCAAAATAAATGAAGATATTTTTGAACACTAAATAAATTAGTTTTACATATAGATATATTGAGAATAATACAAGTTTTGTTAATATCTATTTATTTGATATAATGAGTTTCTAAGCATACTATACATAGCCTGTAGTAGATTCAGAACAATACAGTAATATAGGACAATTACACAGAAAATAATGATTTTTGTGCCTTCAGGCTTTGAAATATCAGTGAAACTCCTTCTGCATTTGCTCCATGTCTTTCAGATTCTGACAGTTATATTAGCTTGAATTTAGTAGTTTCATCAATTATAAACTTTTTTTAGTGTTTTTTCAGGTGTTGTCTGTTCATATGCATGTCTTTGAAACAAAATGAAATTTTCATCCATTATGGATTTGATAACATGTTCTTCATGTATATGTCTCCTCAATATACAGCCCCATTAAATTCCCTCTATGTGTAAAATCGTGGCTCATAACGTAGCTCGCAAGACTTAAGGCAATTTAATTTGCCTTTTAACGCTACCCGCAGACATATTGCGGGTTTGGTACGAAAAAAGGCTGAAAAAAGCCTACGGGACATGGAACGTGGAACTTCGCGGACGCAAATCCTTTGTTTTCTCAAGCCCGTAACTGCTATGTTTCCAATTTAGCTATTAAATTCCATCAAAATCAAAATGGCGTTCAAACTCTTACCTCGTAAATGGAGCCAAGAAGCCAATGAGTGATAGAGAGGACCTGCAAGGGGGGTAAAGTCCAATCCGTAAATCTCTAAATGCAAATATTACCACACTACTGTTTGTTCATTGAAAGGGGAAGTGATGTTAGATCTTAATTAGTAGCACAACATTGCCACGCTTGCAAATCGGACAAATAAAATACTTTATTTCATGTTTATTTTCTGTGTTATATCGATCTTGGCAATCAGTGTGTTAATACATATACTTGAACTCGCATGTAATAGAATATCATTTTTACGGCTTTATCAATATTGCATTATATCTGGAATGTGGGTCAGATCGTAACTCGTAATTGAACCCCGTAGGATTTTGAAATCCCACCTCCATTTTTCAGTGACGTAATTCTGACGATCTCTCTTTCCATTGGCTCCATCTAAACTCGTAACTGTGAGTTTGACTAATTAATCACGTTCACGGCCACACATCTGGCGCTCAAAAAATGATTTACGGGTTTGCCTCTCAAGCCCGTAACTCACAGCATGTTCTAATTTAATAGCACCATAAATCCGCAACTTTTCAAGCTCGCAGCCATTGCGGGTCTCACGTTGCACATACAAGCTTCAAATTTTATGTGGCTGATAGAATGGTATAATTCACATGGACATATTAATTGCTTATCTAATGTACAAAACATTTTTGTATAGTTTAATATAACAAATATGGCATTGAATCACCACTAAATATTTATAGTATGATCTTTTAAAGAACTTGACTACATTATGGGCAAAATGTAAAAAGTAAAAAAAATGAAGTATTGTTCCATAATGAAATGCAAATTACAATAGGATAACCATCCAAGTTGGCAAAGGAATGTATACAGAAATATGGACGATACCAGAAAATAATTGTTGCACATAAAAATATAAACAATAATGAATTTTTTTAAACTCTTTAGCTTTTAAAAACATTTAGCCCATTATAAGAACAATTTCTAGAATATAATAAATATGTGAATTTGTAAATAAGAGCATTTTAAATTTGAAATATTACCCACAGATACCTTTGTTGCCCATCTATAAACTATAATTCCACCCTGATTATAAAACGACTACCTGAAACTTGGATGGTGGTGCAAGAAAATATAAAGACAAGGTATAATTAATAAGGTGACCCAATTATAAGGAAATAACAATTTTCAGATTTTTTATTTAATAAAAACTAAACTACTACAAATTTAGAACAGGAAAATAGAGTATTGTCTCTGCTGCAATTCTCCAGAACCAAAATAGCAATTGTTTTATTTTAACCTTCACAGATTATCAGAATATAGTCTTCAACTCACAAAAAAATGTTTTGTAATTCAGATTCTTTTTAAAATAGATATGCCAGTGTACCCACAGTACATTTTAGAATTATTTCACCATGAAATTAGTTTTCTCCATCATTGCCTTAGTTGAATCCTTCATTTTGATCAATGCCAGGACATTAAATAGAGAAACATGAATGCACATATTCTTTTTTGTAGGTATCTATCAAACTACATACTGTAAGCTATTTTACATATTGGAAATAGCTGTTTGTGCAAGTGCAATAAATGTATATATTATAATCGTACAATGCATTTAGGTTTTTGTTTAATATTTTTATGTTTATCATTCTATATTTTGTTTATTAGTCACTGTATAAAAATAAGTAATAGTAAAGAGAATTATGTAATAACTGTACTAACTACAAGGAATCTTCGAAAAAGGCAACCCCTGACCTGGAGAGATTGAAGTGCAAGTTATTTATTGTAGAGATAAATACAGAAATGTGACAAATGGGGATTTTCTGTAATGCTCACTGAGGATTTACCTCTGCTGATGTTGACAACAGGGAAGGTACAAAGGAAATATATCACTCAAAATGTTTTATAAGTATATTTCCATAGGAGCAGGTTATGCTTATCTGGTTCAATTATTGTCTGAATTATGCAAACCCTAACTGTACACACATGTTGACACGTCACATAAAAAAAAACTGCATTCAAACATAAATGTATAAGAATTCTATTCACAGAAATGTAATCAGAATGATACATGTATATAAAATTCAAAAAGTGTATATCTATCTATCTATATATATCTATATATATATATATATATACATATATATATATATATATATATATATATATATATATATATAGTAAATAAATAGTACATCTGGGTTCACATTTGAATGTCTAAAGCAAGTTAAAAAACCTGCTTCCAGCTTAGAATTCCGAGAAAAACAGTTATTACACTGCATTCTGGGAAGCTGAGCTGGGACATGCAAATGTGTTCACAAATGCCTCGCTCTTTCAATTTATAGCCATTTCCAAACATGGCTTCCTTTAAGCTTATGCCTGCTGTATTACACAGCTTTAATGCAAAGCCAAGGTTGGATTAAACACAGGCCGAGTATCCAATCCATGTACAGCTGTTTCAAGCTTACTGGCTATCATCAGCATGGAGCGGGATCTCAGCCTGTGTTGTGGACTTTATGAGTAGGTATTATTTAACTAAGTATTGTATAAACAATAATATCAAAAGTATAATATAAATGGTTTGTTGACAGTTCTGGCCCTCAGATGGGCAACTTACGATGAAGAGTCTCAATAGAATACCAGGATTGTATTGAAATTGCTTTATTATTTGATCTTTAGGGGCTTTGACAAAGTATTTATACATGGACCTCATGCACATAAAAATGTACCAATGTAAAAAATCCTGGAATTTGAGATAAGATTAGTTTTAATTTCCCGACCTTAATAGGTTGACAATACAAGACTATTTTATTTTATTTTTAGGAATTGTTTTGAGTGGAAGATGCAATACAACTGCTAAGGCAATATTTGAACAAAATGTTATTTTTCTTTATATAGTACATTGCTATTGTTATATGTTCACATCTGTAAATTCTCAACTACAGAGGATGTATAATTTCCTTTTGAGTAAACTATGTAAGAGACTTACATATAACGTTATATTAACTTCCAGAGTAGGTGCAATTGAGTCTTGGTTTATCATGTTTCTTTTAACATGTCACTGGGTAAATCCTCAGCAAGATTGTTCATGTACTTATGAAATAGTGACAATGCACATCAATAATCATATATAAATGTACTTAAATACTGATTGTATATTTGGTTGACAATAAAGTCATAAACAAACGTAATGTTATTTTATGGCTCAGTTTTATAACTTATGAGATGCATTAAAATGTAGCAGTAAAGGAGATTTTTTGCAATCAAAATGCACATCTAAAGTAAAAGAGGAATGGTATCGACTGACTCCATGTAAGATTGCTCATTGTGACGAGTTTTAAAAATAGTAATTGCTGTATTGATTGGTTCTAGACATTCCAAATGGTTTTAGCTAAGTGTGAAGATAGTTCTTATTTTAAGAAGTTAACATTTAGATTTCTACATGCACTGAAATAACCAAAGAAATATCTTTAAAAAGTATAATTTTAATGTGATAACAAATGGTATAGAAAAGTGCAGATTATTTTTGTTTGGCAGTTAGGAATGACATGGCTGTATTGTTCTTCCAATTACATCTTCATCCCTATGTTTAAGACACAAGCCGGGAAGAGTGTGGGAGGGGGATATTTATCTTTAAAAGTTTCAGTTTATCTAATCTAACGTTTCTAGATTATTCATTAATGTGTCACTACAATACCTACTGAGAAATTACATTTCAGAAATTATTGTATGCACTTTTTATAACTTGAAAGATATTTGTTTAACCCTTTAAGTGTACATTCTCCAGACCTTCCTGCACATTCCACACTTGTTCCCTGAAGATTTCCCAGCCCTTTAGGCAGGTCCCACAGGAGGAGTTTAAAAAAATATTGATAAGTTCATTTATCACTGCAACTAGAAGGTGGCTGCAATGTGATGAGTTAACTTATAAGTGGGGGGGGGGGGGTAATGGGTGTATTTGTATGTTTTTTAAGTTTTCTGGTGTTCAAAATTATACAAAAAACTGCATAATTTGTATTTAACTTAATCCAGGCAGTAAAAGATACACAATGCTTTCCTGGCAGGTATTTCAGTTAGCAAATATTATAGATGTTACCTTCAAAACTATGAAGATATAAGCCCACAAGATCGCTATTTCAAAGTATTCTAAAACATGCTTTCATTTCTAGATTGTGTATACTGGTTTTGGAAAGCCATCACCTTTTACGTACAGAATTCTGTATTGTAAGCAACAAATAAGGATAATGATATATTTGTATAATTTTTTTCTAACTCCAAAGCAGCCTAGACAATTTGCAGTTACAAGATTAAATCAAGTTATAAATAAAATTACATGGTGGTACTATTTTAATGGGAAAAGAGAAAGCAAATATAATTATAATGAGCAAACTATGTATATGTAATTATTAACATTGTATTGAAACAGTGGTTTTATTTTTTACTTATAATTATCTTCTTGTTATTGAAAGTATTTAACAAAATGTATTTTTGTCTAAAATATTGCAATACTTTATTTTGATTATATTGTTAGTGTTTGTTAACTTGCACCAGTTTTTAATATGTATACTGTACATGGCCATAAATGTGGTAGTCTTGTTAAAACATTAATTTTAATATTACTGTCAAAGAACACATATTTATTCAAAATTATTGACAATTCAGCATGTATTTTTGTGCATTTTTGTTACATTCTTAAAAATAATGTATATGCTTTCTTCTGTTTTTCTTTCATGTTCACCAATTGACAATGATGTTATCCTGTATTGTACTGTTCTGTGATGTGCAACACAAATCAAAAGGTAAGACTGCTTCTAAATCTTATTAAGACATTAATTTAGTAAAATGCTTTAAAGGGACACAGTAATATAAACTCTTAAATCAAAATGTAAAATAAAATAAAAAATAAAGCCAGATTTGCCCCCTTCCCCCCAGAAAAAAAGTTTAAATGCTTAAGTATTTAAATATTAATTATTATATAACTTTTTTCTTGCTCATTTGCTCACCTCAGCTTTGGGAGTGAGCACATACCTATTAAGCACTATACTAAATCAAAGTAAAATAAATCTTGGAACAGGATGAAAAGTGAATAATAATATTCCGACTTGTTTGTTAGGTAACTAGGACTTTAAATTGTTTATTATTATTAATCTCATGAATTTACATTCAGATTGAAAAGTGTCCCTTTATGTTAGGTCTTGTGTGTTTTATTTATGTGTAGATTGACAGTTGTGCATGGAAAAATCTATTTTGTGCAAGTGACAGTGTTTTGTCCTATTGCAAATAAAATATATACATATAAATATGTACTAATAAATTAGGGTGTATGCTATAGAATGTTTGTATTCTAATTTTGATCAGTTTAGGATTGTCAGATAAACTGGAATTACATACCTTGGTTGTTCAGCTCCATTTTGTTAAAATAATGAGATTCTAAGTTCACTATATCATATTTGGTGTTCAGTGCAAATTCAAGTTACGAATTTCCATTTGAAAAATAACCCTACTTATTATAAATTGACTCCAATTTTTTTTTAACATTGATCTTTCTTAACCATGAACATGACAGACACTATTCTTTTTAGTAAAATCAAACACTTCATGAACAGTAACTTGATGCACGTAATATAGGTATATATACACACACCGTGCCAGTAATGGGAAATTTGCTATATAATTTTAGATAACTAAAATCATTACTGCATTATATTCAATGTATAGATTGGGTTAACAAGAGGTACAATTTGTTTTTGGTTTAAACATCTCATGTTTTGTGAAAGAATTTAACAAACATTTTGTCAGATGACATTTGCACCTAAACATTTGTCTCCGCTGGTTCATTACAGTACATTGCTGTTATTGGCAGCCTAATGTATTTTTAATGCAGGGTTTATATAAATGTATATCACTATATGGTAATTCCTGAGTGCTTAACACTCTAGTGTCAATAATAAAATATAACAAAAATAGGAATAATTCAGGTGGCTGAAGTGGATATAGTTTTAGCTATTATAGTAAACCATAAATGGTCTCAAAAGGATAAGATACACTAGACAAAATATATATACTTATAACACTCAAAATATATATGATAAATTAGAGAGATATGGAACCGCCCATATATACGCATAAATGCGTGAATACTGTTGTATATAGATGAATCCAGACAATATCCTATTGGATGTAGTAATAGCTTCCCTCATATGGCAAATAAATTGCTTAATCCTTGGGGAGCTATGACCTATTTAATAGCTAAAACCAATTGTTGTCTAAAACAACAAATAAAGGGGAAAAAGGTAAGTGCAATTACCCTCAGGTTGGGAACAAAAAAATATATATGAAAAAGAAACCAAATAACAAATGACAAATTTATGTTATCAGTCAATATGTAGGAGAAAGTGTGTGAATATATGTTGTATATCAAATGTGTGTTCCAAGTAATTCTGGATCCTATAAGTCTATGTCCAGTGTACTAAAGAACACCTAAGACTCTATTTTGGAATTTGTAGCAACTAGTTACTAGAAAAAAACACAATAAACTTTATTAAAGAAAAAAGGGTGAATGAAAAATATATACAATGAGTGTAATAAAAGATATACTTAAGTATATCAAACAGCAGGCTTATGTAAATGGGGAGGGGGGGTACAGTCTAATGAGTAAACCCCAAAGTAATAATATGGGTATTCACAAATGGTAATATAATATAGAGGTCAGCACCTGTCTATTTGAGAGGACAGATGGCGGCCTGATGAATCCGTAACAACAAAAACGGGGAAACGTACGTTGGGACCTTAACAGCAGGCTATAGGGGACAGTCTATCCCCATTGGTATGTACATATGTTGATGTCTGCACCATTACAAGGTAATGAGTTAAATCTCTCGTTTTCTGTTTTGAAGTAATTTTTGGTGCAGCAGACCATGTGTGAAATCCACCTAACCCTTAACTAAAAGGGAGGGTTTCTCTTGATTACAGCATTGTGCTGTGTTATCAGGATCATTACACTAATTTTTGATAGTGGATATTTTCTATGTTCCCTATTTTTGAACTTACTTCAGCTTATGGGATGGGGAGTGCTGTGTCACTCTTATCTCACATGGGAAACATAGAGATCCACTTGTTTTAGTAACTGGAGCAACTGTTGGCCGCCATCTGTCCTCTCAAATAGACAGGTGCTGACCTCTATATTATATTACCATTTGTGAATACCCATATTATTACTTTGGGGTTTACTCATTAGACTGTACCCCCCCTCCCCATTTACATAAGCCTGCTGTTTGATATACTTAAGTATATCTTTTATTACACTCATTGTATATATTTTTCATTCACCCTTTTTTCTTTAATAAAGTTTATTGTGTTTTTTTCTAGTAACTAGTTGCTACAAATTCCAAAATAGAGTCTTAGGTGTTCTTTAGTACACTGGACATAGACTTATAGGATCCAGAATTACTTGGAACACACATTTGATATTATTATATACTCTATTCCACTTAGAGATTTGTCCTTATTCTTTTCTTAAGTGAATATATGTTGTATAAATAAAGGTACATGAAAAAACATTGCCAGTGTTTTCCATGTTGTTCACCACATATTCATAAATGCATGATATGCAATTCTAAATGGTGATTGTCCCAAATACCAAAAGTAAATACAATGGGTAGTATACAAATTAGAAGTAACCATTCAAACACTCTCTCAGTTCAATGTACCAAACTAGAGTAATTGCACTTATCTTGTTAGAAGAAGCCCCGACGGCTCGTTTAGCCTTTCTTAGGGCTTAATCATGGGTTAATGAACTTCATTTCTATGGTGCTTTTATAGCACCTGCTTTCCAATAATTGCCGATATTGTAGCCACCTCATTGGTCTATTGAACAGGGTGGTGACGTCACGCGTATTGTTGCGTCACCACGTTGTTCACGTTTTGCCAATCATTAGCATTTTTGCCATCCAAGGTTGTTGTACGGTCGCGTGATGACGTCACTGCGTCACCATGCGCATTGCATCCCTGGGAAATAACGCTGCTGCAAATTCAATAATACCTAGTTGTACAATAGATATGTCCTTAAAGGAGAATCATTCCAATAAATTAATACTGGCTACAACTATAAAAATGTTCAAACTTGAAAGAAGAATATAGAAAAATATATATAGAACATTGTTGAACCAAATATATACAAATTGCACGCATCCATGTATATGATAATGAGATAATACCATCTCCCTCCCATATATAAATAAATAAATATATATGTAAATGGTGACTGTGCTTTAAATAAATTGTGGTTCTAAAGTGAAAATGTGATGTGTAAAAAATTGACTAAAGGATTATACTGCCTACAATTCCAGGTGTGTGTATGAAAATGAACGTGTATGAGTGATACTAGTAAAGCCTAAATTATAAAAGCATATATAATGCTCGAAAAAACTATGAAATGCAAAAATGAGATGCGCTGAAAATTTGAAATGTGACTGACTGTGATGAATATAATGTATTGAAGAATTATTAATGATAATGTGGAAAATAGGGGTGATAAATTGATGTGAGAGGGATGGATATATTGTCCTAAAGTAATATAGCCTACTCTATCAATGATATGGTCTTTATGTAACGTTTTAGTTTGATATCTTATCTTCTTTTAAAGGAAAGCTGAATATGTAAAGCCTTCATTAAGTCCTCGAGGGCTTTGTGTATCTAATTCAAATATCCATTTGCTTTCCAATTTCAGGCATCCCTATAAGTCAATATTTACGAATGAAAAGAAACTGTAACAATTCAGTGGACTTTAAGAATCAAGCTGACCAATTAAGGAATAAATTTAAAGCTCGTGATTACCCGAACCGTACACTTAAAAGGGCATACAAAAGAGCACTAGAATCAGATAGAAAAGATCTTCTATATACAAAAAAAGAACCACAGGAGGATAACCAGATAAGATGTATAATGACATTCGGGATGGACTGGAAAGACATCAAAGAAGTATTAAACAAACATTGGCACATAATTAGACATGACCCAATTTTACAATCCAGCCTTCCTGAAAGAGCATCTATAACATACCGCAAAAATAAGAGTATAAAAGATGAACTTGTAAGGAGTTTTTATAAATCATCAAATAAAACATCATGGCTTTCCCCCACAAAAGGGTTATTTAGATGTGGGAGATGCAAAGCGTGCAAATTCATCAAACCAAGTAAAGAATTTGTTGATCCAAATACAAAAATCAATTATCCAATGAGGAACTTTATCAACTGTAGTTCCACCCACGTTATCTATATAATGACATGTCCATGCCCTAAGCTATATGTGGGAAAAACAATACGTCAATTAAGAAGACGCATTTTAGAGCACACATATTCAATCATCAAAGAGTTAGACACTCCTGTATCTCGCCATATAAAGTTATTTCATGGCAATAAACCTTGCTCTATGACATTTTCAGTAATAGATCATATCCAACAGGGACCCAGAGGAGGAGACCTGGATAAAGAACTATTGAAATTGGAAAGTAAATGGATATTTGAATTAGATACACAAAGCCCTCGAGGACTTAATGAAGGCTTTACATATTCAGCTTTCCTTTAAAAGAAGATAAGATATCAAACTAAAACTTTACATAAAGACCATATTATTGATAGAGTATGCTATATTACTTTAGGACAATATATCCATCCCTCTCACATCAATTTATCACCCCTATTTTCCACATTATCATTAATAATTCTTCAATACATTATATTCATCACAGTCAGTCACATTTCAAATTTTCAGCGCATCACATTTTTGCATTTCATCATTTTTTCGAGCATTATATATGCTTTTATAATTTAGGCTTTACTAGTATCACTCATACATGTTCATTTTCATACACACACCTGGAATTGTAGGCAGCATAATCCTTTAGTCAATTTTTTACACATCACATTTTCACTTTAGAACCACAATTTATTTAAAGCACAGTCACCATTTACATATATATTTATTTATATATGGGAGGGAGATGGTATTGTCTCATTATCATATACATGGATGCGTGCAATTTGTATATATTTGGTTCAACAATGTTCTATATATATTTTTCTATATTCTTCTTTCAAGTTTGAACATTTTTATAGTTGTAGCCAGTATTAATTTATTGGAATGATTCTCCTTTAAGGACATATCTATTGTACAACTAGGTATTATTGAATTTGCAGCAGCGTTATTTCCCAGGGATGCAATGCGCATGGTGACGCAGTGACGTCATCACGCGACCGTACAACAACCTTGGATGGCAAAAACGCAAATGATTGGCAAAACGTGAACAACGTGGTGATGCAACAATATGCGTGATGTCACCACGCTGTTCAATAGACCAATGAGGTGGCTACAATATCGGCAATTAGTGGATAGCAGGTGCTATAAAAGCACCATAGAAATGAAGTTCATTAACCCATGATTAAGCCCTAAGAAGGGCTAAACGAGCCGTCGGGACTTCTTCTAACAAGATAAGTGCAATTACTCTAGTTTGGTACATTGAACTGAGAGAGTGTTTGAATGATTACTTCTAATTTGTATACTACCCATTGTATTTACTTTTGGTATTTGGGACAATCACCATTTAGAATTGCATATCATGCATTTATGAATATGTGGTGAACAACATGGAAAACACTGGCAATGTTTTTTCATGTACCTTTATTTATACAACATATATTCGCACACTTTCTCCTACATATTGACTGATAACATCAATTTGTCATTTGTTATTTGGTTTTCTTTTTCATATATATTTTTTTGTTCCCAACCTGAGGGTAATTGCACTTACCTTTTTCCCCTTTTTTTGTTGTTTTAGACAACAATTGGTTTTAGCTATTAAATAGGTCATAGCTCCCCAAGGATTAAGCAATTTATTTGCCATATGAGGAAAGCTATTACTACATCCAATAAGATATTGTCTGGATTCATCTATATACAACAGTATTCACGCATTTATGCGTATATATGGGCGGTTCCATATCTCTCTAATTTATCATATATATTTTGAGTGTTATAAGTATATATATTTTGTCTAGTGTATCTTATCCTTTTGAGACCATTTATGGTTTGCTATAATAGCTAAAACTATATCCACTTCAGCCATCTGAATTATTCCTATTTTTGTTATATTTTATTAATGCAGCGTTTAGCCACATTAAAATACAGTGATACTATACAGCACTTTTTGAAACATATTGCTTTTTTACTTTCATGGCACGGCCTGCTATCATGTGTACTTCATTTCTGTAGGCTTCCACATATAATTATTCTATTTTAATATGAGATCACATGAAACAAAGTTTTGGGTTCAATTGGTTATAAACAGATTAAAAGGGTAGCAACGATGCTCATGATTTTGTTTACAAATATTTATGAACGCACATATGAAGGTTATGGTATGTCTGTTAGCATTGTTGCAGTTGGAGGATCTGCTTCTCTTAGGGTTTGATTACGTGCATGGATGTGTTTCAGCTTAGGCCTAAGGGGGGCAGGCTTAGGGCAGCACATTTTCAGGGTAGCAGGCTGCCTCAAGTGGCACTGCCATGGGATATGTAGAGAAGTATCTATATGCAGAGAATATTTTGAATGTAAGTGTACCTGACAGTTTCTGATTTACTGTATACTTACATACTGTAGATACATATACACTTATGCTTTCCTATATAGCTGTGAGGTAAACTTATGATTGGGATATAGCAAGAATAAAAGAGGAGTAGTAACTGGATCACTGGGGCAGAAAAGTCTGATCATTCCTGGGACAGCATAAAACCTAAACAAGACCCATGGGGTAATAATTCTACATCTGCCTTTAAGAATAGTTACAGCTGGTAACTCTGCTGCTCTGCCTGATAATTCCTGTGTTCTTGTGATTGTCCTGAGAGCCCAATAATGATCTGGTTCTATCTCTGCTAGCAGGGATAATAAAAAGAACCATCACATATCGTTGCTTGGGTTAGAAATAGGTTCTGGGCAAGCCCAATTGAAAAAGCAATCATGACAATTGCTCTTTAGTATTTCTTGTTGTAGAGGGCTGGGTTGACAGATTAGAAAGCCTTCTTTTGTGCTTTAGAGAGTATAGGCCTAATTTTTATTTTATTAGAGTCATGTAAATTTCTTCTTTACTGAGTTTGTATGGACACTCATTAGTTTTAATGTTCCTCATAAGTGTTCTCGTAAGGGGTTTAGCTGCTCTTGTGATGGGCTTTACACATAAGATTTTGGCTTACTATGAGCACCTGGAGGGTACATAGCAGTACCTGTAGTTATTGCACATTGGTAAAACAACATGTGGAACATTGAACAGTTCACACAAGGGCAGTATGTAATAGTTACATTGAGGCTTACATGACTTTTTTATTTGGGAGCCATGTAAGTGAGCACCTCATTTCTTTCTGCAGTGCTCAGGGCTAGCAGTACTCAGCTGATTTCTGTGCTTAACAAGGAGAAATATCCTGCAGTATATCAGTCTGGTCTCACTAAAAAGAGTGAACCAGACCCAAAATACCTAAACAGGAGACATATGTCAGTGAGGTGTAGCAGCGATCTCACAGTGAGTCCACATCTGGAGCCCCTATAACCAATAGGGTGATAAAACCTTAGTCAGACTCAAAGCTTTCAAACATATATTCTGTGCAGTGATCCTTTAATGGTGATATCAAAGAAAAGTGAAAGAATATAGCATTCATTCCTACTTCATAAACTGCAAATTTTCAGTGAATTTAAAAAGATCTTGTAAGTTTACAATTTTCTACTGGAATAATTAAACAATATATACTGCAATTTTGATGCATTGTGTGAAATATACAGGAGTATGTTTTTCAGAAGTGGAGAAAATTGAGGTTAAAAAAAGGTTCTATTATTTTCTGTGGCACATATTTATCACCTTTAAACGCTCACTTGTTAATTCCCATTTCCTAACGTCAATTGAATTAACCCTATGTTTATCCAATTTCATAAACAGGCCACATAATAAACTGACAGATTATTAAAAAAAAGGTCTCATAATCTATAAATGTTGTAGTACATTTTTGGTACGCTATAATTTTTCTTGATAAACCAGCTACAAATGAAAGTGCTGGTTAGTTTTTTTTCTGCTTAAATGTTGTTCACGTACATTCAGTTGACTTTAAACTCTCTAAAGAAAGCTATTAACGAGATCAATGTCAGCAGCATTGTGAGTGCAAATGTATTTCTGTGTGAAATACCTTAATATGTTGAAAGTTTCTTACAAGTATTAGTCTTCACTAGACATTTATGTCCTTATGTTTCCAACACAATTGTGTCATGAATTACAAGAGTCTGATTGAGACATTTTTATGATACTATATATACTTTTTCTCATTACCTCTACATTTCTCTTACTTTTCTGTCTCTTGTAATTGTTCAGTATCTTTATATTATCAGAAATAACTTTGATAGTGCAGGATAAAACATATTCTTATTAAATTAATATTTTTAACAAATTAAATGGCGCTGAATTGTTAAAGGGTGTTTGTAAAAAGATTTTCGACATAAAAATACACTATTTGAAAGCTAGAATTGATAACTATGGGACTTCATTGTCCACTCAATAGAGATAGAAATGTGGATAGAGAGTCAGGTTGACTAACAGATATTATTCATTACTATCAAGGCAAGTTATAACTTTCCCCTAAACGTATGTATAGATATTAGTTCTATTTATGTATTTTTAAGAAAATAATGTCGCCCCCTTCATGTGTAAAATCTTAACTGAACCGTGAGTGTTGGTTTGATTTCTGGCAACATAAGTTTTACAAATTATAGAATGCTTGTTTTCCTATTGAAAACGATTTTTGCTTTTTTATTGATTTTTACACCATCTAGATTTTATAATGTTAATAGACTAGCTGTCATTTTTCCCATAAAAAAATCTGAATTTTCAGTGAAGAAATTCACAGACACGTAAAGCTTAGTAAATCTTGGGGTATATCTCTAATATGCATTTTCATAATATCAGTAGCTGAAGCTCAGAAATATTCTTATACTTGTCAGAGAGAGATCTGGAATGTATTGCTGCTATGGCATATATTGTTTCTGTTACACTTGGAAAACAGAAATAATATTCTTTGTTAATTGTATTAAAAACATTGAACCTCATCATTTAACTCATTGACCATATTTCTATCTGTAAGCATCATCAATTATCAATACCGAAATGCTCTTTCCCCAACTGAGAGAATTAAGGAACATCACACTTGCATTAAAAAAAATATTGTATTTTTCCTAATGCATGGCAATTTAATATGATGCATATTATACCTACTAAGCCTCATAAATGTACATTCATTATTTTGACCATAATTTTGTGAGACATTAAGTGGATGCATAATGCTAGCTTGAAGAGTCAGTGATACTAATTTACGTGTTATGAAAAATGATAACAATCAATGAGACAATGTTCATTTTTTGTGAACGTTATATTAATCATACACATAACCTGCATACAATTAATATTTCACATTCTCTTCTCTCTTCCCCCATGACTCTTCCTTAAATCTCACCCTATACCTCTTAATCTCCCTCATTCTTTTGTTGGCTGCAGGGGATATCTCTCCCAACCCTTAATGGCATCCTTAATGGCAGAAAAATCAGCAACCTGATACCGATATACTTCATTCACTTTAACTACACTTCCATTCTTATATGCAATCTAGAACTTTTCCTCTAAAGTTCACTCTATTCTTATTTTCTCTCCCCTCTCACTGCCTGTGGCAGTAGTCTACTGACTCCTGGTCCACCTTCCCAAATGTTGTACCATTTTGCTGCTTTGCTCCCTTACTTTCTGTCTTCTAACATACCACATTAATCCTGGTTGACTTTCACATATCTATTGATAACTTTGCAGCTTAACCTGCCTCCATGTCACTCTCACTTACATTGATTATAACTGTATATTACTTCTCCAACTCACTGTGATGATCACACTTTTGACCTTGTGTTCTCTAATCGCTGCACTCTCTCTCCATTCTCTGTTTATCGCTCAATTATCTCTCTCTTTCCTCTCAGATCACTACCTCTACACCCACACACCCATAAAACCTCAGCCTCCACGAATCTATAAAAATGTCACTTTAACCTACCATATGCAGCTTTCCTGGTCTCTGCAACCACTCCTCTCCAGTGTCACCACACTCTCTGACCTAACATTGCTGCTTCATAATACCACCATGCATCATTCTCTGCACTTGATCTAGCTGCCGCTCAGAGCTACATTGTCTCAAGTGGGTTCAATATGCAGATTTTCTCCACTTGAGATTAATTCTCCAAACCTACAATGGTGCTCTTAACCTTTCCAAATAAACGTATATCTCATCCCTCATATCCACTCTATCAACAGCCCCAAAAGCTTGTTTGCAAAATTAAACTTGCTCCCCTGCCCACCATCACCACACCAGCTTTTCAACCCAAGGCGTTACTGAACATTTAAAAAATAAATTGATCCAATAAAACAAGATCTCTAGTTACACAACACTGCAAATTCTTCACTCCTGACACTCTCTAGCCTCAAAGCCCCATAACGATTTCTTCACCCCAGTCACACAGGATGAGGTAGCAACTGGCACACTTCCCTCTCCCTGCAAACAGTGATTTATTAAACTCATCCTAAAGAAGTCCTCACTTGATCCATCTATTCCCTCCAACTGCTGCCTGATTTATTTGTTTCATTTTGCCTCCAAACAGCTTAAATGATTTATATATAACTGTGTAACCTTTTTGTCATCAATCATCTTACTTGACCCTCTACTTACTACAAACTACTTTCCTTACGAAACACTCTAGTGAGACCAAACTTACAAAGTAGCTAATGATCTCCTGTAAGTGAACACAAAATTATACTGTTTCCTGCTTATTCTCCTGGGTTTTTTGCTTTATTTCACACAGTTGACTACTCTGTCTCCAAACTATCGGCATCCTTGGCTTCTTTGACATTAGTTCCAATCTTACCTGAGCACCATCCTCTCCTCAAGGCCATGATTTAGAGTTCAAATTGTGTAAATACGATACTGTTGAGTACTAATTGCCTCATCTGTCTTGACACATTATTAAGTCATGGTGAATCTGGTGAGCCGTGAGGAGAGGGTTAGGAACCACTTCTAATGATAATGTACTATATGTGTATACATTATGAAATACAATTTTATATCCATATTCAAGTATTTGCTAAAAGCTCTGTGTGCGTTTATCTCTTTCTTAATTTATTTCATGTATAGGACTACTATAAAACCAGGATTTTAGTGCATAGCCTATACTTTCCTAATAAGCAAGTTATGATTAATTGACAAAATTATTTAATGCTAAAATACAAATGTTTTTCGCTGTTTAACGACACTTTAATCCTAAAGAAGTTTGCCACAGTCAAAAAATGCAACTTTAAAAAATAGGTTTTATATATATATATATATATATATATATATATATATATATATATATATAGTATTGCTTTTTGACTTGATAAAGAGAGGCATTATCTCTCGAAAGCTTGTCGCTTTAATATGAATACGTTTGTCCAATAAAAAGGTATCAGTATTCACTGCCATACTCTGATTATACAACTATATAGCCATGAGTGTCCAGTAATCCAGCTGAATAATCAGAGTATGGCAGTATAGAGTGATACCTTTTTTTATTGGACAAACATATTCATAAATATATGACAAGATTTCAAGAGGGAACCTCTCTTTCTCAAGTCCGGAGCTATACTGATATTAGATTCTAGGTTTCAATTGGAATCTAATATCAGTATAGCTCCAGACTTGAGAGACAGAGGTTTGCTCACGAAAGCTTGTGATTATTCATCTACTAGCGACTTGCCCGTCAAAAAATGACGGCAATAAGATTGTAGGCAGGTAATGTTGTTTGTGTGTGAAATTAATTTTGTTGGTGTTTTAAGATCCTTCAGCGCTCATTGCGAGCCTCTGCTGAGCGCCTTTGGCGCTCATTACGAGGCTCTTGGTTGTTTGTGTGCTATGAGCAGCATTGGTGTTTTTTTGGGTATGGCAATGAATAATTAATAAAATAAGAAATGAGTATACTTTACCTATTGTGAAGTAATATCTGCCGGAAGCATTGTGTTGAAGAGCTGGCAATCTGTTTTGATGTTGCTGCACTATCATTGCTGTGGAGGTGCTGTGTAAGCGTCATAATTGTGTGCAGTGTAATAGTGTGCGTGTGCGAGGCAAATCTGTTAGCGTAGCTGGCTACTTCCGGATTGTATAAGTTAGTGTTCTAAAATGGCGCCTAATGTGTGGTATGCGGCTGTGGCTGATTTTGCGTCCTTGTTTTTGGATGTCGTTCGACTTTTTCGGAAAATCCGTAGGTGTTTGGTGGTGCTTTGCGTGTTTAGGGTCCTTTAGCCTTGATTTCGTTTTGTTCGTTGGCCATTTTTTCTCTTCGTTAGGTGATTTTCTGGTGTCTAAACTCCGAAATTTGGACTTAAATCGAGGTGTAACTTCACTTGCAGAGGTCCTGGGTGCCCCCCCTTGCTCTGGGTAAGCTTTTTATGTGTTTGTTGTGTGTATTTTTTTTCGTAACTCCGTAAATTTTGCGAGCCCGCAGCGTTAGCAACAGCCCGCATGCTCACAACTATATATGTGATATATATATATATATATATATATATATATATTTATATATATATATATATATATATATATATATATATGTGTGTGTGTGTGTGTGTGTGCATCTGTTACAAAGAGTGTTATGTGTACTTGAAGCCAGTATTCATCAATTTATATTGGGAACATTGTATTATATAGTACCTATTTATACTTGTATATTGTGTTTGTCTTCGGCCACAAAAAGCATAAAAAGCTGTAGCTTTGGCAGGTCCTGGAGAATTTGTATTCATCTATTTGTTAGGTCAAGAAAGATCAGCACAATTTTGTTTGTTGATATTTACCCTTGGCACTATTTTTATATCCATCATCCCATTCTGTATGTTTAGTTACTTTGTAAATCATCCCCATGGCATTCATTTTGTACAGCTCAGCTTTTACCTTGTCAAACAGTGGAAGTGGCACATATCCAGGTGTAGCAAAAGTAAAAGCAATTGCTCCCAATACAGTCTCTATTCATTATGCCTCTCTCAATTTTCCCAAACATTGTTGTGTAGCTTTTAATAAACATTCTAAACCATTCTTGAACTCCAGACTTTTCATATACTGTATTTAATCTCCAGCTTTGATAAGTTTTGTAACAAGTATATACAAAAGGGCGTGAATAAAGTATATAACAATGTCATATTTCATACATTTGCCCTTTTTCCAGGGTTTTGAACTTCATCATTGTAGAAGCTATCGGAAAATATATATATTAAGGGTATATAAATAAAAAGTAGATACATTTATAAAAAAAAGCAGGTTATTGCAGGTTACTTTAAGCCAAATCTGATATTCAGCTCTAAATCAATAGTCATTCGGATATATATTTTTTTTTTTTTTTTTTTTCTGCTGGTTATGCCTCTGCTCCAGACAACTGGGTTGATTTGCCTCAGGAACTGGAACTCCTGATGGTCTGTTGCAGTAGTAATCTTCCCCAGAGATGGTGTGGTCAGGTATTCTAGCAGTTCAGCAGCAGTATAATCATAGAGCCTCATTCAATTAGAAGCCCACATCTTGCGTTATGCAGGCCATATGTCTGCGGGCGTGCTGCGGCCTCACAGTCTGCTATTCAATTGATCAAGCCCGCAAGATATGGGCCGAAAACCGAAACCGTAAACCATGCACTCATACGTAGCAGTTCAGGGCGGAACATGATCAATTAAGCAAGCCTTAACTACCCATTTCAAAGCAGCCAATAGAAAATGACACCGTCATCATTACGTCAGTAAAACATGGAGGTTACATGTCAAGTGTTTAGAGGTCCGATATGCGATCGGACTTGCAAAACCACAAAATACAAAACAATAAAAATTAATGCCGATACTGTTCTAGTCCATGTGGGTGGCATGATATGTATTAACTCATTGAGTCCCGGGATCGATATAACCCCTAATTTAAACATAAAAAAATGATTTTTGATTGGTGATTTGCAAGCTTGAGACTGTTGTGCAATTAATTCTAATGTCGATCATAGCTTTCCCATATTTACACTGCAATATTGATTTTTTATTTGCATTTACAGTGCTATGGACTTGTTTTTAACCCCTTTTTGGGTCCCATCAGGTATCCGTAGGATTTACTTCTACATTTGCCATTTACAGGGGTGAAAACATTTGCGAGCTTGATGAATTTTAGTAGTTGAGTAGCGATTTATGATTTTCACAATTGTAACTCTTGCAAACTGGAAAGATCAACGGCTTTGATGGGGTGTAATCGCAAGTATAACAACCTCAAGAATTTCAAGCCCGTAACCTGTAGACCGGCTTGCAAAAAGACGCCAAATAAATGGCAAATGATATTACGGGCTCCATTATGGGCGCCCGTAACTTACAATTGCTCAATTGAATGAGGCTCATAGACAGCAACCAAGTGATTATACCAGGAAAGAAGGTATAAGAACCTAACAAGAAAGACTCAGCAGACGTAGGAACACACTCTTTATTCCAGAAACCAGCAGTATTGTGTATATGTAAGAACAATAGAAGATGGGAGATACAGTACAGACAGGATTTGTCCAGTGCTATTCAAACAGGCAGATTGAAATTAGACCAATGAGCAAGCCCAAATGTAGGCAGTATTTCTATGGGTTGGGAAGCCAGTGAGCCGGACCATTAGCAAGCCAGTGTGAGGGAATATAAATCAGTCAATCCTGTAACTGTCAATCTCCTAAACTAATTTCCATGGCCTCAAGCACCACCTAGTGATTACTTACATAAGCATACCCCAACCTCCCCAATTCATTGAAGCTAAGTCTTTTTAAAATGTCAGTACCAAGTGCCCACTGGTGTTATTTTAATGATACCTACACTCTTTAATAACATGTACGAACAGCTACTCTTTTAGGGAAGGAGTGTTAGAAGATAGAGCCAATTGTGACTCACCACATTGGTACCTTGACACAAAATGTAAATACTGCATTTCATATTGACTGTATAATAAAGGCTCTTTGGTAGTTTGAAATTAATTGGGTTTTATGTTTAATTTTTCATGGTGTGACTACATAGATCATTATAGTGTTATATTTTTTTTATGTAAACATTGAATGATTGCATGCCTATGATGGCAAGTGGTCATGTGCTATTGCAGCTATTAATCTTTTTTGATATGTGAATTTGAAATTGCTTTTATATGAGCAACTCCCAATGCACATTGTGTTATTCTGATATCTTTTAGCCTTATTATTGAGTAAGATTCTTAGTTTGGTCGTGTACAGTACTTTTACTGATACTACAGTATTTTTTTACATTGATTTTACACAACTTTATAACTTTAGTTGTATAATTTTATCTGCACAGTGTAATTTTTACATACATTTATAAGAGGCTTGTATGATGAATACTCACATTACTGTTTGATTTATAGTCCTTGGACATGTAGAAAGCAGACAAGTAGGGATTATATTGTGTAAAATGTGGTAACTTTTCATGATATAGGGTATAAATAAAGATTAAAAAACATCATGTCAAATATAGCTCATTTTGTGAGAAAGAGTAATAGATAAGTGGAACAGCCTTACAGCAAAAAGTGATGGCGTAAAATACAGTCAAGGAATCAAGCATGCCTCGCGTAAGCATAAGACTGTTGTGAAGGTAGATAGGCAGATGGGCAGATAAGATCAACCATTTCGTTCTTATGTGCCATCAAAACATTTTCTGTCTTTGCACTAAACTAATATATGTTGTACATGTGTACAGAGCATATGTATATTGCAAAGTACAAAATAATGTTGATTATCATTATAGCAATGCTGTAACTGTGGTTCATTGCTACTGTTTTACATGCAAACCCCATCAGTGGGCACAACATTACTAGGGAAATGAAACAGTTTTGATAGTGTAATAAAAGCTAGATACAACCTAGTGAATACAGTGACGCTTGTATCTCCATTATTCGTTTTGTGCTAATTTTAGTAAATTAGTAAATTCAAGCCATTTTATGAAATAGGATCAAAAGTGTGTGTGTATGTGTATGTTTGTCCATATGATCCTTGTTAGTGTTATCTGCCAGAAAAAAAGGGCTAGTGTTTAAAATAAGAATGGCACATAAGAACCAATATAGTTATATATTCTGTCCATGATATTTAGCCTGACAGCAAAGCTAAGTGCCTACCATGGTCTAGGTATTCTTAAATTCCTTCCCATTATTTCTCCCTGCCAATTCTACCATTTCACATATTTACCACCTTGTCTATAAAGTAGTGTACATTGTCTATGGTCATTGACTGACCCTGGGGGAGTTAAACTGGATGATGTGGGTGATGTCATGAAATTGTTCATTGCTATATCTTATTGTCTAATCAATAATAGATGTGGTTATTTTACATCCATATCCTGTATGAGTTTTATTGGTAGGGCTGGTGCAGAAGGATGTATTTAGTTTCTGCAGTAATGCAAGTTTCCATGTATCCTATAAAACATTAATTCAATAAATTGCTGTAACCCCATAAAAATATAAGGGACTAAAAAAAGATCTATGATATCTTTCTTGCTTGTGGATCTGTGTTTAATATTTACCATGGAGGCTTGAAGATGTATGATGTATTAGCTGAAGATCAAACAATGAGTAATTAATTGAGACTGCTTGTATACATTATGATGTACATGTGTTAGACATAAAACAATTTGCTTTTGTAATTTGAATCTTCTTGAGGCAATATGTCAGACTTCATTTCTTTTTTCAAGCAGCTGATGTCAACAAACATTGTCATGGTACTGGCTGTGTATGTTTTGTATGTCAGTGTTGTATATATACTGTGTCACTGTTAATCATGCTCACACTTAATGTAAAAGATAATGATGTATGTCATGATCGCAATGTATGATCACTACATAAAATGTATAATCACTTACAAAAAATGCATGTGACAGGTTTCACATTCTCTGTTGCTATCGGCTATACTACTAATTTAATAATCAGCGGACCTAAATATAACCTTGAATGAATTTGAATGTATAATATTTTACTTGCCACCAATGATCAGCTTTAGAAAACAATTGTCGTCAGATGTATATCCTATTTTGAAGAACTGCAAATAAAAGTAGAAAAAAATATTTTTGGAAAAGTAGAGAATACAAACTAATATATTACATTTTTATGGACAATTAGGCTGCTGTGGGGGCCTACCATTATGTTTTTTATTGATCAATTGTATCATATACAACTGTCAGTGCATTCATTATATCTAATAGAATCCTCATTAGTTTAAAAGGATACACCCTCCTGAAAAAGTTTTTTGTTTCGGCATTCATTTGTGTCTCTCTTCATGACTTCATGGACTGTAAATCATCGGTCACATCTTTATATCCATGGTCATGGTGATCCACTTGGTTTTCATGGCAGATACTGGAGATACTAGAGTAGGTTGCCAGTTCCTTCTCCATTAGGCCACAGCTTACAGCTCCTGGTATTCCTAGGTGGTCTCCCATCCAAGTACTGACCAGGCTTCAGGGTGGTGTATAAACGTTAAAAAAAATAAGGTTAACATATAGGAACAGAGAGCTTGGATAACACAATACATGTTTGATATTCTATATACTATTGTTTTTTTCTTTAAATAAAATACCTTTCTAAAGGAAAGATTGCAAATATAATATATACAGAAAATTGTATATAGAATATAATGATGTAAATAATAATTTGAATATCCATTTTGTGAAGAATTAATAAAAAATATTTTGTTTAAAAACAAGAAGCCGAATTGTTCAAAATTAAAACATGAAATATAAAGACAGTAATCATTTTACCTAAAAGAGAAAAATCCAGACCATAAGCTTCAAATCACAATAGTGCTAAACACGGTAATGACATATGGATAGATAGAGAAATAAATAGATAGATAGATAGATAGATAGATAGACAGACAGATATGTTATCATTTTCACAAATTACTATTTTCACTTTGTATCTGGAATAAATACACAAATCTTTACTGGAACAGAATTCTCATAACTGTCAATTGTCTTGTTCAGTGGATATTGGTATTTCTTAGCATAGGATTTTACACAATCACATAATCTGTCTTCACTAAGCAACGCTCTTCAAGTATCTTTCACTTAAAAAAAGATTTACATTTCTCTTGGATGGTCTGCTTCCATATTTAGTGCCAATAAAAGCAGTGATGCTGGCTAAGATGTTCTGCAGAAATGAGCCTTATTAAAAAAAATATATATTTCTGTCAGGGAAAACTATCCGTCACCACTCTATGCAAGTGAAAATGCAGTTTATGACAGAAAGATGGACTGTACTTAACACAAGAAAAGGCAAGTCTTGTGGATGGAATTGAGCCAAACATGCACATTGGTGTTTGAGTAGTGGCAGAGCTTCCAGTGGTGCAGGTGGTGCATTTCACCGGGGTGCTCCTCTGGAGAGGTGCTAATTGCAGTGGGTGCTGTGTGGGGATGGCTGCTGACAAGGACTTCAGGTGTTCACCTTATTATATTTATACATATGTATTTCTGTAGTATAGAGGCCACCCTCGTGCTTACTGGGCCCCCTGGCTGCACCATCCCCCTCCTGAAGCATGGTGCTGGAAAATGTAATGCACGCGTATAGGAGTTGTGCTGCAGGTAGAGAAGCTTGGAGTCTGGTGCAGTTATGGGATGGGATCTTAGAAGGGGCACTGAGTGAACTGGTATAAAAAAAGAGCGCGGCACAAAAACATTTTTTAAAACCGCAATTTTGTTTTGCATTTGGGCTTCCATTCTCTAGCTCAGTCGCTCAGTTTGAGAGCTATACAGAATGGGCAGATTTGATGGGCCAACTAATTCCCATCGATATGACTTTATTTCATGTGAAATATATTAGTTTGGAGCAGATTTGAATCACTTGGATCTAGACTGACTTTTTCCTGTTTTGTTATAGACCAGAATTGCTCATGATTTCTTTTGTAATCAAGTGATTAAAGAATATTTGTTAAGCATGTACCCTATTAGAATTTTCCAGTTCTACAGACAACATGAATCAACCACTCCTTACAGAAAATAAAAAAACATTTGCTCACATTTTTCCTTATGCTCCTTCTTTCTACCAACAAAGCAATACCTATTAATTTTATAGTGCTTTTAATTTTAAATATTAATTATTGCACAAAAAAGTATTAGAGCAAGAGAATTAAGACAATATATATTTATGAACTGTGTGCTTGAATATTGGCTTTACTCTGAGGACCATGCAACAGGGATGAGAGTAGAGAAGAATGCCAACATGGCTACACCCTTGAGGTAAGCAGCATTTAAAAAAATGTAGTATTTGTTTTAACTCTATGTAAATGGGCTAATATGACTCAGTCTGAAGCAGAACCTAAACTGGTCGGGCTTTATTTTCAGTTTAACCTTAATTAAGACATTAAACAGTAAATAAACAATACATCCACATACCAAACTAAAACATCCCCATGCAGTGATCCAAAGAAACAAAAAAATGAACCCTTACCACATATATCTGTGCAGGCATGGAATGCTTGTACGCATCTAAAATAGACAGCGTTAGAGCACCAAATTTGCATAGGGCTCTTAGTATGTATAATATGAACCCAGAGAACCGCATACCCAAATAATGCAATGACACAAATATGGGTTTAAAACAAGACACATCTTTATTAACATAAATAAAGAACAAAGGTGATTACTCAAGACAACCAAATGGAGCCCAACCATCTGAGGCCTCCAGGCCCCCTGTGCCCAGGATATCTCATAACCAATCCTGATCTTATATGATTAGCACTAAGGAATATGTTGGCGCATTACAAATAAAGGTTATTAATAATAATAATATGATCACTATAAATGTACTCCACCCTACCAAAAGCAACCCCCCTCTGCCTCCACACACACACACAGCTGTCACAATACAAATACTGTAAATAACCACAAATAGAAAAATAAGGAGGGAGGGACACTCAACATTATCTCCTCACAAAATAACTGTTATGGGTGGGAAATTACAGTTTTACTCCCAGAAAACTCCTCCCTTGAGACCAAACCAATCAATAACTCCCCTGCACTTGCCTGGTCAAGAGCCCCCTCCACCATGATGTTTTCAGGGACTGCCTTTTTAAAAACTAAATTGAATGTAAAATCAAGACAATATAACACTTGAATTTCATTATGTGTGTGTTGCATTTGTATTTATGAATATAACAAAAAAGATCAAATCATGTCATATACTTCAAACTGTTTATTTTGAAAGTTGTCAATGCAGTACAGTAGTTTTTTTTAAATAATATAACAAACTGGAAATCATATTGTGTCATATATTTCAAACTTTTTATTTTGAAAGTTGCAAGTACAGTAAATGTACAATTGAAGTGCCAATAGAAAAAATAGTGTCTCAGAATAGTAAGTTCTGTGATACAGAGAAAAGGTGAGAGTGCACTGAATTTCAGCACTTGAAGATCTTTATCAGGCTTGTAAACTCTAGCACTTAAACTCCAGAGCCAGGTCAGATTTTCATGCTTGTTCTATGTGAACATAAGCAAATAAAGCAAAATAATCCTGAAGATATGGCTTTATATCAGTCTTGAGATCTTGAGTTCTCGACAGTAGACAAACTTGGATGCGAACCAGGATATCCACTACCTCATTACATTTATTATTTTTCTCCTGAATCTTCCAACTGAAATGGTCAGAATAGCAGTTATACAATTATTTTATTTGTGTGCAATAAGGAAATGTATTATACACAGACAGCATGTGACGCAAAACAATAATATTGTAAATATTAACACAAAAGGAAACAAGGTCGCTGCCATTGAAAACTTACATTTTAAGGGAGATGTCAGGAAAGTGATACAAAAGGAGTATGGGAGATGAGTTACTAGCAGAAGGGCGTGGAGGTAGCTGTGTGTTATATTGAAGACATGTGTTTATTTAGTAACTTATTATTAAAAAAGCACCTGATAGGGGTGAAGAGAAGCAAACCTACTGATGTCTAATGTTCATATTTAGGCTTTAGGAGCTGGTTTTATTGTTATTAAGCTATTAAATAAACAAAGAAACTAAGTGTGTGTTCCTGCCTAGGCACAGGAGGCACAGGAGGCCAGGCCTGGGGCAGCAGGCAGCCTGAAAATGCAGTATATTGAAATATGTTTGTATGTGCACAGAAATGTCTATATGCAGTGGTATTTCTCTGTGTTTGTGTACTTGACCCTTTATAACATACCATGTATAGACATAAGCACACATAAATGTATGATTTGAGATATAGCAAGGCAAAAGGAGGACCTGCAAATGGGGGCTGAGGGCCGCCCCAAACCAAAAAAGCCTAGGGCAACATAACATTTAAAATCACCCATGAATGAAACCCTATGCATATTTACTCCAGTCGTCCTTTAAGAAGTATTCTTTCTTTTGGTCTCCACTATGCAAACTGTTTATGTCTTTTGAATGCCACTATATTAATATGTTTGCGTGTGTATATAGATAGAAAATATAGATTCTGGATCTTGACTTCAATTTGACAAATACACCAAGATATGAGATTACATCTGTATGTGCATTCACTACTTTGATAAATATTAGATAGGTTGGGATTATGAGTGGATCAGCATAATCGTTCTTCATATCAAGAAAAGATATTTCAAAGCCTTATAAGTTTCTTACTCTTCAAATATTCATACTACATTTAAGTAGTGAAATTCTTCTGTGACTAGATATGTTAGCAGAGTCTTTTGGTCTAGAAAATATGGCTTTTTCAAAATGTCATCAAGGTTGGTTGGCATGTATACATGTAGTTATGTCTCCAAGATGTGTACATGAAAGCTGTCTATCTATCTATCTATCTATCTATCTATCTATCTATCTATCTATCTATCTATCTATCTATCGATCTACAGTATCTATACTAATTGCATTAATCCCTAAGTTTGCTAGTGTGTAACTTGATGCTTTTTAGACTGAAAGGTACAATTTGCTTTGCATGTAGACCATCTCTAAAACCTTTCAAAAAGATAAACCTTTATTTAAAATGTGTAGATATACTGTATGATATTTCTACTTCATAGAGTCTACTGGAATAGTATTTTACACTTATTAAATTAATTACATTGACATTTAATCCTGGTTAGAATATATGCACATTATATGAGTGTCTAGACTTTCTTAAAAAAATACCCACTGCAGAGAAGAGTGGGAAACAAACTCTTGCTATGTGCGAAAAGAACCACTGAAGAGCCATATTTATAGCATGTTCCTAGGAAGAACAGTGATTTATGTTATGGAATAATAGTTTTACAAAATGTTAAAAACATAAATACAGTCTTTATATTTTAGCTGTTACATTCAGTTTTGCTTTAATGATGGAAGGCATTTTGTCTTTGTTCCCAAAAAGTATTACCTGAGAGGAATGGGGTGAAAAGTGGATACAGATATATTAGTTTAGGTTTGTTGGAACTGCTGCTCTGGATAGCATGATTGATAACAGAAGTAAATGGAAGAGCAAGCCCCAGTAAAATAATCCTCCCAATTAGGCTACATGCAGACTAACAGTCCAGAATTTAAGCTCCAATGAAACAAACAGTTCAGTAAATGATTTTTATCAAGAATGGTTATATTTTTCTGGCTTACATAGCTGCTAAGCTTACTATTTTGTTACATATTTCACATACAGGTACAGTTTTTGAAACATATTTTGTATTCATTTTTGTGTATTTTTTATATGTACAACTCATAAAAGTAAAAACAAAAAATACATAAACATAAAAGAAAACAGCACAAAATAAATAAACATTGCCTTGAATTACATGGTATGTATCATAATCCTTAAAGGACCACTGTAATGCATTTACAAGTAAAACTCATATGTTTACTTACTATGCATAGTAGGCAGTTTAAAATAAATAAAATTTAACTTTTTTTAGCTTTAAACTTTCAGTTTTCCCCGAAACAGAACTGTGTATCTGCACCTACCTGTGTCTATCAGCTGTACTTGTGGTCTGGACTATCATGGAACGTGGAAGCAGCCTGCTCTATTGTAACATTTTTGCAGCTGCCCCATAGGCCCCAACCAATGTCAGTGCATGAGATCATAGCCCTATCCTCTTTATTGAGCATACTCAGTCTGAAGCAGAACCTAAACTGGTCAGGCTTTATTTTCAGTCTTACCTTAATTAAGACATTAAACGGTAAATTAACAATACATCCGCATACCAAACTAAAACATCCCCATGCAGTGATCCCAAGAAAAAAAAAACGAACCCTTACCACATCTATCTGTAAAGGCATGGAATGCTTGTACGCATCTAAAATAGACAAGCAATGGGTTAACTGGTCATTGTAGTGTAACTTGAGTCCAGGGAAAACCTGCTATGAATCATAGCCTTCCCCCATAAAACATCACATACAGTGCATTGACTCATAGCACTGTGCTAATTATTCATGCAACAGACAGTGGATAGGATAGACTGTATGTAAAGAGAGATTTCAAACGTAAGATTTTTAAGCTGTTGTTAGAGTAATTAAAAAAAATATTGACCATTTTAACATACAATCCTGTGTTCTTTCAGAACATGAAGAGAAGCTACAGTGTTACAGTGAGTTTAATGGCATTTTAACTAAGGCCCCAGGCCTCCAAAAAGATGAGACTGGCGAGGCCAAGTCACAGATGCTTCAGGTGGGAGAGCCCATCCACATTTTGGTGATTTCTACCTTATTTAAAATGAATGGTAAAATTGTAAGTCTGCAGGCCCAGGATCCAATGAAGCAGACAACCATTATCCCTAGCAACTTGGTTCAACTAACAGAGGAGATTGTAGACATAGAGATAGGGTTGCATAAAGATAGGTGTTACACCCGCCAGTTTTGTGGAGCTACGCGCACCCCAATTCTCTCTCTCTCTATGGGTCACAACTGTTTGTTCAGATCTCAATACCAGCAGACACTTCAGATGACAGCATCATTTCTGAAGAGACAGGCACCATCAGACCCCTTTTCTTAGGATCTAAGAATCACACACCATGTACCTTCGATTAGTACAAGAAGACTCCGACATCACCTTTGTGTTTCCAAAATCAGACTATTTATTGTTTATTGTTACAGAGATATATCAAAACACAGAAAGATCTCACTCACGCCACATGCCTAGCCCCTCCTCTTGTGGGCAATAGCTTGTTACACTCTCACCACCTGGGAGATATCTATGCCATGATACATCCCCCATCTCTTAGTTGTCAGATCTCAACTTACAGGGTTATAAAACCAAACATTACAACCATGTTATTGTTAAGCAAGTTGTTGTTAGTACCTTCTAACCACACATATAATATCTAATTAACACTAAACAGTCTAGCGGGCCCATCTGTTCATAGCAATAGGGTTGCAGCTTCTTTAAACCCCAAACAACAGCAAAATACTCCTTCTCATTAGGTCACATTATTTTCCTCCTGGGCAGCAGCTTGCAGCTGAGGTAGGCAACTGGATGTTTCTCTCCTTGGTTGGTGACCTGGCTGAGTACAGCACTAATGCTATAGGCATCAGTTTTATAGTGTGAAAGCTTGCCGGTACAGTACTATGCTTCTTCCTTCCCATACTGGCATTCGTCTTGTCCTGCCCTGTTGATGCGGCCCAGGACCACCGCCAAGTACTACAGATGGTCATCACATGTCTCTCTAAATAAGGTGATATCATCTATGTATTTATGGGCATGAGTATGTCAACCCTGCAGCAAAGGGTCTACCAGCCTTTGGAAAGTGGAAATGTTTAATTCTGAATGGTATTACCATAAATTGGCCAAATGGAGTGATAAAAGCTGATTTCTTTTTAGCAGAGTCTACTAGCAGGATCTGCTAATAGCCCTATGACAAGTCCAGTGTAGTTAAGTAAGAGGTCATTCCTAAGCGATCTAACAGTTCATCTACCTTAGTGATGGGATAAGCATCCGTTACAGTCTTCACATTAAGCTTCCGGTAGTCTACACAGAAGGGTTAGTATATCTTTTTTCAGAAATAGCACAACTGGGGAGGCTCATGGACTGCAGGAGGCCACAATCACACCTATGGCTAGCCTTAATTAAATAAGGCAATCTATAGGATGATTTCTTACAGGGAACCTCATGCTTCATAGAAGAGGTGCACCGGGTAAGGTAAAAAACAACTTGATTTTAGCCTAGCTTACACATTCTAAAATTGTTGCTCTTGCTGGGGCTTAAGGTTAGGAAAAGAGAAAGTTGAGACCTCTCTTGTTCACACAAGATTTGGAGCAAAGAGGTCGGGTAGTACCCCTGTGTCTTGGTCCTCGGTTGTTGCCAGGCATATGGTCATTACTAGGGTGTACCGTGAGTGGTACTGCTTCAGCATGTTTAAATTAAGATAGCTTTTTGTACAACAAGATCCTTGTCTAGCTCCACTATATACGTAGTGTTATTTAACTTTCTTATGAGGTCAATTCCATATAGCCTTGTTTTGGGTTTGGGCAAAAGCACTACTACTTGTTGGCCTGGAAGAAACTCCTTTGCACAGGCCTTACAGTCATACCAACCTTCTGTTTTGCTTGGGCAGCCAACAGATGTTCATCATTATTATTATTATTATTATTATCATTATTATCATTTTTTTTGTAATGTGCCAACATATTCTGTAGAGCTATAAATGGGTTAAGTACAAGGAAATAAACATTTGAACACATTTCAAAGAATGGAGGTGGATGTCTTTAAGCTTCGAATCTAGTCTGCATTGTGCTTTTCCTAAAGCACCTTGCAAGACTGAAAACTCACAACTTACAATCTAAAGGGTTTGTGTGTGGTACAAAAGGGTGATTAATGCATTGTGCATGTCGAGGCAGAAGGTGATAAGCTTCTTTCTTTAAACATATTCATTTTTAGTGAGGTTTTGAAGATTTTGAGGTAGGAAGAAAATCTAGTGGAGTGAAGCAAGGATTTCCTGAAAATAGGTGCACCACGAGAAAAGTCCTGAAGGCGGGAGAGAGATGAGGTGATAAGAGAGGAGGAAAGAAGAAAGTCATATACAGGAATGAGGAGGTGGGTGGAGTATTTTGAAATGAGAACAGTGATATAAGGGGGTGCACTGTTTTCGAGGGTTTTGTAAGTTAGTGTCATGATTTTAAATGTTATTGTGGAGGCTATGTGCAGTAATTGACAGAGAGATGCTGTAGACACTGAGCATTGATTTGATAGATTCTAGAGTGTAGCGGAGGCTTTCATTATGGATCAAAGTGTGGACAGATGGGTGATGAGAAAATGTATTTACATTTTTATTGTGTCTTGTGTAAAATAGTGAAGTGTTTTGGAGATGTGTTTTTTATTTTAAAAAGACAAAATTGTGTTAGTGATTGTATATGAGGAATAACAAAGGGCAGGGTCCAATAGAACCCCAAAATACCAGCCTGGGAGATGGCAGTGATAATGGCATTGTCAACAATTAGAGATATTTGATGAGTGGAAGCTGTAGTAGATAGTTTAACTTGGTGAGTGGACATCCAGGAGCATATGCTTAAGAGGGTAATAAAACAGAGGGTAATAGATCTGGTGCGGAGAGGTAGATTTTAGTATCGTCTACAAAGAATTAGCGTACCAAGTGAGGATATAGAGATGGAGACTAGGAGGGGCCAAGGACTGAACCTTGGGGTATGCCAACAGACAGAAGGTGAAAAGAAGAAGTGGTGCAAGAGAAGGAGACACTATATGTTCGATCTTGTGTTTATGGTGTGAACCATGAGAGAACAGTGTCTCGGATGCCGAGGGAGCAGAGAAATTGCATTAGAAGAGGGTAGTCAACTGTGACCATTTGACTTGGCGGTGAGCAAGTCATTAGTGACTTTTGTGAATGTTGGGGTTGGAAGCTGGATTTGAAGTTGTCAAGAAGGGAGTTGGAGGAAATAACTTGGGTAAGACAATTGTAGACAAGCTGCTCTTTAGCCATTCCAGTCAGGGCTTCCAGTCTGTCTCTCAAATTCACCAAGGACACTTCCTCAAAACGATACTCCCCTTCCCACAATTCTCAGAGTAGATCTAAGGGACCCCTTACATTGCGACCATACATGAGTTCAAACAGGGAAAACCCAGTTGATTCCTGCAGGACTTTGCAGTAGGCAAAGAGCAGGAGCAGAAGTTTCTCCCAGTGCCTCTCTGTGTAAACAAAAATGGTGCCTTAAGGGTACCATGTAACCTCTCACAAAGACCATTGGCTTGGGGGTTAAGGGATCAAACTATTTAGCCCCTTAATGTTGCCATAGTTGGTCAGTCAGTTTGGACTTGAACTAGATGCCCTGATCCGCTAGGATCTTACCTAACCCAGGTAAAGATTGTGACAAAGGCAACTAATGAAGCATCGTGACGTAACTCCCTCTTAAACAATTCAGGATTAGTCCAGGGCTCTCTATTCATCCCAGAAGGCAGGTTATTCGCATGAGTGGCAGGCCTGACATTAGTAGAGGAATCCAATGACTGTCCATGCTCCAGGTAACATTATCACATATTTGCATTCCATTGGGCCAAAATCAACACATTTGTGGGGAATCTTGTCTTCACACCCACATCTCTCAAGCTTCTACTGGTTCCCCAGTATATATGTACTTTGGCTACTGAGATATAATGCTTCTAATCCCCAGTGACAACTACATCCACTTCCTTGTCCAATAAGGTAGCGTAACTGTGAAGAGAGGGGTGAATAAGAGTTAGATAAGATCTAGCGCCTTGAAACCTTTCAGCTGCTTTTCCATCCACATAGTGGGTTGAATATTCCATCTGCAATTATCCCTGGCTGGCAACTGTACTGTGTGGACGACAAAACAGGCTCCAGTGCCCAGTCCTCAACATCTTGGCAATTGATGGCATATCGAGCTAGCAGCACCCGCTTCACCTCCTTGGAATCCTCTACTTGATGGCATAGTAGGGTGTGGTGGCTTGTACACTCAACAACCCAACCAAGATTCTAACCCATTCCTCTCGATCAATGTGATGGAGTCTGCATTGTACTATAAAATGCAGTAGCCTCTTCATATTCTTAAAACAATGATAGGAGAGTTTCAGTCCACTGGATACACTGTAACTTGTACTACCCTGAGAAGTATGCATTATCTGTGTCATTATTATATCATAATTTTTACCTAGAAAAAGTTGTCACAACTATATGGAAGATAACTTTAAAAAACAAAACAAATCTAAAACATATAAAAAATACATAAACTGCACAAAACTAGGACCATGTGCACCACTTGTATGGTTTCACATGTAGATGACCACTTCCTTTTTGTAGGAATTATTTCTTCAAAACATAATTTGTGAAAGTTTGCAAATGTTATCATTTCCAAAGTGATAGGTCAAACACATCAACACAGACTAAATACATCCTCTAATTTTATAGTAACAGTTACATTTAAGTAGATTTTTGTGTCCCAGTGTAAATTTAACTTTTGGTTGTTTAGTCCAGTGATTCACATTTTTTATTCGGTTAAGAACCATATAATTTGTAAAATACTAAGGAATCAAAAATATCCTGGATCTGGCTATATGTATTTAGATGTGTGTATATGAATATTTTAGGGATCAACAGCTCCTGATGCATGTATCTAAACTACACAAAGTCATACAACTCAAGGTACATGTATCAGAATTATCCAAGGTCAAAGAAATCTAGGTATGCAAATCTAATTTTTTCAAGGTCTAACAACTTTCAGTGCATGTATCCATATTACCACTTATCAATGTCAAACAAATCTGTGTGTCTGTATTTAGATTTTCCAAGGCCACTTAACTTGTAAATATTACATTTCTCCAAAGTCAAACAACTCTAAGTTCAAGTAAAATTATTTTCTTTATATGCTTCATCTTGCATACAGTGAAAATTAGACCTTTGGAGAACTGAGGACATGTTTATGATAGCTTCAATTTTGCTGGCTAATATAAGTATTGCAATATAAATAGCATGGTTTATTATGTAGAAACATGTACTGTAAATTTAAAGACTCAGCAATAATAATTATATGAGTTCTTCAAAACTGCTTAACCTGGTAAAAATCACGTAATGTGTTTTACTGCTAGTAAAAAAGTGAATAAAACTGGGTACTCTGCTGTTTTTTTAATGTACTTGTCTATTAAACATAAAGCAAGGAAGTTTGCTCACTGACTTTGAATAATTAAACAGACTTCAGATGCCTTTAAATATATTATGAATCTTTAAATCTAGCTTATGCCAGAAGGGTGCCTTAAATATATATTTTCCGAATGACTGCTTGCAATGAGTAAAGAAAATAAAATGATATTGCTACAATTAACTCATATGCCATAGATCTTAATATTTTATACACTTCTTGATATGGACTTTATTTTTTAAAACCTTCTATGGGGAAATGTACAAATACAATTATTATTATTTAAAGCAAATGTTATTTCTCATTTACCACAGTTTTACTACAAGGAAATTTTAAAATACACGTGAGGACACTGTGAGTCATTCAGTTTATTTTTTCTATTAAAACTGAATAGTGTGCTGTGCGCGGGTTGACGGAAGTACATAGTAAATAAAAAAAAACAGTGCTACTTTTGTATATCATTTTCCTAAAGCCATGAGTCTGGATAACTCAGAATGAATTAATAGCAAGTATTACACTGTATATTAAGAATAGCCAGTGCCCTTAATCTAATATATTCCAACACCACTTCAGAAGTGGGATTTAAACCCACAACCTACCCGACTAAACATATGATATTAGCCATCAGCCTTATTAAATTGCAATCCAGCCAATTGAATAGGGCTGTATATAAGCACATAGCATATTTTTTACAGAAGTTTTTAGTTAGTGAAGACCTTGCTTTTGGATGGAAGTTCACTAACTAAAAAAAATGTGCTCTGTGCTTATATAGAGCCCTATTCATTTGGCCGAATTGCAATTAATAAGGCTGTATGTGTCTGCATAACTCAGAATTAGTTATTAACCAGTATTGCAATCTATATAAAGAATAGCCAGTGTCATTAACCTGATATACTCCATCACTTCAAAAGATCATTGTTTGAATCATTCTTTACAAGGAAGGTGAACTATTCACATGGGTATTTATAGTCATTCACTGCTTTCCTAGAATAACATTAAAGTACATATTAAATTATATTATATATTAACACTGTAATAGTGTAAGAAACATACAGAATAAAAACAATAGTTCACCACAATTCAATTTATGATAATTGCAGGTAGCAATAAGTAAAATTCAAAGTTTATTTGGCACATGGAATCTAGCTCAAAAGCCAAGTAAGCCGCATATAAATAAATGTACATACACATTATTTAATTGTTTAACACCATAAACATGTAATGGGGCAATCATGTTTTAGGAGAGAAACCTAAATCTTAAATTCTGTATAGGAGGCTTCCTTATTTGTGAAACAATTCCTTTCTTCATAACGTTGTATCTAATTCTGTTATAGTGGCACTTAACGTATATTACTCTATTGACTGAACACAGCAGTGTGTTAGCTGATTTTTCAGCACACCATCTGGCTAGTTAAGGAATTTGTGTATTGCTTGTGTTCTAGCCATGCTTCTTATTACTGCCAATGTTTACCCATGCCATTTCCCCCTGCAGCTAATCATTGGATTCCCCAGGATACCAGCTGGTTTGTTTTATGAATCCTTCCTCTCTATTTAACAGTTCATTTTTCTTTACACAAAGCTAAACCAGCAGTCAATTTTCATTAGCTTATTACCAACAATATTATTTAATCTGTCCTCTCATTTAGTTTTGACCATTCCATCACCACTGAAAATACTCATAGACAAATTAATGTTTTTTTCAATGCTAAAGCTGCTCTACTGCAGGGCTGTTTGTATCAGTTATGCATGTAAAACTTTAATGCGCTTATAATTTGTAATTATAGAAAACAACCCATTTTAGGTTTACTTTGAGTTTTGCTGTAATGAGAATCACACTGTGATTGTAAGCAAAATGTATAACAATGTAAGTGTTTCCTTGGTTTAAAATATCACCCAGAAACTCATTTTAAGTAAACAAACATATTCTGCAAAATAGTTATTAGGCATTTTTATTACTGCTGTTTATTATATTTTGAGTTTTTTAGATTTTAGATATTTGCCTCTGAGAAATCCATTTCCATGCCTTTCATTCTCTCTGTTATTTAATTTGCCCTTTCACAAAAACCAATACTGAATTTGTAAAAAAAAAGCCTAAAAATATAATCACACATTAAATTGTATCATATGGGAATATAACTGAGGTTGTGAAAAAGAGAAGTGAGAAAATATCCAAATTATCTTCAAAAATAATAATCATATTAATACAATTAATCATTTCCTGTGCTAGTAAATGTAATTAAATACTTCCTAAAGACCAAGCTGCAATGATAAGCTAAGGGAGGGATGATGGAGGAAGTAAACAGACATCTTAAAATTAACATTTTCAGAGTTTTTAAGCCAACACACATATAAACATTATTAACTACCCTTTTGATTGTACTTGAATGACATTTGTTCTCAATATGCGTTGCTTTTGTAAATAATTAATTTTCCCATAACATTCTAAGAGAGAACAATAATGACAAATAGACAACAGAAAACATCGGGTTACTAAATTTCCTTTGCTCCTTTGTGATCTTTTATCAGATTAGAGGGGTTTGTGAGTTTCTGTAAGAAGATTTAAGGTGATTAGTTTTATTGTTGGATTGATTAGATTAAAGGGGCACACCTTTAGGTCCTAGCCTATTAAGTGGTGGATTATCAGCTCACTTACAAGGCAGTATTTAACAAAAAAAAGAGTAGAATAAAGTCAAAAAAAGTTTATATTTACTTCTTGAACATGTCGCTTGTTATGCATCAGACCTTGTAAACATGTTTCTCAGCATGGCTGCCTGGTCAAGTTAATCATAGGGCCTCATTCAAATGTGATTTGGCCAATTGAATTCGGCTCTATATAAGCACTGTCATGATTTAATTCTTTAAGGACTCATATTGCCAATCATTATGAATATGGCCAAGGGAGCTTGACATTGTTGCATTGGGATTATGTATTATTGTGTGTGGTTATATGTTGCTTGTACATGGTTATTATGTATACTAGTTATTATATATTATAAGAGGAAGAATGTGTTATAGAATATATGTGGAACTGGTAAGAATGCTCTGCACATTAGTTAGCTGCAGATGATTGCACGCTCACAGTCAAGACAGATATATGTACTTCAAGTAGTCCTTAGCAAAAACTTGAGATTAACATCAAGGTTGTTTAACTAGCCAGCTATAGATATCTGGTGAATTTGATCTCAAGAGTTTTTATATTAACCAAGACTACAGGGCAGATGTGTGACGTAAGACACATACACAAATATACAAAGGGGTGTGGTATTGGAGAGTATAAATATGTTGATTTGATCATTCAATAAAGGTTCAGATATAGTTTTCACATATCCACAGTGTGAGACTATTTCTGTGTGTTTTATCCTGACTTGGGGAGTGGTCTTGCCATGGGCCACTAGTAACCTGTATCCAGTATTGTCTGCCTCCCTGAAGAAGCAGATCGTGACATTGGTGGCAGTGGTGGGATCTCTGTAGAAAACACAGAAGGATGGCAGCTTATGAAGAGATATCTGCAGCAGAGGAGGGAGAAGTGTCCAGATTGTACCAAAGATTGATGGAGATAATGCCTACACGTTCAACCAAGGTTCAGCAGAGGGAACTCCGGATACAGATCATACAGTAGGTACAGGAGAAGTGGAGAGGGGTAAGTTATGGCCCTGTCTCAGCTCCTGTTGAGGGGAAATGCTTATCCCCAGTAGAGAAAGAGAGCCAGGTGACAGAGGCAAAGGACTGCAGAGGAATGATCCTTCTAAAGCAATGGATGGCGTTCCTGGGATTGTGGCAGGGCCATGAACTGTCAGGCTGGCTGGAGAAACTGGTATGGAAAGAGATTGCCTTGGAGAAACAGTATTATGCCATTATCATATTGGTGCCCTTGGAGAGGATCTCTATTTTTGATTGGAGCTAATAGTAGATGGGCTCTGGGAGATTGTGTATGGTGATCCCGAATGTGGCATGGAGACTGTAAGGAGGCAGAGTAGCTTATTTCTTAAACACTGTCAAGATCTGGGACTAGAACCATGGTGTCCCCGGAGGCTAATTTGCTGGAACCCCTGATTCAGCAAGAGCTGCAGCTGGAGGTGGAATATGTTGAATTGCTGGATGAGGCATCCATGGAGTGGTTTTGGCCATACAGTTGGGAGGAACCCTGTCAGGCAGACAGGGAGGAAGAGGACTGATTATCAGAGGTCTGGGGAGAGGATATTATGGACTCTGACCAGGACTATACCCATACGGACGTACAAATGGGCCAGGTTCAGTTAATTTTTGCTATGACTGGGATAGATGAGGATGGTACCATACATTGTGGGCGCATCTTAAAAGCAGTGGAGTCTGAGTCTCCAAAGGGAATAGCAGGCCAAATGGAGGGCCTGGGAGGATTCTGGAAGGAACCAGAGATGAATTGTGAACCTAGCATGGGGTTCCCATGGACAACTACAGTCTAGGAACCAGCCATGGATCCAGGGATGAACACAGAGAATAACCATGGGACTATGCCAGGTCCCGGGGAAGAACTGGGGAAAAGCTACCCTCCTGCTAGGGTCAGAGAAAAACCTAATGAGCACTGGACCCTACCAATGGACTTTGAAAATAGTGGAAAGGTTCCTTGGATGACCATTGTCCAGGAGCCAGCCACAGACCCTGGAGCAGAAACAGAAAGCAGCCCTTCTCTTCAGCCTGAATGAGAGGCAGTAGCAGCTGCTTCTCAATGGCTGCCTGGATCTACATACTAGGCAGTGTCAGAAGGAAAGAGTCAGGAGGTTCCATCTGAGGATCCAGAGACCAAAGAGCCAGAGGGTACCCCAGATTGTGGTTTGTCTTCTGTTCTCCCTACACTGCCTCCACTGTTTGTGTGCCTTTAACCCTGGAGGGGCCACTGGCCAGGCTTGTTGGGAGAGGGGTTTGCTACTGAACCCCAGCGACTTGTGTCAGAACTTCCCATTAATCCAGCATGAATAACACTAGAGAATGCCCCTAGCCCATATTGCAACTCCAGCATCCAATTGTATTCAGGAGAAAGCTCAGTACAGTACAGATGCAGAATCAGCAGGCCAGGAGGTCTCCCTAGCCGGGAAGGAGAAGGCTTTGCTGGATAAGGATCCTCTCAAGTTTATGCCGGACTTACTAGCCGGGATGTACAGTTTCCCCTGGACTACCTTGAAAGGGCCTCCAGGGCAGTTGGCTTATAAGTCTCCCCAGGGGCTTGGGAATGTCACTAGGCCACTGGGAAGGAGTGAGTATTTGCCCTGGACAGGTGGTGGCAGGGTACCCAGAGAGCCACTGAGGCTATCAGATGGATGGACTGTCACATAAAGAGGACCGGTTACCACCTGTATAGATGGGAAGTTATCCAACAGGATAAACTTCCCATGCTTTACTAGAAAGGAAAGGGGGGGGGGGGGGGGGGAGAAATTGTCATGATTTAATTGTTTAAGGACTCATATTGCCAGTAATTATGAATATAGCCAAGGGAGCATGACATTGTTGCATTGGGTTTATGTGTTATTGTGTATGGTTATATGTTGCCTGTACATGGTTATTATGTATACTAGTTATTATATATTATACGAGGAAAAATGTGTTATAAAATATATGTGGAACTGGTAAGAATGCTCTGCACGGACGTTTGCTCCAGATCATTGCACCCTGACAGATGTATGACTTGGACTAGTTGAAGCATTAGGTAAGGGGCTAGTGCACTCTAGCTTGATCAAAACAGTTCTAACATTTAGCCCCTAGGACTTCTTTATGTTCTCTACTTAAAATGTTTGAAGTAATGTGAACTAAGTTACTGAAACTTATTCCAGAAACAAGGGTGCAAGAGAGTTAGAATATTGATAACTAAAGGATTTGTTTTTGTTTTTAATTTAATATCCCGGCATATGAGCTTGAGTTTCCTTCCCTAATGCAGATGGATTTAGACTGTGTGCCAGTGCATTCCTCTCAAGAACTGTCTCTTCTAAATTGCCTATATCCCAACTCCCTCCCTTTTTTAAACCCTTTCTGAACAGTAACCAACATGAAACTAAGAGCTGGTGACTCTCTACATGTAACCAGGGTCATATGCCATCTCTGGGGTAGGCAATGTATGTCTTGAAGTGCCAAACCCAGACATTTCACCCAAACACTACTAGCCATTTTGATTGAACCGACAATGCTCGTCAAGGAAATCATGGCCTGTATTTCACACTTTAGGACCAATATTAATTATCCCTGCAAAAGCAGGTGAAATCATTGCATTGGAATGCTCCCATCCAAAGGCCAAAGAAAATGTAATGTGCCAATCACATTTAAGAAGATCATATTACAGAGTGAAAAAAGCACAATGTTCAACATATACTGATAATATTCTGAAAATTAAATATATATAAATATATATATATATATATATATATATATATATATATATATATATATATATATATATATATATATATATGTATTGGATACCTTATATTGGATACCTTATATTGGATACCTTAACTGATTTCCTCAGTTTTCCATTTATTTGACTTCCTTTATTTGTGGCCACTTGGTTACTTCCATAAGGCCAAAAGTATTAAAACATTAATGTATTGGTCATGGCACACTCTCTGTATTTCATTCTCTTTAAAATATATTCTTTATTGCAATAGTGAGTCAATATTTCTTTCCTCTTTAAATAAATGTGTTTAACTAATGATTGCGTTATGCTCACAAATGTAATATATATTTTTGCTTAATAGCCACCTTTTCAGACACACTAGACATCTAATTAATCATTTGTTTCAGATCAGTGGCAATTTTAAGCATTTACATGTATCAATTTAAGTCATGCTAAGTCAGTTTTATGGATGAGTTGTTTTAGCTATAAAATATGTTGCAAGCAGCTGTTACTGAGGCTATCACGTCTAGAAATTAACTTCCCATTTAATAAGTTCACTTTTTATACTGCTATGTGTTTCATTCTACCAACTCAAAGATCAAGGTTTTGGAAAAGTCATATCAGTTATACCAAGTTTTTTTATATGGTGTATAAATAGACTCCAATCTCACCACGTATTATTATTAAAATTAAGCAAAAGATTTTGGAACATTCTGATGTTCAAATCTTGATAACATTGGCTTCATGAAAAGTGGTAGAAGCTATAAAGAAGAACTTAGAAGGTGGAAACATGGCAGACATCATTATTGGATATTCCATTAATACTTTAATTACACTTGTAAACATCCATCTTTATCTGCACAAGCCCACACACATAACAACACATTTATATATCTTTTAACATATACAGGGAGTGCAGAATTATTAGGCAAGTTGTATTTTTGAGGATTAATTTTATTATTGAACAACAACCATGTTCTCAATGAACCCAAAAAACTCATTAATATCAAAGCTGAATATTTTTGGAAGTAGTTTTTAGTTTGTTTTTAGTTTTAGCTATTTTAGGGGGATATCTGTGTGTGCAGGTGACTATTACTGTGCATAATTATTAGGCAACTTAACAAAAAACAAATATATACCCATTTCAATTATTTATTTTTACCAGTGAAACCAATATAACATCTCAACATTCACAAATATACATTTCTGACATTCAAAAACAAAACAAAAAAAAATCAGTGACCAATATAGCCACCTTTATTTGCAAGGACACTCAAAAGCCTGCCATCCATGGATTATGTCAGTGTTTTGATCTGTTCACCATCAACATTGCGTGCAGCAGCAACCACAGCCTCCCAGACACTGTTCAAAGAGGTGTACTGTTTTCCCTCCTTGTAAATCTCACATTTGATGATGGACCACAGGTTCTCAATGGGGTTCCACGCTGTGGAGTACTTGGACGCGTGTGATGGAGCATTGTCCTGCATGAAAATCATGTTTTTCTTGAAGGATGCAGACTTCTTCCTGTACCACTGCTTGAAGAAGGTGTCTTCCAGGAACTGGCAGTAGGACTGGGAGTTGAGCTTGACTCCATCCTCAACCCGAAAAGGCCCCACAAGCTCATCTTTGATGATACCAGCCCAAACCAGTACTCCACCTCCACCTTGCTGGCGTCTGAGTCGTACTGGAGCTCTCTGCCCTTTACCAATCCAGCCACGGCCCATCCATCTGGCCCATCAAGACTCACTCTCATTTCATCAGTCCAAAAAACCTTTGAAAAATCAGTCTTGAGATATTTCTTGGCCCAGTCTTGACTTTTCAGCTTGTGTGTCTTGTTCAGTGGTGATCGTCTTTCAGCCTTTCTTACCTTGGCCATGTCTCTGAGTATTGCACACCTTGTGCTTTTGGGCACTCCAGTGATGTTGCAGCTCTGAAATATGGCCAAACTGGTGGCAAGTGGCATTGTGGCAGCTGCACGCTTGACTTTTCTCAGTTCATGGGCAGTTATTTTGCGCCTTGGTTTTTCCACACGCTTCTTGCGACCCTGTTGACTATTTTGAATGAAACGCTTGATTGTTCGATGATCACGCTTCAGAAGCTTTGCAATTTTAAGAGTGCTGCATCCCTCTGCAAGATATCTCACTATTTTTGACTTTTCTGAGTCTGTCAAGTCCTTCTTTTGACCCATTTTGCCAAAGGAAAGGAAGTTGCCTAATAATTATGCACACCTGATATAGGGTGTTGATATCATTAGACCACACCCCTTCTCATTACAGAGATGCACATCACCTAATATGCTTAATTGGTAGTAGGCTTTCGAGCCTATACAGCTTGGAGTAAGACAACATGCATAAAGAGGATGATGTGGTCAAAATACTCATTTGCCTAATAATTCTGCACTCCCTGTATGTTCTGTTACTCCATTTTTATTTTCTACTAAAGGACTACTGCGATTTACTAACAATAGGAGTTAGTTTGTTTAATTAAATCGATGACTGAAAGCACACATCATCAGCCTTATTAAATTTTGATTCGGCCAATTGAACAGGGCTCTATATAAGCACAGAGCATATTTTTTTACAGAAGTTTTTAGTTAGTGAACTTCTATCCAAAAGCAAGGTCTTCACTAACTAAACACTTCTGTAAAAAAATATGCTGTGTGCTTATATAGAGCCCTTATCAATTGGCCGAATCACAATTTAATATGGCTGCATATGTTCCAAAAATGGTATAATTTTAAACTATTGGTAGCAACAAGTACTTTATCAATTTTATGTAATTAATTCTAACAGATTGATTCTAGCAATTGGTTTTTAAATGATTTTGGGACATGCTAAAAATACAATATAGATTTGACAGCAGACTAAAATGGCCCATCAAGTCTGCCTATAATAGTGAAGAAGTAGGATTTAAACCCACAACCCACCAGACTAAAACATTTGCTATTAGTCATGTGTCTGGATAACTCAGAATTAATTAATAGCAAGTATTGCACTCTATATTAAGAAGCAAAGAAAGCAGAATGGCAGATTTAAAAAAAAAAGAACATATTCACAGTGTGAGACTATGAGACTATTCACAGTGTGACACAAGTTGCACAGCTCAGTGTCAGTTCACTGAATTACAATATATTGATGTATATAACATTAAATTGATAAAGAACTTCCTATTATCTATGACCTCATAATGGATGGAGACTAGAAGTTAAGCTGGTGCCAGAGAAAAAGATTTCTAAAAGTCAGTTTAAATGCTGAACATTATAATAATTTTTTTAAATTATTGAAATAAATGTAATTTTATTTCCCTTTAAAAAATACTAACTAGCTTAAAATTCCTAATTGTGTTTCCATTTTGATCCATTAAGTATTGTACGCAGACATACATTTAGAGAATGTTGTTTTAATGGATTGCGACTAAAAATATAATGTACAACTCATATTTATTAATAATACAGCTATTGTTTTATATATGAATTACAGAAAAGCCTCTGCATTGTCTCCTAATTTAATGGTTTGCCTTACGATTGTAAGTTAAAACATTGCTAATTATGTAAAGGTAATATGAAATGGCATGTTAAAAAGACAGTTTCCTTAAGCTAAAATTAGTTTTGCATACAGCATGTCTGGAATGTAATGATATCCCTGCTGATAATAATTCCCTTTTCACAAACTCAAATTGAAGTTCTTCTTCAGTGGAAAGAGAGAGAACTGAAGAGAAACAGAGCAGGGAGATTTTGCATAATGTGTAGGTGTGCCGGATTACTTCTTTGTTTATACAGAGAATTGATATGAGCTTGGCACATCAGCCTGCTCATTTGTGGTGCACCCTGCTATGAAAGTTAGAAAGTGGATTAACCTATTGCATGTAGAATAGTTTCAGAAGTAAACTAAAAAAATAAACCAATCATGTTTTTAGAATTTAGAAATAAATCAAGGATAATATAATGAGAACGTCAATGACTTCATCGTACATTGATGAGCTGCAAAGAATTTTAAATAAATATCTATCTTCCCTGTGTCTCTCTCATTCAGAGCTAAAGTTAGCAATATATTTAGCCACCAAAGATCAAATATGAAAATTCCTTCACTGTGAGAACTGGCAGTAAACACCAACTAAAGATCCAAAGCAGGAAAAACACTAAAGGAGAGAACTGCAAAAGATTTTACTTGTAATGAAAGCTTTTGTGACAAATCAAAGTGGGATAATCTCTCAGATAAAATTAGTTTCACACACTTGATTTTTCTAAAAAGTAAGCCCCCCTGTACTTACAAAGTCATTTTACCACCATGACGTCTGATTGTATTAAAGCAGCATAGTTACGTGATGTACGTTTGGTCATGTCAAAGTAGTATCTCAGATTTAAAAAAAATATATATATTATTATTTGCTTCTAATGCTTTCTTGAATTCCTCCTGTAAAAAAATTACATTTTCACCATTCACATGACTGGTTTAAATAGTGCGTCCTCTATGTCCTTTATAGAAGAGATGGTAAATTAGGCTAAGTTTAACTCCACCTTGTTTTTATTCAGTCCTTTCCAAAACTAGCTTCTTTATGAGCAGTACACAGAAAGGGCAAACATTATAATGACTCATGTTAAACTTTTATTAGAAGAGTGAGGGTTCCCTGGTGGTCCAGTGGTTAGAACTTAGTACTTCCACCGCTGTTGACCTGGGTTTGATTTGAAGTCAGGGGACCAAGAGGTCACACCACCCTGAAGCTGAGCAGGGTTTGGCCTGGTCAGTACATGGATGGGAGACCACCTAGGAATACCAGGAGCTGTATGCTGTGTCCCACTGGAGAAGGAACGGGTAACCCACTCCAGTATCTCTGCAATGAATACCAAGGGGATCAGCATGACCATGGACATAAAGATGTTATGGTCCATAAGGTCACAGAAAGTCAAAAACAACTGAAAAGTTTCTTTTTTTTTCAATCTCTGTTGTGCTTGCCCAAATGTAGAATTTATACAATTTCCATATTAATGAAAGGAGAAAGGAAGGCTTGGTAAATAATAAAGTGACCTGACTATGAGGGACGTTACCTTGCTTTGAACTTGATTTTTTTTTATCATTATGCAAAGCTGAATGTATTGTAAATATGTGAAATTCTCACAGCAAGAACAACTCTTGCCTCATGTAGAGTTTGGTATGTGGGACACCACATTCTCATCTTACCTTTCTAAATTCCCTTTTATTATCACTATGGTTTATCTAGTTTCAGTACAATAAGGGTCTGCAATATGGTTTTTTCATGGTTGAGTGCTTAATACAAGTTTAGCATTACCACTGTTGTTAAAATTAAAAGACGTATTTTTAAAAGTAATGTTAAAAGAAGACCGACCACTGACTGACAATTACAGATTATTATAAAAAAATGAAAATAATTAACTATGGTAAGAAATATTTTAAGCAGGACATTCAGCTAATGTTGATGTAGTGGCCACAGAATAAGGCTTATTTTTTTTTATTTAACAAATAATTAGCAATATAATCAGTATTTGAAGAAACAATAAATGTAGTGTCATGACTGACTTTTAGGGGGGGACTTTTGGGGGTGTCATGACTGAATCATATTGTATGTATGTTGCTAATAAGAGAATACAAGTGAGCTATACAATATTGTATTATAAAATATATTAGGTTAGCCCACCCCCAGGTTTGCCTGTAGGAAAGATGTCAGACACTTCAGTCTCTGGGTCCCAGATGTTACTCTATCCTCATTCCTGAACTCCCATTTGTGATCAAAGCAGAGGGTCATGAAGTTGATAAACTGACTTTGTTTGTCCCAGGAGGTGGGGTAGTGTGGGTTGTTTTTTTTTGTACTGGTTAAATATTTGTGTATGAGGAATAAAGTTTAGTATTTGTCTGTACAGTAATTCAATTCAGGTGTGCTCTCCTTAATTATGCTGCATGCCGTATACTGTAAATCCTGGATTCTGGTCTTCAGGACTTGTTGAGGTATTCCTGATCTGAATTGGCATACTGGGTGCTGAGATAACCCAAACTTTCACAACCCAGAGTTGTTCTGTAGTGGAAGACAGGAGGTTTAGGGATGAACGTGGTCCCATCCCTCTGTGTTGTTATATGTAGCTTTTAAAACTTTATCTGGAAACCTCAAATATAAAGTATATTTGTTCTACTGGCCTTTGCCACCTTAACTAAACAGTAAAAACACGTACTGCACTGAACTGATGGTATTAATTTTTCAATTCATCTAAAACTACATAGGCTAATAAAAGCTTACTATTTATTCTGTTAACTGTTTTACTTATTCAGCCCTGTGGTTATTTTTATCCCTTTTACCACTCATACTCTTAGCCTAGCTCATTTCAGCAGAAATAAAAAAAATATTCCCTAAATATGGACATATTTCTCATACACAACTGGATTCATTCATTCATATGTACATACATCATGTGTCATCCCAAGTGTTTTTAAAGGTTAAAGGACCTATAATCACATGCACTGTACAATTGATGGTCGAAAACGGTTAAACTATACAGTGAGGCTACCAGATGTTAAGTGCCAGAAGCTGCATCAAGGGCATTAATGTATCTGGTCAGTCTGGAAAGGGAGGGGAGTAATTAAAGGAAAGTTTAAATTTAGCCTTTGTAAAGATTATGCCGTATAACATAAGAATAAGGGCAAGGAGATCAGAAATGATCAGTTATCTCTTTATCTCTGTTTAATATGCCCATTTTCTTTTGTGCTGCTCTCTCCTTATATGTGGGTCATTTTACTTACAGACCTAAAAATGCATTACCTGCCTTTTTATATTTTCTTCTCATTTTGAGCCATGGCACATCTGATTATGTGCTTAGGCTCTTACTGCCTAACCTGATATATGTCTCTGTCTTATCCCTCTGTGTCTGCAAGCACTTCCTAAAAACTGTCTTTTTAGCCCTTTCAATACCTGCTTCCTCTTTTGAGAACCATATCAGCTTTTATTTCTTGTGCTTAATTGCCTTATAGAAAGATGTGTAGCATGGCATATTTTATCTCCCCTACCACACCATTTTATGCAAGTACTCTGCCAGCCTTAAATATTTCCCCCACCCACTGAAAGCATAATGCTTCTAAAATCAAAAGGTTTTATGTGATAACATCCTGTTTTAATACTAAATCTCATAATTCATGAATCCTGCAGGATATAGTGTGTATGAAGGATTTTTGCTACTAAATCTGTACTTTTAATTCAGATCATCACATAACACAGAATGTGTTCTAACACAAGAGATAAATTCCTCCGCTCATTCCATAATGCCTTTATGGAACAAGGGCACTCTGCCAGCCGAATAGACAGTGAAATAGAACGAGTCATACAGATCTCAAGAGAAAGCTTACTACAGTATAAATTAAAAAGAAAGGCTGAATGGATACCTCTAGTCATAAACTACAAACTCATTCTCACACAACTCAAAGCTATCACTAAGATCTATAAGACATGCTCTCTGAAGCTAAAAAGACTGAAAACTACTTTTTCGGAACCACCCATGATAGCCTAGAAGCATCTTCCAGACACTCAAACAGCCCTGATAGAAACAAATTGTTATTAAAACAGAATAGCAAACAAAAACAAAAAAATCAGCCCAGCAACTAGAAAAAAGCTCACAACTTATACGCAAATAGGAAATACAGTACATATAGAGCCTTATTAAATTGCAATTCAGACAATTGAAAAGGGCTCTATATAAGCACATAGCATTTTTTTTTTTTACAGAAGTTTTTAGTAAGCGAAGACCTTGCTTTTGGATCGATGTTCACCAACTAAAAACTGCTGTCAAAAACATATGCTATGTGCTTATATAGAGCCTTATTCAATTGGCCAAATCACAATTTAATAAGGCTGATAATGTTTTGCATGCAAACTAGAAATGAGCAGTTCCATAATGGGGGGTCATATACAAAATCAAAAGACTACATCATACTTACAAATGTCAACATGTGTGTTACAATTAACATTAGTTAATTTTGCAAGTTATTTTTCAATATTGGAACTATTTCCTGTTGTCAGCAAAATCATTTTTTGATTGTGAGAGAAAGTTCTAAGAGTATTGCGCCCTAAAATAGTGTTGTTCTCTGAGTAGGTTACTATGCCTATAGAACAAGCCTACTAGTATTGTTCATTCTCAGATTAATCACCTTTGTTTTTATTGTTGATTGTGAGAGAAGGCTACAGAAAACATTGTGTGTTACTGTATATCTGTGTATATATATGTAGTTTTTGCAATCCTTGTTATCTCATGTGTCTCAATTCATGTTTATTGCCCAATCCAAGTATATCGGTTGCTAAAACTACTTCTCTCCTGGCTAATAATCAGAATTTACCATGATTCGGTGCACCAGGGGTTCTAATATGGCAAAAAAACAGGTTACTGCAGTACCAACTTGGACAATACTTTGCTCAAAGTAGTGGTTAGACCAATATTATCACTTTAGTATTCGTGCAAATCCACCCACTCATTGATCATTGACTGCCATTGTAATAAATAGGCAGCCACTTGACTTCACAGCCTTTTAGATGCTCTATCCCCATGTGCATTTTTCTTTTATATACAGTAGTATTAAATTAAGTGCATGTTCAGAAAATCTACGTAATTTTGTTTGTATGGTCCTTCTCACATTTCGCAATAAACAGGAAGTTTTGAGCACATACGGTATTAGTAGGCTTTGGTTCATTCAATTATATTATTTATACAGTACATTCAACTACATTAGTCCCTACCCCTCAACACCCAGCTGAGGTTAATATTACCTGTGTATTCAAAGGAGTATTAAGATGAAATTATAATACTATAAATGTATTATAAGTTTTACATTAATTCATGTGGAAAGAGATAAATAGATAGACAGAGGCTGATAATTTACTGTGATATATAAAGATCCTGAAAGTACAATGCAAGAATAGCAGACGAGTAATTTACCCTATGAATTCCTAAAATCTTCAGCAAACTGACCTTTTAGGATGATAAATAAAATTGAAGATTAAATAGCATACTCATTGAACTGACATGAACAGGTTTGCAGTCTGTGGCGTGTTAGATTTAATTAAATAAACTCCTCTCCTGCACAGCATTGGCATAACTAGAGTATTTATATACTGAAATGTAGGTGTCTCAAATACAAAAAAAAATGCAGAAACATTTAATTAGGTTTACCTATAGAATCTGTAGAACAGCAAGAATTAACTTGATGAAACAAATATTTTTCACTATTCCAAGATTGCATATCAAGGCAACTTTTTCAGTCGGTAAGGAAGGGCCCCGAAAAAATGACATAAAATAAAATTTTAAAGCTGGGAATGCTGTGTGTGACACAATGTGATTATCTGAGACTCTTAACCTTTTTTATATCTACAAAGAAGTACCACAATTTATAATAAACTTTTTTATATTTTTAACTGTTGAACCATATCAAACTTTAGAATTTTCATGTATGCAGTAATAATGGAACAAGATATGAATTTTGTCTGAATAGGTATTGTGAACCATGACATAAAGGGTTCTAACATGCAAGTTATATATCTAAACACTGTTCAATGAATTTTTTGTAACAATACTAACATCAATAGGTCAACTTTGTATAAATAAGTATTTTAAACCATTACAGAATGCTTCTTAACATGCAACTTGTAGTTTAACTACTGTTAAAGCACTTAGGTATTGAATCCAGAGGAAGGCAAACAGTAAAAAAACAGTAAAAAACCCCATTGAAACAGCCAATTGTATCAAAGGGGGAAAAAATAAATTCCTCCTGACCCCAGTAACTGGCGATCTGATTACTCCCTGGATAAATTCCTGTCTATTTAATTATACATTGAAATTTGTAACAAATGATTATTCTGCTACTGACATAAATCCTTAATAACATTCTTGAAATTAACTTTTGAAACCTTGTAAAATACAATGTTAACAATGCAAACATTAACATAAGTTAATAACATTTGAGATTAAATTATTAAAAAATATAGTGATCTTGAATATTGAATCCAAAGGAAGGTAAACCAAAAAAAACCCAGTGAAAGTTTGTCAATTGTTTCAAAATGGGCCCAAAAAATTAATTCCTTCCTGACCCCAATAACTGCCGATCGGATTAGTCCCTGGATCAATATTCTCTATATCATGAAACATTGACATTTTTCAACAAATGATGATCGTGCTACTAACATTAAACCTTAATTAGACTTGTCAGTCCTTTGAAAATATAATTTTAACATTACCAACATGAACTTAAAGTATTAAAATGGAACTTTAAACATAACAAAATGCAATGTAACTGTTTTGTGGGGCCAATCCTGGCAAAAGTGACTTCCCAGACATTCCACTTTTTTTTGTCAGTCAAAGTGGTCCCCTTTAAAAGAGCCCAGCAGACCTGTAATTTTGTCTATGGGATATAACCACTGTTTATTGTTGTTGTTTGTCTTCTTTTTTTTTTATTGCTGTATTTGTTGAAAATGGCACATAGAGTTTCCTAACTGAAATAGTGGTCCTCTAAAAAGAGACCGCCAGACATCAAAGTTCGTCTGCAGGGTATAACCATTGTTCTCTACGTGTTTTGCCATTTTATAGAGTTTCCTTAGCGAAATAGTGGTCCACTAAAAAGAGCCAGAGTGACATAAAATTGCATCCTCAAAATAAAAGCACTGTTCTCTATATTTGTTGAGAATTTGACATAGATATAAGAGCACTGTTGCTTATTGAATTGGGTTCTTTGTGGCTTAGTTGCAATTTGGTTTTGTTTGTAATTGAATTTACAGTACTTCATACTAGACAATGTTTTTTTTTGTAAAAATTAGTCCATCATCTAATAAATCACACTGACTTTGGTTGTTTTCAATATAAACTTTTATTTCCTCTGCATTCTTGCATCTTGAAAATGCAACATACATTTGGCCATGGGCAAATTCTGGTTCTTCTAAAAAGATTCCAACGGATTTCAAAGTTTGTCCTTGTGATTTATTAATGGTCATGGCAAATGCCATGATGATGGGAAATTGTCTTCTCTGAAGTACAAAAGGCAAGCTACTTTCACTTGGTGCCAAATCTATTCTTGGTAAGAAAACTCTTTCACCTTTATGGGTACCATTGAGAATTTCTGCATTTATGAAATGATCTTTGAGTGCTTGGACAATTAATCTTGTCCCATTACATAGTCCTTTTTTTGAGTTCATATTTTGCAGTAACATGACAATTGCACTTTTTTTAGCTGCAAAATATGTGGTGGCATTCCAGATGGAGTTAATGAATTAATAAATTCAGTTGAAAAGTTTGTCTAAGTTTCTTTGTCATAGCCAAGTACACAATCTGCACTGTGATCATTTTTTTGTGGTGCATCTATTAATTGTAATATTTCATTATTCAGAAGCAATGCATCTTTATTTTTTGAAGTTAATATTACTTTTGTTGCAAGCTCTGCATAATCGTCTTTACTTATTGTATTTTGGAATATAGCCGATATAATGTCCTGTTTGCAAATCATATGAGATAGAATTTCCCCGGTGTCATCAGGTAAATTCTGAATTAGTTCAGTTTTTCCTTCTCCAATTTTGATGAGCCACTCATTTAATTCATTTTGTCCTTCTGATCACATATCTTGTTCTAATTTGAGGTGAGTAAAGAGTTTCCATAGTGTATTTGACTTAATACATGTTTCTACAATGTCTGTGCGATTACCATGGACAACAACAGGTAATGTTTGTCTAAAATCTCCACCCAACAACATGACCTTTCCACCAAAAGGCAAATCATTATCCATGACTTCACACAACAAACGGTCCATGCATTGTAGAGCATGGCATGACATCATTGTAGCTTCATCGATTATAATTAATTTACTTTTCTTAATTTTTTTTGCTTGTAAAGATGTCATTCTTATATCCAACACTGATGTTTCCAGAATAGGAACTGGCAGTTTAAATCCACTATGCGCAGTTCTTCCACCTTCTAAGAAAAGTGCAGCAATTCCAGTGGTTGCAAATGGCAGTGCTATTTGACCTTGTGCGCAAACAAAACTCATCAATAAATTATATAGATAAGTTTTTCCTGATCCACCAGGTCCATCTAGATAGAAAAAATGCTTTTTGAGCAAGTCATCCTTTAGTGCACTTTTTATGGCGTTAAATGCTTGCAAATGTAAGGTATTTAAATTTGCAAGTCTTTCTTCTGTTCTTTGGTTTTGAAGCTGAATAGCATAGTCTTCAAAGTTAATTTCATCTATGATTGCTGGATCTGGCAGATTAAAATGTGCACAATTTAATCCATGAGAGAGAAAGACCTCTTGAATTTCAATTAATGCTTTAATTCTCTAATAGGCTCATTGTATTGTTGCAAAAAGTCTTGAGACCTATTTGTTTTAAATTTGTCCCACAAAGCTAATGCATTTGAAGCATTTGAGAAGATGCAAATTAATGCAAATTGTTCTCTATCTTTCCCATTCTGTATCATCAGCCAGGAAGTTTCTGTGTCGCACAGCTAAATGAAATGTGTCATAAACTGTGTCATTAACAGTTCTCAACTGTTCAAAACTTTGCGCACCAGGAACATTTAAAAGGAGTAAACTTAAGCAGAAACGTTCAAGGTCTCTTGGACTTACAGTGTATATTCGAGTTATAATTTTATTTCCACTGCTTTTTCTTTTTCACCATAATCCATTAACAAAAAAATAATGGTAGGGAATGTCAATATACAACAATTCCCATGCCTCCAAGTCAGTACAATTTAATTGAACACAGTTAGTGTAGTGTGCCGATGTTCATTTCTTTAATTTCCAACATTGAAATAAATTAAGTGTCTTTGGAGCAAATGTACAGCCAATCGATATACTACATGTAAACGATCATGCATTTAAAATTTGAGAAGACGCCACATTGCTTCTGGCGCACTTACATAGCGAGCATCTACATGAGATGCAAGTTCTTCGTGTAATAACTCAGTTTGTTCCGGATTTTCTGCACTTTGTATAACTACAGTAGCTGCATCATAGCCTCTTTAAATATATTTGTAGACATATGTAATGGATTCTATAGCAGTGCAAGCTTCCACATGAATGTGTGCATTATACTTCATGAGTAAATTTGGATTGTATGGCACCACATATCTGTTATCTACTTTTTTGCCACAAATAATGGCAGTTTGGCCTTCTCTTCTTCTATATAATGGATAGCCATCACAATTGGCATACATTTTGTCTCTATAAGATCTCCACATAGTCCATGAATCATGCAATGAGTTACAATCTCATATAGTCTACCATGTATTTCTGGATTTGGTAGTTCAGCAATAATGACTGAATCCACTTTATCACCAGTATCCAATTTATATTTTTCTTGAAGAATTATAAGCATATGTTCATGTGGAAGTCCTCTTTTTTTAAATTCAATGGTATAAATATAAGCCAGACATTTTCCAAATAACTGAGTTATGGTTATTTTATGTATTAATTCAGTTAATTTTTTTTTGAAGACTCTTGCCACCAAATCTGGTCTATCGGAAGCAGTTTGTCCAATTAGCAGATTCTGTACAATCTATGGCCATTGTGGATTACATTTAAATGTAATAAATAAATCTGGTTTTCCAAATTTAGTTACAATAGCCATAGCATCATTGTATCTTTCTCGCATATTAAGAGAAGATCCTTGAAAAGAAGGTAAAATGATGGCTTTGCCAGCTGCAAGCTCTCTGTTTACATAATCCACCAGTCCAGAATACTGTTCTACACATAGTTTATCTTGTTTATATTTGATGAAATTTAAATTATTTGCCTTAACTTGCAAATATGAATGAATGATGCATTCTTGTGTCAGTTTTCCACCACATAAAATGGGATTATCTATCTCTAATGGCAGTTTGAGACACTTTAAATTCAAGCATGGAAATGTTATTTCTAACATGTACTTTTAAATCTGGGTTGCCATCCGGCTTCCCCATTTGGAAAAAAAATTGGATATGTCATTGGATCTAAATTTGTACTTAAGACACTTATGTTGATAAAAGGTTGCTCCTCATTTCTGGGATATATTCTAATATCCCTTTGAAATGGTGGTTCTCCCTCATCATTTTGAAAGACCATTGCAACCTCATTTGATGTTGGTAAGTTGTAACGGCGTTTATCAGTATGGCGATCTCTTTTAAGAACCATATTGACTTTTGGGATTGGTAACTGATGTAATTGTGCATGAGTTATTTGTTCTTGTTCTATTTCTTACAATTTTTTATAGGCTTGAGTGTACGAGTTTTGGGCCATCATTTTATCAAACTCTATAAAAACAATGGGGGCCTCATTCATTTGCAATTTGGCCAATTGAATAGGGCTCTATATAAGCACATAGCATTTTTTTTTAACATAGGTTTTTAGTTTGTGAAGACCTTGCTTTTGGATAGAAGTTCACGAACTAAAAACTTCTGTAAAAAAATATGCTCTGTGCTTATATAGGGCCATATTCAATTGGCCAAATCGCAATTGAATGAGGCCCTGGGTAAGCATTTTTTATTTTCTGGAAGCTGTATATGTTCAACAGCTCCCATAGCATCTAGTAATCAGGACATATAGTCTTTTGGATGTAAATGAGAAGTACGATGGTAAATTTGTCCTTGTACTTTGAAACAGTAAGGGCCATGTCCTGGCACATTAGCAGCTAATATTGCACCCATAGATGCAAATGATATGGAACTATTGTAGGATCTTATGTTTGTTTTGAAATTTTGGTAGTTAGGGAAAAAAGGCTCTATCATAATACTTTTTAAATATTTTGGGAATAGTGATGTCCCGAACTGTTCGCCGGAGAACTATTCGCGGCGATTTTCGCATGTTCGCGTCCGCCACGAACGGCGAACACATGCGCTTTTCGGTTCGCCCCCTATACTTTATCATTGAGGAAACTTTGAACATCATTTATTTTATTTTATATTTTTTTGTGTGTAATCTATGCCTGCCTGCCATCGTGTGTGTGTGACAGGCTAACACCTAACAGCTTATATTGTGCTTATTTTCACTACTCATACCTGGTGGTGTAACATACATTGAAAACAACCATTTTTTTTCCTGTAATCTAATTTCAGTTGCCTGCCTGTGTCAGGCTCGCAGCTTATATTGTGCTCAGTGACATAAAACAACACTTTTTTGACTGTAATAGATTGAATAGCAATTGCCTGCCTACAGGCGTGTGTGTGAAGCCTATTGCATCTACTCTGCCAACTTTTGCCAGTGCACAGTGATATGTCATATCTGGTGCAACCGTAGTGTACAGTGACATAAAACAACACTTTTTTTACTGTAATCGATTGAATATCAGTTGCCTGCCTACAGGCATGTGTGTGAGGCCTACAGCGCCTACTCTGCCAACTTTTGCCAGTGCACAGTGACACTCATATCTGGTGGCACCTTAGATTGCACGCGCAGTGCCCCAAATTTGAAGTAGGAGGTCCGACCAAGCATCTTTTTCCATCTCCCTGTTCCAAAAATTAATGCCATATACACGTCCCCTAATAGTGGACGTAACAGGGATTAAACCGATAGAAATAGTACTACTTAACAGTACACACCTTATAATAACGCAGACAGAGGCAACGCAGAGAGAGGAGTCTGAAGAAGAGGAGTCAGAGGAGGAAGGTGGCTTTGAGGAGGTGGAAGACCAAACACAGCAGGCGTCCCAGGGGGCTTGTTGTCACCTTTCGGGGACCCTTGGTGGCTGGGTGGAGGAAGAGACCTTCAATGACATCAGTGAGGACAATGAACGGGACATGGCTAGCTTGGTATCCAACCTTGTGCAAATGGGGAGTTTGCGGTTGTGCAAAGGGACTGTTTGCGGTTGTTTACGGTGCATTAAACGGGGAGATTGGTCTGTTACTGTGAAGCGGGTGAAACCCTTACACTACCTGATCGATACAACATCATACCTGATGTTTTAAAGCATGTTATTCCAAACAATTTAGGAATGTTAGGTGATTTATGCCCTTTATGGCGTAAAACCAGTCTCTGCTTCAACTATGTAATTTTCCGTGGGAGTTTTGCCATGGATCCCCCTCCGGCATGCCACAGTCCAGGTGTTAGTCCCGTTGAAACAACTTTCCCATCACTATTGTGGCCAGAAAGAGTCCCTGTGGGTTTTTGAAATGCGCCTGCCCATTGAAGTCTATGGCGGTTTGCCGGGTTCGCCCGTTCGCGAACATTTGATTGAAGTTCGTGTCCGATGTTCGCAAACCGAAAATTTGATGTTCGCGACATCACTAGTTGGGAACTGTAGGCTTTCTGGAAGTCTTACCTTGCCTTTTTGACAGTAACTAACGAACTGGCCATCTCTGGGTCTTTCCTGTTGGAAATGATAAGCCCTGCAAAACTAACAGACAATATTCATATTACCACAATTATGAACCTCTACTGCTAAAGATTTAAATAAAGGACAATTGTGAGAAGAAATATCAATGTGACTGTCTAAATCCTCATTAGAATTCTTATCTGATTGTTGCTCCCCATTTTCTAAATGCTTTTGTTTTTTAGTAGCCTTCTTATGCTTGGATGTTAGTTTTTCAGCTGCTAATCTTTTGCTTGAGAGTCTCTCCCATTCTTTATGTCGTTGATTTTCCTTCTGCTCCGGCATCTGATGATCTGCCCATGTTTTTTGACGTTCTTAAGTTTGATGTCTTTTCTTTTCCTGTTTCTTGTCAGTATCTGCCATATTAATCTGTAAAAAAAGTAGTCCATTAGTACTTTTGCTCCTTTGTTTCTTGATTTGTTTTACCTTTTTTTTTTGTCTCATATGCTATTTTGTATGCACCACTGTTTGCATTATGAGGCTAGGTTTGTGAGGTTAGACTTATCAGATTAGTTAGGTTACAGTGTATGTTGTGAAAGGCACACAGCAAATATGATACTTCCTTCTATTTTGTATATGAGAACAGCATTTCTTGTGTTATCGTGTTTTGTTTGTGGCAGTGTTGTTATGTGTTTTTTTTTGTTTTTTTTTTTGCTGTCATTAGGTGTTTGGCATATGGAGTTGGGCTTAGATGGTTTATCACCAGAAATCTGATATATTCTTCCATTTTGTCGATATTAAGAGCATTGTCATTTTGTGTTTTGTGTGCAGCACTGTTGTCATTAGGGTTTAGGGTAGGGCTTATTTGTTTTTTTCTTCCTATCCTGTTTTGCTTGTGTTAATGTTGTTAATGGGGGTTTACGTTTATGGGTTATGTTAGAGTGTCATTTAGCGTGCAATACGTTTGGACAAAGGCAGATACAAAACATGATAGGTACTTCCATTTGATATGTGTAAACAGTTTGATTTTTTTTGTTTTGTTTTTTACTTGTAATACTTTGTAATACTGTACCTCTTTTCTTCAAAAGTGTTGTGTTGAAATTGCTGTCGAGATGATGAGAGTCTTCAGGCTGTGTCTGTTGAGAATGAAAGAGAGAGATGGAAATGTTAAAATAACATGTAATTTTTAAAAAAAATAAGAGCATATAAAACAGGATATATTCTTAAGTTTTGTATATATTCAAAGAGGTTTTTCTTATGTGGTTAGCCTTATATAGTGGTGCATATAAAACAGGATATATCCTTGCATTTATAATGTTTTAAAAACATTTGTTGTATTATTCTGGTTTGTGTGCACCACTGTTGTCATTATAGGTTTAGGTTATTGGGTTAGGCTTAGAGGTTGTTGCATAGAAAACAGGATATCTTATTTGATTTAGTATGTGTTAACAACATTTGTTCTGGTATCCTGTATAGTGTGCCAGACAGTTGGCATTAGAAGTTTAGGTTATGACGTTAGGCTTAGAGATTGGTGCACAGAAACATGTTTTTTTTTAGAGATTTTATATGTGTTAACAATATTGATAGCAGTTTACTGTTTTGTGCGCACCCCATTTGGCATTACAGGTTTTTGTTGTGGGGTTACTCTTTTTGGTTGTGGCATAGAAAACAGAATATATGTTTAATTTTATATATGTTAAGCACATTTATTGTAGTATCCTTGGCATTATGGATTTATGAAATATTTTTGTATTTGTTTTACTTGTAATACTGTACTTCTTTTTTTTCGATGTGTTCTGTTGAAATTGCTGTGGAAATGATGAGAGTCTTCAGGCAGGGTCTGTTGTGAATTAGAGAGAGAGGGAGATGTTAAAATAACAATATCAATATTTTTTTGTTTGCAGTAAGAGCATATAAAACATGAAATAGACTTCCATTTTGTATGTATTCATATAGGTTTAGCTTATGGGGTTAGGCTCAGAGAGTGGTGCATATAAAACAGAATAGATCCTTGCATTTATAATGTTTTCATAAAGTTTGTTGTATTATTGTGGTTTGTGTGCACCACTGTTGTCATTAGAGGTTTAGGTTATGGGGTTAGGCATAGAGGTTGGTGCACCCAAAACAGGATGTATTGTTTGATTTAGTATGTGTTAACAACATTTGTTGTAGTATCATGTTTTGTGTGCATGACAGTTGATATTAGAGGTTTAGGTCATGGGATTAGGCTTAGAGGTTGGTGTACAGGAAAGCGTATTTATTGTTCCATTTTATATGTGTTAACAATATTGGTAGCAGTATACTGTTTTGTACGCACTACAGTTGGCATTAGAGGTAAAGGTTATGGGGTTAGTGTTTGAGTTTGATGCACATAAAACAGGATATATCCTTCTATTTTATATGTGTTAACAATATTTGTTGTAGTATCCTGTTTTGTGTACGCCACTGTTGAGATGATGTGTTATGGTTGTGGTGTTAGGCTTATAGGTTGTGGCATTGAAAACATAATATATTTTTTCTTTTTTATCTGTTACCAAAATTTGTTGTAGTATCCTGTATTTTTGTTTTGTTCTATTCTCTTGTGTGTGTGTGAGTGTTAGCATTAGGTTTTAGGTTCTGGTGTTACACTTAGAGGGTTATTTATGTTGCAGTGCATTTTGATATTGGCGCACCCCAAATAGGATTGATTGTTTTTACTTGTTATACTGTACCTGTTCTGTAGAATTCTTAGTTGTGTATAAATGACAGAGTGTCCCCTGCTGCCAATGTTCCTGTGACCCTCTTTAGGCAGTGTCTGTTGAAAAAGATAGTCAGAAATACAAATGTTAAAATATGATAATATTTGTAGTAGTACACTGTTTTGTGTGCATGACAGTTGGCATTACAGGTTGAGGTTATGGGCTTCTTTTTTTTATATGTTTTAACAACATTTGTTGTAGTATCCTGTTTTGTGTGCGCCACTATTGGCATTATGGATTTAATATATATAGCATTAGGGTTGTAGGTTCTGGGCTTAGGCTTAGTTGGTTATTTATGTTGCACTGCATTTTGACATTGGCGCACACCAAACAGGATTTTATTGTTTTTGTTTACTTCTTATACTTTACCTGTCTCATTTTCTGCCACCTCTTGTTCCCTACACCTCTGCTTTTTGGTGTATGCCAAGGTATAGTCCAAGGCCCCCCTCTTCCCCATCTACACATATTCTATTGGCATGCTTCACTCAAACCTTCAAAACTCAACACCTTAACACACCTGCATACCAAATTGCTCACACACAACCTACATTGTATTCTTCATTAAGTTAAAATTTGTCTATATGTTTCTAATTTGCCAATTGTACCCACTGTGCTTTATTCTAACTTGTAAATAGTGCTTCAGAACATGCTGGTGCTGCATAAATAAAGCGTAATAATAATATATTGTATGTTCAATGTTATGTTGGGTGCTAGCAACGATTTCTATTAACTTCATTATTTTAAACTGTTACTATCAACCAAAGGGACACAAACTTACCATTATTAATTGATCAATAGTAACTAGCACCCAAAAATCCATGCTGTTTTATCATATAATAATTTGTGAGTAAATAAATTACCTTGATTGGAGGCTAGCATTGCATTTTTTTTAATACACATTTATGTTACACTATAATTTGCTTAGGGATTTGTTGACTTTCTGTACTACATACAGCTTTTATGAGCTGGTTCTCAAGGGAAGTGACCACATTCATTTTTATTTGTGTTTGCTCTGTATTCAAATGTTTCTTACAGATTTACGCACAATGAATCTGACATTTTACAAAATAGAATAATGCAGAAAAGTAACAATATTGAAATAATATAAGTAAATGGTCGCCAATCTTCAAAGCATACCAACAGATTAGGATCTGAGGATATGCCTGTCTGAGCAAAAGTTTAAATTACTGCAAAGAAGAAATTCTGTTTAATTAATATGCTTTAAAGACAGAGTGGGAAACACTGATCTAGACAACCTACGTGTAAAGTAGATTGAATTGGAAAGCATAATTTAATAGACAACTGTATTTTGTGAAAAACAAAGTATACAAATTAGCAGTTATGTGAGCAATTAGGATAAAGCATTAATAGCCTCTTACATTTTAAGAAGAATCCTAGTAATTGTAGTCCACTTAAGGTAACTGTTAAACACAAGTTCCTTGTCTTGAAGGTTTTTTAGAAAAAAAAGAGACTTTATGATTAAGGATTTAAGATAAAAAGTTCTCTATCATTACATATTTAAGTGAGTACGGATTCTTAAATTCTAAACCTTATAGACTTTTCTTGTGTGAGGTATTGTTTTTTAGTGTGGTTGGCAGTAGAAATTACCTTAAAGTAAGGCAGAGAAATGTAGAATTTTTTGTCTCATCTCTCAATAAGAGATTTATATTATTTTGCTTGCCTCTTATCCTATATTAAATTTGCCTAGATACATAGGGTTTATATTCCGATTGGAATCCTGCAGTCCCAATCTCACTGTGTGCTATGCACATTAGTAGCAATTACCCTACATTTTGGAGTGAGGTGTTCTGATAACTATCCGGGCAAAATTCAGAACTCTAAACTTTATTTGTTTCTGAATTTGTTTAATTTTACTTTAATTAGTAGTTAAACGCTATCTGAGTCATATTGCCTTACATATATGATCCATATTGGCATACCAAGTATTATCTAATTTGCACCATGCTGCTTGGCCGGAACACTATTGCTGCATGTCATTACTTCCTGGTTTAGTGTGGACTTCGTTGTGCGTAATGACGCACGTATGCGTGTAAACGCCTATGCCTGACAAGTTTCGACGTACTATGACGTCTTTGTCAAAGGGGGAAGGCATAGACACCGTTGACAGTCTTTTATAGTGAATAGGTTGCCATAGGAACCCATATTGGAATGGTGGTGTTAGTCAGTGTCATATAGAGAGGAGACCTATGGCTACTGAATAACTATATATAGCACAATGGGAACATGTATTGAATGCAACAGGATCCAAAGACTATGTTGGAATACATGAGTTATCCGACATATGTGGTGGACTTATATAAATGTAACCCTGCCATTAATCTGTATATATTACAGTATGAGCACATATTAAGTGTAAGATATTTAAAACAAGTGAATGTTTTCCTAAAATTAAATAAATAAAAATCAGTGAACAATAAACCTCTAAAACAAACTATAAGTGAATGTGACTATGTCTTTAATAATATATATTTGAAGATTGTCATACAATTAATAACTTCATACTTGTGAAGGAATATACCTAATATGTGTGAGAATGAATATTCTATACACTTGAATATTGATTATAATATACATGTATTAAATATAAAGTTATATTTACATGATACAGATGTGCAGAATTGACTTAAACCTTGGTGAAAAATGGAAAAAATATACATGTGTAGTGTGGTGTATAATAATAACTTTAAATACTTCCTTCAGTTTAGGTTCAAGTTTCTTTAGTTAATTCATAAATGATTCTGAATATATTTATATAATTATCGATTAAAGATCTTATCCTTTACCTCATTTCATGAATAATATTGAGACCCAGATGTTGGTCCATTATTGTCTGACACTATATAAGGTATTGGACTTTGTTGCCTTCTTAATACTTAGCATAAGGGGGAAGCATATCCCTGGATGGTTAATACCTTATGCCTTTTATGTATATGTAGATACTTCCAGGTATATTTATGTCTGAGAGTTAATATTGAATCATACTTTATGTCTCAGTTCCTAGAGTAGATGATCATGGAGAAAGGATCTTAGGCCATTATTATTTGACATTATGTGAATTGGTTTCAAATAGGATGCCGTAGTATTTTTTATTTTCCATTTTCCATTTTCAGATGAATGGTGTGAAAGAAAAACCTTCATTAAGCCCCTTGGGACCTGGGGCCCTCAGATTATAAATCCATCTTGCCTCACATTGTAAAAGCTTTCTTTCAAGGTCTCCTTTTCTTGGACCTGAATCTACACTATCCACCAAACAAAATCTAAGAACATTACTGTTGTTATTGTGATAATATTCGATATGGCGTGCAATTGGCGTATCATAAGAGTTGTTAATGGCATAGATATGCTCACCAATTGTACGACGTAGCTGTCTTCGTGTTTTACCCACGTATACCTTATTACATAAACATGTGGCTACATAAATTACTCCTGTAGACATACAATTGTAGGATTTGTCAATCTTAAAAACTTCCTTTGTGATAGGATGTTCATATCTTTTTGTTGGTTTTATGTACTTACAGAAGCTACACCGCCCACATCTAAAACATCCTTTTGGTGGTTGTAACCATGTTTCCCGTGGGTTGTTCTCTTTGAAGTAACTGTGTACTAACATGTCTCTGAGATTGGTACCTCTATGATAGGTAATAGGTATTTTAACTGGGAGGATTTCTCTCAGATCTTCATCACTCAATAGTAAATGCCAATGTTTCGAAAGAATGTTCCTAATAACATTGGAATCATATCCATAGGTCATAATACATCTAGTTGTATTTTCTGTTTGCCTCGCTTTTGGAGGCCTCTGTTTAAATTCTGTTGATGTAATATTTGTTATTTGTATGTTATTACTCCCTTCAGGCCCCAAAATATCAATGTCAGATTTAAGTTCATCAGAATATGATAACTCAGATATGGAGGAAAGTGCCCCAAGAACATGGACAAGATCTAACGTCTTATAACAGGGACAGATATGATACCAGATCAAGATCACATACAAGGACATCTTCAAGATCTCGTAATGAGCTTTTTTTAGAGAGAGGTCAGCCTCCACAAGGGAAACCAGAAAATCGAATGAGATCCAGAAGGAATCAAAAACATTAATTCTGAGTCAGAGGAATAATGATAACAAACTTGAGAGTCAGTTAGTTGTCAATCTATCTAATTTTGAGCTTAATGATACTCATATTTCAATCCTAGAAAGTATTGACTTTTGTTCCCACATCTAAAACCGACTCCTTCACTCACATCAAAGATGTGAATCTCTTTGCGAGGAAGTTGTCCTTGAAAAAAATCTATTTAAATAAAAATCAGAGGGAATATTTACATCTGGGAGTGGGAAAGGAAGATATAGATGCGTAGGCCTTAATGTCTCTATTAGAAGAAAATGAACAAGATAAAGGAGACATTCTACCCCCAAGGAAATGGAGGAATAAGAGTGTGTTCACACCACAACTTAAAGAGTATGCTAACATATGGGTATTTCTCCAACAAGTTAGCAATGAAATAGAACAGATTGACCAAAGAGCACTAACTAAAAAACATAACCTCTCAAAATTAGAATATAAGACATTGCAAGAGCTAAGACAAAATAGAGATATTCAAATAAAACCTGCAGGTGGGACTATAGTAGTAATGGGGAATAGGGAATACAAAGAAACATGTAATAGAATCCTTCAAGATAATATCACATATAAGGTGATTACAAAAAATCCCACAATAGAGTATAAAAAGATACTCAAAAACATCTAAGACAAAGCCAAAATAGCTGAAATCATAGGTGATAGCACTTATAATCTCCTATTGCCCAAATTTCCTGTTATTTCCACTTTCTATGCGTTACCTAAGGTCCACAAAAAAAGTACACCCATTGCAGGAAGACCCATAGTCTCTGGCACGGACAACCTATCACATAACTGTAGTTTATTTTTGGATTACCATCTGAGGGAGTCAGTGATAAGTCTACCCTCATATGTGAGGGATACCTTAATCAATTTGAGGACTTAAATGTACCAAAACAAATGTGGTTAGCCTGTATAGATGTAGAGGCCCTATACAGTAGCATTCATCATAATGATGGGATAAAAGCAGTTAAATATGTCCTGCAAATGAAAGGCCAGAGATTTGCAGAGTTAAATAAATTACTTCTTACCCTTCTGGAATATGTACTTAAACATAGTTACTTCACATTTAATGATCAATGGATCCATCAATGTAGAGGCACCGCTATGGGCACACCATTTGCTCTTAGCTATGCCAATCTATTTCTGGGGTGCTGGGAGGAAAAATGTGGCTTTAATGAATTACAGAATAAAATCTTGATATGGCGTCGCTATATAGACGACATCTTCCTCGTATGGGAAGGTACAAAAATGAAGTGAAAAATGAAACTTCTAAATGACAACACTCTAGGCCTAAAATGTACCCATGAGATCAACAAGGAAACTTTTTGGATTTAAAAGTCCTCAAAGACCTAGAAGGAAAAATCACGACCTCCACCTACAGGAAAGATACAGCAACAAACACCTTGCTACATTGGGAAAGCCAACATTTGGAACCTATAAAAAGGGGAATTCCGAAAGGCCAATATCTTCGGATTAGAAAAATTTGCAGTACAGATCACGAGTTCCAAATTGAAGATGACAAACTACGACAAAGATTCAGGGAGAGAGGTTATCCTAAGAAATGTTTGAAGTTAGCTTATAAACATGCCCTAGGATGTAACAGAACAGAATTGCTCAATAACCATCAAAAGAGTGTAGTCTCAGGAGTTGAGACAATAACAAATATTACATCAAAATAATTTAAACAGAGGCCTCCAAAAGCGAGGCAAACAGAAAATACAACTAGATGTATCATGACCTATGGATATGATTCCAATGTTATTAGGAACATTCTTTCGAAACATTGGCATTTACTATTGAGTGATGAAGATCTGAGAGAAATCCTCCCAGCTAAAATACCTATTACTTATTGTAGAGGTACCAATCTCAGAGACATGTTAGTACACAGTTACTTCAAAGAGAACAACCCACAGGAAACATGGTTACAACCACCAAAAGGTTGTTTTAGATGTGGGCAGTGTAGCTTCTGTTAGTACATAAAACCAACAAAAAGATATAAATATCCTATCACAAAGGAAGTTTTTGAGTTTGACAAATTCTACAATTGTATGTCTACAGGAGTCATTTATGTAGCCACATGCTTATGTAATAAGGTATACGTGGGTAAAACACGAAGACAGTTACGTTGTAGAATTGGTGAGCATATCTATGTCATTAACAACTCTTATGATACGCCAATTGTACGCCATATCAAATATTATCACAGTAATAACAGTAATGTTCTCAGATTTTGTGTGGTGGATAGTGTAGATTCAGGTCCAAGAAAAGGAGACCTTGAAAGAAAGCTTTTACAATGTGAGGCAAGATGGATTTATAAACTGAGGGCCCAAGCTCCCAAGGGGCTTAATGAAGGTTTTTCTTTCACACTATTCATCTGAAAATGGAAAATAAAAAATACTACGGCATCCTGTTTGGAACCAATTCACATAATGTCAAATAATAATGGCCTAAGATCCTTTCTCCATGATCCTCTACTCTAGGAACTGAGATATATAGTATGATTCAATATTAACACTCTTGAACAGAATGCTAATCAGTAAATGTCAGACATAAATATACCTGGAAGTATCTACATATAAATAAAAGGCCAAAGGTATTAACCATCCAGGGATAGGCTTCTCCCTTATGCTAAGTTTTAAGAAGGCAACAAAGTTCATTACCTTATTTAGTGTCAGACAATAATGGCCCAACATCTGGGTCTCAATATTATTCATGAAATGAGGTAAAGGATAAGATCTTTAATGGATAATGATATAAATATATTCAGAATCATTTATGAATTAACTAAAGAAACTTGAACCTAAACTCAAGCATTTATTTAAAGTTATTATTACACACCACACTACACATGTATATTTTTTCCATTTTTCACTAAGGTTTGAGTCAAATTTGCACTTTATCACATCTGTATCATGTAAATATATATTTATATTTAATACATGTATGTTATAATCAATATTCAAGTGTATAGAATATTCATTCTCACACATATTAGGTATATTCCTTCACAAGTATGAAGTTATCATTAATTGAATGACAATCTTCATTTATATATTATTAAAGACATAGTCACATTCACTTACAGTTTGTTTTAGAGGCTTATTGTTCACTGATTTTTATTTATGTAAATTTAGGAAAACATTCACTTGTTTTAAATATATGAACCTATAGATTTTGATCGATATAATACCTTAAATATTATCCCATTGACTTGTCTGTACATATGACTGGACAAATCCATGTATGTATCAATTATAAGATCGAAGAACCATCATAAGTTTTAATAATATATGAGATAGTAAGAGAGAAACTTTCCCCTTTCATACATTTACATTAATATAAGCAATACTGTCAATAGGATGGATCAAATTAATGGCAGGGTTATATATGCATCAGCACATTATATATGATGAATAGTTTATGTATTCAAGCCTAGTCCTTGTATTCTGTTACACTTAATATGTGTTCATACTGTAATATATACAGATTTATGGCAGGGTTACATATATAGAATATATACAGATTAATGGCAGGGTTACATTTATGTAAGTCAACCACATATGCCGGATAACTCATGTATTCCAACATAGTCTTTGGATCCTGTTGCATTCAATACATGTTCCCATTGTGCTATATATAGTTATTCAGTAGCCATAGGTCTCCTCTCTATATGACACTGACTAACACCACCATTCCAATATGGGTTCCTATGGCAAACTATTCACTATAAAAGACTGTCTTTGACAAAGACGTCATAGTACATCGAAACCCGTCAGGCGGAGGCGTTTACAAGCATACGTGAGTCATTACGCACAACGTAGTCCACACTAAACCAGGAAATAATGGCATGCAGCAATAGCGTTCCGGCCAAGCAGCATGGTGCAAATTAGATAATACTTGGTATGGCAGTATGGATCATATATGTAAGGTAATATGACTCAAATAGATAGCGTTTAACTACTAATTAAAGTAATATTAAACAACTTCAGAAAAAAATAAAGTTTAGAGTTCTGAATTTTGCCCAGATAGTTATCAGAACAGCTCACTCCAAAATAGGGTAAATGCTACTAATGTGCACAGCACACAGTTAGATTGGGACTGCAGGATTCCAGTCGGAATATAAACAAATAAGCTCATAACAAATATTTTTTAAAGACGTTTTTAGTTAGTGAAAACCTTGCTTTTGGATAGATGCTTACTAACTAAAAACTTCTTTAAAAAATATATGTTATGTGCTTATTTAGAGCCCTATTCAATTGGACGAATTGCAATTGAATGAGGGCCTATGTATCTAGGCAAATGTAATGTAGGATAAGAGACAAGCAAAATAATATAAATCTCTTATTGAGAGATGAGACAAAAAATTCTCTGCCTTACTTTAAGGTAATTTCTACTACCAACCATACTGCAAATAATACCTCACACAAGAAAAGTATATAAGGGTTGAAATTTAAGAATCCTTACTCACTTAAATATGTAATGATAGAGAACTTTTTATCATAAAGTCTCTTTTTTTCTAAAAAACCTACAAGACAAGGAACTTGTGTGTAACAGTTACCTTAAGTGGACTACAATTACTATGATTCTTCTTAAAAAGTAAGAGGCAGTTAATATCTCTGTATATTATAAAAAAAAGTGAATCAAATCACATTTTGTCAGAGGAGAATCGTTTCTAATGGTTTTATATTGTTTGTATACTTCCTTTAATTCGTCGTTGTTATTTTTGAAGTAATAAAATTTGTTGGCCAATTTGTAAATAGTCCCACTTTACAATAAATTATGATTAAACAGAGTGGAAAACACTTGAGGGGATAATAAACTTCCTAAAGTCCTAATCACTTAAAGCATTAATAGATACAATCATTTTAGCAGACTCTGCTTGCATCTGTGGACTTTATATTTGAGGTTTAGATGATGCTTCTTAACCTTGAGTCTGATGGAATACTTCTGAGGGGAACTATTGTAAATTAATATACTCTTATGAATCTAAAATGCCCCAACAAAAAGCAGCTTTCAACAGACTTCCTTGTTACCTAATTATGCTTGGATCAAAAGCAAATGGTTCCCTTATTAAAGATATATATATATATATATATATATATATATATATATATATTTCCTGGGTTTCAAATGTTTGGTAAGAAACAGGCAGTGATTATCATCAAAATATGTATTTATTTATATAAGTAAAATGCAGGAGAGTAAAATACAGCTTTGCATACCCACAGTGAGCTTTCATAACCAAGTACACTGAGGAGAGGCCAGGTACAGAATTTGACCTTTCTGGTAGAGACCACAGGAAGTTACTCCTGCTGGATGAAATCACATGGTTGGGTGGGGTCTGAGCTCACAGGATTAAATTATTTTATCCATTAATGTGTTATGCTCATTGCTAATGTAACTGCTTATTTTTATACTTTGGTTTTCACAAAGTACAGTTGACCATTATTCAATCTACTCTGAATCAGACGAGAAGGAGAGAGAGAGAGACTGCATATACCAGGCCACTTTGCAACACAGGTACCCCAGAGTTTAATCCAAATGTTTTAGCTAACCTCTGCTTTCTCCTGATTGGCCAAAACGAATTATGAATTTTATGCTAATTTTAGCAGGGATTTTCCGGGGTGTCAACTTACAAAAGCTTCAGCTTGCAAACTGAAAAGATTTGGCAAACATCAGGATGAGTTTGTTATTGTTAATTTTGGTATTTTTGCATGCCCTACTGATTCTCCTCCATCAGATACAGTCATAATCCAGGAAACTTAGATATGCCTTTAAAGCCACTTTGAATACTCTAATACAAAAAAAAAAAAACTTTATATACTCTTTTGATCTTTATAGAAAAAGTTTACCTTTAATTACAAATATGACTCTTCTTAATTTGCTTGTTAAATAAAGTTAATTACTTATTAATCAGTTAATAAAGGTGATCTTAGTCAATTATTCAATTGATTCTTCACAAATGAATAAGCCACACTTAAGACAAAGGTATATTATTCATCAATTTGAACAGCAATTATTATAATATTTAAAGACATGATTATATTTGTACAGTTTAATGTGGAGCACCTGTTGCTCCCACTCACTACAATGTTAATAAGACATGCCATGTCTTACGGCGTAGCAAATATAAAATACTGTTTACTTTTCAAGTTATTAATGAACGTACAAGATATATGCATTGGAGAATTACAAATAGTATTGTTTGCTCTGTGCGGTTGTTTTGTGAGAAATAGTATGTCAAGCAATGCAATAAATATTTGATGCTTAGAGAAATGTTAATCTACTCCAGGTGTATTTTGCTGAGATAGAGTCAAATAAATGTGAAGCTGTATTTATGTGCTGATGTCTGAAAAGCTTTAAAGAAGTTTAAAATCTAATATACCGTATATTGAAGCAAACAAAATATTGTATACCTATATGTAACATTATAAAGGCAAAATCTATTTTTAGTTGTCTGAAACAAGAAGTACTTCCTCTGTGCTCTAAGCTACACATAGCAGTTACAATTATTTTTCATTGTGCCAATCTATCTATCTATCTATCTATCTATCTATCTATCTATCTATCTATCACATAGTCCAGCAGCACTTGTCTAAAAATATAGGATGAATTTCAAATGTGATTATTTTTAATTATACAATCAAAATAATAAAGAATAACTTAAAACAAGATATTATTATGATATTATCCATCATTTCTTCAGTATAACAAAACTGAATAAAAAAAAGAAAAGAAAAGGGGTTTTTAAATTATTGAAAACAACTAGTAACCATGGGTACCAAAAATCTATTTTGCTAATCCAGAAAGGGTTTTATGTCACAGCTTCTGTGAGACATTTGCACATCACCAATCAATTCAACGTTTGATACATGATGTGCTTAGAAATTTCATCTAGATATTCTACACCACAAAGACATTTTGAAACGCTGTATGGGCAAAATTTGGTTAAAGACAACAAGAGGGGTGGGAGCAGGGGTGTAGTAGACAGAATAATTCTGGGGGGGTATAAAGCTCATTGTATACATAGGCCATAAAATATTTTATTTATACATACATACAAAAATAGCAAAATCTGGGGGGATTTGTCCTCACCACTGCCCCCGCCCCCCCAGTTCCTACACCAATGGGTTGGAGAGAGCTGGCGCACCAATCCCTAGTGCAGACCACCACCATTAAACACTCCCAGTTCCCACATATGTATCGATAGATGGAGGTACAACCCTCACCTTGGATAACCTCACAACATGAGGTATTTTCAGCGCTTCCCAATTTGTAACTGCTGTACGATTGGTACTTCTGTTAATGCTGTTTGGTTCTCCAGGAATCCACAATACAGAGTGTGTGTGCGTGTGTGTGTGTTTGTGGGGTTGTATGTATATATATATATATATATATATATATTTTCTTTATATATATATATTTTCTATATATATATATATATAATATATACATATATATATATATATATATATATATATATATATATATATATAATGAGTGTGTGTGTGCATCAAATGTGTGGACCTAAATCTGGTCATTGGTTATATCACTATCACAACATTAGTTATATTTCTATGCCGGTGAGTGGAGTGATGGAATGAATCTGTATTAGGCCGTCATAGGATTAATAATACAACCATGTATAAAATATATATATGTAAATTTGTTGATATTCAAGAATACAAATTTTGATCAGGGCACATATAGTATCTATATGGATTGTCTGGCTTGATATGGATACTATATGTATCCTGATTCATTTGTATGATCAAAATTTGTATTCTGTATATGTTTAGAACATATGCATTTTAGGTCTCCATTTATATACAAAAAAAGGTAAGTCAGAGGTGATCATCAGAGAACGAACCAACCTTAATAGGTTAGTTCTATAGCCATGATAAGCTACTCTGAGAGCAACCTATTTTAGCTCACTTGTGCCCTTCACAGGGAGAAATATCCTGAAGTATATCAGTCTGGTCCCACTCAAAAGAGTGACCCAGCCCCAAAATGCCAGGCAATTCTACCCTGAACAGGAGAAACAGCAAACCCCAGACGCGTTTCAGCCTTTATGGGCCTCGTCAGTGAGGTGCAGCTGAACTCCCTAAGGCACTGTGAGCAAGGGGTCCACGTCTGGAGTCCCCTATTACCCTTAGGGAGACTAAACCCTAAGGGTAATTTGCATAAACAAAAAAAGGTAAGTCAGAGGTGCTCATCAGAGAACGAACCAACCTTAATAGGTTAGTTCTATAGCCATGATAAGCCACTCTGAGAGCAACCTCTTTTAGCTCACTTGTGCCCTTCACAGGGAGAAATATCCTGAAGTATATCAGTCTGGTCCCACTCAAAAGAGTGACCCAGCCCCGAAATACCAGGCAATTCTACCCTGAACAGAAGAAACAGCAAACCCCAGACGCGTTTCAGCCTTTATGGGCCTCGTCAGTGAGGTGCAGCTGAACTCCCTAAGGCACTGTGAGCAAGGGGTCCACGTCTGGAGTCCCCTATTACCCTTAGGGAGACTAAACCATTTATATGTATATATACATATATAAATATTCTCTTTTATTCTTATTTATATTTATGTATATCCATGTATCCATATATTCGTACATTTTTACCTCAAATTATGTACTATTATACGGTCCGTATTGTATATTTTATACTTTATTTAGATTTTATATAAAAAGACGTCTTTTATTTACTCTTACCTCTAACTAAAATGTATTTTTCTTAGAAAATATATTGTATATGTCGTTGTATAGGTATTCGGATCATTGTGTTTTTTTTTCTTATTTTATTAAATTTTCTACATAAAAAACATACATACCATGATTTGCTTACTGCTTATTGTCACAATAATCAATAAATACATACATTTTGTTCAAAGATAAAGAAAAATAATTTAAAATATTTCTTAAATATTCTCCTACTTTATGAGACCAAAGTAATAGAGGAGATTACATAAAAGTAATCCTTCATATAATTGTCCCATAATGACCAATGAATCTTGGATAAGAAAACCAATTATTTTCCAACCTTTTAATCTATGTTTTAAAATTTGAGTATTAATAAATTTACATATATATTATACATGGTTGTATTATTAATCCTATGATGGCCTAATACAGGTTCATTCTATCACTCACTGGCATAGAACACAACTACTGTTGTGATATATAGTGACCAAATTAAGGTCCACACATTAGATGCACATATATATATATATATATATTTTAGAGCACTGGGCTGACTTCTTACTTCGGTACAATCTCTACAGTAGGGATGGATTGCACCTTAATGATGAGGGAGATTTTGTGCTAAGGGATAGGATGGTAGAGAGGCTGGAGGAGTGTATAAACTAGTAGGTGGGGGAGGGACTAGATATAAGTAATGGGGCAGAAAGTGTAGAGGGTATAAGGGATGAATTAACAACTCATAGGGGAGGAGATGGGGGATGGGTAGTATAGTCAATAGGGAGGTATTACTATCTACTAAGTGGCAGGCACCACCAAACTACAAACTCATAACATTAGGTGTATGCTTGCTAATGCCAGAAGCTTGCCAGGAAAAATGGGAGAGTTAGAAATATTAGCAATTATTGAAAAATGGGATTTAATAAGCATTACTGAAACGTTGTGGGATGAATCTCATGACTAGACTGTTATTCTGGATGGTTATAACCTATTTAGGAAAGATTGGGGCAATGGTGGAAGAGCAGGAGGGATTTGTCTGTATGTTAAGCCTGAATTTAAGCCTATAGTCAGAGAAGATATTTATGGTGGAACTAGCAGTAATGTTGATTGTTTGTGGCTAGAGTTAAATAGCAGGGCAGAAAATTCCAAAATAATATTAGTAGGAGAATGCTATAAACCCCAAAATATAGCTGATAGTGAGGAAATACAATTATTGTTACAGATTGGAAATGCAGCTAAGCATGGGCAAGTTCTAATAATGGGAGATTTTAATTATATAATATAGAAAAATAATGATCTATATTGATAGTATCCTGGGTGCTTTACACCCCTTAATATATCAAAAAAGATTATTTAAAAAGAGAAAAACTTTATTGGATACTATTGATCCGGAAACTAAGCCGATTAAAATGTGTACGCATGACACATAGATACTCTAATCATATGAGGTATGAATGGTGAAATATAGTGATATTCTATATTCATACCATAAACTGTGCTGCAGAATCCTCATAAATCAGAATATACTGGTACTCCTGTTGATACAGGATATACTGATAATCATAGGATAGTGCAGCAATGTATAAAATGGTTGGTATCTATATATATATAAAAACTGATATACATAAAAATGAAATCTGATACCTGGGAAGATACTTAAATAGACTGGAAGTAAATACAAACATAAATCAAAGGCTCTACAAGTCCACTATAGTATGGAGTATTGCAACAGGACAATGGCACTACTGGATATGAGCTAAACAAAACACATATAGCAATATACTTGCTGTTCAGTAGTTAGAGCTCTCCAATATAGTTCTCCATAGACTCTCTATTGTCAATGAGTAAGCAAAGATGTTAAATATAACAATAAATAAATGAAGTGATAGTGGAGCCAATATAATTTGTACAAAAGGAAGAAATCCCCCCTAAAGAGTGTTTGTACTTAGCTTCCAGTGTTTCCAGGTTCAGAAGGTTGCAAAAAATGATGCCAACGGGCCGTTTCGTCCCTCCACAGGGACTTTTTCAAAGGCTTTTAACTTCTAACAGCGTTTTAGGCCTATTTATGGCCTGTAGGACGCTTCCTTGATTGGATTTCATTAAAAACGCAGTGATACGCAGCGTCATGACGTTTTTCAAATTGAATAAACTTTATTTACTGCTAGCAGTGGCAAAAACGGACATACAAGTCCTATACAACTTTATTGAGATCGTTTTTGACAAGGGATATAAATGTCTAGGATTTTATCAAAGCAGGTCCAAAAAACGGCCCAAAATAGATGGCAGAAGTTCTAAAGGGATTAGCTGAGGATAATAGAGACCAAATATATATATACTAAGCATTTTATATGCAGATGAACATTGGGGCTAGGATATGAATAAAGCGTATAATTATAAATGAAAAACTAGATAATATTCTATTGTGCTTTAATTACCCTGAAATAAACTAGGTAAATTATACCAGCAGTTCAGCTAAGGCGATCAGGTTCTTGAGTACACTCAGGGATCATTATCTGGCCCAGGTTATACAAGAGCCTACAAGAAATTAGGCTATCTTGGATTTAGTTGTCACAAATAATATTAATATAGTATCAAACAGTGATTACAACACAGTCTCATTTGAGATTGAATTAAAAAAACAACATTTTAAGACGCCAACAAAAACTCTTAATTTTAAAAGGGCAGATTTTAACGGTCTAAGGGCAGCAATACAAAGTATAGACTGGGACAGAGAACTGACAGGTAAACATACTAAACATAAATGGACAACATTTAAATCCTTACTAAATATACATACTTATCACCATATACCAAGTAAGAATAACTTAAAAGGAGTAAATCACATCCAATGTGTCTTAACAATGATTTAAATATCAAGATACAGATTAACAACAGGCATTTAAATTATACAAACAAGAGGGGGTACAAGGAAATCAACAAGGTTTGCAAAAGCGCTATTAGACTGGCTAAAATAGAAAATGAAAAATGAATTGCAAAAGAGAGTAAGACTAACCCTAAAATATTTTTTAAGTATATTAATGGGAAGAAGGCGAGGAAGGAAGCTATAGAAACATTACAATGTGACACAGGCCATCTGAAAACTAGTGACCAGGAAAAGGCAGATGAGCTAAATAGGATTATTTTCTTTGATATATACAAGGAAGGTACCAGTGGTTGGTGCAAAAAATGGGGCTACACTACCTTCACCAAATATTGATTGTAAGTAGGAATCATCATGGATTTATGAGTGATAGGTCATGTCAAACAAATCTAATTAGTTTCTATGAGGAGGTTAGTAGGAACTTGGATCAAGGCAACTCAGTGGATGTACTATATTTGGATTTTGCAAAGGCTTTTGATACAGTGCCACATGGGAGACTATTGAGCAAACTAAGGGATACAGGAATTGCAGTAAATATCTGCTCATGGATGAGAGCTGGCTAAAAGACAGGAACATACTCCGATTGGTCTAATGTGGTAAGTGGGGTTCCTCAGGGTTCAGTATTAGGTCTTCTCCGTTTTAATATATTTATTAATGACTTAGAGGTGGGACTGGAAAGTAGTGTCTCCGTTTTTGCAAGGTAATTAAATCAGACAATGATGTGCTTTCGCTTCAAAGGGATTTCCATAAAATTGAGGAATGGGTATCTAAATGGCAGATGAGATTTAATACCAATAAATGTAAAGTTATGCATCTGGGAAGGAAAAACAGCCATGCAATTTATAATCTGAATGGAGCAAATATAGGGGTATGTGATATTGAAAGGGATTGGGGAGTACTTGTGGACAACCACCTTGGGAAGAGTGCTCAAAGCCAAGCAGCAGCTGCAAAGGCAAATAAAATATTAGCAAATATTAAGAAGGGTATAGAAGCAAGGCAAGCATTTGGAATATGGAGTACAATGTTGGGCACCACTTCATAAAAAGGACATTTTAAAGCCGGAAAAGGTACAGAGGAGGGCAACAAAACTAATTTGAGGAATGGAGTGGCTAAGTTATGAAGGAAGACTAACCAAATTAAGCTTATTTTCTCTAGAAAAAAGGCGTTTAAGAGGAGATATGATTACATTATATAAATACATCCAGGGTCAGTATAAAGAATTGACAAGGGGCTTTTTGTGCCAAGAGGTTTTCAACTGACAAGAGGACACCCCTTGAGATTAGAAGTAAAAATCTTCCACCTTAAAGAAAGAAAAGGGTTCTTCACAGTAAGGGTGGTTAATCTGTAGAATTCTCTACCACAGGAGGTGGTGACAGCGGATTTGATAGATAACTTTAAAAGGGGACTGGATTTATTTCTAATTAAGAAGGAAATTCAGGGTTATCCTGGATAATTAGAGAGAGTGTATTGATCCAGGGAGAAATCCAATCACCAGTATCTGGGGTCAGGATGGAATATTTTTTTTCCCTTTGAGATGATTAGCTAAGTTTCACTTATTTTTTTCTGTTTGCCTTCCTCTGGATTAAGTTATTAATAATAAAAATAAAAAAAAATAGTTGATTAATAATTAATTAACAACTAATTAATTAATAACTAATCCTCATATTGCAGATCAGTGGAGATCTTAAAAGGTTGAACTTGATGGACTGAAAGTCTTTTTTCAACCTTAATTACTATGCAACTATGTAACTATGTAACTATGTAACTATGTAATATATATATACATATATATACATATATATATATATATATATATATATATATATATATATATATATATATATATATATATACACACCCCCACTTTGTATTGTGTATTCCTGGAGAACCGAACTGAACAACAGCATTACCAGAAGGACCAATCCTACAGCAGTTACAAATTGGGAAGTGATGAAAATACCTCATGTTGTCAGGTTATCTAAGATGAGGGTTGTACCTCTATCTATCGATATGTATGTGGGAACCCATGAATGTTTAATCATGGTGATCTGCACTAGGGATTGGTGTGCTATCTCTCTCTCACCCCTCTTGTTTTCTATTCAGTTTATACACAGATCAGTGAACTGTGTTGTCAACGAGAGAAGCTGCACACCAGGCAAAGACCTATACATCCCTACATTAAAAACCAACTACACCTGAGACTCCCATCACATATCACCTTGATCATATTACAGACCCTATAATAATAATAAATATACCAAAGGGCACTGGTGAATCGCCACAGAATAAAGACAGGGAGATGCTCTCCCTGAAATAACAAAAGTTGGCTATACCCAAGGTTTAGCAATTATATTGAGTATACAATCTATTTACACTTTTTTACATTTCCAAATAGTGCACACTTTATTTATAGGAAGGGAATAAAGGTTTTATTTAGGCATTGATCATTAATAGCATTCCTCTACAATGATTCAAAACAACATTATTTTAATTTTGTTTTCAAACATCAAATTCTAGGCTTTTAGTTCAGTCCATTTCCTATGATGTCATCAATAGGATGTTGTCATCTTTAGGTTAAAGGCAGTGCTAAATGGTCTAGCTTGGGCTCTTCATTGGCTGTTCCCAGTTATTGCATTTTCTCAATGATCAATGCCTGATTAAAATACCTACCTCCTCTTTGCTCTGAGAGTTTTTCAATCTATCGTTTTGCAGTAGGACAGAGGTAGGGATTAGGGGACTGACCTCAAACCCCGATCCGCATCTGGAAACGGAATCCACAGATCTAGTTGTAATGTTCTATGTAGGGCAGATGGTTAGTTGAGATTTCTTGGCAGAAAATAAGGATTGGCAGTAGGAACAGATTATTAAACATCACAGACATAATCATAGGTCAATGCTCTGCAGGTTGCAACAAACCCTTACATTATGGCATTGTAGTAGCGTTATCTTAATATTTAGTTTCACAATGAACTAACAGGATTTCAACACAATCTAAGGGTTGCACCTACAGTATTGTGGATGGTTGATTTATTTATTAATTCATTCATTTGATATCAATGTGGCCACATTTTCCAAATGGAATCACTTTAAAAAGTTACTATAAAGGCAAACCATTGTTAATAATCCTATTTTGGGTTTTGTAGTTACTTCTAATGCCTATATCTAAATATTGAAAAGTGACATATAAATAAGCAAAACTAAATCACAATTTTTATATATCCATTCTCCTATACAGGGTTAAAATATATATTTTTTGTAAATGTCAAATGCTTGCTGAAGGCTAGACCCTGTGTATGTGTGTCATCTCATATAAAATTAATCTAATCTTTTAAATATCTTGAAATGTCAATTAGAGAGGAAACCTGATTTAATTAAAAGGTTCACTGACAATTTAGTGATATTTACCACTTAACTGTCATAATGGTACACCCTTTTGACTTTGAGGGCCTGCGTTAATCTTTGACACAACTTTCACAGATCAATGCTGAAAGAGTATATGAAAATGTTCTTGTTAAATGTTATTTGCATCATCAGTCCTATATGTTTTGAGTTAAAAGCTAGAAATATTTTTTGATATTCTGTTTGAGCAATTAATGGATTTGTTTACTGATTGCTTACTACCAGCATATAAATATGAATAAATTATTTTGGCAAAACAAACAATGTGTACTTATTACTATTACATATTAGTTTCAACCTATATATTTTTTTTAATAAAACTGTAAATACTGTACTTGTGACATGCGTACATTTAAAAACATGATATATTTTAATAATCTAAAAGTATGATGATATTTTTTTGGGTATAATTATCACTGTGATTCACAATTAGCTCATCAATTTTTCTGTGAGCAAGGAATGAAATTAATCACTTTTGTGATTCATGCTGTGCAGAGCTACAGAGGGTGTCACTACAACAGGTTTCATCTCCAAGGAAGATTATCCCCTACATGAATAAACATCACACTGCTGAAGGACATACCTAATTAACCTGCATGCTTATTAAAATTGCCATAAATATGTACTAAAACTTGGAAAACCCACATAAATACAGTTTTATATATATATATATATATATATATATATATATATATATATATATATATACTAGCAAATTGCCCGTCAAAAAATGACGGCAATGAAATTGTAAGGTAGCTAATGGTGTTTTGTGTCTACTACTGAAATATCTAATACAATTAATAAATGAATATGGTTTACCTATTTTAAAGCATTGTGTTGAAGAGCTGGCAATGTGTTTTGATGTTGCTGCAGCATTAGTGGTGTGGAGCTGCTGTGTAAGCGTGATGAATGTGTGCAGTGTAATAGTGTGCGTGTGTGGTGTTTTGCGAGTTTCTTGTGGTGTTTTGCGTGTTTAAAGTGCTGTAGCCTCGTTTTCTTTTTGTTCGGCGGCCATTTTTTCTCTCGCTTAGCGATTTTTTTAGTGTAAGTAGTTTTTTTGGTGTGTTGTTTTTTTGAGGTCCTGGATGCTCCCTGTTGCTGTAGGTAAGCTTTTTATGTATGTGCTGTGTGTATTTATTGTGTTTTTAATTTTGTGATGTTCGTGAGTTGCGGGCGATTTTTGCGAGTTCGTAATGTGTGGTAACGTGTCTCGTATGTTTTTTGAGTTGCGAGGTAAAGTTTGCGAGGGTCGCGGTTGTAGTGTTGTTTGCGTTTTAACGTACATTTTGCGAGGGTCGCAGTTGCTGGCAAGGAGGGCCTTTGGCGCTCCATGCCAGCAACTGCGACCCCCCCCTTCGGCGCTCCATGCCAGCAACTGAGGCCTTCGCCCGCAGCGTTAGCAACAACTCGCATGCTCACAACTATATATGTGATATATATATATATATATACAGTATATATATATATATATATATATATATATATTAATTTAGTAATTATTAATCCATATAAATATAGATTAATAATGAGTATTGCAATATAATTTGATACCTTTTGTATTGGACAAACGTTATATTTATAATGACGAGCTTTCGAGAGGCTTAACCTCCCTTTATCAAGTCTCAAGCAATACTACATGAGATATAACCCTCAGTTTGAATAATAACAGCAGATGCAGAGAGAGTGGAAACAGCATCTGACATCATCAGGTAAATTCAAATATGGGGAATAAACACAACATAGCAAAGGAAACATATATACACATATTAAATACACATATACATCAATATATACATGAAAAAGCAGAGCACTGTAGTACACGGTGATATCTTTCCTGTTGGACAAACACCTCACTAAGAGTGCTAAGTCTGTTATTGTAGAAAAAGAAAAAAAATCACATGAAATTCTGATAATGTGTTAGAAAGCCCAAATCTATATTAAGTCCTGTGTTTTTAGAGTTGAAGAATGTAATCATCTTTATTTCAAATGCTTTTCTCTCTTGGATGCTTTTAAATTTTCCTCTGAGTATTTTGACTTTTAAGTTTTGGATGGAGTGATCATTCTGGCTAAAATGGTGTCCTACTGGGCTACAATAACTGTCTTCATTATGTTTTCTTATTGAATGCCTGTGTAAATTCATCCTTAAATGCATTTTTTGGCCAGTTTCTCCAATGTAACAGCCTGTGTCACATAAAGTGCATTGTATCATATAAACCACATTTGACGATGTACATGAATATGATCCTTTGATGTTATAGGTTTTGTTGTTATGTGTGGCTGTATCATCATTACAAATGTGTTGGCATAATTTACAGGCACGTTTGTTACAAGGTTTAGTTCCATTTTTTGTATTCAGTTGTTTATTGGCCAATTTTCCAAGTTTTTTATTTTTATTTTTTATAAATTCATGTTGTTGTTTCTTGTGAAGATGTTGTATTTCTTTTTCTACATGTTCAGCTTCATATATACAACATCTTCACAAGAAACAACAACATGAATTTTATAAAAAATTTTATAAAAAATAAAAATAAAAAACTCAGCTGCCTCTTCCAGCAAAACAACATACAACAGCGAATGGAAGAGAGAAGAAATGACCAAAATTTAGTCCTAAATTCTACTAACACCACATCTAAAAACCTACCAACTCAAACAAATAGTTTTTATGAAAAATATACAGAACAAACAGGAATTGTAAATCTCTCAGACCATCAACTATCACAAGCAGAGACCTCTGTTCTCTCCAAAGGATTGTCTTTCTGTCCAGACATAAAACTAGATAAAATACAACTATACTCGGACATAGAAGAATTCTTCAGGAGATTAAGACTGGCAGAATTTTTCTACAACAAGGGACATACCACAACATCATTAGACTGCAGTAACAAGAAAAAAAATACATATTTCAACCCACAACCTGGTCGTAACATCAGACTGGACAGTTATATAGAAAGCTTTCGCCTGAGAACTGCATCCATTATAACAACACAATATAAAAGAGACTTGCACAATCTTACTCCATCAGAAAGAACTGCCATAAAGTTTTTAAAAAACAATCCCAACATCACCATCAAACCGGCAGACAAAGGAGGTGCAGTTGTTATCATGAATACTCAGGACTACATAAATGAAGCCAACAGACAACTGTCAGACAACACCTACTACAAGAAACTGAACCAGGACCCTACAGAAATATATACTCTTCAACTTAAAAAACTCCTCAAAACATTCCCTAAAAATATACATCAGGAATTAGAACAACTAATCCCCGACAATCCTACAACTGGGACTTTCTACTTACTGCCAAAAATCCATAAACCAGGCAACCCAAGGAAACCAATTGTTACAGGTATGGACACACTGACTGAACAGATATCTGGATTTGTTGAAAACATCCTTAAACCATTAGTTAGTAACACCAGTAGCTATATACAGGACACCACTGACTTTCTCAACAAACTCAGTCAGATTAAAGGCCTACCTGCTAACACACTACTTGTTACCATGGACGTAGAGTCTCTTTACAGTAATATCCCACACAAAGATGGCACTGAGGCATGCTTTAGGTTTCTTTCAACAAACAAGCAAAACAATAAATATGGCCCTGATGTTATTTTAAACTAATAGAATATATCCTTACCCACAACTATTTTACTTTTAACCAAGATACCTACCTACAGATGATGGGGACTGCCATGGGTACCAAAATGGCTCCACAATATGCAAATCTATTTATGACCAATCTAGAAGAAACATTCTTATCTGTATCCATTTACAAACCATACAAATACTACCGTTACATAGATGATCTGTTCATCATATGGACAGAAGGAGAAAGCAAACTCAGAGACTTTCATAATTCATTCAACGCCTTCCATTCATCTATAAAACTTAAAATGGATTTCTCCACAGAACAGGTAAACTTTCTAGACACTACTATATCCATCACCAATGGCACTCTCCACTCATCTATATATAGGAAACCTACAGACAGATGTAATTACCTACACGGCTCCAGTTTCTATCCCTCCCACACCAAACAAGCCATCATCCATAGTCAAGCTATTAGATACCATCGGATTTGCTCAAACACTGGAGACCGTGATAAAAATTTAAAAACTCTGTCTGAATCTTTCAAACAAAAGGGTTACAAACCCCGTATTATTACCAAAAAAATATCAACTGCCATCAAAATACCCCGAGAACAACTATTAAACTACAAAACAAAAGAAACTACTTCACGTATACCTCTAGTGACCACATACCATCCAATTTTAAAGAAAATTCGGAAAATAATTAAAGATTTACAACCATTACTAATTGAAGATACTGAATTAAAAAATATATTCCCAAAACCTCCCATCCTTGCATTTAAACAACCACCAAACCTGAAACAAAAACTTGTCAGCAGAAAATTGGCCAATAAACAACTGAATACAAAAAATGGAACTAAACCTTGTAACAAACGTGCCTGTAAATTATGCCAACACATTTGTAATGATGATACAGCCACACATAACAACAAAACCTATAACATCAAAGGATCATATTCATGTACATCGTCAAATGTGGTTTATATGATACAATGCACTTTATGTGACACAGGCTGTTACATTGGAGAAACTGGCCAAAAAATGCATTTAAGGATGAATTTACACAGGCATTCAATAAGAAAACATAATGAAGACAGTTATTGTAGCCCAGTAGGACACCATTTTAGCCAGAATGATCACTCCATCCAAAACTTAAAAGTCAAAATACTCAGAGGAAAATTTAAAAGCATCCAAGAGAGAAAAGCATTTGAAATAAAGATGATTACATTCTTCAACTCTAAAAACACAGGACTTAATATAGATTTGGGCTTTCTAACACATTATCAGAATTTCATGTGATTTTTTTTCTTTTTCTACAATAACAGACTTAGCACTCTTAGTGAGGTGTTTGTCCAACAGGAAAGATATCACCGTGGACTACAGTGCTCTGCTTTTTCATGTATATATTGATGTATATGTGTATTTAATATGTGTATATATGTTTCCTTTGCTATGTTGTGTTTATTCCCCATATTTGAATTTACCTGATGATGTCAGATGCTGCTTCCACTCTATCTGCATCTGCTGTTATTATTCAAACTGAGGGTTCCATCTCATGTAGTATTGCTTGAGACTTGATAAAGGGAGGTTAAGCCTCTTGAAAGCTCGTCATTATAAATATAACGTTTGTCCAATACAAAAGGTATCAAATTATATTGCAATACTCATTATTAATCTATATTTATATGGATTAATAATTACTAAATTACTAGATTACTGGACATTCACGGCTGCTTCACTCTTCAATATATATATATATATATATATATATATATTTTATTAGTTATTTATCGGACACATGTAAATATTCAGAATAACATGTTTGATGTGTTGAGTGCTGTTAGTGGTGTTTTACTGTTTTTTCTCAAAAATGTTTTTAATTAGGCAACAGAATAGAACACATATCCACTCAAAAGTCAAGACATAACTTTGACACAGTTGAAAAATTACATCATCATAAAGTAAGAGAACAAATTAAGGTAAACATAATGCTGTATAATATAAGGATACCATGTTAGTGTCAAAATAAATGTGAGTTAAAGGACCTATGGAAAGGTCTAAATGAATCTAAGTTACCTAAACTTTTTAAACATTTCTACGGAAAAATGCAACCATAAAAAAAAAACATCTTAAAAGGTTATAAGAATAAAATATAGCTCTGAGTGAGCTAAAGCATTTTAATGAAACACTGTTGAATAAAATAAAATAAAATCTAAATCAAAATTGAATCTTTGACCCAGAAATGTCCAAGTTCAAGTCCAATAGACTGTTAGTTTTAATCCTCATTTTAAGTATATTTACCACCATTTTGACCTTTCCAGTTACCATGATAAACTCTGCCACACCTATATTTTTATACTTTGTTATAGAAAGATTTTCTTGGAATATGTTACAGCAGTATTGAGTTTTATGGGTTTTCAGAGCATAAGGAGCTGTACATAGGGCCTTATTCATTTGCAACATTTACAGAGTGATTCAATTGAACAAGCCCGCAACTACATGGACTGTTATCATGACATCATTAAAACATGGAGGTTAAAAGTAAATCAATTAGCGTTTAGAAGTCCGATAGGAGATCGGATTTGCAATCTGGCAATGTACTAAATAATAACAATGAATGACGATACTGTTCTAGTCCATGTGGGCGGCCTGATATGTATTAACTCCTTGATTCCTGAGATTGATATAACACAGAAATAAAACGTAAAAAAAAAAAAATTTGATTGCAGATTTGCTAGCTTGACACTGTTGTGCAATTAATTCTAATGTCTTTCATCGCTTTCCCCGTTTTTTTAAAGTACAGTATTGATTTGTTATTTGCATTTACAGTGCTACGAACAGGGGTTAAACCCCCTTGAGAGTCCTATCTGGTACTCGTAGGATTTTCTTCTACATTTGCAATTTACAGGTGTGAAATCTTTTGCGGGCTTGAAGAATTTTAGCAATTGAATAGCGATTTGCAATTATAACATTTACGGGCTTGAAAGATCAAAGGCTTAGCTGGGTCGGTACGATTTTGATCACCGCAGGGATTTTCAGCCTGTAACCCGCAGATCGGGTAGCTAAAAGACGCCAATTGAATTGCAAATTAGTTTACGGGCTACATTACAGGCTCCAGTAACTTACAATTGCTCAATTGAATAGGGGCCTTAGTGTAAGATCAGTGAAGCAGGACAATAGTAAATAGGAAGGCAAAGAAGTGTGGGAGGAAGATTAAGTATGATGTGCCAAAGACACTCTGTATTTACTGCAGTAGTGGAAATGCATGGGTAGGAAGGCCAATGGTGAATGTGTTGTAGTAATCCAGAAATCAAGAAGGGATATGATAAGGGAGTAGATTAGGATACGTTTTGCAGAAATAGTGATAGAGGGACATATTTTGTGCATATGCTTCAGGGTTTATAGTAGCATTCTTTGTTTTTGCTTATTAACTCTTCTTACATAAAATATGATAACATTTATGATGTTAATAAGATACAATCCTTAAGTAGACAGCTTAGGCTGAACAGAACACCACTCACTATTCATGAAGTTAACGTTTAACTATGCCATACTCTAAAGCATTTTGGGAAACCTTTGTGCACAAGGGAAACTGTTAACCTATTCAAATAAAATTAGCTAACTCCAATTTTGTTTATTGTAGACTTTAACATTAAATAGCAAATGTTTCTCCATGGTCAACAACATGTCCAAACTCTGTATAGCATTATTACTAGAAATAAACGTATTATGAGCAAAAAAATATTTTATTTTCACTAAGGACAACGTTGCCTCAGTCTTAAGGAGTTAACAGTGCTAATCAATTAGCACAATTTTCTTAGATAATTCTCACAGCTACTGCCAGACATTTCTTAGACTTTTAAAAGGATGCTGTTGTGCCATATTTTTCATCAATTGTTTTGAGCACATTTTAATGGCTAAAATAGGTTTAGAAAGTAAATTAAACAAACAACTACAGTCATTTGATTCAATACATAATCTATGCCATTTTTCTTTCCAGTGGACAGCTGTTACATTGATTGAGTTATCATCTCAAAAAATCTGTAACTAGGACAGAAAGGAAAAATGAAGCAGCTGTATACTTCTTTGTATTCATGGTCACCCCCTCCTTTCAGGAAACAGATAAAAAGAAACAAAAATGGTGGCTCCCACTAAATAATTGTATTATGTCATATGATAAATTTATTGGCTGTACCTATTTTTTGTGTTCTCAAAATATTGTGTACAGTAGTGGATGTCATTTTTCAAAATAATATATTATATATAAAATTAAAATTACCTGCTTAAACCTTTTTCATCACATCGCACTTCATTTTTCATTCATCTCCATCTTTTTAATAACTGGTGTATATGCATTTTCATTTTTATTAATACACCTTGGTTTATCAAAACCCTCCTACTGTTTAATGATCTACCTGTTTTTATCCTATAAGAAATAAGAGTAGAAAGTTTATTAAAATTCGGAAAATAATTGGAACAAACATAAAACACACATAAGAAAAAAAATATGTGATTTAAAGATTTATTTTTGTTATGTTGTATAGTAAACATTACATACACACACATTGTAACATTATGTAACATACATTACTCCATATGGAGTAAAAAGAAAATAACCTTTGAAAGGAATATTGAGCAAAAGATTGAAATGAATGAAACTAGTGTACTTGTAGCAATTGAACTAAATATAATATGAATTGTAATATTACATTGGCTTTCTATATAATTGTATGCCAACCATATTTTACCTTACATAACAAATGCATTAAAAAGCTAGAATCACAGATAATATTGTAGGAACATTCTTCTTCTAAAGTTACACTATCAATGGATGTAAGTGCAATTAACTTTCTCTATCCATCTGTCACCTGGGTCTTTAATATCTATTCAGTTGACACTCCAAGCCTGCTAACATCAAGCAGAGCACAAAAGAATATGTAGCTTAATACATTTGGAAGTGGCATTTGAGAGAAAGAGGACTTCCAAAAGGACCATTCAACAAAAGACTCACTAGGACCCTTTTAAGAGCTATTCACAGACTGAATACACAACCATTCTAGTCAGAGCAGTAGATCTGTAGGCACTATTGCCTTTCAAGATTTTATCTTATATTTTGAAAGATGTCCAGTTACTGAAGTATTAATCATTTGATATGTTTGGCTAAGATTTAAAAATAAAAAATAGTACTAATGTTGAAATGTGAGTATGTATTCTGAATTAATATTCGTGTTACAGAATATTTGGATTTGCTAAAATGTTCTGTGCATTTATGGCTTACATTGAAAAAGAACAACAAAAAACAATAATTAATTCCTTGTAATCGTAATTCCTATTTTATTTACATTTTTACAGTGTAGTTACTTATATACACTAGTAAATAAAACTTAAAAAGAATTAAACATAAAATATTTTATGTAGTTTTACCATTTTTTATACTGCTATTATTTTAATTGCAATTAGAAGTACTCATTAAAGGTCATTATCCAAAACATCATATCTCAAGCGACGAACAATTACTATAATGATAAATTGCTTTCATATATATACAAAGAGCCAGTTACTTTATCTTATGTAAAAATGTGAAGGTCTAATTTCTGAGTTTTTTTGCAAAAGTTTTCACTGTGTCTGAGTACTTTTGTGCAATGTTACCCAGGTGGAACAGAAAACTAACCAAAGTAAACTTATTACAAAAAACATAAAAAGGAAATTTTAGAGCTGGAAAAAGTACAGAGAAGGGAAACAAAGCTAATACAGGGATGGGAGTGGCTAAGTTATGAAGAAATACTAAGTAAAAATGAAACTTACTGGTATTTACTCTAGAAAAAAGGCGTACAAGAGGGGATATGATTACCTTCTATAAATATATTGAGGTTCAATATAAGGCTTTATCAAGTGAACTTTTTGTGCCAAGAGGTTTTCAACTGACAAGAGGACATCCCTTGATATTAGAAGTAAAGAGATTTTACCTTAAAGAAAGAAAAGGGTTCTTCACAGTAAGGGTGGGTAATCTGTGGAATTCTCTACCAAAGGAGATGGTGACAGCGGATTCGATAGATAACTTTAAAAAGGGATTGGATTTATTTTTAAATAAAAAGGGCATTCAGGGTTATCATGTATGATTATAGAGGAAGTATTGATCTAGTAAGTAGTCTGATCGCCAGTATCTGGGGTCAGGAAGGTAAATACTTTCCCCTTTTGAGACAATTGGCTTTTTTTCCCCTTCCTCTGGATCATTTATCAATTAACAATTAATCCGCATATTGCAGATCAAAGGAGATCTAAAAAGGGTGAACTTGATGGACTACAATTATTCAACCTCAATTACTATGCAACTATGCAACCTACAATAGGAAAATAAATCACAATAGAATTGAAGTTGCTCCTTAATGTAGTTCCTGGCCACTACTAATATAACTTTTTTACTTTGTTTTTTTAACTAGAGCAGATGAATAATGACCTATTGGTGAACCTCTCCATATTTTTGTTGTCATGTTAACTATTTTATTTCTTGAGCAAAAATACCATTCTATGCTTAAATTCCTTAAACTGTATTATTGTAGTTTTCTCCCACCTTATCCTACCTTGTGCACTTGACACCTTATAAACCATTTCCACCAGGTAATTTGGTTCTAGAGGTCCCTGGGTCCATTTTCCATTTTTAGGACCATTATTTTGTGCGTAGAAAGTGTTTTTGGTTTAACAATAAAAGTATTTTGAGGATGGTATCACTTTAAGGGTGGCCAATAGTCACTTCCAGTAGCAGACCTTGCTACCCAGATTGCTCCCTGTCCCAGAGCGAGGCTAGGTTCCTGACTGGGCTCTATAGACTTCTATTGGGAATACAGAGAACTGATTTAGGCATTAAGTATAGTAAACTAGGCTATCAAACATCAATTGAAAAACTTAGGGCCCTATTAAATTCTCCCTCGTAGTTCTCTCGGTGCTCGCAAAAGGCAGTTTTCCTGCTGTTTGCGAGAACCGAATCTCTCGCAGCCTGCTTTGCGATATGACTGCGAGAAAATGGCAGTGAATAGGCTCCGAGAGAGCTACGTAGCCTTAAATCTATGCACGAGTCTCGCATATCGTAAGAATCCCTACGTGGACAAAAAGTCCACGCAAGGGATCCGAAAGCCTCTACGTAGCATAGATCAGGCCCCCCGCTGCATTTAAAACTTTTAAATTCCCCGCCGCGGCTCCTTAAAGGGGCCGCGGCAAACTATTACCCAATCCCGGCCGCGGCACTTAAAATTAACCCCCCTCTATGCTGGGGGTCCCCATCGGGACCCCCGAAGTGTCCCCACATAAACCCATTGCAGGGGGGGTCCCCGATCTGCATAGATCAGGCCCCCCGCTGCATTTAAAACTTTTAAATTCCCCGCCGCGGCTCCTTAAAGGGGCCGCGGCACACTATTACCCAATCCTGGCCGCGGCACTTAAAATTAACCCCCCTCTATGCTGGGGGTCCCCATCGGGACCCCCGAAGTGTCCCCACATAAACCCCCTGCAGCGGGGGGCCCCGATCGGCACCGATTGTGACCCTGCTGCAATTCAATTTTAAATTTCCCGCCTCGCGGGTCCTCAAAGGACCGTAAAGGTCCTGAAAGGACTCGCACTAAAAATATTAACCCCAGGCAACTATAATTACCCCATTAACTCATGATGGTCAATACAGATCACCATAAGGCCTAAATTAACCCATTAACTCATGATGGTCAATACAGACCACCATAAGGCCTAAATTAACCCATTAACTCATGATGGTCAATACAGACCACCATAAGGCCTAAATTAACCCATTAACTCATGGTGGTCAATACAGACCACCATAAGGCCTAAATTAACCTATTAACTCATGATGGTCAATACAGACCACCATAAGGCCTAAATTAACCCATTAACTCATGGTGGTCAATACAGACCACCATAAGGCCTAAATTAACCCATTAACTCATGATGGTCAATACAGACCACCATAAGGCCTAAATTAACCCATTAACTCATGATGGTCAATACAGACCACCATAAGGCCTAAATTAACCCATTAACTCATGATGGTCAATACAGACCACCATAAGGCTCTATTTAACCCCATCAGTCCCATAAGGGTATATTATTACCATTATGGGCCTGTTACAACCCAACATTAACCACATAAGTGCCATGATGGTCCTCAAGGACCATCATGACACTAACTACAAACACTACACTATAACCCCCAATAAACCATTTAATCTAAACTAACCCCCCTCTACACTAATCTATTAACACTTACACTACCTACCTACACTACCTAACCCCTAATAAACCTCCCCAACACTCTAATTACAAAAAACAAAAAACCTACAGTACAGAAAACAAAAAACCTACAGTACAGAAAAAAACAAAACAAATTACAACCCCACCCCCCACTACATAAAATAAAAAAATTACACACCTGAAAAGGAAAGACAGATAAACACAATACAATACATACATATAATACATATAATACATTACATACAATACATGACATTACATATAATATATTAAATATAATATATTACATATAATATATTACATATAATATATTAAATATAATACATTACATACATTACATACAATACATGACATTACATACATTACATATAATATATTACATATAATATATTACATATAATATATTACATATAGTCCAAATCAAATACCCCCTATCTATCTAAGATACAATCTATTTAATTTAAAATAAATCCTAACTATATCAAATACATCCCCCTATCTATCTAATATACAAAAAATCCTAACTACATACACAGACCCTTATTCTAAAATAAAATAAAATAATTACAGTCCTAACTACATACACAGACCCTTATTCTAAAATAAAATAAAATAATTACAGTCCTAACTACACAGACCCTAATTCTAAGCTACAATCAATAAATTAAGACCACTTACCTTTAAGATGTTGCTTCAGATCACTAACCTATGGGTCAAACAAAACAAAAAAAATAGTACAAAACATTAACATCCGATAAATAAACATTCTATACATTCTAAATATTCAACTCACCTTTACAGCATGTCCCGTCATTGTTTAGCTCTTCCGGCGCGGCCCTGTTAAAAAAAAAAACACAATACATGAATACATTAATACAATATATAAACAATAAATAAAATACACAAATAAACATCTAAATATACATTTAACTTACCTCCCCGCGATGTCCCCGGCCTTCTCTCCTTCAGCCCCGGCTGGGCCGCGGTTTATATGGGGACACTTCTGGGTCCCGATGCGGACCCCCAGCATAGAGGGGGGTTAATTTTAAGTGCCGCGGCCGGGATTGGGTAATAGTTTGCCGCGGCCCCTTTAAGGAGCTGCGGCGGGGAATTTAAAAGTTTTAAATGCAGCGGGAGGCCTGATCTATGCAGATCGGGGACCCCCCCTGCAATGGGTTTATGTGGGGACACTTCGGGGGTCCCGATGGGGACCCCCAGCATAGAGGGGGGTTAAGTTTAAGTGCCGCGGCCGGTATTGGGTAATAGTTTTTCCGCAGCCCCTTTAAGGAGCCGCTGCGGGGAATTTAAAAGTTTTAAATGCAGAGGGGGGCCTGATCTATGCAGATCGGGGGCCCCCCCTGCAATGGGTTTATGTGGGGACACTTCGGGGGTCCCGATGGGGACCCCCATCATAAAGGGGGGTTAATTTTAAGTGCCGCGGCCGGGATTGGGTAATAGTTTGCCGCGGCCCCTTTAAGGAGCTGCAGCGGGGAATTTAAAAGTTTTAAATGCAGCGGGGGGCCTGATCGGTGCCGATCGAGGACCCCCGCTGCAAGGGGTTAATGTGTGGGGGCTGCAGGGGTTCCTATGGACCCCTGCAGCAAGGTGTTCATGTGAGGACACTTCGGGGGTCCCGACGGGGACCCCCGCATTGAGGGGGGGTTAATTTTAGGTGCCGGGGGGGTATTCGGAGTACCCCCACGGCAGGGCTTATGTGGGGGACTGCCGCGGAGGTCCCTTTTAGGACCCCCGCAGCAATTGATGAGGAGTGGGAGCCTGCGATATCATCTCGCAGGCTGTCACTCCTCATGTACATTTACGCAGTGTAGATACGTACGGCCCTGCTGCGTAGCTCATACGTTGCTCGCAGCAGGGCTAATTTAATAGCATTGGAACTTAGAGAAACTTTGCAGTACGTAGGGCTTAAGTAGAAGCCTCTTATTTACGAGGCTGGAATTTAATAGGGCCCTTAGTTTCCAGTGGTGTAAAGTGCTTTGCAAGTGATACCCATTTGATCCTTTGTCTAGCAGCTAATCGTAAACTAGGAAGTACTTGACCTGAGACATTGTTCCTGACTCCATTCAATTTAATACGGAGCTGAAATGCTAGAAATACTATGGAAGTCTGAATTGGCCACTAAAAGTGAATACATCCCGGAACCCTTTAACCACCAACTAACCTCCGACTCAGTTAGTGCTACCTGGTAGGTGGTTGGCTATGGAGTGGGTATATCCAACTGACAGTACCCCTAAATGCACCGAGCCCTAATAAAACATTTTCCTGACAGGACATCCTGGGCCGGCTAGTCAGTCTACTACCCTCTGCTAGAGTCCCCCAATTAGTGGGAGATCGCCCCCTGAGACCTTTAAGTCTGTCTACCCGAGGTTCATGGCTCACCCACTCGGGCTCAAAGTATCCTTTCCATCCCTGCTGCGCCTAGATCCCAACCAGAGGTATCTGATAATTAGATGGCCCATATGTGTAAAATTCTGATGTTGAGAACAAATACTCTTTCATGTGCGGCATGTAAAAAATTGTATAAAAAGGGTGAACTAACCTATAAAAAGTATGCTCTGTTTGGGACACATATGCATGATGTGTTTCATTAAGAGTGAAGTTGTTTATTATTTTTTGTAATCAAGAAATAATTTCTGCATCTTGTCCTGGAACCAGTATCTTGACATAAGAATTGGCAACTTGTCCTTGCATCCAGCTAAGCTGTCCTGTTTTTTGGGGATACAGAACCTTGCCAACCTACAGGTCGGTATAGTTCACATTGACCTTTTCAAACCCAATGAAGAGTGGGTTATGACAGAAAATATTGAAAAAATATGACAGGGATAAGGTATTTGTCTTTATTTTTCTGTCTCCAGTGGGGGAATTTACTAAAACTGACGACAATGTGCTGCATCACAACTTTGCGCATCCCCAGGCTTCATCCATTTATTTTATTATACTAAAATTATTAATATTTTTTATGTTATCTCCTGATTTACTAGGTAATGTTTCCTATGAGGAAACACAGCCCTTCTCAAGTTATCTCAGCTTTTCTCGCCTCATCTCATGTGTGTAAGTTCTTCTCTTCTTCTTCCTCTTCTATTATTATTGTAATTATCCTAATGTGCCTATATATTCAGTAGCGCTTAGAACAGAGGATACATTGAGTATATAAGACACATGTGACAAAAGTTACGTACTGGTACAGAAGGTGTAGAGGGGCCTGCTCTCATAAGAGCTCACTAGATCCAGAAGGAAAGGGGGTTGCTTATCTGTTGTCCAGTGAGGCAATAGAATCCAAGTACATGTGGTGGTCATTGTCTTGTTTGAATCCCTGATGTTAGGGAACATGTTTCGTAGACTACTTTAAATAAATGGGTGTTCATTGAGTGTTTGAAAGGTAGGGGAGACTCTGACACAAAATTCCACAGTGTTCGGGCTGAAAAAGAAAAGTCTTGGAGATGAGAATGTGAGGAGGTGATGACAAGTGACAAGGGAAGAGAGAGTGTTGAGGGCGGTCAGGGGAATATTTGATATGTAGGAGAATTGTTGTAGAGCCCATCCAAGAGGAGATGTTGGATAGACAGGTGGTGACATTATTAAGTAAGGAGGGAGATAGGTCAGGAGAGAAGATGTAGATTTGGGTATCATCAGCATAGAGATGATATTGGAAACCAAGAGAGCTTATTAGTATGTCAAGGGATGCAGGGTAGATTAAGAAAAGCAAGATACCCAAAATAGAGCTTTGAGGTACCCCTTCTGGATTGCTACCTTGTTGTGGTGAAAGGGATTGTGTACTGCAATGAAGCTGTGAGCTATACCATGTAGGAACTGACAACTCTCTCCAGTATCTTTGCCAGGATAACCTTATGGATAAGAATACCTAGACATAACAATATGGCAATAGAAGATGATTGCCTCCAGTCAGAAGGTACCCGCCACTTTGCGGGGGAAAAACAGAGGGCAATTGCACCAGATTTTATTAAGTAATTGGGCCAAAGCTGCGGAAGTGCCTGGAGGGGAAAGGAAATTCTGTTGCTGCCCAAAACAATTCAGCATAGGAACCTGGAATGTTAGAACTATGAACCAAGACAAACTGTACATGGTCAAACATGAGATGACAAGATTGAACATTGCTATCCTGGGAATTAGTGAACTCAAATGGACTGGAATGGGACATTTTCTATCAGACAACCATCAGATCTTCTACTGTGGTCAATAATCTCACAAAAGGAACGGAGTAGCCCTCATTATCAATAAAGGGTTGCCAAAGCAGTGCTCACTTACAACTCAATAAATGACATAATCTTTTCAATTCAAATTTAATCCATGTGATTTAACATTATTGTGATTTATGTCTATGAGGCTAAAGTTTTCCAATTCCACAGGGACATTCAACATTTCCTAGATATAACAACAAGAAAAGATGCTGCTCTCATAATAAGTGATTGGAAACCAAAAGATGCCTGGAATAATTTGACAATTTACACCTTCAAGTACAAGTACAGGTCAGAAATTAGTAGAATTCTCTAATAAACACCCTCTTCCAACAACTTCAGAGACATCACCAGATAGACAAGAATGAAATCGATAATTAAATCTATAGACTATATACTTTGTAGCTAAAACTGAAGGAGGTCTATACAGTCAGCAAAAACAAGACCCGGATCAGATTTCAGATCAGATCATGAGCTTCTGATTGCAAAGTTCAGAATTAAGTGGAGAAAAAGAATGAAAATCATCAGACTAAGCAAATATGAAATAAATAATATTCCATGTTCATGCTCAGTGGAGGTCCAAAAGAAGTTTGGACAGGAACAAAGAAATATGCCCAAAGGAATGAAATTTTATCTCTGCTTCATAGACTATTATAAAGCCTTTGACGGTGTGGATCACAACAGAAGGTTGCAAGTTCTTAAAGAGATGGGGATACCAGATCCTCTCTTCTGACTCTTGAGGATCCTGTATCAGAACTGAACAGGGGACAACCATATGGATCAAGATTTGGAAAGCAGTATGATAAGGTTGTATGTTGTCACCTTATTTATCCAATTTATAAGCAGAATAAATAATGCGTAAGGCCAGGCTGGACAAATCCAAAGCCAGATAGAAATATCAACAACCTCAGATAAGTGGACGATACTACTGTGATGGCTGAAAGTGAGGAGGAACTAATGGAACTATTGGTGAGGGATAAAGAAAATAGTGCAAAAGCTGGCGAAGGCAATGTCATATGGGGAAATAGATGGGGAAAAGTGGAGGCAAAGATATGTTTTATTTTCCTGGACTCCAAGATCTTTGCAGATGGTGAATGCAGCCATGACATTAAAATAAGTTAGATTCTGGGGAGGAAAACTATGTTAAGTCTGGACAAGCTATTAAAAAGCAGTTATTACATTAGCAACAAAAGTCAGCATTTTGAGTACTAGGGTATTCCCAGTAGTAACAAACGGATTTGAAAGATGGACCATAACGAAGGCCGAACGCCATAGAATTGACGCCTTTGAATTGTGGTGTTATAGAAAACAGCTTAGAGTCCATTGGACTGCTAGAAGATGCAGTCAATCAATACTATATGAAATCAAGCCAAACTCTACACTGGGAGGTATGATCATTAGGCTAAAGCTCAAATATGTTGGCCTTATAACGAGAAGACAGGATTGCTTATCACCAGAGGAGACTCTGGTGATGGCAAATATTGAAGGCACATGAAGATGGGGACAGCAGAGGCAGAGATGGAGATGAATAGATGAGGTAATCAAAACAATGAGAATCAGCTTAATGGATCTCAGAGGTGCAGTACCTGACAGATGTGGCTGGTGTGCTGTGGTACATAGGCTCACAGAGAGTCGAACATGACTGAGCGACTAAACAACAATAACAACCATGCGTTTTAATGGTGATGAAGTGGAACCCACATATGTAACACTGAGCAGTTAGAGAGATATGAATGGAACCAGGAGAGTGCAGTGTCACAAAGACAAGCACGCTGAGAGTCTCAGTAAGTGAGTGGTCAACTGTGTCAAAAGCAGTAGACGGGTATAAGAGTATAAGTAGTGAATAATGCTAATTTGCTTTAACCATCACGATATTGTATGTTACTTTAACAAGTGGTGTCTAAATAGAGAACACAGAAACCAGATTGCAAAGGGTTAATTGTGGAGTTTGATGACAGAAAAAGGATTAGATGGAAGCAGAAAAAAGGAAGCAAATAAATAGGGAGGAGGTTATAGAGTATTGATGGATCAAGAGAATATGTTTATTTAGGGTTGGTGTAATAAGTGACTGTTTGATGGGAGTGGGAAATGTGCCAACAATGAGGGAAAGGTTGAAAAGGTGGATTAGAGCTGATAAGGTAGAAGATAGGGAGGAAATTCGTTTTGAGGGCGTATGTACAAGAAGAAATGTTGGTAGATGACAGACTGAGAGGAGTGAGGCCATTTTATTCTTTGCATCTGTGGTGATGAGGCTGATTGAAGCAGTTGAACTGCAGGCTATCAAAAGTGGAGATCTTGCCATGTGGTGCACAGTGATGTCTTTTTTGTTTTATTTTTGAAGTGTTCTGCAATATCTTGGCCTGAGAAGGTGAGATAAAAAAAGATGTTGCCAATTTACTAGCAGATCTTTTTCCTTTTTTTTCTTTTATACTCTATTTTTTTATCCTTTCTCCTGAACTTTCTATTCAATTTCATTCTCTTTCTTGAAATTTAAGAATAATGTTTTATGCTAGTTTATTGACATCTTCTAGCTTACTGTAGTCAACATATTCAGTGAAGTAGATTTACTAGGTGGGCAGATGAGAGAGTTGAATGTAGTTTGGGAATGGATGACAGAGTGGATATGAGGGCTGAGAAATATGATTACTTGGAAAGGTGAAAGGCAGTATGATCATACAACAAATTTGTAGGAGCACATTTGAAGGTGACTTAAAGTGCCACGGTACCTGATCATGTTTGGGATGGCGCAACGTGGAGGAAGCTGTTATGACAAGTGAAGAATATAAAATGTGGTTATATTGTGAAGCCGCAATATACAAGCAGTGGAGTGTGGATATGTTGGAGAGGACTGGGTTTGGTGAATTGGAAGGTTGATGTGGATCACTGCATGAGAGATCTTTATAGGTTTTTGGATGTTGAGGTTATGTTGTGGGTGTAGCTGTGAGATTGCAGGTTATGAGGTGGTAGTCAGAAAGAGGAAAAATGAAATTGGGGAATTTAGAGATAGTGCAGAGTTTATAGAAGACAAGTTCAATAACGTGACCATCAGAGTGATGGAGAAGACGTCCACTGTTATAAGCCAGATGAGGACGTTTCACTTGTAACACTTTTAACCAGCTCACTTTGAAACAGTTAATCAATTCTTTCCACTCTGCCGAGATGTAGTAGTTGAGCGCTTCTATATTACCCTTCTTTTTCCCTATACACCAATAGCGAGGGGGAATCGGAGCAATTGAATAACTTGAGACCTCCACTTGTGAGCCCGGATCGCCAGAATGGCTCAATTGAATGAGGGTCATAGAGTCTGGAGAAAGCACAGAATAAACATTAAACTGCCACAGCAACTACGTAGCCTAAATCCCTGTATGTTACAAGCAGCTGGCAGTGTACAGGGTTAACATTATATATATTTAGGTTAGAGAACACTGGTAACATATGAAACACTTTTATTATAAAATAAAAGATCAGATCAATATTAGTGTTTTATGTTTTATGTGGATTAGCTCAGTAAAAAATATAGAAAAATACTGTAGTACAAAAACATTACTTTTATTACTTTAGTTTTTATTATACTCATGATGTGATTGTTTTCATTTGTAATAATTCCAAAAATGAATTGTTTTCCAGTAATAAGCTCATTAATTTGTGAATTTCGTTATCTCAGTTGAGCACTGCGTGTAAGAGAAAATCACTTATCGTTATGACGTATTATTTTGAATTACATCTTATTACAGGTTCTGGTTAGAAGAAATGTATTTAACAATATACTATTCATCATGTATTAATTTTACCTCCTAATGATACTTACCCATATTTTGAATACGTATGTATTAATCTTTCTACTGGACTTTCTATTCAATTTAATTCTCTTTCTTGAAATTGAAGTATATTGCTTTATGTTAGTTTATTGTGATCTAGCTTACTGTAGTTAAAATATTCAGTGAATTAGATTTAGTAACAGTTCTCATATTTAACCACTATTTAGTGCAACTATTTATTGGTGCCCAAAGAAAAGTCATGGCAAAAGTTTGATTTGTACAGATAAGTTGCTCCTATATGCTCTCTGATTGTATAATTATTATTATATGTCAAAAAACTTCTTAATCAAATTCTCTGTAACACATAAGAAATTTTGAGAGAGAAAATAATGATAGCAAGTAAGAGGAAAATCTTTTTTCACCAAGGCATTGGTAGATGACACCAACCCTTAAGTGGTGATCACAGTTCACAAAAAATCCAGATTTCCCTGCTGTGCCAAGTGTATCAATGCGAATGACTGAGGCAACAATTTACTCAGTTTTGCACTGCAGGAAAATGCTTAAATCCTGGCTTATATTTAACAAACAAGAACCAGCAATGCTTACCTCTGCACTAAGTGAAAAGTCTCTTATTGTTATGTTATTCAATGTAAAGTATTCACAGAGTGTGTGGAGATCACTTCAGCTAAAAAGATCAACTCAACAGAATAACAGAATAATATGAGAATAACCTTACTAGTGAGAAAGCTCTTGCATTAGTGTAAACAAGTAAATTCCATAGTTACAAACATGGGTGTATTTAATTTTTTGTTTGTTGTCCTAGGCCTTTTTTTAATCAGACTTATCCTCCCCCACTTTCCACACCCAGTTATTACTCATTTTCAGTCATATCAAATTGCAATTCAAAGCCAATTGAATAGAGCTCTATTTAAGCACATAGCATATTTTTTTACAGAAGTTTTTAGTTAGTGAACTTCTACCCAAAAGCGAGGTCTTCACTAACTAAAAACTTCTGTAAAGAAATATGCTCTGGGCTTATATCGTGCCCTATTCAATTGCCCATATCACAATTTAATAAGGCTGTATATCCCCTTGCTATATATCTTAAACCACAAATAGACATTTCTGTCCCTAAACAAAATGTGATGGCCCAGGACTTGTGGGCTTAGCCCTAAAAATCAATTGGTTGGCAATAGTCCTAGCAAAGCAACTGAGTGTCACATTATACTAACACAGAACAGTTATACTGCCAAACCAAACCCTATACATATGAGTGAATAAACTACTCTTTAGAGACTACACAGCCAGGCCAATCCTACAGATAAGATTCACACAATTTACATGATTCATTAATTTACATAATTTATGTTCTCTGTATACACTAACAAATTTTATTTCATTTATCCATTTTGCCTGCTGCCATAAACCTTTCACGTTTGGAGAAATTAAAGAATTTGTGACTCTTTCTTTATTTGCATTGAACAGGAAATGTCGTCTAACCTCCTTATTTTAACCACTTTGGTTGTTTTTGAATAGGATATGTAATATGTTATGTGCATTTGTTAATCCTATAGAATCAAATAACTGAAAAAAATGGCTATGAATTACAGCAGGTCTCTATAAGAAAGCTGTATTGCACATGTGTTGACATCTTTCTCTTTGTGATCCGATGAATAAGAGGATACAGGTTTATTATCAGTATCCTGGATTTTATGCACTTTCAACACTGTTTACTGAATTGTATTACATCTTTACATAATGTAATATTCTATTCTCATGTTACTTATTTTTTATAGTGTACAAACAGCATATAGTAACCACAACAAGAAGTTTAAAATGTATTGCTATGACTTAGAATTTGAATGGCGATTTACTGAGCTGTCACTGCACATCAATATTACAATGTAGTATGCATTTCTTTAAGAATCATAATGAGTATGTTCCAATAGCACTGCACATCTGTAAAATATCTCCAAAATCCATCTTTTTGTTCACAAAAATACACAACAAAAATCTTAATTCACTTGACAATTATGTCCTGTTTTGTTTGCTGCAAGAAATCTTAATTAGCCTTCCTATCATTCAGCCTCTTGATCTAATTAATCTTGTTAGCTTTATTGTCTCACAAGTTCGTTATCTGTAGCGCCATTCTGACAGCGACTTCTCTGGCTTCCCATTCCCTAAAGCACTATTTTCAAAATCTTGACCCTCCCTTATAAAATCCCCAGCAGCATTACACTCGCCTACATCGAGTGCACTAAACAAGCACCCCTGCTAGACCAAGTATTATAATTTTTACTCTTTATTCATAAAATGCCAGCATTGTCCGTTGCACTATTTATCAAGTAGAACAATGTACAGTGGGTAGAAAGAGTAAAATGTGAATGTACAGGTAGAATGCAATACAAATACAAGACAAATAGGTCAGCTGACAACTTGATGCTGTTGAGGTTCCTACTCTGAAGTGCTTGCACTCAAGAAGATTCTTTCTTTTCATGGGTCATGGCAGGAACTTACAAAGAGGATGTGCGTTAAGTTGCGATCTAACAGCCCTATTAAATTCTAAGCCAGTAACTCTAATGTGAAGCTCGCAACGGCTGCGGGCTTGAAAATTGGCCGAGTTACTGTGCTATTAAATTAGAACGGGCTGTGAGCTACGAGCTAGAGACGCAAACCTGTAAACCATTTACTGTATCGGCCTTTGGATTTGCGGGCTTGAACATAATCAATTAGTCAAACCCGTAGTTACGGGTTTAGATGGAGCCAATGGAAACAATTGTGTTACAGAAAAATGGAGGTTGAATTTCAAAGTTTTACAGGGTTCAATTACGATTTACGATCGGACCCACATTCCAGTTGTGATGCAATATTAATAAAGCCGTAAATATGATATTCTATCACATGTGAGTTACAGTATATGTATTAACACATTGATTGCCGGGATCAATATAAGACAAAAATTATACATGTGTAAGTTTGCGAGTTTTCAATTGTGTGTCCGTGTCTTGGAAACAAGCACTATGTGAATTTGATTATATGCTCAAAAACAGGGCCCTCCATTCTTTATAAGGTGTTAAGTTTGTTTTTTGCCTTGTACAATACCACTGTACAGCGCTATGGAATATGTTGGCTCGATATAAATAAAGACAATAATAATAATAATAATAAATAAAGTATTTTTCTAGTCGATTTGCAGGCTTGGAAATGTTGTGCTATTAATTTTACGACCTAAAATCACTTTCCCTTTTAATATTAGTACAGTAGTGTGTTTTTATTTGCAGTTCAAGTGCTATGTACTGGACTTTACCCCCTTGTAAGTATTCTCCAGCACTCGTTGGGCTTTGGTCTCTCGCGAGCATTGCTTGCCTGCGAGTGACTTTGTTGCAATTTAATAGCATAATTGGAATAGTAGCGGTTACTCGCTTAACAGATCAAAGGATTTACGGACGCAAAGTTCAGCATTGCTAATTCAGTAGTCTTTTTTCCGCAGCAAACCCGCAGACCGGCAGCAGTCTGCTTTACGGGGCTAATTTAATAGCAGTAAGCCTTACTTTCTATGTTATGGGCTACATTTTAACACATAGCCCGAATTTAATTGGGCTTTATGACAGCATACCATGCATTAGCTACTCAGGTCTCCTAGCAATTTACTAAAGCTCAGGTATTATAATCAGGACTTGATGAGGTGCAGTAATGCCCTATATAGCATAATGTATCCTCACTATCCACCCACATTCCGAATGGAGCAGTGCATTTGTGTTATAGTGGTCAAGCTGGTGCAGTTTAACAGCTCTTTTACACAGTACAGTTGCAATTGCATGCATGAATATAAATACACCCAAATATAAAAAAAAAATTCAGTATTTTCATCAACCAGGATTCATTTAGAATGCTGTAAGCATGAGATGTGTTTAAGTAATTTTCCTTATTGAATTATCTGCTTATGTTGTTTGTCAATTACTGTATATTGCTAATATAAATGCATTTAAATATCAATATACTGCTATCATTAAGTTGAAACATAAGATGCTGAAAGTTAGTATTGTGGGTAGTGAAAAGCAAGATTTGTCTAGTAAATTTGGAGAACTTACATTTTCACACTTACAGTTTCTCAGCTGCACATAACACTCCTTAGCGAGCCCACTAAATACCTCGTTCACAATAAATCACTGTTGACCCATGAATAGCTATCTATTACAGCAGAAAAAGCCTTACACAGATAGAATATGATGCTAATGTGGGCTATCAAGGATGCACCCTAAAAGCTTTAATAAATCCACACTCATGTAACTTGACCAGACCACATCAAGCAATTCCCTTCATTGGTTCTCTAACACTCTCTACATCCACTTCTAGATTATTGGTTTCACGAAAGGACGTCCCTCAACTCCTTCCATAGCAATATGTATTATTTTGTCTTTTTGTATGCACTTTTACTCCTGTCATCATCACATGTTGGTTCACTACATTTTTTTTACTAATAATAACAATAATACATTTAGCTGTATTAATTTCCTGGCAAAACAGAATACAAATTGGTTTATTTTCACAAAATATCTTATTAGCAAGTTAAGAAATGTATATGTACATGGGCAATTCAATTACAATCCACTGCAATAATTGCACAAATGATGATATGTTTTAAATGCACTTGTAATCAACTGTTTTAAACAACTTATTTCCCATTTTCATTAATTGCACAATTTAATTTGGCAGGAAATAGATGGTGACAGCGGTCACCACAAGAGACCATTCTCTATAGTATGCCACAGGCTCCAATTCAATGCTATGCTTGACCGCCAGATGGGTACATAGTTGAAAGAGAAGCCATAAACATGTTAATTGCTTCCACCTTAAACATAAAAATTCTTATAGTAAATGATTTGTTTTTCTCATTTTTCAGTTAAACGGATATTGTTATGATGCATGTTGAAGGGCTTAAATGTAAGGCAGTATAAAATATAATATAAAGCGTAGAATATAGAAAAATGCTAGTTAGTTTGTCAGCTTTCATCAGAACTAAGGACGTTTCTTCAAACGTAGAGAAAAAACTGAGTGAGCATTTGTTTCATGTAAATCCCGTCTCATAAGTGCACACCCATGTCTAGATATTTTAATGACATTGAAACTATGGTATTTCCAGTAGTAACATATGCATGTGAGAGCTGGACCATAAAGAAGTCTGAGCGCCGTAGAATTGACACCATTAAATTGTGGTTCTGGCAAAAATGTCTTAGAGTTCCTTGGACTGCAAGAAGATCTAATCTATCCATACTACATGAAATCAAATCAAACTCACAGGAAGGTATGATCATTAGGTTGAAGGTGAAATATTTGGCCATATCATGAGAATACATGATTCTCTAGAGAAGACTCTGATTCTGGAAAAGATTGAAAGTGCACAAAGAAGGGGACAGCAGAGGCAGAGATGGATAGACCCGTCAGTGAAACAAAAGGGTAGCCAGATCACATTTATTTAAAAATAGATATCTGTTTCTCTTTCCAAATACATTTAGAGTTCCACTGCATAGCATAAGGTTTCAGCGACATATATATTTCATGTAAGTTGAACTATAATTTTTGTTTCTAATATAATTGCTGATAACTATGAAATATTGCTAATATAAGAGCATTCCCATTGAACAGATAATAAAAACATGTAAATGCAGTGTCCCAGTTTGAGCAGTAGTCTGTATATCAATATCATATGGCTATCATTAAAATATTTAAATTCAATATAATAATTTGAGTTATAGTCAATGTGTGTTATATTCATTCAGTAATATTTTTAGAAATTAAAATATTATTCTTATTATAATTTTAAAGGAATTGTTTGGTATGTAAAATTCTAAGCAAATAAAATAATATGCTAATATTTTAATTTTGTTTAAACATTCAGCCTTCAAAATGTATTTTTAATAGTTAAACTTGATAATGTAACTGCCACATTTCCATTATGCAGCCCAAACCTCAAATGCATTCAAAGGGCCTCATTCTATTATCGGCCGTAAATCGGCCGTAAGGCTGCGATTCCTTGCGGGGGTTCAGTTAACTCGCGATTCTATTATACGGCCCCGCAAGGATCTCCTTTTACGGCCGGCCGCATATCTTGGAACCGGCCGTAATCTCAGAAATATAAAAACTGAAAAATAAATTCAAGCCTGCACTGTACAGCTCTGTAAATGCTAGGGATCATATTGGGGGACATGAGGATTAAAAGAAACCCACTCTCAAGCTTGCACATCTGCCCAAACCCGAGTTCAAATTAACTGTTTATTTTCCGGCTGCGGCGTGGGTGTGTCTGAGGTGCTCCAAGCACTCTGGACTTTTTACATGGATATTTTACGGATATTAAAAATAAAATATTTTACGGATTTGAGTACAGGATAATTATGTGCTATTTTTTCTAACACCTAAAATCCCTTTATAGTCTTCTCAAAGTGCAGGATGGCTTTATTTGAGCTATTTTATGTGCTTAATTGGTGCTAGCGAGACCTCTTTCCTGCAAGTAAGCTGCGGCTCGTTTTTAGCCTTGCAGAGAGGTTTCCCGGAGCAATTGAATTGCAAATCTCTTGCGGCCGTTTTAGATCAAAGGCTTTCCTCCGGCGCGAGCGGCCGCAAGAGATAGCAAGGCACCGGCCGCAAGCCTGCCGGAATCCCCGGCGGTAAGGGAATAGAATAGCAGAATAGCTTGCGGCCGGTCCTTGCGGCCCCGCAACGGCTGCGGCCGCTAATAGAATGAAGCCCAAAGTCTCTTCTCAACTGAGGAATTTAATCTGCTGAAACCAAAAAAGTAAATTCTGGAGATTTGCATGTACATTTCTTCAAAATAGTAAATTTTTAAGAAAGGCCAAAGCGGATATTTAAATAGAATAAGCTGACAGACTGCTTTCAATATGTAATTTCATATAGAGGGGATAGATCGCTCAGACACAGAACTTGTGTTCAATACTTGTTATTTTTTTGTTTTTTTCAAGCCATTGAGAAAGCCCTGACTTTTAAGATCGAAACGCATTTGGACTTCTGTTTTTTTGGGAACTGATTATCGCTGTACCCATACCGATACCAGTCTCCAGATTTGATACCAGCACCCAGTCATGGACTTCCGTTTTTGTGGTACTATCTTGGGAACTGGTTATTGTTATATCCACACTTATACTAGTCTCCAAACTTGACACCAGTACTCAGTCTTTGAACTGAGATTATTTCCACACTTTTGGACATTTACTGGACATTTGCTTTGCACCCCCAAGAGGCTAATCCTTCTAGATTGGATGTCAGGAACCAGCATTAAACCCTGGACCAGCATCTAAAGCCTCCACCAGCTGCATGTGTACCTCAGCGAACTGAAGACACTAAATGTGATTGTAAACTCTATGGGCCTCATTCTATTAGTGGCCGTAAATCGTCCGTAAGGCTGCGATTCCTTGCGGGGGTTCTGTTAACTCGCGATTCTATTATACGGCCCCGCAAGGATGTCATCTTACGGCCGGCCGCATATCTTGGAACTGGCCGTAAGCTCTGAAATATAAAAATGCAAAAATAAATTCAAGCCTGCACTGTACAGCTCTGTACATGCTAGGGATCATATTGGGGGACATGAGGATTAAAAGTAACCCCCTCTCAAGCTTGCACATCAGCCCAAACCCGAGTTCAAATTAACTGTTTATTTTCCGGCTGTGGCGTGGGCGGGTCTGAGGTGCTCCAAGCACTCTGGACTTTTTACATGGATATTTTACGGATATTAAAAATAAAATATTTTACGGATTTGAGTATAGGATAATTATGTGCTATTTTTTCTAACACCTAAAATCCCTTTATAGTCTTCTCAAAGTGCAGGATGGCTTTATTTGAGCTATTTTATGTGCTTAATTGGTGCTAGTGGGACCTCTTTCCTGCAAGTAAGCAGCGGCTCGTTTTTAGCCTTGCAGAGAGGGTTCCCGGAGCAATTGAAATGCAAATAGGAATTTCTTACGGCCGAAACTCTTGCGGCCGTTTTAGATCAAAGGCTTTCCTCCGGCGCGAGCGGCCGCAAGAGATAGCAAGGCGCCGGCCGCAAGCCTGCCGGAGCCCCCAGCCGTAAGGGAATAGAATAGCCGAATAGCTTGCGGCCGCTAATAGAATGAGGCCCTATATGTTTATGTTTTTAAATTAAACCTCTTTTAACACACTATTGGGCTTTGCGCTTCTCTCACCCACCCTTGCTTTTCATTTCATGTTACTAATAGCATTTGAGTGAACAGTGTCTATTACCGAACGATCTGCATGAGATCCCAAGTGTACTTTACCTAGAAGAGTTGTTCTACCCTATACGGAGCTTATACACTATATTGGTCCTTTATTTTACAAAAATTATCCACCCACATGGGGGAGAGCTTTTTTGATTGATTATCATACCTCCTATGCCCATTGTATGTTTTTCTTTATTGATTGTTGTATACACATACATACATGGGATTGTATACCACATATGTTTTAGTGCATTTGAAGCGCTTTCCTGGTGTTATTAGGCCACTTTTTCCAAGTGTCATATTTGCAGAAAGCCTACATGTCACCTTATATATTCACCAATCCAGCTCATGACGCGTGCCATATTTCTTTGGCTACGCCCTGTTGACGTCAAAAGTAGGCAGTGGTCATTATAATGTGACCCGACCCTGTATAAATCATATGATGGAATACAGTGATTATTTACCATTGTTTTAGAAAATTAGTTTTTTTATGCTACATCTACAAGCCTACTTCAAAGAAGACCACTTGTTCTTGTACTCTTCTTTCTCTGGACATGAAATGTACCTTAGGGAGTACTCTACGAAGTATAACCAAAAGGGCTGCTCAAACACAGGCCCATTTAAAGAAATATAGAACGCATCTCACATGTCCGAGTGATTAGCAGTGAGTAAAGCCAACCACTGCAACATAACTGAATAAAAAACTAAATATCTCTATAACTGCTAGATGATATTGTTTGTGTGAAGCTGGTTCTAGGTGTTTCTAAATGAGTGTATACATGTCTATGCATTTGTGTGTGTCTGGTTGTGTGTTTATATGTCACCATCCTTGTGTAAGACATTGCCAGAGCATCATCTAGCTATTGCTTATTCATAAGTATATACCTGATTATTTGTAAATATAAAAAAAATGGCAAAAGCGGTATGAACTAACAACTATAAAACATAAGTATAAATTTACAAGCACATTTGCTTTATACATGATTTATTTGTGTACATTTCCACCCAATGTCTAACAAAATATTTATTTACTAAATAGTGTTTTTTATATAAAGACAATATCCCTTTAATATTGACTGGAAATATTTAAAGCAGGCAGTATCAAACAATTCAGTTATTTACATTTAGCAAGCTTCCTGAAAGAGTTATCTAATTGCAAAGCTTTTAAGTATTTTTACTGACGTGTCCCCTGTGTCTCGCTTGACTTTTATGCCTTATTTTTCCAATTAACTTTATTTTTAAATTACATAAAATTAAGGTTTATGATAATGATAATTCAATTAACGTATTGCATATTTTGACCCAGAGGCAGATGTTCAAATGTTAATCATTCAATTAATATACACAAGTAGCCAGTAATTACTTTTTACATTATGCTTAGAATATACCCAAAAAAAAAAAAATCTATTTTCTCAAGTAATGGTGAGGCATTTTGCAAAAATAGACATTCCTTAATTTTGTACAATATTTGTAATGGTATCCTGTGCCATTCAGGATATTCTATATATATCTATGTGTATGGTCATATCTGCAGATGTTGATTTTGTTTTTTGTGCAGTGGAAAAAAAGTCAAATCTTGTACAAAGAGTAATGATTGCTACTGTTTTCTCCAGTACAAAAACAAACAAGTTTATCTTGGCAGATGTTGCATGCCTTCCAGCAGTACAATTGAGGAGAAATACCTGCAGAATGAAGATAAGCGTTAGTTGCTCTGGCTGCAGGGTGATCAAATAGTACTCCAAGGGAGACTGTCACTTGAACGGTTACTAATTCACTACAAAAGAAATAGATGTGGCCGACCTTGTTACAATTAAAAGCCTTAAGTAGAGGAATAAGTCTTAGTTTACTTAATAAAGCCCATGGGGGCCCATCAAGGAAAATATATAACACTCTAAATGCAGCATAACATGGTCTCTCAGGAATTCTCATTATATATTCTCCCTGCGTTTAACAGAGGAAGTATAGCCTTATTCTCAAATCATTTAATTCTGTTAAATATTCAATACTTTTCTAAAAAATTATAATGCATTTTTTATTTGCAATGGTAGAGCACATAAAGTTAGAAATTGAAGATGGATTAGTCATGTTGAATTAATGCTGCAGGTAGTGTGCGAACCAGTTCATATAACCATGTTACAAAAGAGAAATGAAATGCAATCCCATTAACATTTGTTAGAACAAAAGCCCAAATATGTATTCTGCTTACACATATGTAAGCTCCACTACTCACAATGGCTACACAACTTGTTCTACTCTTAGATTGGTTGCATAGCAGAAATAAAAAATTGTAAGAGAGATAATTTAAGGATGTGTAGAGGAATGCATAGGGAGGGGAAAAAGTATTGCCAGGCATTGGTCAAGCTAGTGAACAATAATTTGGAGGGACTGTTATGGCCAGGAGGGCCCCCCACTGAACTTTGTAGTCTATGGACTATTGTGAGGGTGGAAGGGAACCTGGCACCTGAATGATGGAGTCTGTTATATAAAACTCCAGCCCATGTGATTGCTAAATATTGTAAGGGACATGGGGCTTGTTAAAAAATATGAGATGAGGTGCTATGTGTAATGTACGGTAGGTCTCAATAAGTAATGTTGGGGGTCACTAAATGTTGTACAGTATATTATACAGAGCAGTGTGTGTGGCCTTGTTGATGCAAAGGGGGTACACAGGCATGTTTGGTGTCCATATGCTTCATTGTCCTTAGAGAGTTTAGCGAGGTATAATGCCAGGGTCTCTGGGCAGAGGGGTCATCAGTTGTGAGGTGCTTAGTAATAAGGGAATCCAGTACAGTATGGGAAAAGGCCTCCTTATTGACATTTTACTGACATAAATGTATCTAGCCTTATGGCCTCTCAGACAGTGTGGGGACACAAGCCATTTGTTTACCTACTAGCATGGGTCAGTCGCTGAATGCATAGGATCAGAAGAAGTAAGGTGCCAAACAGGGAAACAATGGATCTCTAATTACCCCCTAGAGAGAATAAGAAACAGGAAAGAGAGCACATGGTAAAATCTTAGAAGTTCAGGCTCCTAGCTCAGTAAGGGGTAAGCAGCTAATAACCCTGGCCTCAAGGTAATTTGAAGATATGGGAAGAATAATTACTCTTGTGGGATTGGTTACTGGATGAATTAAATATGTTGCTCAGTGTCTCTACATTAAAGAAATGGTGTGGCTGGTCTGATTTCTCTGCTTCTCCATCAATGATGTTTTGATCTAAAGGATTGGTGTGCTTAGATACGAATAAAAGCCACAGCCTGGAGTTTGCTCCTATAAGCTAAAGTGGGAAAAATAAGGGGTGTACGGACCCCCTTAAATTTGGTCATGACAGGGACTCCTTGCATATCTCCACACACCACCCCGGGGTCAAGCCCAAATATATGTAGTTGGTCAGATCACTCAGAAAAAAAATGATCTGCCCTCCTGTAATAATAAGAGAAGTTAAGATAGCAGAGCCCCCTATGCAGCTTTGGGCCCAGGTGCCTTCCACCTTCAGCATCTCCAGGTAAGAAAGAGACATTAATTGTGGATAAAGAAAAAACTGATTGTGTGCTGTTGACGAGGGACATACAATGGTAAAATCAAATCCCACTAATATGTACAGTATGTGAAGCAAAAAATAAAGGGCAAAACATATCTCAATGAAAAATATTATGAATAAATATTAACTGATCTATAAGTACCATAATAGAAAATTATGATCCGACCAATATAATCTCAACAGAATGTAACAGAACAAAGCAAATCTCGTGAATCGTGTAATATATATCTTAAAGGAATATACCTAGGTTTCAATTTACTTTTGTGTTCTTTAAGCTTTGAAATGCTTAAAAGCCCTTTTTTTCTGCCTAAAATCTTACAAATAGTTCCTAACTGGTTTCTCCCCAATGCAGCAAATGAAACCAGTATACTTCTCAGTACAGAGTATGCTCTGTCTCATAATAACCAACCAGTGACAACATTCTACTTGAGACAAGTGTTTTTTAAACACCTTACTTCACACTCTGTGTATTATTGAGCTGCATGAGCTACAGGTACAAATTTAATTATATTAGACAGAAAAAGAGAGCTTTTAAACACTTCTTCTCTGAAATAGTACTGTTGAGGCTGTATCAGTCTATATAAGGGAGAAATATAAACTGATTCCCTATGCAATTTATTGATCAAAATTTGCACTTACCATGAAAAAGTTACTATTATCAACTTTAAGTTGTGATTAACTCAGCTTGCTTAGAAAAATAATGAGGGTGCGGAAACAATTTGTGCATGTCAGAAACGTAATTTTCGTAGCTTTGTCTCACTGTGTACCCATACCACACCTATCCTTGTTCTAAGTCCTTATATATGTGTCCATGCCTGCACCTCTGTAGAGTTTGTTGTTTATTATGGATAACCGTAGGATTCCGACTTTGGTCCTATTCTTTTGCCAAAATCGTAAATGTATACACACTTGAAACTACTCTTAAAATGCCACATATTCTATTAGCTACTTGCAATACGATTACAAGTTACCCGCCCACAATCACTACAGGCCAGCCAAAGACGCAAACTTGGGTTTAGCGCTAGATTAATTGATTGCAAGCCACATTGGCAAATATTATTTATTGGCTCTCATTAATATGTAGCCTTTGATTGTCCATTATGTCTAACTTCCATGTTTTACTGATGTCATTATGACGGACTCAATTACTAATATCTGTGTCTAAGAAGTAAATGACCCCCGTGAAATACTTCTTAAAAAGGCAGTATTTATGTGTGGAGGCTGTAAGATTTAGTTTGTGGGCTTGAGTCAATGGAATGCATCTAAACATTTAAAGAAAAAAAAAACAGCCTCTGACCAAATTAAGTGTTAGAGTCACTTACGGGCTTCTAATACAATAGGGCTCTGTGTGTACTTCAGGGTCCTGGACAAAATTATCTATATCGTCTGCATATAATTAATAATTATATTCTGTGAAATCAACCTTTTCTTTATTTGAGATCATTCATCTTAATTAATGTGTATTAACAAGATAATGAGCCATAATCATATTAGTATGGTCTACTATATTAATGTGAATGAAGGTATTACGATAATAAAAAGTTTAATTAAAATGGTTCATACGTTTTTACTAGAAACTGTATCCACATTTTAGTACAATGGCATTTATTAACTTTGTTCTTGCTTATATTCTTTGGTATTTGCTTCACAGTGATTACATCATAAAGTAAAAAACATTCAATAAACCTTAATAATTACTGTAGGTATTTACAAAATTCATTTTTCAAAGCTTAATACAAAGAGATGTTTTACCCTTTAATCCTAATACACACGTTTAATCTACAAAACTGCACAATTTCAAAATTCAAATAAATTACAAAGACAAACTCACACTACTTACTTTGCAGATCTTACAGTCTAATTGGCTTCCTGTTTAAACATGCACACATAATCCTGGTCATAAGAGCAGGGGCTGGGCAATTGAAATCCAATGTTACCAGCTAAAGAATAGTTATAGGGTTATTAAAGTACATTTTAAGAACTGCTGTATTACCTATTCCTTTTAATTTTTAAAAGAAGAATCTTCCTAAATGTTACAACCATATTATGTTATCATGTTTGTACATCACTTTCATTTTTTCACAAACTGATTTGAAATGAATTGCAAAAGAATGTATGACTAGGTCATTTTTAAAAGTGATGATCTTGCTACTCATACAAAACAAACATTTAATAGCAAACTAAAACAAACTAGCAGTGCTTTTAGTGCTAATGTAGTGTAGTGCTAATTTAGAAATGTGCAGAAAGCTCACTCAATAAGAGACCAACCATCAGTCTGAGTGAGACATTATCATTGAGAGATAATCTGTTAATTTACATTCTCAATCCAATATAAATCCAATGAATGTACTACTCTTATGAAAATTGTATTTTATTTTTCATGAATTAGTGCTGGATCTACCTTTTTGGAGCCCCTACCTTTTTAGAGCCCTTGCATTCAAAGTATGCATGCACTAATTTTTTCCTCTCTTGAGGTGAGCAAATCACAGACATCTCGTACTTTTGGCAATTAATACAGTGATATTATTATTATCATCATCAATAAAATGTATTATTATTAATGCTAATTTGCATATTTTATATATTTGCCAATTTTTTATCATCCGATTTCTTACTACACAATATATAATCTTTAGCCTCATAAAATAAACAGAACTGTATTATATGAAACTTATTTATTATAATAAATACAAATACCATCAAATCAGTATCTTCAATATAACAATAAGGATAGTATAAATAATTGTAACAGATATAATATCAAGGTATACCAAATGATGAAGAATCAGTTATTATCACGTTGTCCACATAATCATATATAATACATGCCTAATATGCTTAATATAATTGATATGGCAATTATGATATCAGAGATGGATTGATTATTTTTTAAATGGTTTACAAATATTTATTTATTAAGATTAGTCTAATTAGTCTAATTATGACATTATCTCAAATTCAAAAAGAAAATGATTTTCATTACTATTAGACAATTCCGAACATATAGTAAAAGTAGTATAAACACAATGCTAAATAATTTGCAGTGTATATATATATATATATATATATATATATATATATATATATATATATAGTTGTATAAATATATAGTCAGAGAGGATTAGGGAGAATAAACATGACTGAGCAACAAATATTCATAAATGTCATTACAATATATATATACAATATTTTTTGTACGAATAATGACGGCAGCAAATGGTATAAAAATGTTGCTTTAATTCCGGTGTCAACTGATCTTGCAATAATGTTACAACTTTTTGTGAACAAAATTATTAGTTACAACCAGAAGAGAACAGATAATGTATGGAGATTCAACCCTTGATTAGTCCAATATATAATGTTTACAGTCTTCTTTTAAATGAATGATAAGTCCATTCAACTGAACAAAAAAACACATACTGTAGTATATAGGAATTTCTAAAATTGTTTAAAATTTTCATTTAATATTTAATGCAATTTTGATTACACTCATTCAGGAAGAGCTAACCATCCCTTTCTTTATGTGAAGAGAAGATTCCATAAATGTACCTAGAATACATTCAGGGGTTATAAAGTCCCACAACACAAGCAGGTTGAAAACCTAAGCCACTTTTTAAGGATTTTTTATATTTGATCCCAACGATAGGCAGTAATCATTTATCTATTGAACAGTGAAAAACAATATACACAGTTAGCAGACTGAATTGTATTTTTCAATAACAGAAGAACTATCTGCCTTATATTTGATCCTTGCCTTTTCATTTGTCTCTGGGATACCAATGGCAAAGGCTATTTATATCTGAAAGCAAATGAAAAAGAAGCATACAGTATTCAATATTCTACAATGGACCTAGTAATATTTGCAGTAAAGTTCAACAACCTTTCCTTGTGTTTGCTGAACACATGTCACGATTATCATTGTATTATTTTTTTTCCCTGCCTTCTAGCTAAAAGAACATTGCATTTCTGTTGACAATGTTATTAAAAAACAGTAACAGCAAATATACTTAATCACAGAGTAAAATTAAAGAATTCCAGCAAAATTATTGATAATAAAGAATCAGTTTTATAAGTCCATGTAAATATCTTCCAAGGAGAAAAACATTTAATCTTGAAAGATGAAATTGCTGTTTTAATTATTTACTTTATTTAGATCCACACTATCTCTAATTAGATGTATTTAGTCTATTTTCTAAAAGGAAATTCTTGCTTTAATAACACTAGTGCTTAGCAATATTTAATTACATGCAATGCAGAGTTGTTTTCCTTTTCATTACCATGAATAAAGAACATATTTTTCTTCCTTAACTTTCTTTTCATATCTTTTTCCAAAATAGAAGATTCTTTAGGATTTTATTTTGTGATTTCAGCCTGCAAAATTTAGTTCCCATAGTTTTCATCATCATTTATTTTTTGCCATTAAAAGTTTGCTCAAGGCCTGGAAATGTTGTAGAGGCTACATATTGGTAACCTTAAAATTAGTTGTTAGATTCTGAGGCTTGGATTTATATCTCCTAACAACTTAGATACAGCATAACATGAATAAAATGTAATATAAAGTGATGCCTCCTTCATTTGGAATAAGTAAAGTAAAGGTCTGAGCTGACAGGACACATTTAAAACTAGTGAACTTAAAATTAAAACAGAATTTTAGCTGTAGGAAAAATGTGCATTGTCTCGTAATCTGCAATACTTATGTTTTCCTTTATAGCTCTTGTTCTTTTAAGATCACCATGCTGCTGAAGATTTCTATAGTGTGTAATTTTTTTTTATCAAAGCTGTTTGTTCATTCATTTGGAAATTTTGTAACTTTTTTTTGTCTTTGTGAAGTGAAAAGCAATAGCCCGGCAGTGGTGTGCATGATTGATGTAAAATATATTACTTAGAGGCAAAAAACAATGTTCAAGTAATCCTTGGAGGTAATAAGCAAGGTATGTTGAGACCAGCAGATGGATGACTGTGCCATAAGTAGATTATATGGCATTGCTAGCAGAATGACCATCAAGCAAATGATCCATGATCTGCCAAGTGCTATCAACATACCAGCAGGCAATTTCACAAGGTGGCTCAATTGTCTACTGTATTATCAGATAATAGCCCATATATATGTATAGACACAATTAAAATAACACAGAACATTTTTCAATACAACATATATTAAGAGTACATATTATGAAATAAAACTTTTAAATTTTAGTTATACATTTTTTAAACTATAATTTGAAAATTGGATTTTAGCACAATTGAACCTCTGAACAGTTTCAACACCTTACCGGTGTGCAGAATCCTTAGTAGATCTTATAACATTGTTGGCAAACATAAAAAAAAGTTCCCAATAGTAATTATGGAAAAAAGGGATAAACTGGTTAAACCTCTTTATTGAAATTTAGTGTGCTTTTTTTTTTTTTTATTAATTACTTTTCAGGGTGTCTGGTCTATATAGGCTCCATAAATCTAGAATTATAGGATGGTCTCTGGAAGGATTGATTTAAGGGTAGAAATGGGGGATAGATAGGATAGCATATGTTTTAGGCTTCCTGCTACAATATTTGGCCAAAACAGTCATGTAAACAATATATAAGGAGCAGACTTCAACTATGAAAATTAAACGAACAATTGGGAAATTAAATTGATGGGTCTACAATGTAGTATAAGACCCTCTGAAAACATATAGTTACCAAAAGATAGGATTTTAGCAAATGTCTTATAATCTGCAAAACACAAATAATGCCATGCACCTGTCTCAGTGAAGACAAGGAACTGAGACTAATTTGTAAAGACCTGAAACCCCATTTTCCATGTTGTATTACCTACTATACTATATATGCTAGTGACTTAAGCTTTGTATAAACTTGTATTCTGAAACTCTTATGTTATGTTTGGAGTTAATTATTTACTGCTGCCATTTGCTCCGTTCTCCACATTCATCAATGGTATAGCATAAGATAAATTACAAAATCTAATGCTATTTTTATGAACACTCATAACATCAAACAATGCAGTGCCTGAAATTTAGACAATGTTGCACAATTTATTTTTTAATAAAAATCCATATGTGCAGTAGCTTTTGTTGTTATTATAAAGAGCACAGATATCACAATAATATATAGATAGATAGATATAGATATACACACACACATATATATATATATATATATACTATATATAAATATATATATATATATATATATATATGTTATTGTAGAGCTCACATTGATATATGCATTTTTCAGATAAAAAAATGTTAGATTTGCTGATGTGTTTTATGAAAGATACAGTACATTGATAACATTTTTATATACTGAATGGTCCATCCAAATTTATCTGTAAGTATAGGTCCAGATTTTTTCAGAAACAATTCTTCAGAAAAATCAGTCACTTAAATCATGACTTTTGTATTTACAGATGAGAGTTGTCAGATACAATGCAGAAACATTCCGCATGAACAATGAAATAAAATGTGCAAACATTCTAGGAATAAGGCTATAAATATAGCAATACTTCTTAGCACAGTGAGGCACACAATAAAAAGCAAAATTAACAAATAAAAATCAATAATGGTGTCATGGTACATGACATGTTCCCCAAAAGCAAATAAGTAGGTCTATACACCAGAGCCTAAATAATCAAATGTACTTTGGTGATTTCCCATGACAAGAACTTAGTTTAGGAAAAGTGAGTATTTTTGAACCAAGATGCCTACTCTCTTGTTGCTTTATGTAAATATCTTACCGTATTTACTCGAGTATAAGCTGACCCGAGTATAAGCCGAGGCACAAATTTTACCACAAAATACTGGGTAAAATGAGTGACTCGAGTATAAGCCGAGGGTGGGAAATGTGCTGCCCCCTGTTTCCCTCTTGTCCCCTCTGTGTCCCCCTCTCTCTCTAAGTCTCTTCTCCCCTCTCCCTTCCCTGTGTCTCTTCCCCCCTCCCTTATCACCCTCCTCAACCTCCCTCCTCATCCTTAACCTCCCTCCTCATCCTCAACCTCCCTCCTCATCCTCAACCTCCCTCCTCATCCTCAACCTCCCTCCTCAACCTCCCTCCTCATCCTCAACCTCCCTCCTCAACCCCCCCATCCTCAACCCCTTCATCAACCCCCCATCCTCAACCCCCTCCTCAAGTCCCCCATCCTCATCCTCCATCCTCAGCCCCCCATCCTCATCCTCAACCCCCTCCTCAACCTCAACCCTCCTCAAACTCAACCCCAGCCCCACCTCCTCAACCTCCATCCTCAACCCCCCCATCCTCATCCTCTCTCCTCAACCCCCCATCCTCAACCCCCCTCCTCAACCCCTCCTCCTCATCCTCAACCTCCCTCCTCATCCTGAACCTTCCTCCTCATCCTCAACCTCCCTCCTCAACCCCCCTCCTCAACCCCCTCCTCAACCTCCCTCCTCAACCCCCCCATCCTCAACCCCCTCCTCAACCTTCCTCCTCAACCCCCCATCCTCAACCCCCTCCTCAACCTTCCTCCTCAACCCCCCATCCTCAACCCCCCCATCCTCATCCTTAACCCCCCATCCTCAACCTCCCTCCTCAACCTCAACCCCCCTACTCAACCTCAACCCACCTCCTCAACCCCCCTCAACCTCCCCCTTCAACCCCAACCTCCCTCCTCAACCACCCTCCTCAACCTAAACCCCCCTCAACCCCCCTCCTCCACCTAAACACCTCCCCCCTCTTCCCTCACCTGCTTGTGAGGGGAGAGGGGGGAGGTATTTAGGGGGGTTTAGGTTGAGGAGGGGGGAGGGAAAGAGACACGGGGTACAGAGACACACGGGGGGGTAGAGAGACACACGGGGGGTAGAGAGACACACGGGGGGTTAGAGACACAAGGGGGGGTTAGAGACCCACGGGGGTAGAGAGACACACGGGGGGTTAGAGACACACGGGAGGGTTAGAGACACACGGGGGGGTTAGAGAGACACGGGGGGAGAGTGACTCGAGTATAAGCCGAGGAGGCCCTTTTTTGCCTTAAAAAAAGGGCTGAAAAACTCGGCTTATACTCGAGTATATACGGTATGTTGTTTTGATATGATTTTGTGTTCTTACTTTACAATAACTTCAGTCTTTTGTTATTATCACTGTTGGGCCTTATCTCAAGTGGTTAAGTTCTACACATAGGGCCCTATTAAATTCCAAACTTGCAACAGTTACAGATCAATTTAATTGAACAAGCCCGCAATTACCTGGCCAAAATCCAAATCCGTAAACCATATATCCGTACGTAGCATTTCAGGGCATGATCATGATCAATTAAGCAAGCCAGTAAGTAATGATTTAGAAACAGCAAATAGTAAATGATACCGTCATCATGACATCAGTAAAACATGGCATTTAAACGTCAAACAATTTGCGTTTAGACATCCGATATGTGATCAGGCTCGCAACCCAGCAATTTAAAAATCAATAAAAATGAATGAAGAAACTATAATAGTCCATGTGGGTGGCCTGATTCCCAAGACTTATATAACACAGAAATGTAAACGTTAAAAAAAAAAAAAAAAAATATTGCAGATTTGCGAGCTTGAGACTGTTGTGCAATTAATTCTAAGGTCTTTCGTCACTTTCTTCGTATTTTAAAGTCCAGTATTGTGTTATTATTGGTTTTTATAGTGTTAAGAAAAGGTGTTAAGTTCTCTCTAAATGTTATGTTAGATTTCATTAATAAAAACAAAGAGGAGTGACTCCATCTACACTCTGTCGTATTGAGCAACGCTCTTTTCTTGCAAGATTAGGAAATGTCGATATGTGTCTGACTTGAGTTGAGAAAGTAACAGATAGAGTATACAAACTAATAAGGGCAGATGAAATCTGAAGATAGAGACCAAGAATAGGAAAGTTATGAGGAAATGTAGGATAGGTAAAGGGTAGTAGGACTTGGATTGATAGCCTCTGTGATTATGTATGTACGGGCTACAAGAACAGCCCTGCTAAAATTAATTTATATCTTAAACACTCATGTGAAGAAAAGGGGAATATTTACAACTCATTTTTCATTGATATTCAATGTGAACAGGGGTGCAAAAGTTCGAAAACAAATTCAAACCATTAATAAAAAGAGGAACATTTGATCAATCTTTGTAAATGTATTGAAGTACACAGAGCTTACTCAATCATTAAATAATTTCAATATTAATAATAATTTATTATTGTCCACTTCAATTTTATATATGTTTAATCATTTGTTGCTCAAATAACTTTCAAAATAATATACGCGTGTCAGTTATTCTGATGCTTAATGAGCTCTTATTTTCTAAGGCGGGAAACTAACAGACTTATTAGCTGTCTTTATAAGATAGAAGTTGAAAGAATGGGATATCTAGTTCTTTTAAGAACTCTCTAAATCAAAAGAATGCAACATGTATTTTATAACCCTCCATGAATTACATTAATAACTGCCACTTTATATCTTAATTAGATGGCATAATCTAGTATTTTCCAAATGCAATACACTTCACAGCTCTCTTTTAAGATTTTAAGACTAACCCTGCTGTGATCAGCCCTTTCTTTTGCATGAGCTAGAGAGGGGAGACATAGTACATTTTGGGTGTTTTGATACTTGTATCTGTTATGAACAGAAGGGCCCATTGGACTGTTTGGGGTTAATCAGTTATTATATATGTTTTTAGAAGAATCTAGTTATATCATGGATGTAATAAGTGCATATAGTGCTTTCATTGATTAACATTAAAATTATGTATCTGTATTAGAAGTAGGATAGTAGACTATGCTTAGATAATATAAAGTTAACGCAGTCATATCTGGCATATACAAAGGGTTAAGGATTCTAAAGAATTTATAAGGCTTTGAGAGGCAGCCACGCATGAATCCTCTGGCTTTAGCCATGAAGGGGGAAATTGTTTTATGGCTCTGCAAGTGGAGAGCAAAAAACACAGGCCTGGGTTATTAGTGACCTAAATAGATAACCCTGGATAGAAAATGTGTATTGAGAACAAGAAAGACAAACCCCTCTATACATCTGGAAATCATGTAGGTGGGGGGTATAGCAAGCTATTTGCTCAGGAGGATGGGCTAGAACTGGGGGGAAGTCTTTGGTGTTTTGTGTCATCTGAAAATGTGTTTTGAAAAATAAAGAAGTGCCAGTATGATTTTGGACACAAAGCGATGGTGATCTAAGTCTGCTGTGTGAAAAATTCTAAAACCAAAGGAATTTCTGCCTGTGTCTTCTTCTGCGGTGAGTTTTTTAACTTATGCTGTCCTGAGTTCTCTTAAGAAAGTGGTCTGACTGGATGCCGAGATCTGAACAAAAGGTTGCTATCCATATGGAGAGAGAATTGGGGTGAGTGTAGTCCCCAAATCTGGCAGGTGTAACAGTATCCATATGTTTATTTAATGCATTGATCTGCATCCCCATCTAACCAAAGATAGAAATATAATTTGAAAAACAGCTTTGGTTCTATCGAAACACAGGCTCCGTCTGTCATCGTTATGTCTCTACCTGACTCTTAGAAACTGAGTAAAAGAAAAAAAAAATTGGTAAAACCATAGTGCATTCTAAATCCACCTCTAAATAATTTTAATTTTGTGATTTTATGATGCCAGTTCTGATCAGTACATATGACACCAGCTATGGCATCACTGATAGCTAGCATTACACTTGATATAATCAGTGACAAAACTGATGGCATCACACTAGATCTCATAAATTCACTCAGCTGTCATTTAATAATCTGTTTTTATTGGTGCTAAATTGATGTTAAATGATTTGGTTAGTGTAGCTAATGTGCTTACAGTAAACTGACACATATTTTCTAGGTCTGTCATTATTTAAGCATAAATAATATTGATTCCAAAGTGTATAATGGCATTATGGTACATGACTGATGATATTTAATAATATAGTTGAGTAATATGCCTTTTGTAAAGGAACCCAGGGTAGTGAAAAAAATATCAGAAAGTGCAATGTAGAACATTTTTAATGAAAGTTGAGGGTGGTATTTTGTTAGCCCTAGATATGCTATGGAGAATATAGGCTACCAATAAGGCAAGCCTTTAAGACAACCAAGTGTATTCTAAAAGCTAATAACTTTCTGTGCCCATTTAAGTGCTATAAGAATGTGTAAGTGGCTAATGTTAAAGAGTTTCAGGTGCCTGGGCGTAGATATTTATACAATTTTTTGTGCACTTGATGAAATCATGTTTTTAGGCCTTATGTGGTCTTTGATATCATCAGTAATATTGACACTGTCATACTTGATCTTATGTGATCTAGTGTAATGTTATCAGTGATGTCATTACTCATGCTTTCATATCATGTAAAACTATATATGTTTTTTTAGCTAATGATTTCCACTTTTAATTCTCTATTCAAAGAACTTAAGAAGAGTCAGTGTCATAATGAAAGCAGGGTTTTTTTGTACATTTTTATTCTGGTGTGCCAAATTCTATAGCAATTCCGTGACCAAGAATAATATACTTTTTAGCCCTAATATAGTTTTATGTTCTTTAAAGAGTTCATTGTACAAGTAATCATTTGCTAGATTTTCTAATTCTCCGTTAATGGAGCCTTACAAAATATTCTAATGAATATTTTAATGTTATATATTGTATATTACATGCTCATGCATTTTGTAAGAAGCATTATTTAAGAAACTGAGTAATAACTGACCAATAAATGATTCAGAAAAAACATTAATTGGAAATAATTAAATTGGAGAACAGGTTAATTTGAAATAGTAATAAAATAGCATAAATATGTAAAGTAGGCAATTACATTTTGTTAGTCCTAGCAATCATTGTAATGGAAGAAAAGTATGTTTTAGTAGTAAATGTTTCTGAACATAAATGTGGTTTGATTTGCATCACTTTTTACATTTTCACTTGTAGAACATTTCCTTCTCTCCTCCACCCTTTTTTTATTTTGTTTTTGCTTGTTTGTTTAATTATTTATCTAAGAAAGAAAAACAAAATAAGAACAGAAAAGGAACTCAAGCATATTATTGAGACAACTAGGTATGTTCAGTTTGTTAGACTCATGTTGTTAGTATTGTTGTAATATTGAGAAATTGAGGAAATGAAAAGCATGTACTTCTGGAAATGTCAAAATAATTGTATTCAGAAAAGTGTTTACAACATTGTTGTTGATTCAATGTCATTCTCTCTTGCAACAATAAAAATAATTAAAAATGTATATTTGACAAATTTGAGACTGACTCAAATTTTCAATAGCCAGAAAAAAACATAAAATTAGTTTTTCATTAATAAAAGCAGCCATTTTCTTTTTCTTGTTACAAAACAATAAATGGAATTAATGTAATGCTGCCATATTCGGATCCAGGAAAGTAAATGACTACTTATTTTTAATACATTTTCTATATTCCTGGATTGTCAATGTCAGCATTAATAATTGTATAATATCCAGCTCCAAATCTTAGGGTGGGAAAATAAAACAGCAATGTTTATTTAGACATACAGACTCTGAAATTAAATACTTTTTTTCCCAAACTTGGCTTGCTGAGAGGAAGCAGACACATCCAGATAGTCGTTTTTAACAAAGGTTGAAATGATGATATTTCAGCGCTGCCTTACCATGAAGTGGAAATTGCTCTAGTAGAATGAGGCCTGATGCTCTTAGGTATTGACTATTAATGAAAACATCTGGAAATAACTGCTTCTATGTTGTCCAAAAAGGGAGATAAATAGGTTGAGTTATCGAGTGAGTCTGCCGTATTAGGATTCTAATGTCCTCTTCACCAGAATGGAATTAAGGCATCTACCTCAGGTTTGTCCCACAGGATATTTGACAGTACCTTGAAGATAAGTGCAAAAGGAGGAAAGATATATGCTAAATGAAAATTCAAGGATGTAGACAAGGACTTCAGATCCAGAACAGAACACAATTATGTACCTGGTTGTTGCAAGGAGAGGCCATAAGATCTATGTCTGGAGTGCCCCATATTCTTGAAATATCTGGAAAGATTTCTGGATTCAGTTTCTATTCATTCTTTCAGAAAAGTTTTCCTGCTTTGAAAATCTGGCTCTTAAAACAGATTTGAATCTAGACAGCTGACAGCCTTTCTGAGTTTCATTTTGCCCAAGAGAAAAAAAATATATTTATTTTTGAGAAAATTTAGTTCCTTTTACTGAAAATAAGGCAGCAGTATTATATTCCACCTGGAACTTTAGGCAGGGACCACACAATGCAAGAAAAAAATAAAATAGCATGATATATGGCTTAAATTCTAAAAGTTGAATGAGAAATTGTGACAACGGAAGGGAATACCATCATTCTTGAGCGCCTTCTCAACTTTTCAACCCAGCCATCGTCATTTTCATCTGTTGAAATATTCTTCCAATCTATTTGTCTCAAGGGAAAGTCCATTTCAAGAACTGTATTGGGCATTTAACAGATAGAAGAAATTCTATGAGGAATACTCAAATGCTAAACAAAAGAAGTTTAATAAAACTCAAGAACAATTTTGCTTTCTTTAAGGGAAAGAAACTGCATAGATGTATTTACATAGTTACATAGTTACATAGTTACATAGGCCCTCATTCAATTGCAATTTGGCCAATTGAATAGGGCTCTAAATAAGCACATAACATATATTTTTTAAAGAAGTTTTTAGTTAGTGAAAACCTTGCTTTTGGATAGATGTTTATTAACTAAAAACTTCTTTAAAAAAAATATGTTATGTGCTTATTTAGACCCCTATTTAATTGGCCAAATTGCAATTGAATGAGGGCCATAGTAATTAAGGTTGAAAAAAGACTTTCAGTCTATCAAGTACAACCTTTTAAGATCTCCTCTGATTTGCAATATGCAGATTAGTTAATAATTATTTATTTGTTAATTAATTATTAATCAATTATTTAATTATTTTTAATTTAATTTTAATTTTTTAATTATTAATTAATCCAGAGAAAGGCAAACAGAATTTAAAAAAAAACAAGTGAAACTTAGCTAATCGTCTCAAAGGGGAAAAAATGAATTCCTCCCAGATACTGGCGATCGGATTTCTCTCTGGATCAATACTCTCTCTCTAATTATGCAGGATAACCCTGAATTCCTTTTTTAATTAGAAATAAATTCAGTCCCTGTTAAAGTTATCTATCGAATCCGCTGTCACTATCTCCTCTGGTAGAGAATTCCACAGATTAACCACTCTTACTGTGAAGAACCCTTTTCTTTCTTTAAAGTGAAATATTTTTGCTTCTAATCTCAAGGGATGTCCTGTTGTCAGTTGAAAACCTCTTGGCACAAAAAAGCTCCCTTGAGAAACATTTATACTGACCCTGGATGTATTTATATAAGGTAATCATATCTCCTCTTAGACGCCTTTTTTCTAGAGAAAATAAGTTTTATTTGGTTAGTCTTTCTTCATAACTTAGCCCCTCCATTCCCTTTATTAGTTTTGTTGCCCTCCTCTGTACCTTTTCCAGCTCTAAAATGTCGTTTTTAGGAAGTGGTGCCCAAAATTGTACTCGATATTCCAAATGAGGGCGTACTAGGGATTTGTATAGTGGCAGAATTATATTTGCTTCCCTTGCTTCTATACCCTTCTTAATACATGCTAATATTTTATTTGCCTTTGCAGCTGCTGCTTGGCTTTGAGCACTGTTACCTAGGTGGTTGTCCACAAGCACTCACAAATCCCTTTCAATATCTGATACCCCCAGATTTGCTCTATTAAAATGATAAATTGCATGGCTATTTTTCCTTCCCAGATGCATAACTTTACATTTATTCGTATTAAATCTCATCTGCCATTTAGATGCCCATTCCTCAATTTTAGGTAAATCCCTTTGGAGGGAAAGCACATCATTATGTGATTTAATAACCTTTCACAACTTTGTGTCTTCAGCAAAAATGGAGACACTACTTTCCAGTCCCACCTCTAAGTCATTAACAAAAAATTATGTGAATAAATAGATCTGGGAAGCCCACTGCATCAGCTGGAGTTGAAGGTTGCCAAGAAGGTCTCACAACAGAAAGGGGAATGCTGTATTTGAGATTTATCATCCATTCATGATAAAACATGAACAAGGAGATATCTCAGTATCTCCTGTGAATGTTCAGTTGCTGATGAAGCAAGAGAATATCATAAAATGCAGGGTCTGATCCCTTCTTTGTATCCCTTCAAGTAGAGTCATGGGGCTAATACTAGACCAAAGGAAATTATTAAAAAGTAAAACTCCACAGACACAAAAGGACATGATAATAAACATTCTCTACATCTATAGTCAGTAACATGATATGTAATAAAAAACAAATGGTTGCCCTCATTAAAAAAAGGTTAAATAGTAGGTAAAAATAAATAAATCCATGACATCAGAAAAAAAAGTTCTTATATGTCACTCTGGAAAATGGTGCTCATTGACTGATTATTTCTATGTTTCTAGAAACACTTGAAGACATATGATAAGTACTAAGCACTAAAAGAGAGTGCATAGCACTTCTGTAGTGTTTGTGATCAGAATATAATGCATAAAACAGAACAAAACAATATACAAATCAGTATTTGTAGGACAAAAGTGTGTATATAAGTGCCACTAGAAGCACTCGCTTAACTCCCACAGGGTGGATAGCAATTTGCAGTATTGTATACAAGACAGAAGGATAATTCCTTCTTGTAGAGTATAGGTGAATAAATATGGAGAGTTCCAACCAAATGTAAATACACTGTCAGTAAATCGATACATTGGCTTGCTGGACTTGGCCTTTAGGTGTAGAGTGGGCACCCTGGTGTAACCAACCAGTCTCATATAGCCAGACGTGTGCAGTACTGTTCACATCTGTGCTTATATATGTAACAACAAAAGGGTGGTCTAGGGAAATATACACAAAACATCCTATTTGTGTAGATCAATTCAATTTTTTATGGAAAAAAGATAAATAAAATATAATACACTCACATTTCCATTCGTCATAAAAATATGGTATGTATCCATGTTCATGATTCTGGATCCTCCTTGGTAACTGCAGTTGTCTGTAAGTGAGTCTAAATACCTAATACCTCTTAGGTGACTGACTGTTAAGGGTGTCACAGGACACCCTTTCTCTTACAGTCACTCAGAGGGTTGACACAGATAGAGCAGAAGGGAATGGCATAACCCCAGGCTTTATAAAGGCATATACACCTCTTGGAATAAAGTGAATAATAAACGTGTTTCCAATATAAAATTGCTTAAGGTAAGCACATAAAGATTAAGATAGGTACATAAAATGAATAATTATAAAACAAATCATAAAATAAATTAAACATGTTGCACCATGTAGTTATGTTTGCCTTGGTAATAACTGATAAATAAAGCACAATATAGCATGCCTTAAAACTGTTCTAGATGTTGACTGGCGTTATGCTGATCCCATTTAAATCTCCTTTTAGTGTAGCACACACTGCTTTGTGTTGTGCACACCTAATGTCGTCGTACAGCTTCTCAGTCAGTAGGAGACGTGTCCACCAATCAGAATGCTCAAAACTCACATTGTGTGAAAGGCACAGGATTTTTGCTCACATCTCTAATACATGATGATGTTAATAGCATCAGTCTTACAGTTCATAAGATGTTTGATTTTAAAATATTTCCCTTTGCTGGTGGAGGTGTTGATGTTGCTCTGGGTTTTCTTGAGATGTTTGCAGGTGCCACAATTCTTAGTGCCACATCTATAACAACCCCTCGACTTTTTCAGCCAATTTTTTTGCCATCCTTTTTTACTTTTTTTGAGCTAACTTGGAGCTAGAATGTTCTTGAGATTAATATTTATTCTGTTTTCTAGGTAGTATGTCTTTGAGCACATCATCTTCTCTGAATATAGGCCTTAAACTTCTGAAGCTCTTAGAGAGGCTTTTTCTGCCTTATTGTATTTTGTCAAGAATCTGCACCCATTTTGTCTTGTTGCATTGATTTTTAAAACGTCTTTTTCTTATTTCTATCTTCCTTTGAATGAGATATATTTGAAGTTTTCTCATATGCTTCCTGAATAAATCTGGGGTTGTATCTATATTCCATGAATTTCTGAATGAAGGATTTGCTCTCTTTCAAAATCTATTGAGTGTGTACAGTTTCTCTTGATTCTTTGAAATTGTACAAAAGGTATGTTCTTTATCCACTTGGGATCATGGCCATTTTCTGTAGGTACTTGTTAGTATCTATTGGTTTTGTATATAATGTTGAGGTGATGCCAGTCACAACTCCCAATAATACAGCATCCAAGAATTGGATTTCCTTTTGGTCATGGTGAGCTTCAAGTTCATGTTTTATAGAGTTTACACATGTTAGGAAATATACCTTCATCTCTTGTTCTATTTATGATTATGATAATATTGTCAAAAAATCTAAACCAAAAAACAATGTTCTTGATGTATGGGTTTTCTATCCAGATATATAATTGATCTACACTATTAGGAGGTTCTGCAGTTCTTTCCCCACTACCCATTTTTGTAGTTCTACAGTATAAACACCTAACTACATTTTTTTAATTCCTTTTCCTTTTATCTCCTCCCCCTTTTTGCAATTATTAGAAAATCTGTTTGTAAATAGAGAAAATGCACATTAATAAAAATATATGTTTGTTATACTATTAAGATACTAAATAAAAAAATGATTGCAAAATACTGACATTAGTAAACATACAGCCCTATCAAATTCCAATGTAAAACCACAGCCGGTAATGTAGCCTGCAAGACTTACGGCTATTAAATTGGCTCCGTAAGGCAACCCACTAATGATCTGCGGGTTACAGGTGGAAAAACCCTATGGGATGTCAAAATTTGAACTTGGCGGCCGCAAATACCATGATCTGTCAAGCCTGTAACTGTTGCGTTTTGGAAATCATCATTAAATTGCTAAGAATCCACTGGTGTTCAATCCCGTAACCCGCAAATGGAGCCAAAAAGCCAACGGCTTAATAGAGGGGACCCATAAGGGGGTTAAATTCCTATCCGTAGCACTATAAATGAAAATATACACACACTACTGTATTTTCAATGGAAGGGAAAGTGATGCTAGGTATTAAAATTAATAGCACAACATTCTCAAGCTTGCAAATTTGCAATATAAATACTTTTATTTCTGTAAAATAAATGGAACTCGCATGGTCTAGTTTATAATATTTACTGATTTATTAATATTGCATTATTTCGGGAATGCGGGTCCGATCGAAACTCGAAATTGAAACCCGAAAGGCTTTCAAATCCAACCTTAATTTTTCAGTGACATAATGATGACGATCTCATTTGCCATTGGCTCCATCTAAACTCGAAACTACGGGTTTGACTAATTGATGATATATTTACAGCCGCACATCCAACGTGCACAAGAATGGTTTACGGCTTTGCGTCTACGGCCCGTAATTTGCTGCATAGTTAAATTTAATAGCTCTGTAATGCAGACGAATTTCAAGCCTGCATCCTTTGCGGGTGTGCCGATGCCACTACGGGCTTCGAATTTAATGGGGCTGATAGTAAACAACCAAAATCCTAAATTTAAAAGGAAATTTACTTGATATATATTTTCTTTAATTTTACTTTAATTTCTTTAATTTTACTTGAAGTAATGCCAGGTAAAAACTTTAAACATGCTCAGAATCTTAATGTACTAAATTACAGAAACACATTATAGAATTTCTGATCCTATCCCACGGCATAAACACTTACAGGCATGTAGCTTTCTTTGCAGATACATTAATCCTGAAAACAATACCAAAATATTACTGTTCTTTTTTTGATCTCCCAATAAATCTCTCTATGAATATGATTTCTCTATTGTCAAAACAAATCCCTGTTCTGAGATAAAATGAATAGTAACTTGCTATTGTTTATTCATGCTCTTTTTTTCTCTTCAAGAAAAAAGCTTAAAATATTGAGACTGAGGGAAAGGAACAGTGTGCTAATTTTACTCTTTTTTTAATTGCTGAATTTTCACTGGCTTCTTTATACCATGTATAATTGTTGGCTAAAACACTCACAATTTGTACATTCTGGCAAATTCTGCTCTTCAGTCTTTCTTGTATTTGGCAAAGTTTAATATAATTCTGTAAACTGTGCTTTTTCTGTAAATGTACTATTTTAGCTGTTAAAAATACAAGGGGTAAGTAATACATGCCTAAGCTTGATAATTGCATATTTTTGGCTATGCACCATTTTCCCAGAAAAGACTAATTCAGTCTCAAAATTGAGAGACAACTTTCATTTTCTATCAGATAAGCGCTGAAGGCTAAGTAATACTATAATCCAAAGAAGGAATATTTCAAGAAATTAATTTTCCACGTGAGCATAAGTACAGTAACTTTCACTTCCATTTGACTGTCTTTTCTCTTTTACAGATTTTAATAATTTTAGTTATTTATATCAGAATCTGTTGGTAACAAAGCGCTTTTCTTGCATACATTTATGTCAACTTAATAATACCTATGTGGCTTTACTTAGTAGTTTGTCTTACTTAATAATGGCTATTGAAAAGCTTGCTGTGCTACATAATACAATGACATCTCAGTATAAGTAAAATTCAGTATGCTGTGTATATATTTAATGAACAGTGCCAGCGAAATTCACAATATTTCTTGCCTTGGGCTTTTTTATTGTTCTACCAGATGTATAATGCAATGTAATTTACAATGTATTATAAAAAAGAAAAAAAAAGAAACTTCAGATAATTTTTCTGTAGTATAATTGTAATTTGAAGTTAATTATTATTATATATTTTTTTTAAGAGTCAAAAAAAAAGTGAGAGATAAACAGTCTGGTGACACTGGTAGTTGCAAAAACTTCTATTATGCCATTCTAAGTTACCACTGCTATTTGATGGTTTATGTAAATACTATTAATTGCATATTTTCTAGAATACTTCAGGTTTTTTAGTACACCTATTATATACTCTTTAATCCTCCTCTTTTTTCTTATACATACCCAATCTCTGTATTTTGATTAGAAACAAAGATCTTTTGCACAAACAAAAAGTAGGCCTGCATGTATCTCCACTTAACACTATACACTGCATCCTTGGTTTACGTCAGAGTCTGCAGGTAATAGACTTGCACTCCCCTCCCTATAGAGTTGCTCAATTTAGAATAAGTCTTTACCATATATAATGAAACTGATTAACAGTACGTAATAAAAGTCCTTTGGTGTCCTGGACAGGTATCCCTTTTCTCCAACTAAATCTTTGCTCGCAGTTGTCAGCTCCCCAGAACACAAACAGCTAAAAGCAAAACACAAATGGCTACTACAAAAGGACCATAAATACTCTACATACAGTTAAGGACAATGTGCATTAATCCATGTAGTGACCAATGTCCTGGCCAATCTGCTTAAGGGTTACTAGCTATTATGGCACAGGTTTCCCTAGAATTCTCTGTTGTCCTAGTGGCACTCTCTGAGGAAGAATGAAGATCCAGATGGTTTTGTATTATCATGCACAGTTTATAAATCTGTGGAACAAAGCCAAGTTTGGGTTTATTTGGTGAGTCACTAACAAGGTCCAAGTACAATCCATAACATCTTTCTTCTTGAATGTCTCAGTTTTTGTCTGATTTTCTGAAGATACTCTTATTTATGAGCTAATTCTCACTTAAATAAATTGTATCAGATCACAGAATTAGAAAAAAATATTATGTTCTTTACACAAGTATGTCAGAAAATTAGGATAATATGCAGATAAGTTATAAATTAGGTTTAATATGTACAAACGGGTGCTGGTCCTTTGTTGAGTAAATAAGGGATCTACCACTTGATTAAATGGTTACTAATTTAATGTAATTGAAAAAGGATAAATATTTATGCGTGCTGCTGAAAAATTGAATTTGCATCATTTTGTATAGTCATGGAGTAGCAATAAATGCTAATGCATAGTTATGATACATAAAAAAAGAAACAGATAAAATGGAAGATAATAATATTTTTGTTACATAACAAATCTTTGGTAAGATCTCACCTAGAAAACAGAGATAACATTTTGGGCAAAGCTTAGTGTATATAAGGTTGAAATAACAAGAATGTGTTCATAGACAGACAACAGCATTAATAATTTATGTCAAGTGTAGTTCTAGTATAAGTGTAGGAGTTTAAATAAAAGGAGGGAGTATAAAGAAAACAGGGCAAACGTATAGTTTAGATTACAGCAGAAAAGCTTTACACAAATATATTGTTGTATTCTTTTTTATTTATTTTTCCCACTGATTTTTTGTAGATGATAACTATCAGTCAGTCCAGTGGCAACCTCAATCAGTGTACATCCTGTCCTATGTATGCACTACTGGAACAGAAAATCCAGGGTCCACACCTCTGTGACAGGCGTTGTTAGCATGTTGCTTCTCTGGGAGCTCAAATTGGAGAACTGGAGAGGAGAATTGCAGGAGCACAGTTTAGCTGGGCCTAGCATTGAGGGTGGAGATGCGGCTAGTGAGGATGTCCTGGGTTACTGTTACAAGGGGAAGCAGGGGAAACAGTAGGAGGAGGCAGGCCAGTTCTGAGTTGACAAACACCAACAGATTTGCCAGAAACTTTTGGGGATGTCCATTCAGTAATTGGCAATGCCAGATAGAGCTGTTCCCTCTAACAGCCGAGAGAACAGTTCTACTGGAGGAGAGGTAGGTCAGAATAGACAAAGCAAAAGACAGGTTTTGTGGAAGGGAACTCTATTATTAGGAAGGTAGACAGGGTTATTTGTCACCCAGATCCCAGCAAGTGAACAGTTTGCTGTTTCCCAGGTGCTCAAGTTCGGCATGTTGTGGATCGGGTAGATAAATTATTGATACATATTGGTACCACTGACAAAGTTAGTGGAAGATGGAGTGTCCTAAAGAATGACTTTAGAGAACTAGGGAATAAGCTTAAAGCAAGGACCGCCAAGGTATATTCTGAGATACTACCTGTGCCACGTGTTAATCCAGGGAGACAGAAAGAGCTTAGGGAGGTTAATGTGTGGCTTAAAATGTGGTGCACTAAGCAGGGATTGGGTTTTTAGAGCACTGGGCTGACCTCTCACTCGGGTACAATCTCTACAGCAGGGATGGATTGCACCTTAATGATGAGGGAGTTTTTGTGCTAGGGGATAGGATGGTAGAAAGGCTGGAGGAGTTTTTAAACTAGTAGGTGGGGGGAGGGACTAGATGAATGTAATGGGGTAGAAAGTGTAGAAGGGATAAGGGATGAATAAACTACTCACGGGGGAGGAGATAGGGAGGGTTAGTATACTCAATAGGGAGGTATTACTAAGTAACTCAAGTACAAAGGCAGGCATTTCAAAACTACAAACTCATAATATAAGGTGTATGCTTGCTAATGCCAGAAGCTTGCCAGGAAAAATGGTCGAATTATAATTATTAGCAGGTAATGAAAAATGAGATTTAATAGGCATTACCAAAACATGGTGGGATGAATCTCATGACTATTAATCTGGATGGTCATAACCTATTTAGGAATGATAGGGGCAATGGTAAAAGTGGAGGAGGGATTTGTCTGTATGTTAAGTCTGAATATAAGAATATAGTCATAGAAGATATTAATGCTGGAACTAGCGGTAATGTTGAATGTTTGTGGGTAGAGTTAAATAGCGGAGCAGCAAATTCCAAAAGAATATTAGTTGGAGTATGCTATAAACCCCCAAATATAATTGAAAGAAAGGAAATGCAATTATTGTTACAGATTGCAAATGCAGCTAAGCATGAGCAAGTTTTAATAATGGGAGATTTTAACTACCCTGAAATAAACTGGATAAGAGACCAGCAGTTCGGCGAAGAGCAGCAGTTCTCGAGTACACTCATAAATAATTATCTGGCCCAGGTTATACAAGAACCTGCTAGAAATGAGGCTTTCTTGGATTTAGTTATCACAAATAATATTAATATGCCATCAAATGTTGAAATAGGGCAACCTTTGGGAAACAGTGATCACAACACAGTCTCATTTAAGATTAAAAAAACGAAACTTTACGACGCCAAAAAAAAATATTAATTTAAAAAATGTGGGAATAAAAGTAAAAAGGTTAAATCACATCCAATTTGGATTAACAATGACTTAAAGATGAATTATACAAAGGAGAGGGGACAGGAGACTGCCTTACGTAAGTACAAGAAAATCAACAAGGCTTGCAAAAAAAGCTATTAGACTGGCTAAAATAGAAAATGAAAAATGAGTTGCAAAAGAGAGTAAGACTAACCCTAAAATATTTTTTAAATAGATTAATGGGAAGAAGGCCAGGAAGGAAGCTATAGGAACATTACAATGTGAAAGAGGTCGTCTGATAATTAGTGACCAGGAAAAGGCAGATGAGCTAAATAGATTATTTTCCTCTGTATATACAAGGGAGGTACCAGTATTGGGGACACTGCAACAAAATGGGGCTACACTACCTTCACCAAATAATTGGTGAAGGTAGTGTAGAGGTTGGGAAAAATAAATGTTAATAAAGCCCCAGGTCCTGATGGAATACATACAAGGGTATTGAGGGAACTGGGTTCTGTAATAGCCAAACCATTATATTTAAATTTTCAAGATTCAATCAACACAGGGTCGCTACCAGATTTAAGAAGGTAGCAATAGCAAATCCGGGCAATTATAGACCAGTGAGCCTCACTTCTGTAGTGGGAAAGCTTTTAGAAGGGTTAATGTGGGATAATATACAAGAATATGTCTATTTGAACAGGATTATAAGTAGGAGTCAACATGGATTTATGAGGGATATGTCATATCAAACAAATCTAATTAGTTTCTATGAGGAGGTTAAAGGAACCTTGATCAAGGCAACTCAATTGATGTAGTCTTTTTTGATTTTGCAAAGGCTTTTGCCACATGGAAGACTATTGTTCAAACTAAGGGATACAGAAATTGCAGTAAATATCCGCTCATGGATCGAGAGCTAGCTAAAAGATAGGAAGCAAAGGGTTGTGGTAAATGGAACATACTACGATTGGACTAATGTGGTAAGTTGCGTTCCTCAGGGTTTAATATTAGGCCCTCTCCTTTTTAACATATTTATTAATGACTTAGAAGTCAGACTGGAAAGTAGTGTCTCCATTTTCGCTGATGACACAAAGTTGTGCAAGGTAATTAAATCAGATAATGATGTACCGTACTTTCCCTCTAAAGGGATTTACATAAATTAGAGGAATGGGTATCTAAATCACAGATGAGTTTTAATACAAATAAATGTAAAGTTATGCATCTGGGAAGGAAAAATAGCCATGCAATTTGTAATCTTAATGGAGCCAATCTAGGGGTATCTGATATGGAAAGGGATTTGGTGGTGCTTGTGGACAGCCACCTAAGCAGCAGCTGCAAAGGCAAATAAAATATTAGCATGTATTAAGAAGGGTATAGAAGAAAGGGAAGCAAATATAATTCTGCCACTATACAAATCTCTAGTACGCCCTCATTTGGAATATGGAGTACAATTTTGGGCACCACTTCATAAAATGGACATTTTAGAGCTGGAAAAGGTACAGAGGAGGGCAACAAAACTAATAAGGGGAATGGAGGGACTAAGTTATGAAGAAAGACTAACCAAATTAAACTTATTTTCTCTAGAAAAAAGGCGTCTTAGAGGAAATATGATTACCTTATAGAAATTCATCCAGGGTCAGTATAAAGCTTTGTCAAGTGAGCTTTTTTCAACTGACAAGTGGACATCATTTGAGGTTAGAAGTAAAAAGATTCCACTTCAAAGAAAGAAAAGGGTTCTACACAGTAAGGGTGGTTAATCTGTGGAATTCCCTACCAAAGGCGGTGGTGACAGCGGATTCAATAGAAAACGTTATTGATCCAGGGATGAATCCGTCGCCAGTATCTGGGGTCAGAAAGGAATTCATTTTTTCCCTTTTGAGACCATTGGCTTCACTTGTTTTTTTTTCTTTCTGTTGGCCTTCCTCTGGATAAATTAACAACTAATCCACATATTGCAGATCAGAGGAGATCTTAAAACTTATTTTCTCAACTTCAATTACTATGTAACTATGTAACTATGTAATATAAAGTAAATCAAAGATTAAAGTATATAAAATAACTTTTCAAATTAAGCTTTTTTTCACTTGAGTTTATCATAATAAAAATAGGCATTACATATAATTAGAATTAATGATATTATCATAAAGTTTAAGAAAAACTGCATATTTGTATAGTGTAACAGCATCAACATAAAAACTTCCATCGAGAAAATCATACCATTTATACAGTATAATATTAAATCTTTGCTTGTTTTAGCAATCCTGACATGTTAAAGCCTTATGTGTGTGTTTTTTTTTCATCTAACAGTTGAAGAGGGATGGGAAATGAGAGAAGAGAGAGATTAAACATTGATTTGTTAAATAATTGGAAGGTTTAGTATTTGATACCTGCTCCCTTCCCACATATACTCTCATAACCCGGCCACTTGCAACATTGCTTTTACAGAAATGTAAACACCCCATAAACAAACACAACTCTCATAAAAGTATTATGAATGACTCTAAAGTCCAGCAGAGGCATCCAACATTTTTATTTAAAAAAGAAATAGCTATACTCCTTGTTATGTTTGTTTCAAACATTTATGATTTCTCTTTGTACAATGATGCGTTAAAAGGAAAAGGGTATTTGCAAATGCAGATATGATGTAGAATTCAATAGAGGAGTTGGTGATACTTCAGATTCAGTAAATCTGTGAAAGCTGTACACAACTGTTCATGGAGGGTGATACCATTGTTGGTGTCAGGAAGGAAATTATTATTATTATTAACTTTATTAACTTTTATTTATAATATTTATATATATATATATATATATATATATATATATATATATATATATATATATATATATATAAGTATAATTTATTTTATTTAATAATAATATAAATGATTTGCTTCAGTTGAAACAAAACTAGAACTTGTTTACATGTTTTCTATTTTTTTAGAAAGGAATATACTTGCCTATACAAATCTACCTATCAGATATTGAAAGACAGAGAGTTAGAAACATTTTGCTATAAAGGCCAAAGTTCACAAAGCTATGTAGGGGATGCCATTTGAGCCTCATCTTTGCACTTTACAATCTGTGCAATGTTTAATGAATTTTGCAAAAGTATCCCTAGGTATACTGTATGCCTATACACCTAAAATGTATGTAAACTACAGAATTATAAGAACATAAACATGGATCCTTGGATTAAAGGCTGCACCTTTAGATGAATACAATAAGCAACACTCCAACAAGCAGCACATTCTATAAGAATAAAACAGTCATGGTAATTTGTAAATGTATTCATATTCCAATATTGATGAAAGATAAGCTATTTTACTAATGACACCTTCTCTGTAGATGTCACTAGTTGTGAATGTGCTAATTAAGTGTCACATTTTACATGCAACAGCGGGAACTGAAAGATATATTTTTCTTTCTCTGCAGATTCCATATACTCTTATTAAAATTAGTTACAATAAACATGAATTAATAGCATACTGTTGTTATACAGAAACATTTAATTTAAGAGTAATTTATTAGAAATACACATATCAACTTGTCTTCCTCAAAAATATTTACATCACATTATGAGCTAGGAAGTACCTTAAAAGAGAATATATTCTATTCTATACAGTGTTATATTGTCCCTAACCTGATCTGTTCTAACTGTGTGATACAATAGGTTGTTGTTATTAGTTGGCCATCTGACCAGTGTAATGCAAAAAAGTACAAGGGGTAATACTATGGGTTTTCAGCAAAATGTTTGCCTTCAAGGTAATTAGCTCTGTTGGTAGGTGATCCTTGCTTCATAGAACTTTTCTCACAGAAAAAGGAGGAACATACATAAATAACTCAGGGGTAAATCCAAATGTGTACTGTTTGGGTAGAATGATGGAATATGATGGGTATCCCATTCTACTGCAATAATGCCTCCTTTCGGGCAAATCTTTGTTGGGTATTTAGCTTTAACTCTTTCTGAAGTAGTGTCTCACAAATATTTGAATTATTTGTAACTGTAAATGCTGGCACATGTTCAGGATATCATATCAGGGAAAGTTATATTTTGCAGTGGTATGTTTCCCTTTCTATAGATTGGATATGGTGACACAACCAAAGACTGTGATACTTACACAACAGCATAGTTAAAGACAATATTCTCATAGTTAAAGATTGAGTTCCACAAAATGATAGACTCAAGAACATGAAGCATAGTCTCTTCGTATGAAGAAGGCAATGAAACTGAGAGCCTCAAGATTGTAGAAGAAACTTCCATGTGTTAAGAAAAGAAGGATGATCACGGCAGGTAGTATGTGATCTGCATGCCTTAATAGTGAGGAGGTAACCTAAGCTATATTCTAGTTATACACTAATTTGTATGTGTTTGAGCTAATATCCTCATACCATGTCAGATTGTGCCTGCTTGTGCTCCAGCACCAACCCCACAGAGTGATTAAACTGCTGTTTGAGACCACAATTAAAATAAAAAACACTGTAATATATTATAGTAAGAGCCATATATACAGCCTTATTAAATTGTGATTCCGCAAATTTAAAAGGGCTCTATTTAAGCACACAGCATATTTTTTTTACAGAAGTTTTTAGTTAGTGAACTTCTATCCAAAAGCAAGGTCTTCACTAACTAAAAACTTGTGTAAATAAAATATGCTATGTGCCTAAATAGAGCCCTTTTAAATTTACTGAATCGCAATTTAATAAGGCTGATAATGTTTTTCACTTGTTTTTCAGCAATCCTGGGAATACTGTCGCTGGTAAATTTTATATTTATGGACTAATCCACATTTGACAAGGATAACTGGCTACTTTTCTATGTCACAAACTAGCATACACTATATATATGCACATTGCCATATAAAGTATGTTTATAATGTTGAAATTAAAATGTCTATGTTTTCTTTTATAATACTTAGTTTAGTCTTCTTGATAAAAAGTATAAATTAGTGCTAGCAAAATATATTTTAAATTAAAATAAAGTGTATAAAAAAGGATTAACTGAATTAAACTTATTTTCTAAGAGGGGATATGATTACGTTATAAATACATCCAGGTTCAGAAAAGGGATTTGTCAAGCGTACTTTTTGTGCCAAGAGGTTTTCAACTGACAAGAGGGCATCCTTTGAGGTTAGAAAAAAAATCCACCTTAAAGAAAGAAAAGGTACTTCACAGTATGGGTGGTTAAACTGGAATTCTCTACCAAATGAGGTGGTGACAGCGGATTTGATAGATAACTTTAAAAAGGGGTTAGATATTTTTTTAAATATAAACGACATTCAGGGTCATCGTAGATAACTTGCAAATGAATATTAATCCAGGAAGGAATCTGATTGCCAGTACCTGGGGTCAGGAAGGAATTTTACATCTTAAACCATCTTAACCCATTCTAAACCCTATCTAACCCTAAATGGGCCTATCTAACCCTATCTGGACCAAATAACCTTGGCCTATATAACACTTAGTGGGCCAATCTAACCCTAACTGGGCCTATTTAAATCTATCTGAACCTAATAACCCTAACTGGGCCTATTTAACCCCTTCTAGCCATATTTAACCCCATGTAAGCCTATGTAACCCCATCTAGCTCTATTTAACCCCATCCCTTATGGGGGTCTATGCAGACCCTCGTAAGCCTCTATTTAACCCAATCAGTCCTATAAGGGTCTACGAAGATCCTCATAGGAGAATGAGAAGCCTATTATTAACCCCATAAGTGTCATGAGGGTCCTCCAGAACCCTCATGACACTAAGTACAAACACTACACTACACTATTCACCCCAATAACCCACTAAATCTAAATTAACCGTCCTCTACCCTAACCTATTAACCCCCTTATTAAACCCCCCACCCCACTAATTACACAAAATAAATAAACCTAAAGTACAAAAAATAAAAAAGGCCATTACATACCCCCCTCTAAACACCGTTGGCGCTCCTTGTGAGGCATGCGCTGAGCGCCTTTAGTGTTTATTGTGATCCTGTTGTCTGTTTTTTTTTCTGTCTTTGTATTTTGAAGTGTTAATTAATTAATTAATAAAATTATAAATTAATATACTTGACATGTTTGTAATTAATATATGCAGTAAGCAATATGCTGAAGAGCTAACAATCTGTTTTGATGTTCCTGCAGCAATAATGTATAATATAGATTTGCACTGTTGGTGTAAGTGTCAGCAATGTGTGCAGTGTGTAGTGTAAATAGGCTGTGTGCACGAGGGGAAACCATTTGTGTAGCTGTGTAGTTCCGCATTTTGTAATGGTAATGTTATTAGTTTGCAGTTAGTGTTGTTAAATGCCTGCGATTGTGTATGTGTTATGCGGGTGTGGACCATTTAGCGTCCTTCCTAATAGTGTATTTAATAGCTCGTACGGTTCTGTGTGCCTGGCGGTGTTTTGCATGCTTAGGGGTCGTGTAGCCTAATTTTCGTTTTTTTCGGCTGCCATTTTTTCTCTCGCTTAGGGGATTATCGAGTGGCGAAAGTCTTGAAATTGGATTTAAATTGGCGTGTAACCTCAGTCCCAGACATCCTAGCTGTCCCCCATTGCAATGTGTGTGTGTATTTTTTTTTTTTGTATTTTAGTTTGTATTTTGTGTGTTTTTCGTGTTTTTCGATGTGCGTGGTTCGGCCATTAAGTTCGTATTTTTTGAGGCTCGTATTTTTTCTAAGTGGTGGTTTCCTTTTGTAAGTGTTACGGGCCGAAATTTTTTATTGGCGATTTTTTCAAAGTGCTACGGGTCTCGCAGTGTGAATTGTGTATTTGAGTTTTCTGTTGATGTGTAGTTCCTGGGGTTGTAGGTATGATGCGCAAGTCGTGCAGGGATCAGCGCCCTGCCTAAGCCCTACGGGGTCGTAGGGATGAGCGCCTATGGCGCTTATCTCCATCAGTACAGTGAGCGACTTTGGCGCTCCCTGCCTAGATCGTACAGGGTCATAGGGATGAGCACCTATGGCGCTCATCTCTACCAGTGCAAGGAGCGCCTTTTGCCCGCAACTGCAGCCCTTGCTTTGCGAGCCCACAGTTTTAACGTTGCTTTACCAACGGATTTTGGCAAGGTTGCGCTGCTGAGAACTATATACAGTATGTGATAGGGGGTAATGTCTAGATAGGGCGTGATGTAGATAGGGGGTAATGTCTAGATAGGGGGTAATTTATAGATAGTGGGTAATGTATAGACAGGGGGAAATGTATTGTAGTTAGGGGTATTTTTATAAAGTCTTAATTACTGTAATGTTATGTATATTTGTGTATGCCTTTTCTTTGCAGGTGTGTAATAATGTTCTTTTTTTTTTTGTAGTTGGGGAGAGGGTTGTGATGTTCTTTTTTTTATTTTCGTAGTGATGGGGGGTTTGTAATGTCCTTTTTTTTGTACTTTTTTTTTTTTTGGTAACATAGTTTTTTTTATATTTTGTACCTTAGGTTTATTTATTTTGTGTAATTAGTGGGGTGGTGGGTTTAATATGGGGTTAGGGGGGTAGTGTTAGGTAGGTAGGGGTTAATAGGTTAGGGTAGAGGGGATTAGTGTAGATTTAGTTGTTTTTTTGGGGGGGGAATAGTGTAGTGTAGTGTTTGTACTTAGTACCACAAAGGATTTGGAGGATCCTCGTGGCACTTAAGGGGTTAATATTAAGCTTCTCATTGTCCTATGAGGGTCTCCTTATGGGACTTATTGGGTTAAATAAAGGCTTACGGGGTCTGTATAGATCCCCATAAGTGATGGGATTAAATAGGGCTAGATGGGATTACATAGGTTTACAAGGGGTTAAATAGGGCTAGAAGGGGTTAAATCGGCCTAGTTAGGGTTATTAGGTTCAGATAGGTTTAAATAAGCCCAGTCATGGTTAGATTGACCCACTAAGTGTTATTAGGCCCAGATAGAGTTAGATAGGCCCAGTTAGGGTTAGATAGGGTTTAGTATGAGTTAATGGGGTATAGTAAGGGTTAAGGGGTTAATGGGGTATAGTTAGGGTTAATAGGGTAATGTAGTGCTTAGACTTTGTCATGAGGGTCCAGGAGGATCCTCATGGCACTTGTAGGGTTAACCTAGGGGTTAATAGTGTCCTATAGGGGTCTATATAGACCCCTATTGGACTGAGGGGGTTAATTTTGTATAGAGCCACATGAGTGATGGGGTTAATTTTAGGTGCCTGGTGGGAGTACTTATAGTAGCCCCGCGGCAGGGGTTAAGATTTTTTTAGCGCACATCCTTTCAGGACCTTTACGGTCCTTTAAGGACCCGCAAGGTGGGAAATTTGAATTTTTAAAAGCAGAGGGGTCACGATCGATGCCGATCAGCATAGAAGGGGGGTTAATGTTATGTGCCGGGATTGGCTAATGGTGTGCCGCAGACCCTTAAAGGACCTGCGGAAGGGAATTATATTTTTTTTAATGCAACGGGGGCCTGATCGATGACGATTGGGGACCCCCGCTGCAAGGGGTTAATGTGGGGCGGCTGCAGGGGCCCTATGGACCCCTGCAGCAAGGGGTTAATGTGGGGGGCTGCAGGGATCCCGATGAGGACCTCCAGCATTGAGGGGGTTAATGTTAGGTGCCACGAGGGTTCTTGCAGTACCCCTGCGGCCGGGTTTGGTTGAAAGTGTGCCGCAGGCCCTTTAAGGAGCCGCGGCAGGGAATTTGAATTTTTAAATGCAGCGGGGGCCTGATCGATGCCTATCGGGGACCCCCGCTGCAAGGGGTTAATGGGGGGAGACTGCAGGGGTCTCAATATGTTTAGGGAGCGGGGGGAGCATCAGACGCCGGAGTCGGGCTGCTCCGATGCAGCACGTATTGGCTTTAGAATCCCTTGCGGGCACTTTTTTATGCCCATAGGTATTCTTCCGAGGTGCGAGGTTCACCCCATAGATTTATGGCTGCGTGTTACTACGTAGCTCTCTTGGAGCCTATTCACGGCTGTTTTTGGGTGTCATCTGGCAAATGAGGCTGTGAGGAACATATTGTAGAATCGGTCCTCGCAAACAGCAAAAAAAAATATTTTGCGAGGACTGATGGAACTACAAGGGCTAATTTAATGGGTCTGTTAGTTTCTGAGAAAAACTGGATAGTTCTGTGCATTTAGCAAATTAAGAATAAATACATTACTTTATTGAAAATTATTTAAATTCCCTCTATTTTTCATGCATTGTAAATATAATTCAGCTGTTTACTTTAAATGATATGAACTACAATCCATTTAAGCTTTAATAGTGTGTGCATAAAAGAATCAGCTAATTGGTACTACATTATTACAAAATGTAAGTGAAGCCTCTGTATACTGAATTATGATTGAAAACAGTAATTAATGTAGAACTACCTGATATAACAATGACTGCACATATGAGAAACAATGGCATTTTATGTGCATAGCTTTCTCTGGGTAAGTTCTTTGTATCCATGAACACAGTACTTTGAGTAAACAGTGGGTAAAAATTGTGTTTTACACAAATGTATTCAGTAGTTTGGAAAATGACATGGTGCAAAAGGGAATATTTTATTTGTAATAGTAACAAAAATAGATAAATAGAGGTTATTCTGAGTAGGCCCTTTCACTAATTGTGTTAAATGGACACTGTCAACAACAAACAGAGCCTTATTATATTATACTACAGCAAATGATTCCTAATATAATCAGCATTGTTTGTTCACCATTATTTTGTTAATGTGTGGCTCAATATGTTAATTTGTGTCTCATTGTGCGAGGTGAGTGTGGTGTACTTAATTATGTATGTGTTTGTAAAAACTGTGTCACTGACTTGCAAATGAAAACAATAAATTAGTATTTGTGAGATTCACATTCGCATAAACACGATACAAAAGCAATTTTGAATGTCTCAACACTAGTTAGTACAGCGAATAGTCAGATATTTAGGATCTTTAGGATCTGATAATCCCTGTTTTGGATCTTAATATAATACCAATATCCTTAAAGCCTACTAAACTACCTTAGGAAAAACATAATGGCTTTGTTGTCTGATGTATAGAGAATGGGAAGGACGATAGAAACCACGAAAATATTAAGAGATTTAATAAAGTTCAGAAACAAAGTATTGCTCAGAAAATGAGAAATACAAGAACAAGAAGATTTGATTTGAAGTTCTAGGGTAGAGGAATTAATAGCAAGATGTGCAAGTGCTACTTTACAGAAAAAGGAATTCAAATTAATTCTACCATCAAATTTATGCATGCATATTTTGGTTTCTAACAAAAACAAAGATCCTTATCTGATCCAATTAAGCAGTGTTTTCCATAAAATTCAAAGATATGTCATGTTCCAAGGGAATGTGAATTATCCTGCCACTATATTGAAAGATCTTGTATATTGTGTGCTTTCGATAAGAAATATTACGTTTAAAAAACATGCAGGTTGTTTTTCAAGATAAACATTCTAAGCTCTTTAAAAAAACAAGCAAACTGTGAAAAAGTACACGAGAGGTCAATACTCAGCAACTTAGTTAAACGTAAAACGGAAGCAACTTTGAAGGGAAACTATTTTAAGTCATAAAACATTAGAAACATAGAAACATACATTTGATAAGACATGTACAATATGTTTAAACAATATAAAATATAACTAATAAAAACATAACAACTTTTGTATTTTCATAATTCATGTCTGGTCCAAGCTGATTTTTTATGGAAAAAGTGGTCACATGACATTACTCACTGTATCTAGGTGATAATCAGCTTTCTTTTAACAATATCAAATTGTTCTTAGCATTTTATATAACTAGGCCACATACTGCCTGTAAAGACTTGTAACAAAGGCCAATATGGACACAGATACTTTGTCGTCTATTTTTAAATGGACACCAAAACTGCTTTACATCATTAAACTGGTCACTAAAAAACAAGTGAAACACATTTTTTTATTTTTTAAATTGATGCAAATGTCTCTGTTTTATAGTAGTTTTATATCACCCAGTTAATTCTCAAACTGTTCTAATGGCTGCATAGAGCTTCCTTCACTCAGCAGGTTCTGCGAGGACCAAAAATTACAAGCATCTTGCAAATTCATAAAAAAATCTCCTTTCTGGAATGAGACAATATAGCCCTATTCATTTATGCTATATATTTTTATTTTTTATTTTTTTTATAGTATTTATTTTCCATTTTCACACTATACAATTTTAAAACAAAAAACAAAACATGTACATAGAGCAAAACATACATAACATATAAGTGTATTGCTATATATAAAGTCAAATTGAGTATCTTACATAAATGCATTTAGTTTGTAATTTACCTTTGGGTAAATGTACGAGAGGAAACAAGTAAAAAGTCTATTTCAAGGGAGAGGAGCCGGAAGGACTCGGCAAGGATGCGGAACTGCGTGACCATTGTGTTCTTTCTAATGTTATGGAATGCCCACTAGGGCCAGAGGGACCACTTTGTGAGTATCTTATTTTGTCTCTTAGGTTCCAAATCTATATAATTCATCTCCATTTCTTTATTTCTATCTGTTAGTATTTTAACTTCTGACCACGATGGAACTTGAGGATTTTTCCATTTAACTGCAACAAAATATTTTGCTATCGAAAGTATATTAATAATAATGGACCCTTCTAAGGATTCAAGGCCAATATGAAAAAGGATCAAGGCTGGATTCATTTTGAACTTATAGTTTGTAATTTTAGACAGTTGATGTATACATTCCTTCCAGAATGTTTGAATTTTTGGGCAAAGCCACCACATATGTTCGTGGGTACCCCTATAGTTACATCCTTTCCACCATCTGTTTTTGAAGGAAACAATTTCACTAATCTATCAGTGGTCATATACCACCTTTGTGTCATTTTAAAATAAGTTTCTCTTCATGGGATACAAGTGATATAGGTATTTGTTAATTCAAAGGCCCTATGCCATATTTTAGTTTCCAAATTTAGACTTAAAGACTCTTCCCATTTTAGTATTCTGTTAGTCTTATTGTTGTATTTTAAGTGTTTGATTGTTCTAATGCAATTGGATATAGATTTTTCCCCCATGCTATTTACTAAATTTTTCAGAGGAACTCCACTTTTATTTAAAATATGTTTTATTCTATGATATTGTAGCCATTCTCCTAGACCAACAATTGAAAAGATTTTAATTCAAAGTCTCTGTACAAATCACAAACTAAGGTTAAACCCTGAGGTCCCAATCTAAGTTGTTTAATAGGCTTGCACTATGTAATGCCTTTAAGGGAGTATTTAGCGCAGGAGCTTTAATAAGATTTAGTTGGTTATTTATCCTATACCATTGAGTAATCAGAATTTAAACCACGAACGGTAATTTATCTTTTTATCTATCTTTTTTTGCCAAATAAATCCATTCAATTGGAATTCCTCAGAGAGACTGTTTTCAATTTTCAAAAATTTTGGTTTGTTGTTACCTATGGAAAATTTTAAAATGTGGGTTAACAGTATGGCATTGTAATAATCAATTATGTTCGGAGAAGATAAACCACCTTTAACAAAGTCTCTTGAGAGAATGTCTCTATTTATCCTAGGATGTTTCTCCCAATGAATATACTTTTCCATTATCCTTTGGACTTTTTTGGTTGGTATTGTGGAAACTTTAAAGGGATACACCTCATAATTTATGTTAATTTCAGAAGAATTCACATTTTGATTGTGGCAATTCTGCCAGACCAGGAAAAGTTGTATTTCTTCCATCTCTTTAGAAATCTTAATATAAAGAGGATGTAGGTTTTCATTAATAAAATCTTTTAAATCAGAGGGAAACTTAATCCCAAGATGAGAAAAGGAATGTATTTCCCAATTATACTTAAATGTATCCTTTAAGATTTTAAGAGTTTTCCTATCAGACTATCAGTCCTATTAGACTATCCAAATTAAACTTATTTTCTCTAGAAAAAAGGCGCCTAAGAGGAGATATGATTACCCTGTATAAATACATCCAGGGTCAGTATAAAGATTTGTCAAGGGAGCTTTTTGTGCCATGAGTTTTTCAACTGAAAAGAGGACATCCTTTGAGGATAGAACTAAAAAGATTCCACCTTAAAGAAAGAAAAGTTTTCTTCACAGTAAGGGTGGTTAATCTGTGGAATTCTCTACCAAGGGAGGTGGTGACAGCGGATTCAATAGATAACTTTAAAAAGGGATTGGATATATTTTTAATTAAAAAGGGCATTCAGGGTTATCCTGGTTAATTAGAGAGGGGGTATTGATCCAGGGAGAAATTTGATCGCCAGTACCTGGGGTCAGGATTTTTTTTTTCCCTTTTGAGACAATTGGCAATGTGTCACTGTTTTTTTTTGTTTGCTTTCCTCTGGATCAATTAACAACTAATTTGCATGTTGCAGATCAGAGGAGATCTTAAAAGGTTGAACTCAATCGGCTTAAAGTCTTTTTTCAACCTCAATTACTATGTAACTATGTAACTATGTAACTATCAATGTTAAGGGGAAGCACTTCAGATTTAGAGACATTCATTTTATGGTAAGAAACATAACTATATTCATTTATTATTTCATGTAATTTAGTTAAAGATTGCAATGGCTCAGTCTCAGTTATCAACAGTCCGCAAAAGCGGTGACCTTATTTTGTAAGAAGTTAGTAGGTATGCCGCTTATTCCCTCGGAGGCTCTAATTTTTTCAGCCAGGAGTTCCATTAGAAGTGCGACAATTAGAGGGGACAAGGGGCACCCATGCCTAGTGCCATTGGAAATTAAAAATGTTTCAGAACAAAAGTCTGTTCCAGAGACGTAAGCACTTGTATTGGTATACAAGGCCTGACTATCAAACTTGCCCAAACTGAATTTGTCCATTACAGACTTCCCAGTTGAACCTATCAAACGCCTTTTCAGCGTCTATAGATAGGGCTACAACTGGGAATTGTTTGCTTTTAGCATGTGCAAGTAAATCAATCAATTTGCGGAAGTTATCTGGGCCCTGCCTATTTTTAATAAAACCTGTTTGGTCTTTATTTATTAAATTAACTATAAACAAATTCAGTCTAGCAGCCAATATGGAAGCGTATATTTTGATGTCGGAGTTTAACATTGATAGAGGCCGATAATTCCTAACGTTCGAATTGTCCTTATCAGGTTTAGGTATTGCTATTATTGCTGCTCATAGAGTCTCTAAAGTCCTTACCTTGATCTTTCATTTCATTTAACATCTTTTTCAAATAACCTGCAATAACAGTTAGGGAAACCGTCAGAGCCTACAGCCTTTCCAAATGTTAATGCATTTATGCTATTTAGACATTCTAATTTCATGGTGAAAAAATTTTGATTATTGCAGTGATCCTTCAGTACCCTGAGAGAATTTCAAATTAAGCCCAGTAAATCGTGGGGTGTAAGCCAACTCCTGCTGACTTAATGTAAATACACAGTTTAAGTGCTGTATAAGCTATTACTGCTGCATTTAAAAGCAATTGTAAAACAGCAAAAATAAAAAAGTTGTTAGGCTTTTTCTTCTTGATTTTGATGGTTCTAGCTGATGGTGCACTTTAAACAGTGACAAAAATCCAAGTCCAATATAAGTGAAATTTCTTGTGCTCAGAGTTATTAAAGTAATATTGGATTTATACTAAAGTTGCACAGTGGATAAATGCGAATTGTGGTTATTTCTTATAGTAATATACCTTATTGGAGCCTATAAACATGTAAGATATTTGTTTACAGTATTACAATATTATGTTTTTATGTTCAAATAATATGTTATTATTAAGCTAAGTACTTACAGCCCATTAAATGACAAGCCCGTATCGGCAATGTGAGACCCGCAAAGCCTGCAGGCTTGAAATTCGGCTGTGTTATAGAGCTATTAAATTAGACCATGGCACGAGTTATGGGCTTAAGATGCAAGCCCGTAAATCCTTTCCGTGCACACAAGCTGTTAAGGGCTGGACGAGTCGCGATCGGCCGCCAATAACCAATTGGGGTATAATGTAGTGCAACACAGGCCTCTCAGCCAATAAAATGAGCTCTAGCCGAAGATGATTGACAGAGGGAGATTATAAATTTGCGTTCCACCCGCCCATGCGTTGACTGTGTTCTATTTTCTTTCGATGTATCACGCAGGTCCCGGAGTTGGTGGTTGGTTTCAATTTGAGAGAGAGTAGGAGAGTTTGGAAAGAGGTAGTTTGTGGTTTTATTCATTTATATTCTATTTCATACGAGTTTACACTTAATACTTGCTTACACATATTTACAGATTACATATATTTGCAATACACATAATTTGAACAACACTTTTTCTCAGATTTTTTTTTTGTCACCACACTGTATGTGTGAAACTGGATTGGATTACACAGTACAGTGGTTAATTCCGCAGTTTCATTGAGCAGATCTAGACAAATTGTAAGTGCTATGCACATTAATGGTTTCTTCAATTAAATGGAGTGATTTCTGATGATCCTTTTGTTCATCAGATTCCTGTTGTAATGGTTTAGTGACCACATGTAACCCTGGTAGGTGCTATGCATCATGCTGATTCTAGACTATGACATTACCCCCTGTAGGTATCCCCTTTGTTGCCACCAAGCCTCTTGCTCTCTCGGGATCCACCCACACCACACCCATGATATTAATGCACAGTCTGTGGTCTGTGTATAAAATAAAGCTTTGCTATACAGTTCTAACCATGTCAGTGTGTTTCAATAGTTGGGTTATGGGACATACATCACATTAGTGTCACATTCCTATATCTGTAAACTAATGAGCCCTAGTTACTATGCAATAGGATCAATACATATAACAATAATAATAGTCATAATAGCATTAGATATCATATAATACTATATAATACTATATCATATATAATAATAATAATAATAATAAAGGGTTAATACACATTCCAAGTCCAATTAGTGATTCTGTGGAGTATGAACATTCCCCTGAGGGCCTAAGAGGAATATGACAGGGGATACTGGAATGGGTTGCCAGGTCCTTCTCTAGTGGACTGTGATTTGTCTGACCTCTCTGCTATGACCTGCCCACCTACAGTGACCCTACATAGTATAGCTCACAGCTTCATTGCAGTAAACAAACCCCTTAACCCCCACCACTTAGCAATGCTGAAGGGGATCAGGGGAATATACACTACACTAATCTTCTTTAACCCATTAGGAGGGGCCGCAAAAACACATGGAGGCTGTGTAGAGGCACATGGATCAACCAACCCATCTCCATAAGGGGTAATCTCTGCTACGACCATCCTGGAGAGTACCACGCCACTGCTTGTGGCCATGTGCCAAGATGTATACCCATTCACATTTTGTGACCTCCCATTATGTTCTGCTATTCATCAATTTACATTAGTGTGGCTTGCTAAGTGGTGGTGGTGAAGGGGCTTGTGTACCTGAATGAAGCTGTGAGCTATACCATGTAGGGCCAGTGTAGGTGGGCAGGTGATATCAGAGATGTCAGACAAATCACAGTCCACTAGAGAAAGAACTGGCAACCCACTCCAGTATCTTTGGCATGCAAACCTTGTAGAACAGCACAGGCAGACACCTAGCTAAATGTGCTGCAGTCCATAGGGTCAAAGAGAGTTGGACATGTGACGTGTGATGTGAGAGTGAAATATGGCCACTATTTGTTTTCCCAAATGTAGATGTGATGAGCGAGATGTATATGCAATTATATTTATATTTCAGGGTCCACATTAGGGCCTCTGTGAGTGAGAAAGGGTTAATATGGCATGAGTTTTTGTGTCTTTAATTTCTTTCTGCATGTTGCAGCATGGCTTTTCATATTGGCATATGCATGACCATTCCAACATATGATAAAATAAAATGATATTGTCTTTTACAGACAGTTATCTGTAAACCCTTTTCACGCCCTATATGGAGGCTGTAATGTGTTTGCCTCCATTTGTGGGTTTTTGCCTCCATTTGCGTAGCAGTTACATGCTTGAGAGAACAAAGGATTTGTGGGTGCGCTGTTCACGTCATTGGCGGCTTGCTTTACAGGGCCAATTTAGGGCAACAGGAGGGACATATGGGAGTGAGGTGGAATGCGAATGTAACTTGATTTAGACGATTTTTGCCACTCAAAAATCGCCTAAGTGAGGAAAAAATGACAGCCGAAAAAAATTAAAATGAGGCTACACGTTTACGGACCACGCAATTCACTGCCAAACACATAGCACTTTACACATCCCACTACAACCTACAAAATACACTATTACAAAAGCCGGAAAATGCTCACGAGAAGCGTAACACATTAATGACATTACGACTATACAATGCCGCTTTACACAATAAACCAACGGCTTTACCTCGCGCACGCAGCCTATTTAGAATGCACACGTCAAACATTCATTACACTTTATAAGCAGGGCACTAACACTCAAAATATATATTCTATGCAGACGCAAAATACAAACAGATTGTTAGCTCTTCAGCCTATTGCTCGCTGCATATATGAATTATAAATAATTAAAGTATATTCATTTATTTAATACATCATTCATTATTACTTAACTACATATACATAGAAATATATATCTCTCTCAGAGGACCAAAAGTACATGACAGGAGAGGCTCGCAAAGAGCGCCGAAGGAGTTCATTACAAGGCATGGAATGAGCACTGAAGGTGCTCAGCGCAAGCCTCGCAATGAGCGCCGAAGGTCCTCACAGTACAAAACGGTTTTCTGTGTCAAACAGCATTCCCAGGGCTTTAAATTTTATTGCCCTGTCATTTTTGCCGGGCAAGTCGCTAGTATATAAATAAAGAAGATATCTATAAATATGACATTTCAGTCCTTTAAGATAGTGTATTTATACTATTCTAAAGGCCCTATTCTGTTAGCTAGATCACAATGTTACACACACTTAAAATCTCTCTTAATATTGCTACATATTTGATTAGCTACAAAGTTGCCAATTAGGGTTTACCTCTCCATTGATTTTTGGACATCTGAAACATTGAGAGCACTAAATAATTAAAGTTACACAAAATAAATATTCTTTTAGAACTTTACGTCTAGCTCGAAAAATTAAAAAAACAAAAAAAAAGTATTATGTTTTTGATAAAAATATTACAAGTACTAAATAGGACTGGCAAAGTCTTTTAACGGCAGAAGGGATAGCTGTAGCAGCATTTAAACACATACTACTGTAGTTTAACAGCATGGTAAGGCATGGAAATACATTATAATGAATTGCACAACAGTCTGAAACTATGCAATTCAAAACTATTAATTTTAACTGTTATGTCTGTGTAATATGTATCCCAGTACTTAAGGGGTTAATACATATCATGAAACCCGCATGGACTAGAATAGATTCTTTAATCCATTTTACAGAGTGCTTGATTGCTAGCCCGATTGGCAAATGTTCCTTATTGGCGCTCATTAGCGCTGATTGCAGGTTAAGTTCCATGTTTTACTGACGTTACGATGACGGTCTAATTGGCTATGTCTAAGAAGTAAATTATGGGCTTGATTAAATATTTCCAGATCATATGACCATGCCCCCTGAAATCCTCCTTACAAAGGCATGGTTTAGGTGTGGAGGCTGAGAGATGTAAGTTGCGGACTTGAGACCATATAATACATTTAGCCATTTAGAAAAATAAACACCTGCAGCCAAAATTAATAATAGTATTGGGCCCTAAGTTAATACTCAGCTTCGATTATATTAGAGATCACAGGATAAATAGTGTTTCCACTTAGGAAATAAGCATTGTCTCCATGATTTCTATTCTAACAAATTGATTAAAATAGATTAACATTTAGAAAATAGGCACTTCAATCTCAGCAAGATAGCAAAGTGATGCTGAGACCCACACCATTATTGAGAACAATTCATGGTACAGCTGAATGCTATCTTTCGTAACAAAGGGCTACAACATTACAAAATTGATTTAAGCCTTCTGAAGCAGTTGTGTGTTGATTACATGTATATATCCTTCACAGAATTAGGATTAAAATAAACACATACCTAATAAACTATTTTTAAATGGCTTAATCAATATGTTTTTATTAACCTAAAATCTGTTGAGTGGCTTGCTGTAACAGGACAGCTAAATGCTATTTATTTGATTGGAATATAAATCAAATTAAGTTGCATAACAATTTATATAACATAACTGTTGTAATATTAAGATGCAAAGATTAACCCTTCATAATAGGCAAAAAGGTGCAGTAGCATGCACAATAGGCAAAAAGGTGCAGTAGCATGCACTATAGGCAAAAGGGTGCAGTAGAATGTATTTTCTTAAAAAATACTAATTATTAAGATTTTAAACTTCACATATATGTTTTCTAATTTCACTCACAATTTGATTGTTAATGATATATGTAATAATTCTCATTGCATAGTCCATAACAGAATCTTATTTTTCTTTTGTACCATGCAAGAGCTATTGATTTACTTTTGATATGAATTTAATAGGTTCAGCTCTAAAGCCGTTACCAAAGAGCTATACAATTTCTCCCATCTTCACAAGCTTTCTGCATACACTACTGGTGCTTTTCTAAGATAATGTAGCAAAAGACGGGCATGATTATAAATGTTCTACTTTTCTATACTCAAAGGAAGAACAAAGTCAATATGGCAGATATAGATTTTGACTATATAACTTTTGAGAAGGTCATTGCAGAAAAATAGAAAATTGTTGAACAGTTCAGAATTCAATATTTTTAATGCATTGTGTACATACTTACATTTGGTGATGTTAATGCAGCTGCTAATTTGTATGCTATAATATAGGTATGCATTTTTACCTTGAGGGAATCTTGGAGTATAAACAGGGGTAGGTAAGCACATTCAGACTCACACAATACAGTTGGTAAAAATGGAATTTAAAGTTCAAGAAAAAGCTATCAACATAAAATAATTTGTAGACTTTGCTTTTGTATAGAATAAACCATTTTATGATTGTTTCAGCACATTTTGATAGCTTGAGCTTGATGGATATGCTTTCTTATCTATCAGTGTTGGGAGAGGTGACAAGTATTTGTTAGATAATTGGATCGCATTAAATTTTGACACCAACCATTTCCCACCACAGGTTTAGAACCAGACAGCTTGCATTAACAGATGTTAGTACTTTCATTCAGAAATGTAAATATTTTTCTCATAAACATAACCTTCACCAAATTATCATGGACACTATCAAAATCCAACAGACAAACTGAAAATTTTCAAACATATAGAGCACCCTTCAATTGAGCAATTTTGAGATTTCGTAGCCCATAAGTGAGGTTGCCAGCGATTTAGCTATTCAATTGGCGTCTTTTTGCGGGCTCTGATCAGCTGCTGAGTTGCATGCTTGAAAAAATGGTGCCGGTAAAACTTGTACACCCTCCAGAAGCCTTTGATCTGTCAAGGCCACAAGACATCCGATCACTAAAATCGCTAATCGCTATTCAATTGCCAAAATCGATCAACACCGCAGCTCCAATCAAGCTCGCAAATGCCAAATGGTGGGCCAAATCTTACGGGTTCCAAATAGGACCCACAAAGGGTTTACAGACTAGTTTGGATCACTGCAAATGACTATAAAAAATCTACCAATACACTTTAAAACACGGGAAAGCAATTGAAGGCATCACAATTACATGCACAACTCCCAAATATCAAATATAGCAAAATAAAAAGAAATATTTTCCACAAAGGTTGTAATGGTCATTGATATGCCAATATGAAAGTCATGCTGCAACATTCTGAAAACTATTAAAGGCACACCACCTTATTAAATTGCAATAAAAATGCATGCAAATGGCTGACATATTAACCCTTTCTCAGTCACAGAGGCTATAATGTGGATTCTAAACATACAAACATCAACTGATATACATCTCACTCATCACATCTACATATGGAATTTTATTATTATATATACATTTTATTATTTGTTTTTCAGTCTTTCAGTTGTGTCCGACTCTCTGTAACCCTATGGACTGCAGCACATTTAGCTAGGTCTCTGCCTGTGCTGTTCTACAAGGTTTACATGCCAAAGATACTGAAGTGGGTTGCCAATTCCTTCTCTAGTACACTGCGATTTGTCTGATCTCTCTGCTATCACCTGCCCACCTACACTGGCTCTACATGGTATAGCTCACAGCTTCATTCAGGTACACAAGCCTCTTCGCCACCACCACTTAGCACTCCACATGAATGGGAATTGATGAATAGTAGAATATAATTTGAGGTCACAAAATGTGAATGGGTACACATATTGGCACATGGCCACCAGCAATGGCATGGGACTTTCCAGGATGGGCATAGTGGAGATTACCCCTGATGGCGATGAGTTGGCATCCATGTGTTTTTTTGTGGCCCCTCCTGATGGGTTAGAGTAGATTAGTGTGCTGTATGTTCCCCTGGTCCCCTTCAGCATTGCTAAATGGTGGTGGTGAAGGGGCTTGTGTACTCCAATGAAGCTGTGGGATATACCATGTAGGGCCACTCTAGATGGGCACGTCATAGCAGAGAGGCCAGACAAATCACAGTCCACTAGAGGAGGAACTGGCAACCCACTCCAGTATCACCTGCCATATTCATTGTAGGCCCTCAGGGGAATGTTCATACTCCACAGTATCACTAATTGGACTTGGCATGTGTATTAACCCTTTATTAGAGCAAGAGGCTATTGGGAAAAAGGGGATACCTACAGGGGGTAATGGTATAGTGTAGAATAAGCATGATGAATAGCACTTACCAGGGTCACATGTGGTCACTACACCTCTGCGACCAGAATCTGATGAAAAAAAGATCATCAGAAATCACCCCATTAAATTGAAGAAACCATTAATGTGCATAGCACTTACAACTTGTCTAGATCTGCTCAATGAAACAGATGATTCAACCTCTGGACTGTGTAATCCAATCCAGTTTCACACATACTGTGTGGTGACAGAAAAAAAATACACCTTATACATTTCCTCCACAATGCTTGCAGATGCAGAAGATGCCTCCATGGACCTGAATTGTACCTAAAACAAAAAAAGAGAAGAAACACCTACAAAATAAGGCCTGAAAAAAGTATAGGGACTGCAGCATCTCTTCTCAACAGCATTCCTCAGTGACCACCAATTGCTGACATGTTAAACAGAACCCTACGTGTCCACAGAGAAGAGGATCATGGACCATGTGATGGGAGGTAGCCATCTGCATACAAAATATCACCATCACATAGGCCAAGATCCAAGACTCTGTAGCCAGATTCGATTAGGTTAACATTGGGACCAATGGATTGTCACTGAGGAGTGCTATTGAGAAGGCACAAACATGTCCGCAGCCCCTATGTCCTCCTCCGCCTAGGCACAGGGCCCACATCATCCGGGGCCAGGGGGAGGCAACAGCCTTACGATTAGCGGTGGAGATGGCATGGTGAGAGGAGAGGAGGAGCCAGATAGGACTCAGTCATGAGATGATGCCTCCTCTCCTCCCTAGAGTGCCTTGCCAGGCTGTGCATCACCTCCGAATGATTGGCACTGATGCTGGTGCATGAGGGCCAGTATTTCTGCCTGCGCAGTCTGGCTTGGTGGTGACAGTGGGGATAGAGGTCCTCAGTGCAGGGCTGGGTGAGGAGGTGGTGGGGATGGAGTGGGGAGGATCTGGAGCCCAGCTGGAGCCAGGGTTGATGCAGGCGTTGGTGTCTGTCTACCCGGTGGTGGTGGCGGCCAGGCCAGTGCACTACTGTGTGGAAGGAGGTGGTTGCTGGTTGGAGGGCAAGTTTGAGGGCCCCGGTGAAATCCACAGTCTTTCGAGGAGGGGGATAGTGGGGTCAGATCCCAGTGCGGTAGCTAGAGGTCTAGAGGGTGACTCCACCACCCAAATGACCTTTCTATCCTCCAAACCAGAGCCCTCTGATCCTCTTCCTTCCTCCTCCCCCTGCGCTGGTTCCTGGTGGGCTCGCCACTGGACCCAGACCTCCTCCTAGATGTTGAAAGATAGAAAAGAAAGGCATATGTCATTAGTATGATGAATAATACACTGTTATGTGTTCATTCCTAACTATCTAACATCTAGGCTTCAACATGAATGATTCTCCTAATTGCAACTCAGATTAGCTATCATATGCTAGATATGATCTATTCTTTGGTTTATGGTCTTGATCATTCTTTGCTGCTAACCCTATCTTGATTCTGGCTGTGTTCTGTAACTGTATAGGCTGCAGTGGGCACACCAAGATATTGACTCTCTATTACTGTTGTTGTGCCCAGGAATGACAGTTATTTGTCAGCTTCATGCATTTAATGACGCATCCATCTATCCCTTGTTAATTCCATGGAGCTGACATGTCAGTGTCCTTGTTGGTCATCATGTACATGTGTAGTGTGTGTGATGCTCATGTGGTGGCATATTGGTGTATGTCACCTAACATGGAGGCTGGGTCCTGCTGGGCCACCGGGCCTGAAGCTCCAGCAGCAGGCAACGCTCTCAGAAGATCCTTGGTGACCCTCTCCCACTCATTATAGGTCATGATGCGCCCATGGTCCTCCTTATCCATTGTCCTCCTCACCTTGGCACTGATGTCATCAAATCTGTGCTTGAAAACCACACACCCCTTGGAGCTGTGCCTACTGCCGTAACCTCTGCCGCTACCTCCTGCGAAGCCTGAGCTCTAGGCCCAGGCTTAACTTTCCGTCCCTCTGCAAGAATGACGGGGCAGCCATGGATAGCACTGAGGAGGACCACATTCTACTGGTGCATATAATTGTGGGCCCTGTGCTTGCCCTTAGCGTATTGCCCTCTCGACTGTGTACGGGGACCCTTGCCACCCTGACCTGTCCCTGAGGCCTGTGCCCCCGAACTACCCCCCCCCCCCCCCCCCCGGGATCAGGCCCCTTCCCCTCTATCCCTAATCTATGTGTGCGTGACGCTTGGGCCCCCCTTCCACCACCTCCTCTGCACTCTCTTTCCTCCTCTCCCTCCTCCTCCTCTCCCTCTTCCTCTCCCCCTCTTCTCCTTCCTTTGCTCCCTCCTCACCCTCCTCTCCTCCCTCCATGCCCTCCTCCTCCTCTCCTCCCTCCTCTTCCTCCTCACCCTCCTCACATCCCTCTTTAAATTTATCGCACTCCTCTCCTCCCTCCACTTCCTCCACCTCCACTCCCTCCTCCACCTCACTCCTCAACTCCTCCTCCCCACCTTTACTCCCCATGACCACTCTCTCCTCCTCTCTCCTCCTACCTCCTAACTCCTCCCTCCATTATGTCACCAAAATAATATAAGGATAAATAAACACAAGTTTTACTGTATATGTGTGTTGAAAAAAAAATGTGTGTGCTAAGTGTTGTTGGTCTGGTGTGAACTAACTTTATATGTCTCCAATATGTGTGCTTTAACCTATGTGTATTGCAAATATGTGTAATCTGTAAATATGTGTAATCTTAAGTGCAAATCCGTATGAAATAGAATATAAATCAATAAAAACATAAACTACCTCTTTTACCTAGATCCTAGCTCTTTCAAATGAAATTTACAACCCAGTCAACGCATGGACGTGTGGAACTCACATTTATAAGCTCCCACTGTCAATCATATTAGTCTAGACCGCTTTCTATTGGCTGAGAGGTTGTGTCGCATTATGTTTTGCTGCAATTGGCTGGTAGCTGCCGATCACATTTCAGCCAGCCCCTAAACAGTTTGCGGCCATGGGAGAGATTTATGTGCTTGAGGTTCTAGCTCGTAACTCACGCCGCTGCTCAATTGAATAGCATTGCAATCGGGGAGCCCGCAACTCACTTGCAGACATTCGGCTGTCTGAGATTGAGTTACAGGCTTGGAGTTATAGTTTTTTACTTTGCTCAGTAGTCCTAAAAACAACAGTTGAAAGCTATTACAATAATCATTGTTGATCCTTTTGGTAAACAGAATGTTTTTAAAATAAATCTGGATGAATATTCTCTATAGCTTTTATCACTAATGATTGGATTTCTCAGGAGGGGGAAATTTGCCTCTAAATTTATAGAAATGTAAGCAATAATTTGGAAATGTCTTTGAATTTACATTCCAAAAATAAAAACAGATTATGTCAGCCATTGGCTGGAGTGACATTGATGTATTCTTTACCAAATAACACCTCTTGGGAGAAGCTGGAAAGACAATTACTTAGGCTGGAGCAGTGTCAGTTAATATATACATTTATTACAAATGTGCTGATTCTTACTATTTATCCCTCTGTGGTGATCATTCCAGATAATGGTATGATCATGGCAGCAAGCTACAATTAATAGACCCAGTGTTTGACATTCGGTATATAGTATACATAGTATACATATATATAGACATATAGGGCCTCATTCTATTATCGGCCGCAGCCGCTGCAGGGCCGCAGAGACCGGCCGCAAGCTTTCCGGCTATTCTATTCCCCTCCGGCCGGGGATTCCGGCAGGCTTGCGGCCGGTGCCTTGCTATCTCTTGCGGACGATCACGCCGGAGGAAAGCCTTTGCTCTAAAACGGCCGCAAGGAAATCGGCCGTAAGAAAAGCCTGGTTGCTATTCTATTGCTCCGGGAACCCTGTCTGCAAGGCTAAAAACGAGCCGCAGCTTACTTGCAGCAAACAGGTCCCGCTAGCACCAATTAAGCACATAAAATAGCTCAAATAAAGCCATCCTGCACTTTGCGGAGTCTATAAAGTGATATTCGGTGTTAGCAAAAATAGCACATAATTACCCTATACTCAAATCCGTAAAATTATTTTTTTTTAATAAACGTAAAATATACATGTAAAAAGTCCATAGGGCTTGGAGCACCTCAGACATGCCCACCCCGCAGCCGGAAAATAAACAGTTAATTTGAACTCGGGTTTGGGCTGATGTGCAAGCTTGAGAGTGGGTTACTTTTAATCCTCATGTCCCCCAATATGATCCCTAGCATTTACAGAGCTGTACAGTGCAGGCTTGAATTTATTTTTGAGTTTTTAGATCTCACAGCTTACGGCCGTTTTCAAAGTATATGGGGCCGGCCGTAAGGGGAGATCCTTTCTGGGCCGTATAATAGAATCGCGAGATAACAGAACCCCCGCAAGGAATAGCAGCCTTACGGCCGATTTACGGCCGATAATAGAATGAGGCCCATAGTATGACTATTAAAGGTATTAGGATGAAAGCAGCTAATTTCATCAATGATACCACTGGCCTTATTTCCTGTATTAATCACCAAAACATGCTTCCGTACTCTGGCTAATACGTTATTTCTGTTCAAGAAAATGTGGGCGCCATGCCTGATTTATTTATACGCATCACATAGGGCATTATTAAATTCAGAAGTTGTCTTCACACAGGTGGTAAGTCTACAGGTTAGAATTTTGCAACAGTTACAGAGCAATTTAATTGAACAAGTTCACAAGTACATGGTCGAAAGCCAAATCCGTAAACCATGTAACCATACGTAGCATTTATGGGCATGATCATGATCAATTAAGCAAGTCTGTAAGTAACAATTTAGAAACAGCCAATCGTAAATGAGAGGGTCATCATGACACCAGTAAAACATGCCATTTAAACGTCAATCAATTAATGTTTAGACATGCGATATGCGATCGGGCTCGCAATCCAGCAATGTAAAAATCAATAAAAATGAATAGCCAAACTCTTATAGTCCATGTGGTTGGCCTGATATGTATTAACTTCTTGATTCCAGAGATTGATATAACATGGAAATTAAACGTTAAAAAACAATGTCAGACACAAAATAACATCAATAGAAATATCGATATGTCTCTTTTCATGACCGCTGAAAATAGAGATAAGTTGAGCAAGAAAACAGACTTTTTTTCAATCAAATACTAATTCAATTAAGTCCCAGGCAATAGTCTGGAACTCACATAAAGGCTATATAAGAGGCATACTCGCTTCTTGGTCAATATATAACAAAAAAAAAAAAGAGTGGCTTCTCTAAGACAATTATATATTAAATTAATGAGCTTAATTTAATGAATGAACAACAAAATAAAATCAATCCAAATAATAGTTGTACATTAGAAATTAACAACATTCAATCTAGCATTACAAGTAGATAATAGGATATGGCTGCTTCAGCAAAGATTTTACCATTATGGTAACAAGGCGGTAAAACTTTTAGCAAATATGCTTAAGCAAATAAATTCAAATAAAAGAATAAGTAAAATGGCGGACCATAACAGTATAGAATGTGTTAAACCTAAAGAAATAGGTCAGTTATTTCTCAGATATTACAAAACCTTAAATAATCTGGATGATAACCCTTCCTTTAGCAAACCTACAAAAATTCAGATAGAACAATTCTTGATGGAGCTTAACATCAATTGGAAAATTAAGAAAGAGAGATATCAATTAAAGAAGTAGAGTCAGCTATTACTTCCTTAAAACTCAATAAAGCTCCAGGACCAGACGGTTTTCCAAACCTTTATTATGGGTCCATTATGACAGTGTTAATCCAAAACTTGACAAATACATTTAACGAGATAAAGTCCTACGGGTATGCACCTCTGGAGATGCTTGAATCAGCTATAATTACGATCCCCAAAAGTGGAAAGATTAAACCGATTTTAGGAACTATTGGCCAATTTCACTACTCAACACAGATATAAAAATGTATGCTAAGGTTTTAGCATCAAGGTCAAACCCATGGTACTTGAACTGATTGACTATGACCAAACAGGTTTTGTAAAAAACAGGCAGGGAACCGATAATTCTCGAAAACTGCTCGATCTGATTGCCTTTTTGAAGGATTAAAAGATCCCAATACTTGCCCTGTCACTTGATGCAAAAAAGGCATTTGACAGGGTAACCTTTGTCAATATGGGTTTGGCAAGTTTGGATCACAAGCAATTAAAGCCATATACAAAGGTATCTCGGCTCATGTAGTTGGACTAGGTTACAAAACTGACCCTTCTGAGATATCAAATTGAACCTGACAAGGTTATCCGCTCTCCTCTAATATTTGCTTTGGTTATTGAGCCATTGTCCATACTACTAAGAAATAATACACAGATTGAAGGTATTAATACAGGAAAAAGGTCAACAAAGCTTGCAATTTTTGCAGATGACATTGTGGTGATAACCGCAAACCCACTTAGTTTGTTAAGACATTTATATGATACTGTAAATAAATATAGTGAAGTGTCCTAAAATAAATTAAACACTTCAAAAATAAATATAGATTCTGAAACAAGAATAAAATGAAATGAGAGTTTTGGGATAAATGGTGTCCTAAACGAACTTACGCATTTAGGCATAGAATATGTACCAAATGTTCATATCTTAATTAAGCGTAACTTCGACAGAGTATTTAAACAGACTAGTAATATTTAAATAATTGGAAGAAGTTAAATCTATAATGGCCCGGCAGATTATCAGCCATTAAAACGTTAATTCTCCCAAAAATAAAGTACCTGCTGCAAAGCATTTCATTAGAAATAACCAAGAAAACTCTATCCAAATTCGAAGTTCTAATAAATACATTTTTGAACAAGAATAAAAAAACAAGGATTAAATCAGATATTACACATAGGCAGTTAAAAAAAGAAGGACCTCCAGCCCCAAATATACTTTGAAGCTGTTAGAATACTTTGAAGCTATAAGACTAACACAAATGTTAATGTGATTTAATAAAAATATGATAAAATATAAGGAAATAGAGAAATACATATCTAGAAAAATGTATTTAGGAGAAATTGATTTAAAAAAACTCTAAAAAAGTTGATTCCTGTGGTTCCTTATCTGATTAAAACATGGTATAGACTTAATAAAAAGTGAATATTGGTTCTATTACCCTCACCACTAATCCCTATTAGATATTTAAGAGAGAGCCTTGTAAAGATGAATTGGGAATTATGGAATATTAATACAATTTCAGACCTGTTAATTAATTTTTTGAAATTCTGAGGAATGAATATAGTTTACCTAACAAAAAGTGGATAGAATATAATTCTCTACTCTCAATAATATCACAATCAGAATATAGACAAATTCTTAGGTCTCTTACCAAATTTGAAATGAAAATATTTGACAAAAATAATAAAATCACAATTTCACCTTGCTATAAAAGCTTAAGGGCAATGAGTGACATCAAGAAAACCTTGAAAATGTTAAATTGGGAGTCGGAATTTGAAACTACATTGAATTATGACTTATGGTGTAAAGCCTTTGAATTAACGGTGAAAACAATTAAAAGTGTTAATTCAAGAGAAACATACTTTAAGGTTATTCAGAGATGGTACATTGAAGCAGGTGTAACATCAACATTTTGTAATGGTAATTTGTCAGACAGGTGTTTGAGATGTGGAAAAGAAAGAGGCTCCACAGCACATATGTGGTGGGAGTGTAAACATATTCAGACATTTTGGCGTCTCTGTGAGTTGGTACTGTTTCACATATTCCCTGAAAAAAATTATTATAAAGTTAAATTTGTATCAATTCAAATATTATTAACCGCTAAATGGTTAATTGCTTTGAACTGGAAGAAGAATTCTCTCCCACTTTGTGAAGAAATAAGAGACATAGAGCCTGATTCAATTGCAAGCCTGCATCTCGCAGGATCTAGGCCATATGTCTGCGGGCTCCCGTTTGTCTCCGATTAGGGAGCTAGTCAATTGAGCAAGGCCTTCTCAAATTATGGGCCGAGGCCTCAAGCCCATAAACCCTGGTTTCACATGTAATGCTTCCAAGTATCTGATCCGATGATTTGCACCAAAATCAAGCAAGGCCATAATTTGTGATCCCGTCACAGGTCAATTAACCAATTAAGTAAATTAACCAGTCAATTAACCAATTAAGTAAATTAACCAGTCAATTAACCAGCACAGAACGATCATCAACGCCGTGGGAACCGGTTTAAAAGACTGCGAAAACTGTAAGTCTTTGACTAGATCTAGGCGTTGGTGGCTTTTTGAGATATACAGTATATAGAGAGAGAAAGAGAGACAGAGACTGAGAAAGAGATAGAGAGTGTTAGAGAGAGATAGTGTTAGAGAGATAGATATAGAGTGCGATAGATAGAGAGTGATAGATAGAGAGTGTTAGAGAGAGCAAGTTACAGTGCTAGACAGAGAAATAGAGAGTGTTAGAGAGAGATAGAGAGTGCTAGAGAGAGAGAGATAGAGAGGGCTAAAGAGAGAAACACCAGAGGAGGAAGAGAGTGAGGAGAGAGAGAGGGGAACATCAGGGGAGGAGAGTGAGAAGAGATAGAGGTAAAGAAGTAAGCAGGTAAGAGAGAGGAGGTACAGGTGTTGAAGAGCAGGAGGGGGAGAGATGTGCCCCCAGATGTAGGCACACAGGTGTAGGAGTAGAGGGTCAGGGGCCTGATCCCAGTGGGAGGTAGTGGGGATGAGGGGCAGACACCAGGGAGAGAACAGGGAGGCCAGGAACCCCAGGCACAGTTGGGAGGGTAAGAGGTTGTAGCAAAGCAGAGGGCACACAATTATAGCCCAGACGAGACAGAAGTCCAAGCCTGCCTCCCATCATGCATGGTGGGAGGGATGTGATGCCTGCCGTTAAGACACTAGGTTGCAAACCGCGATGTCAAGTCAGTTAAACACCAATATGATGACTGCCGGATGAAGCTCAAGAAGAAGATGGCAGCGGAGGCCAGAGCAGCCAGTGGAACCTGTGGTGGCCCACCACTCAACATCGCCTACTGTGGATGGGAGTGTATTATCAAGGAGTCATTGGAGCCAGCAGCTGTAGTGGGCCTTCCAGGACAGTTGGACAGTGGCTTTCAGGAAACCCTGCAATGTGAGCATCATATGCACTATTACACCCTCATATGCACACGCATGAACACCACACACATAGATAACTGACATACAATAGCACTGTAAGATCTCTGGTTATGACAACAGATATATGGGGCAGCGATAACCATGTAAATATTATTATTAAATTATTATCATAATTGTTAGCAATGAAATGTCTGTCCAATACCTGTAGTTAAAACGGATTCTGAATAGCAGTTGCCAATGCAGTTTGTGTAAGTGTTATGTGTGCTGTTTGTTCAAAGTTCATATAAAACAAAACGGTTGAAATATCATTTGCAATTGTGTATTTTTCGTCACAAGTTCCACTATCCCTATTTTCCCCATGTTAAACTGCATCGTTTAAAGCTGTTTCGCTTAACACTCCTACTGCTTGGAACCTATCCCAGCGTTAAAGAGGTATAGCTGTATATCAACATTTATTTTATATCTAAAAGATTGTACATGTATGGGTGTGCACACTGCAGTCTCACACATGGCACAGCAGATTCAGATGAGCACATATCCTAATGAACTGCAGATGGCACACCGCACCATCTACTGTATATATTTATATATATATATATATATATATATATTGATATAAGTCATGATCCACAATGATAATGATACAGCTAAATGTTTATCTGCGGGAAGCAATGACCCCATCCAATTACAAGTGAGCATGATGTCAGGGATATGGAAACACACAGCAAAACAATTGTTCAGAGAATCAATACTCAAATACTATTGTCCTCTCATTTCAGTACTTAGGAGGCATACCCCGCCCACAGAGACACAGGTGGTGGCTCCACCAGAGGAACCAATATCACGGGCAACGCCATCTCCATTGCCAGCACCATCTCCATTGCCAACACATTTCATATGTTGGTGCTTATGATACATATTGTTGAAATATATATATTAATGAATGGATGGTTATTTCATTGACCTCTTTGAGATCTATGATGTTGTATCTTGGATTCAATGTTCTGGGCCCCAAGGGTCTCTCCTCTGCAGAGTTCCAGAAAGCTCCCCTTACCTCCGGCCTGCATCTACATTAGAGTTTCATGTTACCAGCATGGGCGCATGCTGTCGCAAGGCTGTCAATTCTGGGAGTGGATGTTGTACTGCTGAGGGTGCCTGAGGGGTCCCATGGAGGCCCTGGTAGAGTGGGCCAATGTGGGTGTGCCCTATGGAGGCCCCTCACTAGATTACAGAAAAAATACAAATGTATATTTTTTTGTATTTTTTTTTCTTTCCTCTAGTGTAGTGAGGGGCCCTATGAGCCCCACCCCAGCCCACCTGACTGGCACCCTCAGCAGTATATATATATCTAGAGAGCACTGGGGCCCCCAGAGGAGGGTGCCGATGCATCGCACTGCCTGCATTGGCGGTAGTTCTGCCCCTGCCTTACACCTAACATAATTTGATTAGAAATGTCTATTCAAAAACTAAACAATTATTTTTATTATTATTATTTTTAACTTTTATTTTTAATTTGCCAACATATTCTGCAGCACCATATATGGGACAAGTACAAGGCAAAAACAGCTTCAATATAATGCAAACAAATAGAGGGCCCTGTCTTTGAGCCTATAATCTAGCATACCAAGTGCTTTCTCAAGCACCTTATAAAATATAAAAACTTTCAAATTCACAGTCTAATGAGTTGGTTGTGAGCAGGTGGGTGATAGATACATTATGCATATTAAGGATGAATGTGATATGCTTCATTAAAGAGATGTGTTTTTAGTGAGGTTTTGAAGGTCTTGAGACAGGAGGAAAGTCATGTTGAGCGAAGCAAGGAGTTCCAAAGAATAGGGGCAACACAAAAGAGGAAAAGTCCTAAAGGTGGAAGTGAGAGGAGGTGATAAGAGAGGAGGAAACAGAAGGTCATTAAAAGAACGGAGAGGGAGGGTGGGAGAGCATTTTGACACGAGAGCAGAGATATTAGGGGAGCACTGTTGTTGAGGGCTTTATATGTTAAGGTCATGATTTAAAAATGTATTCTGGATGTTATGGGAAGCTAGTGGAGTGACTAAAAGAGAGGTGATGCAGCCACTGAGTGTTGAGTGTGGTAGATGAGTCTAGAGGAGTTGTTCATTATGTATTGGAGTGGAGACAAGCAGGTGATGGGGAAGCCAGCAAGGAGTGAATTGCAGTAGTCGAGGCTGGATATGATGAGAGAATGTATTAGGATTTTAGTTGTATCTTGTGTTAGATAGTGACATATTTTGTAGATATTTTTTTGGTGAAAAAGACAAGATATTGTTAGTGAATAAATATAAGGAATGGAAGAGAGGGCAGGGACCAGAATAACCCAGAGACAACGGGCCTGGGAGGAAGGACTGATAATGGCATTGTCAAAAGATATTTGAGGAGTGGATGCTGTATTATAGCTTGGGAAAACAAGGAGCTCAGTCTTTGACATTTTGAGTTTGAGATAGTGGGTGGACATCGAGGAGGATTTGCTAGGGAGGCAGTTGGAAACTCATGCTAGAAGAGAGGGGAGACATAAGCAGTGTCATAAATTGTTTTTCCCATCTTTGTGTAGTTTCAAAGCCCTCTAATTTTAAAAATAACTTTTGCTTTTTATTCACGTGCAATCTTATAGTTAGATATGGTAATAAGTGCTCACATAACTCGTTGCAGCTATCTCATCAGAGTGAGAAAAGTCAGAAGAGAAAAAAAATCATGGGTAGCTAAAAATCTGGCACAGAGATTGTCATACTATTGGTCTGTTGCCAGACTGTCTTAGGACTAATCCTTCACATGATCTTGCGTTTGATCAGTACAAATGCCATCATTATGCTGAATATTTTACAAGATGTCAAATATTTGCTTACCAATGCAAGACTGAAATCATAGAGCCAGTTATCATGAGTAGTGATTTGTGCTTTTACATAATTAAACAGTGAATTATTAAGTATTATGTAGAAAGGCTGAGTGAGATAGCCCAATCAATTAAATATCACAACATGAATTAAATATCTGATCATTACAAAACTATATAATCATTTGTTGCAGCCTCTGATTGATCCCAAATTAATTACATAAAATGTACCCAACTTTATGCTAGACCCACATCAATTCAAACACTTTGGTATAGGATGCATGTTAACCAGCCAACTGAATTGATTATCAGGAAGACAAGAGTCAGTGATCATGCTTTGAGCAGCTGACTGTCATTTGTGGTTCTTAACGATGAGGTTGTATGGTAAAAAATGTGTTGTTATCATTTATCCATTCTAGTTTCCATGTCTTTACTTATGTATTGGTTAATGGTAATCTATAGTGGGTCTGAGTATGGATGGTGGAGTTTCTGAACACTAAACATTGTAAAGTCATGGACTTATGCCTACTTTTTAGCTTAACTTGTGCCACTAAGAAAACATAATGTATACAGTAGCATTCCAGTCAGTCAATACCCACTTGGATAGTCAAGCCGTTAACTTCAGACATATATTTACATTTGTGTATAAGCTTTACTTTGCTTATTCAGTTTCTGTGACACTTCATTTCTTATATTTGTGCATTTAATTAAATTTTCCGTTCTTACTTTTAATGCCCTAAAGTAAGAGCCATATGCTATATGTATGGCAGTTGTCAGGTGAAAATTCTGATCCAATTATGGTTGCTACGGCAACATTAGGATGCTGTCCTTTGAAATTTGAAGATGCTGAAGGCTTAAATGTGGAAACATAAGGAAAACGCAAATATAAAAGTGATACATTGATAATAATATGAAAATGTGTATAGAAAATGTAAAACTTGTCTAATAGATACATATATTCTTACATATACACAGCCTTATTAAAATTGCGATTTGCCCAATTGAATAGTGCTCTATATAAGCACATAGCATATGTTTTTTACAGAAGTTTTTAGTTAGTGAACTTCTATCCAAAAGCAAGGTCTTCACTAACTTTTCAATTGGCCAAGACTCTAGACTGATATAAAATCTGGATTACTTGTTATTGTTAGTGTTTGTATGTATTTTTAAAAATAACTATAATGTAAACAACTTACCACTGATATTACAAATGATCACAAATAATAAAATTATTGTAGTAAAAGTTTTTTTTTTAATATTTTTAAGTTTTAATCTTGACAAAAGTTTGGTTGCATGTACAAGTTTTAGGAAAAGCTACTTAAACATATGAATGCATAAAATGCTCTATTTACTCGTCAAATTCTTGGAATTAAAGCTCATTGGCTTAAATGGACAATATATTATTGATGGTGCAGTGTTCTTTAGTTGATAAGGACAAGCACTCAATATAATTGTTTATTCAAACCAAGTAATTCAGCACAATGTGTGAAAAACCTAATTTTTGGAGCATTGCAGGCTAGGGTTATCTTATCTGACAGGGGTGGTGGTGGTAGGAGAGAGGGAAGGAGATTTTTACTATAATTAGAGTTTTTAGAAATCAACCCTTCCCCCTTGCCCTGCATATACTTAAAAGAAGATACTCACAAGAACAACTGCAAGCATTTCCCTTACAGAAATGTATATATGTCTCTCACATATATGCAACATTCACCAAGAATCATGGATGTATCAATGGACAAGCAGAGGCATAATTTATCTTTAATTAAAAACTAGTTTATGAAATTTTTCCCTGCCTAATTATGTTCAAATTCAATCATTTTAAATAGGGTGTTGCCTAAATTGATCTTTTCTAGATTTTGCATGTTATTGAATGTGCAGTAAATCGATTAATGTGAACTGAGCATTTGTTTATGTACCCTGCAAAAGTCACAACTTATTTTATCTCAATGAGACTTTGTGGGGCATTTACTAAGTTCTGATACTATCAACTACCATCAATAAAAGTATTAACTTTGGTGATGTGCTATTGTATCTTTCTAAGGACTATACTATGTTAAAAATGGTACGGTATATAATATTTCAGTACTTTAAACATTTAACAAAGTTCCTGATTCAGGGCACAGTTTCACATAACATAGTAGATGAGCAAGTAACACTCGAAATGCAAAACCACTATCAGTGTTTTATTAAATTCATATACAGTAGAGAATAATATTTGACAACTCAATACCATCATTCATTGAATACTGGGTAATGAAAGCATAAGGAATCAGGATATAAAATATGGCATCAAATGGTTTAAAAGGACACTGCAGAGGTTCCAAATATAGTATAAATTAAAAATATACAATATGTATTAAAGAGTTTCACCTGTTAATTAGCCTCTCTGATCCAACCACCAAACTAGGTAGCTATGTGTTATCTAATTCTTCAGGATGATCATTGCCAATTACTTCCAGGAGAAACAACATGCATTTTGTTTCAGCCTAAGCATGTTTGTGATCCTTGATTTGGGTATGTGAAGTTTAATAACTCCTTTTGATCTGCACATGCCATTTCAATGTAAAAACACATCTAGTTTGTTTACAATTTGGTTGCACTTCTGTTGTGCCCATTGCACTGCTTCATCTGCATCCTCAGTGGGCAGTTAGTATTCTTGTAGTGTTATTAGATTATTGTTGAGGTTATGTGAAATATGCTATTAGTCAGTTTCTTCCATCACAGAGTACATAATTCTGCAAAAACAATAATATATTTAGTTTTTCCGTCATTTTGAGATACTCATATTTTTGTTAAATAGACTACAATGATGGTATCCAATTGGAGCTCAATACTCTCCCAAATTGTCCTACTGGTCATCTTCTATGTGTATGTAGAAAGGTGCCGTAGTAGAGGTTTATCCTTCCTGGACAAAACATAATAAAAAGTGGGCAAATTATAGATTAGATAAAGAGATGTTTGAATGGTAGATAAGAACCATTTAGACTTTCTACCTTGCCCATTTAAATCAATCTTAATAGATTGAGCTTAACAAATCCATACTGCAGTATTACTGTATTTACCCTGAACACTTCCTCAGAAAGACTGTTCCACTTATAAACAGTACAACAGCTGCTGTAAAATAATACTGCACATTACCCTTAAACGGTGTCCCCTTGCTCTCAGAATCAGCTCATTCCATAGAATAGATTATTGTGTTTTTTTCTTAATACACCCTAGTCCTTCAGGAGAAGAATATATGTATACATAGGGCCTCATTAAATTTGCAAACGTTACAGAGGGATTCAGTTGAAAAAGCCCACAACTACATGGCCGTAATCCAAAACCGTAAACCATGCTTCCATATGTAGCATTTCAGGGCATAATCATGATCAATTAAGGAACGATTTTGAAACCGCCAATAATAAATGAGGCCATCATCCTGATGTCAGTAAAACATGGTGTTTAAACCATAATTAGTGTTTAGAAGTCTGATTTGCGATCGGACTCGCAATCCAGAAATACTGCAATACAAAAATAATTCAATAAATTTACTATTCTAGGCCATGCAAGTTCAATGATATGTATTAACCCATTGATTGCTGGCATCGATATAACACGGAAATTACATATAAAAACAATATTTTTTTATTGCAGCTTTGCGAGCGTTGTGGAAATAATTCTAATGCCTTTCATCGCTTTCCCCATATTTTAAAGTTCAGTATTGTGTTTTTATTTGGTTTTGCAGTGTTATGAACAGGTGTTTAACATCCTTGCGAGTCCTCTTTAGTACTCATATATCATTTTTGGCTACATTTGCCATTTATAGCTTTGAAGGCAATTGCGGGCTTATTGAATTTTTGCAATTTTATAGCGATTTGCGATTTTAGCGATTGTAACATTTGCGGCCTTGAAAGATCAAATGCTTCGATGGGTCGGAGTTACGATTTTGACAGCCCGTAGGAATTTTCAGCCTGTAGCTTGCAAATTGATGATGGGTACCTGGAAAAGGCCAATTTAATAGCAGTAACTTTTGTGGGCTACATTACGGGCTACAACAACTACAATTTGGACAATTTAGGCCCATAGTTTTAATTTTTACTATAAAATAGTGTATCTGCCACTGGGTGTGGTGAGTTTATTGTATCTTTTGTATCCCATTGCATTGTTAATTGGTTAGTGTATTTCATTTAAACTGCATGTCAGACACAATGGTTATAAAAGTAAATCGAAAATGCTGATGTAACTGCAAAATCAATTTTGTTTCATGATTATAGTTGTACCAGCATTTATAATATCATAATGATTACTATTGCATAGTTGGGTTGTGCCTTCTAAAGAGTTCACTCATCAGGAATATGTCACCATTTTTATCAATCTGAAATACAACAGTTCTATATATGTCTTCCACCTGTTGTCTTCAATTGCTACTTGCTTTTTGCTAAACAATAACATAGCTTTATATCCCAGCTAAACTCCTCTCTGTAGATGAGGGAATTATTGATCTATTCAGGAAGAAAAACAATCTCTTTATATGTATTGACACAGACAGTAACTTGCCTTGCTAGTTTTTTAACACGTCTCTAACATTGCAATTGTCAAGTCATAAGTAATATTTGTATAGTTGATATAAATCAAAGCTATAGCAATTACCAAATCTCAGTTCATACTATAAAATATAGCAATAGAGTGACAAGATAAAGGGGGTTGCTGGTGTCAGGCTATCAAGCACACTTGACAGATGCAATGGGCTAGCAATGGCAATTATTGGCTTATCCAAATCCAGTTGTCAGAATCCAAAAATGTGTCCCACAGGGAGAGAGGGGACATCCAGCAGGATGAATTCCTAGGCCACACTAGAATAGGGGGGGTTAAGTTGTCCTGCCCAGAAGGCCCCACCACTGAACCTTTTGGACTATGGACTGTTGTGGGCCCTGAGGGGAACCTGGTACCTGAATCATGGCATGGACTCTGTTATTTGTAACCCCAGCCCGAGTGATTGCTAAGTATTTCAATGGACATAGGACTTGCTAAGTTGTTTGTATGGACAATATTTAAAGAAATTATGTGTGCTCAGAATGTGTTCTTTGCTAGTGACTTTCTTCATATTACTGGTTGAAAGGGTGAGTTTCATAAATGAGCTAGCAACATTTATAAGTAAGGCAACATATTTCAACAGATGGGTATACCAGGGTCATTTGCATCTGTCCTGATAAGTCCAAATTGTAAAAAAGGATGCAAGGCTCATTAGTAACATTCTGGACTAGTTTAGTCTCATCAAGGGGATTACAGGAGCTATTGCTAGTTAGCTACTTATTGATAAGATGTTGCTGGCCTAAGGGGGGCCATGCAGGCCTCTGGGAAAAAATAGACGGTGTGTCTGCACTAAGGAAAAGTGCATGTGTAGTTCTTGTATCTTAACTAAAGGGATCTGATTTTCCCTGCCTCTCTATAATGATGTCCTAATCTGAATTCAATTGCTGGGCGCTGAGATATTGAACACAAAAGTCCCAACCTAGAGGGAAAGACTTGGGGTGCATGTGGCCCCTCATCTCTGGGTCGTGACAGAAGGGATGGGGTTTATGTAGTGTAGTGTAATTTTACTGTGCAAGAGTGCTGTGGAGACTACTGAGCTGAAAAAGCGTAGGAACTGCAGGAAAACAGCCCTGGTCAGTAGATCCTTTTTGCCCATCTACGGATGGAAGGGTGCCCTTAGTCTGTTACATACTTCTTAAGCAATTGCTGTCTTTTCTTGAATTGTACTTAGGTACACAGCCTTTTCTGGTTATATCTAGCTAAACATACTTAGTAAAAAATGGTGTTATATTCATGTTTCTAAGATTCAACTAAAGTGATATTATTATTTTGCAATTCTCCATTGAGCTTACACTGGCTATCTGATTCCCATATAATATTCCAATAGATACAGTTCTTCCCTGAAGCTTATGGGTTCTCATCAGCATAGAAGAAATATGTCCTGAAGCTCACTTCCATTGATGTTGTTCTACTTTATTATCAATTAAATTCAATATATTTACGCATAAAAAGTGTAATATATAAAATATCTAAAATATGTTAAATAAAGCACATATGGACAACATAGACAATATATATATATAGGCCATTGGGATTTTAGTTGTTATTAATGTATGTTTTTTATATATTTTGGATTAAATATAAAGTTTATTTTTTTATTTCTGTCAATTCTAGGTCCCTCAATGCTCATTTAGCCTGAAGTTTTCCAATATGAGCCTAGAGGCACTGGCAGAAATTGTTTGATCATTGTAGGAAACATAATTATATTTGCTGTTTCTTTCAGTTTTGACAACATATTAAAGTTAATTTTAATGCTACAATTAATTTTTGAAGGAATCAACTATTTAAATTTATGTAAAACAAATGCATTTAATTTCTGTAAAACAAGATATTACTTGTGAAAGTTCTGTTAGGTTTCTAGAAGTGCTTGACCTGAATCCATTCTAGTGCATATTTATGTAATGTCTTGTGCACATGTCTTCAGCTTGGGGTAACCAATGTATTTGAAGGGATGTAAACTAGTTTATTGAAGTCAACATATATCAACAGGGCAAATTACCATGCTTATTGCTATTCTAGGCCTACAAAGGATAAAATCATTTTCATATACTGAGCCTATACTCCCAAAAAGCAAAGACAATAATTATTTGAGGAATTAATTCCATAACATATACTAATTAAAATATTATCTCCTAATATACTGTATATTCTGTAGCATTTGACAAATGTAAATGTATAAATGTATAAGAGCAAAAAAGAAATATCTAGTATAATTTAACTCATATACTTAAAATGTATATAAATATATAATGTCATGACACATCAGGGCACTCTTCAAAACCTGTCAAATTACATCTACCATAAATAGTATATAGAGAAGTAGAGGTTTTTCTTACCAAAACTGAATAGACAGCATGTCATTGCATGCCGCCAAACTGCCCCCTTGTATGCTGTCTTGTTTTGGGACTGAAATACCACGGTTTGTTGGATTACAGGTATATGTTTAAACAGAGGCATTTTATATAGCCCAGAGTTTTTTCATTTATGTGCACCTGGGGATCCCAGTACAACTCCATGGCTCACATAAAGTGGACACTTTCATAAATTCCTATTGGCTGCAGAGATTGTCGCTCAGACTCTTGGTTGCCCAGCAAGGAAATGAGTTGCAGAGCTGTCCTCGGAGCTACTTAGAGAGATTTACTACTGGAAATCACAACAAATACATTACCAGAAAATGCTATTATAGAAAAGTACTGTTACAACAGGTTCATAGTTTAACCATTAGACATCTCCAAGTTGGGGTTCCTGCCTCACTAAAAGCATGTTATATTTAAAAAAATATATGTAGTATAATTTCTCTGCAAATACTCTAAGTTCATTTGAAGTCTGCTACATGTATCACTAATATATTCAGTATATTTATACAGTATATATATATATATATATATATATATATATATATATATATATATATATATATATATAAATAAGAGTAAAGCAGCCATGAATGTCCAGTAATCTGGTAATTTAGTAATTATTAATCTACATATATATTGCAGTATAGTATGGTACCTTTTGTATTCGACAAACACCTTATTTATATTGACAAGCTTTCAAGAGGTTTAACCTCTCTTCATCAAGTCTGACACAATACTGACATGAGATGGAAACCTCATCTGACAACATCAGGTAAATACATATCGGGGGAATAAACACAATATAGTAAAAGAAACATACACTATATACACATACTATATACATATATACATCAATATATACATGAAAAAAACAGAGCACTGTAGTCCACAGTGATATCATTCCTGTTGGACAAACATCTTACTAAGAGTGATAATCCTGTTATGGTAAAATAGGAAAAATTTGCATAACATTGTGATAATGTGTTAGAAAACCCAAGTCCATATTAACAGCCCCATTAAATTTGAAGCCAGTAGCGGCATCGGCAAGCGCGCAAAGGCTGCAGGCTTGAAATTTGGCTGCGTTACAGAGCTATTCAATTCCACCATGCCACGAGTTACGGGCTGTAGACGCAAACCGGTAAAGCATTCTTGCACGTGTTGCATGTGCGGCCGTGAGCATGATCAATTAGTCAAACCCGTAGTTACTGGTTTAGATGGAGCCAATGGCAAAAGAGATCATCATCATTACGTCACTGGAAAATGGAGGTTAGAGTTCAAAGCCTTACGGGCTTCAATTACGAGTTTCGATTGGACCCGCATTCCAGAAATGATCCAATATTATTAAATCAGTAAATATAATATTCTAGTCCATGTGAGTTCCATTATATGTACACATTGATCGCCGAAATCTATATAACACAGAAATTACACATAAATTTTTTTATTTCATATTGCAGATTTGCGAGCTTGAGAATGTTGTGCTATTTTAATACCTAACATCACTTTATCGCTAATTATGAGTACAGTAGTGTGTGTATATTTGCATTTACAGTGCAACAGATAGGACTTTAACCCCCATGTGGGTCCTCTCTAGTACTCGTTGGCTTTTTTGGCTCTATTTGTGTCATATGGCTTGAACTCCAGTGAATTTGCTGCAATTTAATAGCGTTTTTTTTTTGTATTTAACAGTTATGAGCTTGACAAAACAAAGGATATGCGGCCGTGGAGTTCAGTTTTTTCGACATCCCATAGGGTTTTTTAGTCCTTACCCCACAAGAAATGGCGGGTGGCTTCACAGGGCCAATTTAATAGCTTGATGATGTCAGATGCTGTCTCCACTCTCTTTGCATTTGTTTTTATTCAAACTGAGGGTTCCATCTCATGTCAGTATTGCTTGAGACTTGATAAAGAGAGGTTGAACCCCTCGAAAGCTTGTCAACATAAATAAGGCTTTTGTCCAATACAAAAGCTATCATAATTTACTGCAATACTCATAATTAATATATATATATATATATATATATATATATATATATATATATATATATATATATTGCTTTTGACTTGACAAAGAGAAGGTCTCGAAATATTGTCATAATATTTATGAAAATCTTTGTCCAATAAGAAAGGTATCACTATATACTGCAATACTCTGATTATTCATTTGGATTGCTGGACACTCGCGGTTACCTCACTCTTCATAACTTCATAAGTATAAATATATAAAGACATACTAATATAAATATTAATAAGATTAATTGATTGATTAATTGATTTAAGGGTAAAATACTTGATCTCACTGCATGTAACTGTCAAGGATGACCTAATAAATGGCCTTCATTGTTTTGATACTCATTTAAACTGTAAACCAGCACAAGATGTTTTAAAAAAAATGTATCCTATGTTCGGATGCAATGTATAGCTGTTTTTATTACTTACATATGCAAATGAACAGGTTTGTGGACAGCAGGTGGTAGGTAATTATTATGAAGGTTTCACAGAAGAGAACATGCAAATGCTTATACAACTAAAAAGATAAGGCTGCTGTAACTATAGCATAGATGCAGCATAAAATAATTTCAGTTCTTGGTTCTTTGATGTTTTATTTATAGGTTTTAGATTTTCATGTTTCACTGTTTCTGCTGTAGAAGATGCCTATGGAGTATTTAGTTGACAGAATCCTTTTAAATAACAGTATGATTGTTTGGATGCAGTCTAAAAAGATTGAGTAGTTTATTGCCACTAATTTGCACTGCAACCTTTTAGCAGTGTTTCTTGTAGTATTTTAAAGTTAAAAGCTTTTTCATCTACATTTTTTGACGTGGTAATCAATATTTGAAATCTGCAAGTATTTTACAATGTGTCCAAGTATATTAGTAAAATTAGCATATAAGATCATTATAATGTGATTCAACTCATCACAGAGCTTGACTTCCTTTCCTTCCTGAATAAAAGTGCTATATATTTTGCTTATGATATATAATATGCAGGCTAAAATATTTTCTGTATTTGTTTTACATTTCTTTATTTGTACATTTTTTATTCTCATATAAGAAATACAATGTAGTTAAAAAGAATTATGCAAATTTCCCTGAAGTAAACAGCAATAATACAGAGGTTAATTATTCCAGCAATTAAGAAGAATCTAGTTATTTGGAAACTGCCAGTTAGGATAAACTGTTTCATATTTCTACACTTGGATTACTTTGATTGGGAAGCAGGAAGCCTGTAGGTCAGTGCAATATTTCTTGCTGCATTTTGCTGACAGAAACCTTTCCCTTCTGCCCTTGAAGTCAAAGAAGTAAATTATAATAGGGATGAGGCAACAGTAATTAAATATTTTCCTGCAATAGTAATCAAAAGCAATAACAGATCATTTATATAGTCTAGCATCTATTTGTGTGTTGTCGAACAAAATATGTATGTATTATGTATGTAATAAGCATGTGTCAAATTAATGATAATGTTATCAACTACAATAATAAAAACAATAAACTCCAGCCATAGTCCCTTTAATATACTTTGTTGAATACATGTATGGAATGAAAGGACTTCTAATACAAAAGTATCATGTGTACTTGTAAATGCAGCATAACATAAAAATACTAAAGTACTAGTATAAGTGTCCACAGCAGCTACTTTAATTAAAGTGTTAGCCCATGCTTGGTTTGTTACAGCAAGTCAGTTTCCAACATTTAATGTACCTCATGAACCTGTATGCTATAAGCATATCAAATAAAATAACATATTCACATAGTACTGACAACATGAGTGCAAAATCAAGAAATAAAAACTATTATTATTATTTTTATTATTATTATTATTAAGGAACAAACACAACAATTGTCAGTCTAATACTGTACAATAGTATGAGAATATAGTGCTGTCTTTGCACCTGTGTAAATAATTCTTATATCTGTTTCTTATCTATGAGATGTATGTATTCTATCTATCTATCTCTCTATCTATCTATCTATCTCTCTATCTATCTATCTCTCTATCTCTCTATCTCTCTATCTCTCTATCTCTCTATCTACCTACCTACCTACCTACCTACCTACCTACCTACCTATCTGTCTGTCTATCTGTCTGTCTGTCTATCTGTCTATCTGTCTATCTGTCTGTCTATCTGTCTGTCTATCTGTCTGTCTATCTGTCTGTCTATCTCTCTATCTATATATCACTTGGGCATGAATTTCTATAACTCTCCTTGATTTAGTAAGAGCTATTTCAATAAATAGCCACCACTATAGACTTTTTGCCTTTACAAGATTGAAATGATACCGGCTGTTGATTTTTCGGTCTTTGTGCATTATACATTTTAAAAATATCAATGTGTGCAATTAAGACATTGTATATGCAGGCTTACAGAATAACGTGTCAAGGCTGCAAATCCATTTCTATACAGTGCAAGGTTCATTTTACAATCTTTTGAGCATTGCTTTACACCAGATACTATGCATCTCAATACTGTATATAGTACATTGTTATAAATGATATTCTGTATACCCATCATGTTTGCACAACACACTTCATATACCATGTAGTTTACAGCTTTTAAATGGTTATATAGTAAACAATTTGAAAATAATTGTAAGGGTTTTCAGTGCATATTTCCAATTCAGTAGGGCTAAGTGCTTTATATTATGTTGCATCATTTATCTGGCATGCTTTTTGTTGTTCTGCACGTCATATACTAGAATAAATCATGAAACCCAGGTATTGATAATTCTCATTGTCATCAATTAAATTTTTTAAGTTCATGGGCAAATTTGAATAAAAAAGGATGAGGTTAACAATGCAGGTGAAAATGAATCTAGCCGCTGTTATGGAAACTGTTATACACCAGTACCACCAGTGTTATTATAAATAAATGATACATTAAAAAGTGTTTTAGCTATAATGACCCACCTGCAATGAAATGGTTAATGTGCAATTAATGTCTATTGATGTCCAACAACATCCTCCCAACAAAAATATTTGTGCAGGAGGTGTTATCTATCATAAGGAACAATGGAAGGAGCCTTTACCACGTGACACCAGTCTGATAATCAAACACTAAATTGTCTATACCAAACAATAATACTAGAATTTATATTCACCCAAAGAGACTAGGGTTTGAGCAAAGGTGAAATGAATTAACTCATTGATTACAGTAACATCCAGTGGTCTTTGACTGATGGAATTTACACATAGCTGCAAATATGACTGGACATAAGGGCCTCATTCAATTGAGCAATTGTAAGTTACAGTAGCTCGTATTGGAGGCCGTAAGTTATTTTGCTATTCAATTGGCGTTTTCTTTTGCGTGCCACAAACGGGCTATGTGTTATGGGCATGAAATTCTTGCGGTTGTTAAAACTGGAACTTACAGCCCATCGAAGCCTTTGATCTGTCACGTCCGCAAGAGTTACGCTCGCTAAAATCACAAATCGATATTCAATTGCTACAATTCCTCAAGACCATAAGCGCAGTCAAGCCCGCAAACGGCAAATGTAGGCCAAAATCTTACGGGTTCCAAACAGGACGCGCAAAGGGTTTAAATACTAGTTTGTAACACTGCAAAAGACAATAATAACCCAGCAAAGTACTTTAAAATATGGACAAAGCAATGGAATGCATTAGAATTCATTGCACAACAATTCCCAATTAACAAATAGCCATTCAAAATATTTTTTTTCATATGTTGGAATGGTCATGCTTATGCCAATATGAAAAGTCATGCTGTAAGATGCTGAAAGCAATTAAAGAGACACTACCTGACTATATTGCAACACCAATACATGAAAATGGCTGCCATATTAACCCTTTCTCACTCACAGAGGCTCTAATGTGGACCCTAAAAATACAAATATCATCTTATATACATCTCACTAATTACATCTACATTGGGAAAACAAATAGTGGCCAAATGAAAACGCCACTTGGCATATATCAAGCACCAGGGGAAATTTTTCAATATGGTTGTTCAGTCCCTCTGTTGTGTTGTGACGCTCTGTGACCCTATGCACTGCAGAACACTTACTTATGTCTTTGTCTGTGTGTATAGACAAGGTTTGCATGTAAAACATACTGGAGTGGGTTGCCAGTTCCTTCTCCAGTGGACTGTGATTTGTCTGACCTCTCTGGTATCACCTGCCCACTTACAGTGGCCCTACATGGCATAGCTCACAGCTTCATTGAGGTACACAAACCCCTTCACCACCACCAGTTAGCATTCCAGAAGGGGAACAGGGGAACATATAAGACAGTAATCTAAGCCCATCAGGAAGGGCCACAGAAACACATGTAGGCTGTGCAGAAACACGTGGAGCAACTGCCAACTCACCTCCATCAGAGATAATCTCTGCTACTCCCATCCTGGATAGTCTGGTGGCAGTGGTCTTGGCGGAGGCATGGGGGGAGGAGAGGAGCAATCGGGCTGCGGGTGTTTAGGGGGAGGCCTCCAGGATGGAGGAGGCGGGACTGGGGACCAGAGCACAGCGCAAGGCATCTGTGGAATGTCAAGTGTTGGAATGTGCTGTGGCTCGCCCCCATCCTGAGCAGCCGGCAAGGTAAGTCATCAGATGTTGACTCCTCTTCTCCCTGTTGTGCCTGGCCAGGTTGCGCATGACTTCCGCATGATTGGCGGAGATGCTGGCCTGGAAGACACTCCAGTTGCTGGAGCATGATGGCCAGCATCTCCGTCTGAGTAGCCAGGCTTTATGGTGGCAGTGGGGATGGAGGTCCATGGGACATTGATGGGTGAGGAGGTGGCGGTGGTGTTGGTGGTGGCCCAGTGGGGAGGGTCTGGGCCGGCTGTAGCCTCGCTCCATGCAGGTGGTGGTGGTGTTGGTGGTGGTGGTGGTGGCCAGTCTACCGCACTGGTGAGGGGAGGAGGAGATGGGGTCAAGCCCCACTGGTCCGTCCAGTAGGAGGGCCCTGGTGATATGCTCAGTCTCTGGAGGAGGGGGATAGTGGGGTCAAATGCTGCCGGTGGGGCTGATGGTCGTGCTGGTGACCCCACTGCCCAGACAACATTCTCCTCCTCCTGCTGAACCCAGACCTCATTGATGCTGAAAAAGAGAAAAGAAAGGTATATATTATTAGCATGATGAATAATACATTGTTTTGTGTACATTCCTAACTATCTGACATGTAGGCTTGAAGCTGGATGATTTACTTAATTGCAACTTTGAATAGCTATGATTTGCAAAATATAATCTATTCTTTGGTTCTTGATTTTGATTGTTCATGGCTCCTAACGCTATGCTGCGATCTGTAACTGCATACGCTGCAGTGGGCACACCTATACATGGACTCTCTCTTGGTTGATTACCATTGTTGTGCCCACGAATGAAAGTGATTTGTCAGCTTCATGGATTTAATGACGCATTCATCGATCCCTTGTTAATTCCATAGAGCTGACATGTCAGTGTCCTTGTTGATCATCATGTACATGTGTACTGTGTGTGATGTACATGTGGTGGCATGTTGGTGTATCTGATATTTACCTGACATGGAGGCTGGATCCTGCTGGGCCACCAGGCCTAAATCTCCAGCGGCTGGCACCTGGCTCAGAAGGTCCTTGGCCACCCTCTTCCACTCATTATATCGCACAGTCACTTGGGGGCCACCACTTGGTGCTGCAGTTTGACTGGCCTCCTTGGCCATCCTCCTCCTCACCTTGGCCCTGATGTCATCAAACCGGTGCTTCACAGACCCCACATCCCTTTCCGCTGTTCCCACTGCTGTTATTACGGCCACTACCTCCTTTCATGCCCAGGCCCTAGGGCCGGGTCTAACTTCCCTCCCCGCAAGGATAATGCCCACGGATGGTACCAAGGAGGACCATTCTCCTGGTGCATATAGTTCAGGGCCCTGTGCCTGCCTTTAGCCTCTTGCCCTCCCGACTGTGGATGAGGATCATTATCTCCCTCAACTGTCCCTGAGACCTCCCCAGAACTATCACCTCCCTGGAATCAGGCCCCTCCCCCTCTGTACCTGGACTAGATGTGCCTATTTCTATGGGCACCCTGCCACCACCCACCTCCTCTACTCCCCTATCCTCCTAGCCTCTGCTCTCCACCTCCTCCACTCTCCTCTCCGCCACTCTCCTCCTGCTTCGCCACTCCTCCACCACTGCTCACCTCATACACCTCCTACTAATCTCCTCCGCCACTCCTCACCTCCTCCACCTACTCCTCCTCTCCTTCCGCCACTCCTCACCTCCCCCGCCTCCTCCTCCTCTCCTCCACCATTACTCCTCGTCTACTCCACCACTTCCCAGGGCCACCTCTCTCTCCTCCCAGAACACAACTTTATAATCTCTCTCTGTCAATCGTCTTCGGCTAGCTTTCTATTGGCTGAGAGGCCTGCGTCATACTCCATAATACCGGGATTGGAAATGCGTCTTTGCAACTGAATGAGGCTCAAGGTTACATAGTTACATAGTTACATAGTTACATAATATTTAAGGTTGAAAAAAGACTTTCAGTCCATCAAGTTCAACCTTTTAAGATCTCCTTTGATCTGCAATATGCGGATTAACTATTAATTCATTAGTTGTTAATTAATTATTAATCAATTATTTAATGTTTTTTTTTTTTGTTTCTTTTTTTATTATTATTAATTAGTCCAGAGGAAGGCAAATAGAAAAAAAAATTAAATAAAATAAAACAAGCGAGACTTAGCCAAATGTCTAAAGGGGAAATGTAAAAAATTTGGATCATTACTGTCTCTCTAATTATCCATGATAACCCTGAATACCCTTTTTAATTAGAAATAAATCTAGTCCCCTTTTAAAGTTATCTATCGAATCCGCTGTCACCACCTCCTCTGGTAGAGAATTCCACAGATTAACCACCCTTACTGTGAAGAACCCTTTTCTTTCTTTGAGTTGGAATCTTTTTACTTCTAACCTCAAGGGATGTCCTCTTGTCAGTTGAAAACCTCTTGGCACAAAAAGCTCCCCCGACAAATCTTTATACTGACCCTGGATGTATTTATATAAGGTAATCATATCTCCTCTTAGACGCCTTTTTTCTAGAGAAAATAAGTTTAATTTGGTTAGTCTTTCTTCATAACTTAGCCCCTCCATTCCCCTTATTAGTTTGGTTGCCCTTCTCTGTACCTTTTCCAGCTCTAAAATGTCCTTTTTATGAAGTGGTGCCCAAAATTGTACTCCATATTCCAAATGAGGGCGTACTAGAGATTTGTATAGTGGCAGAATTATATTTGCTTCCCTGGCTTCTATACCTTTCTTAATACGTGCTAATATTTTATTTGCCTTTGCAGCTGCTGCTTGGCTTTGAGCACTGTTACCTAGGTGGTTGTCCACAAGCACTCCCAAATCCCTTTCAATATCTGATACACCTAGATTTGCTCCATTAAGATTATAAATTGCATGGCTATTTTTCCTTCCCAGATGCATAACCTTACATTTATTCGTATTAAATCTCATCTGCCATTTAGATGCCCATTCCTCAATTTTATGTAAATCCCCTTGGAGGGAAAGCACATCATTATCTGATTTAATTACCTTGCACAACTTTGTGTCATCAGCGAAAATGGAGACCCCACACTCCAATCCTACCTCTAAGTCATTAATAAATATGTTAAAAAGGAGAGGACCTAATACTGAACCCTGAGGAACCCCACTTACCACATTAGGTTAAGGTTAAGATTTGATTGGCAGGGAAAATCTTCAAGGTGTACCTATGATGGGTATAACAGGACAACATCTACTGATCTAGGTAGTAGAGTCATTTGTAGGTTTGGAAATTTAGAAATATGGTATTCCTAGTAGTAACATACAGATGTGAGAGTTGGTCCCTGCCTGCAAGAAGATCTAGTCAATCAATACTACAGAAAGCACTAAACATGAGCTTGAGGAAGCTTGGAGGGGCAGTGGCTGACAGATGTGCCCTGAGTGCTGCAGGTTCATATGATCATGAAGAGTCGGACACGACTGAATGATGAACAACAATAATTGTGTATAACCTTCTGAAAACATTTTCATCATAGGTTGTCTTTAATCAACCATCAGCACAATGTCATTAACAACATATTTTGTAATATCTTGTAAGACAGCACATGCCTACTATAATGGCTAATAGTGCCATTAGAGGGCAGATATGACCCACATGTCCAGCAACTCCTTCTAATTTTATTATTTTCCATAGTGGCTTTGCCACTAACCTGTGTGTTTCCCCAAATTGGGCATGCCAAAATGGTATAATCCTTTAATACATTAAATTATTTTCAATTCCTATTGAACAATATGAGCCAAAAGGTTATGACGCCAGTTATATATACAGTACATAATAATATTTATTAAACACAGCACCCAAATTCTCATTGAGGTCCAGTCAAGCTATGCATTGAATACTAAATAAGTAATTTTCCTAAGACAAAGGTTATAATTAAAATTCAAACCATATTAAATATTTTTGTTGTGAATGTCAACACAATTAGCTTTTATTATATGTTATTAATATAACATTGGTATCATTTATGTGACATGCTGTGCTTAAATACCCTTTCAGATTTCAACTGACATAATATTGTTGCTTTATTAGATTTGACTAGCACAGAGGTAGTTAACACTGTTTATCATGGTGGATGACAATATTCAAGGTAATACATACAATATATATTTATATTTTTTGTAATGCAAAATGAGTTTACAAATTTACAAATTTACAATTTTTACTTAAAAAGACAGTGTTACCATAACATCAAGCATAATTACAAAACTGTTGCACATTGCACTAATCATTTTTCTACAAGTGAATAATTCCTGATATATTCAACAAAGTTTTTGCTGCATTATTTTATTAATGTCTGACTCAATATGCTAATTTGCAGCTCACTGTGCTTGATAAGGGTGGAGAGGGGGTTAAAGGCATAATAATACTGGGGACAGTTATTTTTTTCTTGTTAGGAAAATCTCGGTTACTATATTGTATAGCTAGTTTACATTCCTTTAAGAAAAACTTTTGGGACCACTGTAGTGCATTTGTAAGTAAACTCAAATGTTTGGTTGTTGAACAGAATGCAGTTTAAAATTTGATTTTCTTTCTTTTGAATGTTTCTGCTTTCTCCACAAGCAGAACTACTTATCTAATTTTCTCTTTGTCTTGTCAGGGGGTTTGGCCAGCTCTGCCAGGGGGAAGGACCATAAAGAAACTTGGAAGTAGGCTGGGCTATGATGTCACTAGCGCTGTGACATAATCCACTCTGCAAACAGAGGTGACAGCTGTACTGTAACTTCCTTGCAGCTGCCTCATAGGCTGCGCCCAGTGACAGTGCATGAGCCAGTGCATGCTCAGTCTGAACCAGAGTCTGACTGGTCAGATGTCTTTTTAGTCCCGTTCCAGGCAGAGCTGACATCGCCCCCTGATACACATGTAGGGAAAACAGACCCATTGAAAAGTTAAATCTCCCTCCCTCTTCCCTATATTCCCCTCTCTCTCCTCTAACCAAAAATAGACCTTATAATCAAATGAATGGTGAAAACATACAAAAGTACAGCTTGTTTGACTAAATTTAGTTAGATTACTGCAAGCAGCAATAACATTGTTGTGCCTCCTTATTTCAGTATATTTTTCTCTTATATAGTATATATTGAACCAGGGATGCCTTTTACCATGTAAATATAAAAATATTCACCCAGGGGCCCATTTAGTGATTAATATATGCACAATATGGAGTTTTTTCATACTCTTAGAAATATTTATACACAATGGCAGAGGCATTTATACAGTAGATGTAATAATACCTAGGTAGGGGTATTTTGTCATTATTATCCTTTATTATTTATTATTATTATCCTTTATTTATAACGCGCCAACATATTCCGTAGCGCTATACAGGGGTTAAGTACAAGTCAAGAACAATTTCAAACAGTGCAAAGGAAGGAGTGCCCTGTTATTGAGCGTTCAATCAGACATACACAGTGCTTTCCCTGAAGCACCTATCAAGGTTGGAAACTTACAAACTTACATTCTAAAGGGTGTGGGTGGTGTACAGGAGAGTGATAGATTAATAGAGCATGTAAAGGCTAAATATGACAGGCTTCTTTAAATAGATGTGTTTTTAAATAGATTTTGAAGGATTTGAGGCATGAGGATAATCTAGTGGAGCGAGGCAAGGAGTTAGGGGCAGCACGAGAAAAGTCCTGTAGGTGGGAGTGAGAAGAGGCGACGAGAGAGGAGGAGAGAAGAAGGTCATTAGCAGAGCGATGAGGGCGGGTGGGAGTGTATTTTGGGATGAGAGCAGTGATGTAGGAGGGTGCATTATTGTGGAGGGCTCTATATGTTAAGGTCCTAATTTTGACTTTTATTCTGGAGGCTATGTGAAGCCAGTGGAGTGCCTGACAGAGTGGTGCTGAGGACACTGTGTGTTGATTTTGGTAAATGAGTCTAGCGGATGCATTTAATATGGATTGGAGTGGAGAGGGACAGGAGATAGGAAGGCCAGCGAGGAGAGAGTTGCAGTAGCCAAGGCGAGATATGATGAGAGAATGAATTAGAATTTTTGTTGTGTCTTGTGTAAGGTAGTGACTTATTTTGGAGATATTTTTTAGGTGAAAGTGACAAGATTTTGAGAGTGATTGAATGTGAGGAATGAAAAGAGGTCTGGGTCCAACAGAACCCCGAGACAGCAGGCCTGGGAGGTGGGAAAGATGATGGCATTGTCAACAGTGAGAGATAAGTGAGGGGTGGGAGCTGAGGAAGAGGGTTAAAAGACAAGGAGTTCTGTCTTACACATGTTGAGTTTAAGTTGACGGATGGACATCCATGAAGATATGACAGAGGCATGATGTCTATAACAATCTCTTTTAAAGGATTGGATAACAATTAATCTTAATACACTATATAGTTGGATCAATACAGAAATCAATAAGCAGTGTATACAAAGTTATCAAATGTAGATTAACAAGTTATCTTAACACAAACTATATTTGGTTAGTTCAATATAGGAGTATATAAACAACGTATATAATCTTATAAAGTTTGGTTAACAGTCTGTCTATATTTGGTTAGTGCAATACATAAATGATATGCAGAGTGTATAAACAATTAGCTGATTAGTTGTTAAAGGATATACAGTATGATATTAATAATTAGCAATTTAACCTGTTACTCTATGAAAGCAGTAAAATATAGTATGATACTTTATATACAGTAGCAGTTAGAATATAGAAGTATATATTGAAACAATATGTATCTGAGTTGATTATATTGTATGTAAGTTTCAAGCTAAATGACCTTTGTATTTAGGTGTTGTCAAGCTGTTATTTGGATGTTGGTCTTAAATCCGAATTGATTACATTTAATTTAATTTATCAAGGTCAATTCACTCATTAATGATGTAAGACAGTTTTGTGGGTTGTGTGATACAAGATCATACATGTTGAGTATTGCTAAGTATAGTTTGCTTTATAGGTTTTTTTAATAATTGGTTTTGTAACAGAGTTAAATGGTAACATTATTGAATAAAGTCAATTAGTCTATTTTAGGGAATATGGGCACCAATTTAAATATATTAACACAAAAAGTCCAGAATGAAGATGCTAATTAGTTTGACCACTGCCAATGTGGTAACAGAAGGATTGTGGTTATTTGCCTAATTTTAACTCTACTACAAATTAGGAAGTTAAACTAGTTTATAGATAGCATGCATGAAATTTTATGATAACACCTGTCTCATTTTTAGGATCCCTTCTCAAGTCTGAAGTAGTCCCCCTATATGTTATTAGTTTGTTAGGAAGAGTTGTGGAGATAGAATAGAATTAGGATAGACAGGTATAGTAACATATCTTAGGGAAGATATGAAAGGTGCAATAGGTTTATGTCCATGGATGTCAGGTATGTTCCCAGAACAGGTCTGTCAGATAGCCAGAAAAGACCAGCCAGGAAATAAAACAAAAGAAAAGACTCCAGGACAAAACAGGAAAAGACCAGGAAGAGACAAAAGCCCCAAATCTTCTCTCTGCCATTAGATAACTATCTCTTCCTCATCGTCATAAGCTTTCCACCAATCACAAATAGTTACTCCCCGTTTGTATGTATAAATTAGAATATATTGATAAATATATTGTGTATATCTGTTTCTATCCGCTCTGGTACAAATTATTAAACTGTATTACTATTAAGATGTGTGACCTCGGTTCTAATTATGTCTGCCAACATTTTTTGCCAATAGACTACACCATTGTGCGTTATCTTAACACCTGCTTGATAATGTTATTTATTTATATTATTTCACAATGTGGTAGTGAGGTGAAATGCCTTAGAACACGCTATCTTGAGACCTTCACAATGTTTCATCTTGAGGAGTCTTTCATACCCATGTAAAAATATTTTATGACTTGGCCTAGCCAAGTCTTGATTTTATTTGTGTAATAGATTCAGAAATGTAATTTGTACAAAGGAAAATGATTTAACCCCTTACACGTTAGAAGAGTATACCATAAATGTGTCAGTGTTTACAGTGATAGTAGCAAGACCAATGGACACTCAAAACCCACAACAATTTATACTCCTAGAAATAAATATAGACAGATGCGGGGGTATTATTCTCATAGAAGTACATTTATAGGAAGGCAGGGGCATTTATACTTATATAAATAAATATACAGGAAGACAGCAGTATTTATACTCATAGAAATATATACAGTAAAATCCTGATTATCCAGCACACAACCAACTGGGACTCTTAAGCAATCGTCATCTGCCTCCATTCCCTAATTGAAAAAAACTCACTTAATCTGCATTATTCGGCACAATCGGCATCCAATTTTTTTTTTTTTAATGCCAACTTTTTTTCTGTAGTTTTCTTTAGCTTTAAATGACTTAGATTAGATAGCAGTAGCTGTTTAATAGATAGTTTAAGGGTTTTTAGGGGGTTTAGGGTTAATCAGGCTTCATAAAACAGTGACTCTCAAGCAACCAGCAACTTCACTTATCCAGCAATAGGCAGTCCCTGTGGGTGCCGGATAACAGGGAATTTACTGTATTATTATTATTATTATTATCTTTATTTATATCGCGCCAACATATTCCGTAGCGCTGTACAGGGGTTGAGTACATAGCAGAAAACAAATTAAACACCTTGTAAAGAATGGAGGGCCCTGTTTTCGAGCATAAAATCAAATGTACATAGAGCTTGTTTCCAAGGCCTGACACAAGATTGAAAACTCGCAAACTTACAATCTAAGGGTTTAGGTGTGATACAAGAGGGTGACAAATACAATTGAAAGCAATTGGTTCAGTAAAGTGGAGGGGTCTGTGTGTTGTACTGTAGATTGTGGGTGTGAGTGTTATTAAGCTGTGGAATGTTCACTTGTACATGTTAAGGCTGAAGATGATAAGATTTTTTAAACAGGTGTGTTTTTAATAATTTCTTAAAGGTTTTGAGGCAGGAAGATAATCTAATGGAGCGGGGCAAGGAGTTCCAAATGGATGGGGAAGCACGAGAAAAGTCTTGAAGACGGGAGTGAGAGGAGGTGATGAGAGAGGAGGAAAGAAGAAGGTCGTTAGCAGAACGAAGGGGCCGGTTGGGAGAGTATTTTGAAACAAGAGCAGAGATATAAGGGGGTGCACTGTTGTTGAGGGCTTTATGTGTTAGGGTCATGATTTTAAATTTGATTCGGGAAGCTATGGGAAGCCAGTGGAGTGATTGACAGAGAGGGGCTGCCGACACTGATCGTTTGGTATTGAAGATGAGTCTAGCGGAGGCGTTCATTATGGATTGGAGGGGAGACAGACGAGAGATGGGGAGGCCAGCAAGGAGGGAATTGCAGTAGTCGAGTCGAGAGATGATGAGAGAGTGAATTAGAATTTTAGCTGTGTCTTCTGTAAGATAATGACGAATTTTGGAGATGTTTTTTAGGTGAAACTGACATGATTTTGTTATTGCTTGGATGTGAGGAATAAAAGAGAGGGCGGGATCCAGTAGAACCCCAAGACAACGGGCCTGGGAGGTAGGGGCGATGATGGTGTTGTCAACAGTGAGAGATATTTGAGGTGTGGAAGCTGTAGTAGAGGGTGGAAAGATTAGAAGTTCAGTTTTAGACATGTTGAGTTTGAGTTGACGGGTGGACATCCAGGAGGATATGCTAGAGAGGCAGTTGGAAACTTGAGCTAAAAGAGAGGGGGATAGATCGGGTGCAGAGAGGTAGATTTGAGTATCATCTGCATAGAGATGATACTGAAATCCAAAGGATTTTATAAGGGTGCCAAGGGAGGAGGTGTAGATGGAGAAGAGGAGGGGGCCTAGGACAGAACCTTGGGGAACGCCAACAGACAGAGGGAGAGGTGAAGAAGAGGTGCCAGAGAAGGAGACACTAAATGTACGATCTTTAAGATAGGATGTGAACCATGAAAGAGCTGTGTCCTGGATGCCAAAAGAGCGGAGCGTTTGGATTAGAAGAGGGTGGTCAACTGTATCGAAGGCAGCAGAGAGATCCAGGAGAATTAGAGTAGAGTAGTGACCCTTTGATTTGGCGGTTAGCAAGTCATTAGTGACTTTTGTAAGGGCTGTTTCTGTAGAGTGTTGGGACCGGAAGCCAGATTGGAAGGGGTCAAGTAGGGAATTGGAGGAAATAAATTGAGTGAGGCGATTGTAAACAAGCCGCTCAAGGAGTTTAGACGCAAGGGGAAGTAGTGAGATAGGGCGATAGTTGGAGGCAGAAGCTGGGTCAGAAGAGGGCTTCTTGAGAATGGGTGTAACTGTGGCATGTTTTAAGGAGGATGGAAACTTGCCAGTGTTTAGGGAGAGGTTGAATAGATGTGTGAGAGCTGGGATAAGTGTGGTGGATAGGGGAGGGATTAGCTGTGATGGAATAGGATCATGAGGACATGTGGTAAGGTGAGAGGTTGATAGTAAAGTAGATACTTCATCCTCGGTTACAGGGTCAAAGGAGTCCATAGTGGAGGTGGGATTGGGGAAGGGTAAGGGCTGGGTGTTGTCGGTTTGGGGAGAGGGTGGTGGGGTAGGGCCAAGCTGGGAGGAGAGCTCATTTCGGATGGTATCGATTTTATTTTTAAAATGGCTGGCAAAGTCATCAGCAGTGAGAGAGGAAGGGGCAGGAGGTGGGGGTGGGCGGAGGAGGGTGTTGAATGTAGCAAATAAACGTTTAGGGTTGGAGGACAGGTTTGATATTAGTGATGAGAAGTAGTGTTGTTTGGCAAGATTGAGGGCAGAGAAGTAGGAGCGCAAGGTAAACTTGTAGTGGAGAAAGTCTGCTGAAGTGCGAGATTTCCTCCATAATCGTTCTGCAGTGCGTGAGCATCTCTGTAGATAGCGTGTTTGTGTGGTGTGTCATGGTTGTGGGTGAGAGCGAGGGCGTTTGCTTGTGATTATGGGGGCAAGAGAGTCAAGGGTGGAGGTTAGAGTAGTGTTGTATTGTGAAGTGGCGACGTCAGGGCAGGCAAGGGTGGTGAGGGGGCTGAGAAGGGGTGTTAATACATTTGAAAATTGTTGTGGGTTGAGTGCTTGCAGGTTTCTGCGTGTTCTGATGGCAGGATTTGAAGAAGGGCGGTGAGCGGAGGATGAGGTGAGGTTGCAAGTTAGCAGGTGGTGGTCAGATAGGGGAAGTGAGGAGATGTCAAGGTTGGAGATAGTGCAGAGATTAGTAAAAATAAGGTCAATAGAGTGTCCACCACTATGAGTTGCGGAATCTGTCCATTGTGAGAGGCCAAGGGAAGAGGTGAGTGCAAGTAATTTTGCAGTTGTTGGGGAGGTGGGTGTGTCAGTGGCAATGTTGAAATCGCCAAGAATGAGTGAAGGTATATTGGAGGAGAGAAAGTGAGGGAGCCAGGCGGCAAAGTTGTCCAGAAATTGAGAGGGTGATCCAGGCGGGCAATAGATCACAGCTACTCGCAGAGGGATGGGAGAGAAGATGCGGATAGTGTGGACTTCAAAAGATGAGAATTGAAGGGAGGGAACAGGGGGTATGCAGCGAAAAGTGCAGCGAGAGGATAGCAGTATGCCCACACCTCCACCTTGTTTGTTCTCAGGTCTAGGAGTGTGGCTGAAGTGTAGACCACCATAAGAGAGTGCGGCAGGGGAGGCAGAGTCAGATGGAGTGAGCCAGGTTTCCGTGATAGCCAGTAAATTGAGGGAGTTGGAAATGAAGAGATCATGAATGAAGGTAAGTTTATTGCAAACAGACCTTGCATTCCAGAGGGCACAGGAGAAGGGCAAAGTAGATGGTTTGTGACAAGTGATGGGTATTAGATTATGGGTGTTTTGGGCATTTGCTGCCCTGGGGACTCTGCGTGGCTGACAGCAGGTGGGAATGAGTGATGGGCCTGGGTTAGGGGATATATCCCCACAAGCCATCAGAAGAAGGAGAGAGAGTAAAAGGAGATGGGAATAGGACTTACAGGAGCATTTCCGCTTTTCACCTTTAGGGGGGGGATGAGATAGTGACTGGAGGAAGGAGAAGAGCTCATGGGAGCAGAGAAGAGGAGATGAAAGCAGGGAAGGTGAGATAGTTATATTATTGGAGACATGATGTGTAGAGACAGTATAAGAGAGTCTGAGAAAGAGGCAGGAGGTTATAATAAGGAAGGTGGTGTGAGGAAACATAGTGGCACTGTGTAAGCAAGTATTCTTGTAGGGAGTGGTTAGAGGTGATAATCAGATGTCACTGATTAACCATGTGCAGGTAATTAGTATGCCTCAATATATTAAGTGTAAACAAGGGTGGGTGGGGACTGATTTCAGGTGGACTTCTGATGGGAGATGTTTCTTTGCAGTATGCTTTTAAAAGTGTCTATAAGACAGAACAAGGAGATATTTCAGGGGGAGGGTACATTGGAGCAGTAAAATGGATCAGTGAACACAGAGCATTTCTGGTTTACAGATAAGAAATAGTATATTATGACAATAGTAGAACAATCTGACAGTAAAAAGTCTATCTCAGCAATTATCATAACACAGATATTAATTATAATAAATAGTCCTTTGTAAACGTTGATATGGATCTGGTGAGCATCTGTTCTTCTGAAATTACCTTAGACTGATTTCAGGTGGACTTCTGATGGGAGATGTTTCTTTGCAGTATGCTTTTAAAAGTGTCTTAGACTGATTTCAGGTGGACTTCTGATGGGAGATGTTTCTTTGCAGTATGCTTTTAAAAGTGTCTTAGACTGATTTCAGGTGGACTTCTGATGGGAGATGTTTCTTTGCAGTATGCTTTTAAAAGTGTCTTAGACTGATTTCAGGTGGACTTCTGATGGGAGATGTTTCTTTGCAGTATGCTTTTAAAAGTGTCTTAGACTGATTTCAGGTGGACTTCTGATGGGAGATGTTTCTTTGCAGTATGCTTTTAAAAGTGTCTTAGACTGATTTCAGGTGGACTTCTGATGGGAGATGTTTCTTTGCAGTATGCTTTTAAAAGTGTCTTAGACTGATTTCAGGTGGACTTCTGATGGGAGATGTTTCTTTGCAGTATGCTTTTAAAAGTGTCTTAGACTGATTTCAGGTGGACTTCTGATGGGAGATGTTTCTTTGCAGTATGCTTTTAAAAGTGTCTTAGACTGATTTCAGGTGGACTTCTGATGGGAGATGTTTCTTTGCAGTATGCTTTTAAAAGTGTCTTAGACTGATTTCAGGTGGACTTCTGATGGGAGATGTTTCTTTGCAGTATGCTTTTAAAAGTGTCTTAGACTGATTTCAGGTGGACTTCTGATGGGAGATGTTTCTTTGCAGTATGCTTTTAAAAGTGTCTTAGACTGATTTCAGGTGGACTTCTGATGGGAGATGTTTCTTTGCAGTATGCTTTTAAAAGTGTCTTAGACTGATTTCAGGTGGACTTCTGATGGGAGATGTTTCTTTGCAGTATGCTTTTAAAAGTGTCTTAGACTGATTTCAGGTGGACTTCTGATGGGAGATGTTTCTTTGCAGTATGCTTTTAAAAGTGTCTTAGACTGATTTCAGGTGGACTTCTGATGGGAGATGTTTCTTTGCAGTATGCTTTTAAAAGTGTCTTAGACTGATTTCAGGTGGACTTCTGATGGGAGATGTTTCTTTGCAGTATGCTTTTAAAAGTGTCTTAGACTGATTTCAGGTGGACTTCTGATGGGAGATGTTTCTTTGCAGTATGCTTTTAAAAGTGTCTTAGACTGATTTCAGGTGGACTTCTGATGGGAGATGTTTCTTTGCAGTATGCTTTTAAAAGTGTCTTAGACTGATTTCAGGTGGACTTCTGATGGGAGATGTTTCTTTGCAGTAAGGCAGGGGTATGTATACTCATATCAATAAATAAATAGGAAGGCAGGGGTACGTATACTCATGAAAAAATATATAGAAAGGCAGGGGTATTTATACTCATAAAAATAAATATATAGGAAGTCAGGGGTACTTATACTCATGAAATAAATATATAGGAAGGCAATGGTATTTATACTCATATAAATAAATATATAGGAAGGCAGGGGTACTTATACTCATAGGAATACAACTATATGAATGCAAGGGCAGTTATAGCCACAGCAATATATATACACACAGGCAGAGGCATTCACAATCATAGAACCCTATCCAAGCATAGACAGGAGCATTTAAACTTAATACACAAATATAATTCAATCAGCATGAAGGAATCTTTAATACAACTTACTAATTCCAATGAGCATTGACAGTCTCTTCACTAACAGTCTCAGTTTCTTGCATAACTTCCAGTCTGCTCTCTGCTCCCTCCGTGGGCAACCCCTTCCCCTCTCCATTGACAAACAGTATGTGGATAACAAGGCAGCATGTTTGAGAGCTACCCTTGTATCTGTTAGGACATTTATATTAACCATCCATCTGATCTCATTAGAGCTGCACATGAAAGCAAGTCCTAGCCTCTCTGCCTCACTTGGTTTACTGGGAAAGGAGATTCAGGACTCTGTCCTAGTGCTCACTAGCTTTTCCTTTCTTTTGAGAGAATAGCAGAAGTGACAGCCAATTTTCTGTATGTATATGCGCAAGAAATTGACAGCACTGACAGCAGCAGTGACAGCAGTAGTCGCTAGTTGGCGCCGTCAGGTTTCAGGGAAGGCCTATAATTATTCCCCCCTCCTACGTGGCGAAACTCAACGGAGATGAATCAACAGCGAGGCCATCGATATGTTCGGCATGGGCACTCGGTCCTCGAGGGCCTCGGGCATGCCTCTAATATCTCAAGGCCTCTTCTGTTGGCGCTCCTTATATGCAAAGTGCAGCAGTATTCTGAAAATCGGCAGCACTATCTAGCAGTTGGCGGCGGCACTGCTGCTGCTAATCTTTTGCTTAAGGTAAGAGGGAAAGGACCCCCAATTGCCCCAATGCACCAGCCACTCATGACAGTGGTCCTTTAGCAAACTGCTTGATTTTAGGGTAAAATAGTACATTTAAAACTCCTTATTCTGTCTTTCAAATGGTTGTAATATACTGATGATTTAATCCAACAAAGTTAAATTGAAATGAAAATAGTTACTACTACAAAAGGTTAAGAGGTATTAAATGCAACAATGCATATCAAAATGTCTACAGCATAAATTAAGTGCACGCCATTGCATACAGAAAAATGAAATCGTAGTAGGCAGAGTAAATTTCCGAGCTGAACTAAAATAACATTGTTTTTGTCATTTGCTAACTATACAATTTAGAAGCACTGACATTTAGGGTAAATGGCCTTTATGATTATGTAAACATGAGTCACAATTTGCAGCTATTTTTTGAGCATTATACATGCTTCAATAAATAAATATGCCTGTTTTTTTTTATTTTAGACTGCACATTTGGTACTTCATTCTAGCAATTTGCAGTGAAATAGTGAACAAATACAAAATATTAGTGACAGAAGTTTCAGAAACAGAGTTAGCAATAAATATCTCATAAGAACAAATAAATATGTTTTCAAAAATGACCTTAAGGATTTTTTTTCAGCCAGTGTGACACCTAAAACATAGCTCCTAACTGTCCCACTTTTGGAAAGGAACCCCTCAAATATCCTCTTGTGATGAATGACGCGGAGGCTGCACAGGTCATCTCAAAAGACCAGGCTACTGTGTCTTATGAGTCATTTGACCGGGCGGTCGACCTGGTGAGGAGGGAGGGCAAAGGGGCCCTTATGGCAAAAGTGGACATCGAGGCAGCATTCAGATTGCTCCCCGTACACCCGTCAAGCCATCGGCTGCTGGGGTGCTTCGTAGATGGAAGTTATTTCGTTGATTTATGTTTACCCATGGGATGCTCGATATCCTGTGCTTACTTCGAGGCTTTCAGCAAATTTTTGCAATGGGTCGTGAGCATCGAGGCGGGATACAAGAGTATTACCCATTACCTGGATGATTTCCTTTTCGTTGGCCCAGCAGGAAACAACGCTTGCCGTTTCATGCTGGACGTGTTCACCGAAATCTGTACAGAATTCGGGGTACCGTTGGCCCATGACAAGACGGAGGGCCCTACGGAACAATTGACTTTTCTAGGGATTCGGATTGACTCCTACAAAATGGAGTGCAGTCTTCCCTTAGAGAAGGTGGTGGACATGCAAGCGGAAATTAAGGCGCTACTGGGCGCGCGAAGGGTAACTCTGCGGCGGTTGCAATCAATATTGGGGAAGTTGAACTTCGCGTGCAGAATTATCCCCATGGGGCGGATATTCTGTAGAAGGATGTCACTGGCTACTATAGGGATTGCGACTGACAGTCTCTAGGGTTATGCGTGATGATGCAAGGGTGTGGGCGGTGTTCCTCGACGACTTTAATGGGCGGGTGCTCCTTCAAAAGGAGGGCGCCACCAGCGCGGAGCTAGATCTCCACACCGATGGGTCCGGACCGATCGGATGTGGGGCTTATCTCCAAGGGAGATGGTGCGCTGCGGCGTGGCCGGAGGAATGGGAAGAGGCGGGTTTAATGCAGAACCCTACATTCCTCGAGCTGTTCCCTATGGTGGTAGCAGTTCACTTATGGGGTGCCTGTTTCAGGGACAGGCGAGTCATTTTCCATTCGGCTAATAAAGGGTTGGTGGAGGCCGTGAACAACATCACGGCAGCATCCGTACCGGTAATAAGATTGCTCCGGCATCTTGTGCTATGTTGTCTTCACTTGAACATATGGTTTCAGGCAAGACATGTGACAGTAGTGGAAAACGAAATTGCTTACGCCCTCTCTCGGTTTCAGGAGGACCGCTTCAGGGTGCTGGCTCCTTATGCGAACGCCCTGGGGGAGCACATCCCCGAGGAGCTTTGGGAGATTGGAGCTGTCAGGTAACGAGACTCGTGAGACAGTCTGTTGCCCCAGCGACTTGGACCGCTTATAGACGTGTGTGGGCAAAATGGGATAGTCTAGTGGCACTGGCAGGTGGCGCCACGACGGAAGAGAAGAGCATAGGGATACTGCTTTGGTACCTGCTGCGGTGCGCCGAGCAAGGCGAGTCAAGAACCGTAGTAGGGAGACAGGTCACGGCGCTTGCTTTTATGTTTAAGCTTGCTGGGCAGAGGGACCTTACAAAGGAGTTTCTAGTGCGCAAGGTGGTGCGCGGAATGTTCAGCGGGTCGCAAAGGCCGGATAGTAGGCGGCCAATAACATTTGCGCTGTTGCTGAGATTGGCTCAGGAGTTGGTGGTGGTTTGCAGGAACCCCTTTGAATCCCTACTTTTCCGAACAGCTTTTTCCCTGGCGTTCTTCGGAGCGTTTAGGATAGGGGAGTTAGTCACGAACAGTAGACACGGTTCGGGGGGACTGCAATTGGTGGATATCTGCCTCAGGGAAGGTATGGTGGTATTGTGGTTACGGAGGTCAAAGACCGATTAAGTGGGAAAAGGAAGAGAAGTTGTTCTGCATCAGGTTGGCACGGAGTGTTGCCCATATGCATGTGTAAAGGAGTACCTTAAGCAGCAACCGGCGGGACGGTGTTCGCTGCTGGTACACGCCGATGGAACGGCACTGTCAAAGTATCAATTTAAAAAAGTTTTAAAAAGCGCACTGCATCGGCTCGGTTTTAAGCAGTCCGACTTCGGAACACACTCTTTTCGGATTGGAGCTGCCACAGAAGCGGCTAGGTTGGGGTTGCCCGACGCGACAGTGAAGCACATCGGGAGGTAGGACTCAGAACGTTTTCGGTCCTATGTAAGGCCAAATGCAGTGGTTTAATGGTGCTGCTTTCTACTTTCAGGGGAACAGAAGCAACTATGGATTGTGGGCCATTCATACGTGTACTGGGCCCACAGGTTAGCCGCAGTTACCGAGGAAAAGGCACAACTGGGCTTTCCTGTTACGGACTTACGCGTACGGGGGTGTGGCATTCGGGGTCTACAGTGGGCGCAGCTCGACGGTCTTCTGGAAACTTACGCGCAGCGTTACGGTCAGCCCAGCGTGATAATAATTCATGCCGGCGGGAATGATTTGGGGACAGTTCCCATGAGACAGATGCTGAAAGTAATGAGACGAGACATTGAGAAGTGGGTGAAGAAGTTCCCTGGCACGTTCCTTATCTGGTCCGAGATGATTAAGAGAAGATCGTGGCGTAACGAACGCGACCGAGTATGTTTGGACAAGGATAGACAGACGATCAATCAGCAGATTGCGAGTTTTGTGAGGAAACAGGGTTTCGTTGCCATCCGGTATAAAGAGTTCGAACCGGTCGGTGCTGATGACTTTTTCGCGAAAGATAAGGTTCATCTTACGGAAATAGGGTACGAGTTGATGATGTTGGAGTTTAGGGAGAGTGTTTTGCGGGCTTTGGCTTTAATGTCCAGCAGGGGGGGATCGCATTGGGGCTTTGGGCAGGGCTCAAAGCGTGAGGTCACTGTTCGTGGCCGGGCTCCTCCCCCGGAAGAAAAGGACTAAATTAGTCATTTAAATAAGTTATGGTTGTTGTTTACATTGTTTCAAAATAAAGCTGTGGCCCGTTGTTTCTCCCAACTCCAGTTGTCGTGTCAGTTATTCCATTACCTAGCCTAAATGGATCATGCATGGGTCATGAATGACGCGGAGGCTGCACAGGCTCCCTGGGTCAGCCCGTAGCGTCGCGTGACCCAGCGGAGCCTGCGAGGCTATCAGCCAATCAGGTGCATCGGGGGGCGTGTCGGAAGCCCGTTTCGCGCCGTTGATCACAGCAGCGCGGTCTCCCGACTGAAATCCCACCCACCCACCCTGTATCTTGTTGTTAACCGATGTATATGGAGTATTCTTTTAAAAATAAAAAATAAAAAAAAATAATAATATAAATAAGAAATATTGAAATTAATATATATTTTGGTTAAAGAATTCGGAGAAGTGGCTATTGTATGTTGTGTAATGTTAATTTATGACTTGGCGGCGGGAGGTGAGTTGCCCGGCCCACTGGCCTAAGGGGGCGATGGCCCCACCTCACAGGGCGTGCTTAAAGATAAGCATTGGGGCTTTGGGCAGGGCTCAAAGCGTGAGGTCACTGTTCGTGGCCGGGCTCCTCCCCCGGAAGGAAAGGACTAAATTAGTCATTTAAATAAGTTATGGTTGCTGTTTACATTGTTTCAAAAAAAAGCTGTGGCCGGTTGTTTCTCCCAACTCCAGTTGTCGTATCAGTTATTCCATTTCCTAGCCTAAATGGATCATGCATGGGTCAAGAAAAGCCAGCATTGGAATAGGATAAGTTTACCTGGTATTTGTATTACACTATGTATAAGATTTTGTATTCATAATAGGCAAAACCTTTTTTTGTAAGGTAAAAGAGTTAAAACATTAATTTGATTACTTAATTGTACGCACGACAAGACAAGACATCCACGGATCCAACTCTTGTCAAGTTGGTGCAAATCTTGAATACTGAGATTAGCAATTAGATATATAGATAGAAGAGCACCTATAGTCCCTATATTTACTGACATACATCAGGCATACATGATATTATATTAGTAAGAAAATAATATATAAAGTAACGACGAAGAAAACTTAGAATAAAAGAGTTCCTACCCTGAACTCTTTTATATCCTACCACAGGGATAAGGCGCAATTTCCCATTAATCTCATATACAGATTAGGCTCAAATAAATTATTCAAAATTCTGAGTAGTTTGGTGTTCTTTTGCCCCAAAATAGTAATTCGAATCCACTAAGTTTCTGTATTCATTCAAACCCTCACTCCTACATTTCCTGTTTATCTGTGTACTTTCAGATTGGGTTAATGCAATAAGGATTTCATCACCTCACATGTTATCAATCAGTGAATATAGTGAGCAGGATATAGTGTCCTCATTTATAGATTATTATTTTATCAATCCTCACCATTTACTATCATATTTTCGGTCCTTTTTATAAACACTCTGAGGTAATCCACCAATTAATTCATAGGCATATGATCATACTATTCCTTCCCTATATATGTGCTTCCATAGTCTAGGGAGAGCAGGCAAGGTCACCAGCAGTTTATACAGTGCCTTGCAAAATAATTCACACCCCTTGACTTGTTGCCTATTTTGTTACATTACAGCCTTAAATTCAATATTTTCTTAATCTGAATTTTATGTGATGGATCAGAGCACAATAGTCTAAGTTGGTGAAGTGAAATGAGAAAAATATATACATAAAACATTTTTTTAGAAATCGAAAACAGAAAATTAGCATGTGTGTATGTATTCATCCCCTTTGTTATGAAGCCAATAAAAAGCTCTGGTGCAACCAATTACCTTCAGAAGTCACATGATTAGTGAAATGATGTCCACCTGTCTGCAATCTAAGAGTCACAAGTGTAATATGTCATTACATATACACACCTTTGTTGAAAGGCCCCAGAGGCTGAAACACCTAAGCAACAGGCACCACTAACCAAACACTGCCATGAAGACCAAGGAACTCTCCAAACAAGTAAGGGACAATGTTGTTGAGAAGTACAAGTCAGGGTTAGGTTATAAAAAAATATCCAAATCTTTGATGATCCCCAGGAGCACCATCAAATCTATCATAACCAAATGAAAAGAACATTATTGCTCCTCAATATTGATTGCAGATTCAGTCTTCTTCAATCTTGCTTCAAGATTCTGGTTCCTCATCTTCTGCTCATGGAAAATGCCTCCTCGTTAAAAAACCTGATCCATCTAAAAAAAAAAAAATGGTTGTTTTAGGGATTATGGGGGTTCCCTATGGTATAGGAGTTAATGTTAGGTACCATGGGGGTCCATTATACTTAAAGCTTTCAAAGGGACCCTAATGGGACTAGTATGCCCTCCACCCCAAATGCCAAAAAGTGTGGGATTCGGGCCCAATGGCCCCCTTGAGGTGTTGAGGGGGTCTCAGAGGATGTCTGAGCCTATAGGGGGCAATGGGCTAATGTAGTATGTTAACATTAGATAGTCATGTTATTAATATGTAGTGCAACTGACCATGACAGACATGATATTATTTTGCAAGGTTTGTTGTTGTAATAGGTCTTTATTACTCGTGACACCTGCACCTTTGTCACTGCTGTTCATGCTTGACCGGCTGTAACTTGTATATCCTACTCCAATTGTAAAAGGGTGAATAGGCTTGAATAGCGTTGGTACACAGTGCTGCATTGGGCATTGCAGCTGCTCATCTCGGGACCAAACTATACCAGAGATTTACTAACAGCCCCATTAAATTCCAAGCCTGTAGCGGCAACGGCACACCTGCAAAGCCTGTGGGTTTGAAATTCTGTTACGTTACAGAGCTATTACAATTAACCATGCCGCGACCAACGGACACAAACCCGTAAACCATTCTTGCGCACGTTGCATGTGCGGCTGTGAACATGATCAATTAGTCAAACCCTTAGTTACAGGTTTAGATGGAGCCAATGGCAAAAGAGATCGTCACTGAAAAATGGAGGTTAGATTTCAAAGCCTTACAGATTTCAATTTCGAGTTTTCCAGAAATAATGCAATATTAATAAATCAGTAAATATGATATTCTAGTCCATGTGAGTTCAATTATATGTATTAACACATTGATTGCCGGGATCAATATAACACATAAATTAAAGCGGAAAAAAAATATTGCATATTGCAGATTTGCGAGCTTGAGAATGTTGTGCTATTAACTTTAACACCTAAGATCACTTTCCCTTTAATTATAAGTACAGTAGTGTGTGTATATTTGCATTTACAGTGATACAGATAAGACTTTAACCCCCTTGTGGGTCCTCTCTAGTACCCGTAGGCAATTTGGCTCCATTTGCGGGTTACTGGTTTGAACAGCAGTGGATTTGTAGCAGTTTAATATCGATTTTTGAATGTGGCAGTTACGGGCTTGACAGATCAAAGGATTTGTGGCAACAGAGTTCAGATTTCGACATCCCTTAGGGTTTTGCCGCATGTAACCCACAGGTCGTTTGCAAGTAGCTTTAAGAGGCCAATTTAGTAGCCGTAAGTCTTGCGGACTCCGTTACGGGCTACGGTTTTACATGTTGGGGGAATTTAATAGGGCTGTAAATATCATGAAGACATGAGTAGTGCAGATGAGAAATGTCCCATGGTAGATATCAGTGAGTCCTGTAAGTAAATCCCCTCCCAATATGTGTATGTATTTCTATAATTGATACAGTTTACTCAAAACAGAGCTAATGCTAGCAAATGGTGAGTATTTTTTCAAAATGTGGCAAATGGAATATTGTGTAATATGCTAAGTGTTCTGTGCCTGAGAATTCCTGTATTTTTACCTGAGAAAATAATGATGTATTCTACTCAACACAAAAAAGGGAGAAAAAAGATCATTAGATCATTAACATTTGAATGTGACCAGTATTTTAATTAGCATCAAGTGGATATAATGTATTAATGATACTAAATGGGCATTGCATCTTAATTTGTATTCACAACAGACATGATTAAACTGAAATGTGCATCAGTAAGATTTCAGATTGTATTCTCTATTTCAAGAAAAGTATGAATTGTAACTTGCTTCCTGCTCCACATTTAGATGGTTTTTTAACAAAAATGGCATGACAAACAACTTTTAAAACTGGATTATTTTACAAAATCTAATTTTCTAATTAAGAAAAATAAGTTAGGTCTATTTAGAAGGATTTATTACCACTAATGTTATCACACTCACCAATGAGTTTACAAGGGAATAGAACAGCTTGAAAGATTAATGACACTAATATGTTAAATTGCATTGTTAAATAATTAAAATTTCAGTTGCACTAGGCTATCATTAAAACATATGTCCCTTTATGTGCTAGCATTGTAATGGCTGGTCTTAAACAGCATACACAATGTAATAGTGTGTTAAATAAAACCACTCTCAAATGTTTAATATCATACATAATTCAATCAATAATTTTCAGCCTTATTAAATTGCGATTCAGTACATTTAAAGGGGCTCTATTTAAGCACATAGCATATTTTATTTACAGAAGTTTTCAGTTAGTGAAGACCTTGCTTTTGGATAGAAATTCACTAACTAAAAACTTATGTAAAAAAATATGCTGTGTGCTTAGATAGAGCCCTTTTAAATTTACAGAATCGCAATTTTATAAGGCTGTGTCTACCTTATAAAATAGGAAGGTGAAGTATTCAGAGAAATTAAAATAGTTCAGGAAATATACATGAATTTATATGCTAATTGTAACGATCTGCTTCTTCTTGGGGGCCTGATATGAACCTAGTTCAAACCTACCCCAGCAGAATCATGAAGTTCCTGATCTCTGTGGCACAAAAGATGGCCTCTGAAGAGGGCAAGTCCCAAAAGCTACAGGCAGAGAATACTGGATCCAGGTTACTTAGTGGCTCATAGCAAGACCACTCCCCAAGTCAGGATACAACACACAGAAATAGTCTCACACCTTGTTTATGTGAAAACTATCTCTCAACCACCTTTATTTGGAAAACACATGTATATAAACTCTTTACAACATAGTAGGGGGAGGGGCTACCAGAGGTCAGCCCCTTATGACCTCTGGCCAATCCCATAGCTTTACACCGTGGGAAACATGAGACTCCTCCCAGGTCCGCTCACTAGGTGTGGCTACCTAATTTAGTTGGTCTCTGGCTCTCAAGGGAGAAACATCTCTCTGCCCTCTGGACTTTGCCCTGATTCTCTGAGTGGGAATCCCTGTAGACCCCCTGGGGTTATGGTGCCTCAGTGTCTGTAAGGGACCCTATTGTTCCTGACTACTATCATTTCAAGTGTTTACCTTCAGGACCATATGGGCAACTCCTGACTGAGATTTTATACAATGGGGGAGGGTTGACTAATCAAAACATAGCTATCACTCCATAATACAATATGCAATATAATACTAACATATTATAACCCATAACATATTTCCCCATTCCCACATGGTATCAGGGTTGGGCAGGTTTTCCACGTCAATCCATTTTATGCAGTAATGCTGACTTTATTTAATGGTGACAGTGGAACCCCCTACTCATTCCCCTATCCCATACCATTCACAAGCAGTGGCTCTGTGAGCCCAAACCTTTTGTTCTTCCACATGGCAACAGCATGTGGAAGATGACCCAGCCCCAAGATGGCCACAGCTGCCAGTCACAAAATGGCCCCAGCATAGTTCACGCCAAATCCAATATGGCCACTGGCTGATTCATGACAACACCTCCCCCAAGCGTGGCAGGGAACATCCCTGATTTTCCAAGCTACGCTGATAGTCATGAATCTGCTGGTCTGGCCAGGCCCTCTGTATGCTATGCCAGTTCCAGTCCATTCGCACACAGTCCCAAGATGTAGCGTCAAAGCCTCCCCCAGTGCGTGGTCTTGCCCTGACGGTACAGAGGAAACTGCTCTTCCCATGCAACCCCCACCCAAATAGTCCAGGATCCCATCTCTCTCTTCTTGGCAGCAGCATGGAAGTAACTGGGGACACAGTGGGTTGCACCCATACACCCTTCTGAGGCAAAGCAGTACTTTTGGGAGCCCCATAAAACAAACCCTGTCCTATAGCAACCCCTTTCCCTCCAGCCAGTCCCCACAGCTGGGCTGGGGTCTCTAAAATAGTCTCTGGGCCTATGGGACCACAAGTGGACAGTCCACTACCCCCCCCCCCCCCGACATCATTTTACTGTTGGGAGGCCAACAACACACCCACTGCAGAAAAGTACAAACCAGGCTGTGCTGACCTCCAGCATCCATGATGATGCTAAGACCTGGATGCTCCTTTCCTGCTGCCTCCTGAACATCTGTAGCTTGGGACAGCTCCTCCTGGTTGTCCTCTATTGCCCTTGGTGGAGCAACTGTGCTCTGGCTCTCTGATGCAGGCTGGGGAATGTCGCAATTCCCACCCAGCCGGTTCTTTGGGGCCCTCAGCTGACCCTCTTCTTCTATGACCTTTTGCTTGGTATCCTTATCCCAGTCCTCCAGGTTTAACTGGGCCTTTGGAGCGGTGTCTGTTCCAGTGGGCCTCTGGACATTGGTTATCCAGGGTACCTCCCCACTTGGTTCACCCTCTACTATGGTGCCACAGTGCACCCACGGCTCCTTTGCCAAGGCTGGCAAGCTTGCTGCCACTGTCTGGCTCTTGGTGCCCCTGGCACTCTTACTGTGTGAGGCCTGGTTCCCTGTAGCTAAGAACCAGTTCCTTTCCCTCCCCACAGTCCATACATTTATTTTCTGACCCAGCCTCGGCAATATTTAGCTGGGTCTCTGTAGTACCTGTTAGGTGGTTCTGTTCCATGCCTGACTGGCATGAGCCCTCCCAGCTGGCTGGCCAACAACCATCTAGGGATGCTTCATCCAGTAAGTCTATATAATCCACCTCCAGCTGTAGCTCCTGCTTGATCAAAGGCCAAAGTAAGTTAGCTGTATGAGAGCCTGTCTCCAGTCCCAGCATGTGACTTAGCTTGGCAAACAGATACAGCTTTCTTTTCTCTGTCCCCAAGCCACAGTCCGGATCCCCATGTACTATGTCCCAAAGTGCCCTTTCCAGCCCCAATGAAAAATGATGATGTATCCCAACAGGTCCAACCCAATAAGCATATTGATCTTCCAGGGCGACCTCCTCATATACCAATTCTTCCAGCCATTTCATTAGCCTGTGACCTGGCCATAGTCCCAGGAATGCCATCCATTTATTTAGAAGGCCCATTCCTCTACAGTCCGTTCCAGTCACCAGAACATTCTCTGTCTCTACTGGGGATAAGCATTTCCCCTCCACAGGAGCTGAGAAAGGGCCATTGCTTACCCTTCTCCTGTTCCCCTGTACCTCCTGTGTGATTTGTATACAGAGTTCCCTCTGCTGATCCTTAGTAAAACCTGCAGGCATTAAGTCCATCCATCTTTGATACCGTCTGGACACTTCCTCCTCCTCTGCTGCAGACATCTCTTCATAAGCTGCCATCCTTCTGTGTTTTATACAGAGATACCCACCACTGCCAGCCAAATGTCACGATCTGCTTCTTCTTGGGGGCCTGATATGAACCTAGTTCAAACCTACCCCAGCAGAATCATGAAGTTCCTGATCTCTGTGGCACAAAAGATGGCCTCTGAAGAGGGCAAGTCCCAAAAGCTACAGGCAGAGAATACTGGATCCAGGTTACTTAGTGGCCCATAGCAAGACCACTCCCCAAGTCAGGATACAACACACAAACAAGGTGTGAGACTATTTCTGTGTGAAAACTATCTCTCAACCACCTTTATTTGGAAAACACATGTATATAAACTCTTTACAACATAGTAGAGGGAGGGGCTACCTGAGGTCAGCCCCTAATGGCCTCTGGCCATTCCCATAGCTTTACACCGTGGGAAACATGAGACTCCTCCCAGGTCCGCCCACTAGGTGTGGCTACCTAATTTAGTTGGTCTCTGGCTCTCAAGGGAGAAACATCTCCCTGCCCTCTGGACTTTGCCCTGATTCTCTGAGTGGGAATCCCTGTAGAGCCCCTGGGGTTATGGTGCCTCAGTGTCTGTAAGGGACCCTATTGTTCCGGACTACTATCATTTCAAGTGTTTACCTTCAGGACCATATGGGCAACTCCTGACTGAGAGTTTATACAATTGGGGAGGGTTGACTAATCAAAACATAGCTATCACTCCATTATACAATATACAATTTAATACTAACATATTATAACCCATAACATATTTCCCCATTCCCACATGGTATCAGGGTTGGGCAGGTTTTCCACGTCAATCCATTTTATGCAGTAATGCTGACTTTATTTAATGGTAACAGTGGAACCCCCTACTCATTCCCCTATCCCATACCATTCACAAGCAGTGGCTATGTGAGCCCAAACCTTTTGTTCTTCCACATGGCAACAGCATGTGGAAGATGATCCAGCCCCAAGATGGCCACTGCTGCCAGTCACAAAATGGCCCCAGCATAGTTCACGCCAAATCCAATATGGCCACTGGCTGATTTATGACACTAATAGCATTAATACTGTGATTAATATAAGATTTTAGAATGCAGGATTTTGTTTCTCCTCAATGTTGTAAATGTAAAAGCATAAGAATATAAAGGGACAAAGAAAAGGTTTAATATCTGTTATAATTGAAAAAAAGATTTTCTAAAGTTAATTACAAATATTCTATTACAAATATATTTAATAGACTAAAACATATATACCACATTACATATTTTATTACCACTAATTAACCCTACGATCCTTCCTTTAACTCTGCATGTTATCTACAAATTAATAGCATCAGTGTAGTTGCAACACATGTTCATATTGGTTTAGATAACTGGTTTGGTAGACTTTAAATAAATCAATGATGGACTCAAAAATATTGTTTATTTTTCTCATCACTGTAAAGAGTGAATGATATAAAAATTCCTGTACCTGCAATTCTTGATATATTAGTGCTTTGGTAAAAGTCACACATGGCCATAACTTGGGCTATGACTGTATGAGCTTGGAAAAGGTGACAACATTTTAGTGGGCAGACAAAAAAAATACTATGAACCTTAACACAGTATAGGGGACTTGTTCATTAATTTACAGTTTACTGCATGAAGTTATTATTTTATATATTATTTGTCATATTATAAATTCCATGTTTTAGAAAAGTGCTGATCCACTAGGGGTTTGGTATTGGTGAATTGTCCATTCTTAGGGGCTTGTTCTTTTTCTCTAGCATAGTTAATAATATTTAATTTTACATTTAATAAGGCAACCCACATACATGAAATTCTGTGAGAATGATTCTTGTGTATTGTTCTTAAAGCTATTCTTAGTGCCAATGTGTATAAATGATATGTTTTCCTGAGATTATATTCAATTTATACTCCATAATAACTGAGTTATTTGAGAGTTATATAATAGTTATGTATAAGGTTATAATTTAATCAGGGAATTATTAAATTATAACCTTATACATAAATATTAGTGTTACCAACTAGGGAAAATTCCAGGTCATATAACCTACTTATATAATAGTTAAACAATCAGTTTTATTTTGGAATCCTATTTCATACACATATATATGACTGTTCTTTCTACATAATCCACCAGGAACATTGTTGTTTCTTGTTCACTGGATCTACCTCTTAGACCCAGCAGGCAAATATAAAGTGATTTAAATGTATTACACCTAGGCTATAAAAATATTGGATCAACAAAGGAGATCAATCAACTGTCTCAAAATTGAGCTGAACATTGGCAACATGATTTTCTTACACAAATGAGCTCTGCCAAAAGGTGGAACAAGCATTTAAATATAGTTTCTATAGGATTTTCTATATCATTTTGGAAAAAAATGTACTTACAGGTATATACTTCCTTTTCAGAAAAACTGAAAGAGAACATTTGACACTTCTCAAATTCTGTATCTCATAGAGTTTTAATTAAGTTATTAAATTCCTGAACATACAGCCAATGTGATTTGAGAACTGAAATTAATTTCTTCTATTACAAAAATCTAGATTTACAAGATGCATCACACTGGATCATGTATATGGTAGTTAAATTGGAACTAATGTGTTTTAGAATGTACTGTAGGTCACTTCCTTGCTGACTACCATGGCACATTGATGGGCAAACAGTAAAGCAAGGCAGTCAGCTAAGTAGTCACCCACTTAAACAACTAGATGACTAGATTCCATATGAGAAGCTTACAGCATTAGTAGCATTAGTAAATTAGGACCATAATGGCCTTATAGGGCATTTTTAGATTTTGCAGTACCCAAACTGGATGTTCTTAGCACTAATTGTTCACTGGAAGTCTGAGGTGTTTTGGCTATGTTTTAGCAGTTTAGGAGCAGAGTAATAGGGGGTTGTTATCTTGTTGTGCGATTCAGATCTATTGACACATTTCACCCTCAAATTATTATCAGAAACAAGATAACTTTCAAATCCTTCTTGCCTTGCATGTATTAACCCCTCATGCCTTGAACAGGAGGGGTTACTGTTATGTCAGCTTCTATAAACTTGCAGATACTACTAAAATTAAGATTTTAACTTTAAAATGCTTTATGCTCATGGCTGACATAGTTGGTACTTTGTTACTTACATACATTGTCCAAAAATAAATACTTTACATTTTAATAATAGTTGCGTTCATGTAAACCAGCTCGTACACAAAATATTTTATGTTATTATTCATTCATTTAGCAAATAATTTATTCTCAATAGACTTTTTACGCAAGGTTCAAAGATGCAATTAAAATAACATAACAGTTTCGTTTTACTTCATACTACCTTCATAGAGGGGCCAGATCACTGATACTGGCGTTCATGGAGCAGTTGTACTACCTTCATACTACCTTCATAGAGAGGCCAGATCACTGATACTGGCATTCCTGGAGCAGTTGTACTACCTTCATACTACCTTCATAGAGGGGCCAGATCACTGATACTGGCGTTCCTGGAGCAGTTGTACTACCTTCATACTACCTTCATAAAGGGGCCAGATCACTGATACTGGCGTTCCTGTATCAGTGATACAGTAATGAGAAGTGCCTTTAAGATAAAGGTTCTAGACGATCCATATGGTGAGATTAAAATCTTCTTGGATATATCTGGAGAAACTCCACAAAAAAGGAGAGAGTTTTTTTATATCACTTTAGTTTTGAGACAAGAGAATGTTGTATAAAAATGGTGGTTCCTCTTTCGTTTGTTAATCTTTAATTTAAACACTCCAAATGGTTTACTATTATATCTCATGAAGAAGGAGTTAAACTCCTACAGAGCTGGAATTTGACTGTCAAAAGAACAACTAAAATTATAGACAGCCCTCTAACGTTTCTAAAAAATCAGGAGTGGAAATTCGTGTGATATAAAATATATATATTTTCTTTAGAAATATATAAAGGGATATTGTGAGACACAAATATATAAAGGGATATTTGGAGACAATTATAAGCAATTGTGTTACATTTGAATAAAGAATTGATTTATTAAGTTATTAAGGGAAAATAGATCAGCAGAAAAAGACACAGACTTCCAATAGAATTGGTCAGTCTTTCTGTGTATCACCAGTATATATGTACCGTAATAAATACCACAATTCTTAGTCATCCAAAAATTATCTTTATTAGTACACCATATCTAAAATTTTAAACCAGTTTTTTAAAACTAACATTGCTGCTCCCATTATCAGAGCTTACCAAAGTGTATCACCTCTCAAAATAGAGCATAATTAAGTCACTATTCTATGTACACGACACTATTGTATGCTGGATGTCCCACGATTACTGAAAGTTATTTTTAGTGCAAAATTGTGCAGAAATACTATCAACCCTAATATGAGTGGTAGTGGTGGAGCCCACCACTTGCTCCCATTAAGTGAAAGAGAATAACTAAACTAATCCCTCATACAGAACTAGACCTTTTCTTAGAGAATAAAACACCTTGTGAGGAGTTGTTTTTTATGGAAGATCACTGTAAATTGTTTTAGGTAGATTTAAAATTACGAATGGAACTAGACAGGGGTGTCCTTTTCCCCCCTTAATTTTTATTTTAGCCATAGAACCTCTGGCATCATTAATAAGAGATAATAACGGAATTAAGGGGATTTAAATTGGTAAAGAATAGTATCAAATTATGATGTATGCTGATGATATCATATTTACTTTGTCAGACCCAGTAAATTATCTAATACCCCTTGTTAAAATTTTGAACCTATTTGGTAAATTCTCGTATCTAAAAATGAATAACTCTAAATCTGAAATATTATCAGTAAAAATAAAAGCTGAGATTTTGGCTCAGCTAAGCGATATATATAAATTCAATTGGAACAACAATAAAATTCAACATCTTTGAATTATTTTATCTTCTTTAACTAGAAATATTCTGAAAATGTATTTCTTGACTCTATTTGAACAAATTAGGAAAATGTTAATGGATTGGAAGGCAAGCTTTTTCTCTTTGTCTGGCAGAATTACATTGATTAAAACTGTGATTATTCTTAAAATTATGTATTTATTTAGGAGTATACCACAATGTTTACCCAGATATATATTGAAAAGACTTCAAAGTCTGTTGAATGTTTTTTTGTACAACTAAAAAAAACAAAGAATCACTCTGGATATAACCAAGAGGAAAATTGAAAAAGGGGGTTTGGACTTTCCCTCTGTATACAAACTACATGACTCTACAAGTCTAAACCATCTGTTAAGCTGGGTGATACTTTCTAACCAAGCTAAATGGTATTATATAGTGCAATAAATATCTAACTCCTCTCCATTAAATCTTTTATTATGGCCTCCCAATATAAATAACGTTCAACAGTTAAATTTGCCTTTTGGAATTTTCTCCTTGATACAATTTTGGTATTTGAAGAGAGATCAACTACAATGGGCTGAATACCCATCTCTTTTAACCCCAATAGAATTTTTTCGGCAGTTTAATCCTGACTCGATAATTACAAAATGGAAAACAAGGGGTTATAATATAGTAGCAGATTTTTATTTATATCATAAATTCGTTTCATCAAAATTGCTTAAACCACTTGATCCAGAGATTACATGGCTTGATCTCCTATCAGTTAAATCTAATTTGGTCAAGTTGGGATTGTGGATCAAAAAAAAAAAAAGGATCATATCTAAATGTAAAAGTATTTTGAAAATGGATGAGGAATATAAGACTAACAGAATGGATCTTTGGGAAAAATATCTGGGGAAAATATGGCCCACTAAAGACTGTTTTAATACATTTAGATGCATCACTAAGAAAGCCGCCATATGTTCATCATATTGAGAACTTTATTTTAAGAGTGCAACGCTGGTATTTAGTACCAATAAGTTTAAAAAAGTTTGAACATATCCACTCGGACGAATGTTGGCGTGGATGTGGAGAGAGTGGTACTTACTAAAATTTATGGTGGCAATGTAAGTTAATACACAAACTTTGGAAGGAATGTATTGACATTTGACATTGATATTTCACATTGATATTTAATACTAGCGACTTGCCCGTCAAAAATTAAGGGGCAATAAATTGTAAGGCAGGTAATGCTGTGCCCCAGACAGTTGGGCCCTCATTCAATTGCAATTTGGCCAATTGAATAGGGCTCCAAATAAGCACATAACATATTTTTTTTAAGAAGTTTTTAATTAGTAAACATCTATCCAAAAGCAAGGTTTTCACTAACTAAAAACTTATTTTAAAAAAATATGCTATATACTTATTTAGAGCCCTATTCAATTGGCCAAATTGCAAGTGAATGAGGCCCTAAGTGTTTGTCGTCTGAGATCCTTTGGAGCTCATTGCAAGTCTGTCGCTGAACGCCTTCGGTGCTCATTGTGTAGCTGGCAATGAGCGCCTGGTGGTGTTTTTTAAACTGTTGTATATGTGTATGTTTTAATGATAATTAAATAGTAAATAAATTAAATAATACTTTACCTATTTGAAATGAATATATGCAGCAAGCAATGGTCTGAAGAGCTAGCAATCTGGTTTTATATTCCCATGCAGCATGTAGTGCAGATTTGCAGTGTTGTTGAGCTGAGGTGTAAGTGTCAGCAATGTGTGCAGTGTTCAGTGTAAATAGGCTGCATGCGCGAGGGGAAAGCGTCAGTGTTGCAGGGTACTTCCGCAATCTGTAATGTAGTGTTGTAGAATGGCGGCTAATGTGTATGTGGTATGCTGGATTGGATGGTGTAGTGTCCTTGCTAATGGTGTATGTTGTAGGTCGTATGGGTTTTAGTAAAAGTTGTATGTGTTTGTAGGTGTTTTGCAGCTTTAGGGGTTGTGTAGCCTCGTTTTTGTTTTTTTCCGGCGGCCATTTTTTCTCTCGCTTAGGGGATTTTGGAATGTGTATAGTGTTTGAATTCTACTGAAATCGATGTGTAACCTGTTGTGCATATGTCCTGGGTGTCCCCCCCCCCCGCCCGCCCCCGCTGTGGGTATTTTTATTATTTGTTATTTGTGTGTATTTACTGTATTTTTTCTGTTTTCAGCTGTGTGCGGATTGTCCGTTAAGGTCGTATTTTTACGAGTCCGTAATGTATTTTTTCTAAGTCCCGTGGTTTGTATTTTTAGTCATTGGGTGTTTTGTCGGCATTTGCTGTGTGCAATGAGTCTTGGGCTCATTGCAGCTGACGTGGAAGCCTCCACCTCCGCAAATGCAGTCCCTCGCTTCCGCATTTGCGGTCCTACGTCGCTCATCTCCACCTGCGCAAGGAGCGCCTTCAGCACTCCTTGCCTGGCTGCAGCGTTGGCAACGGGTTTTGCCAAGCCCGTCTGCTGACAAATATATATGTGATTACAAATATTAGGATCCACTTTTCTCCAGACATTATTATATTACACGTCCCCATTGAAGACATTCCTGTGAAATGTAGATATTTGATACTTCATATTTTATTAGTGGTGAAGTGGCATATTGTGAAAGTCTGGAAAATGAAAATCCTTCCAGTATAGAGTGACATTGAGAGAAAGATACACAGGAATAGATTACTTTAAAGAGATATGAAAACTTTATTGAATTGTAAAGGGAACTATGATATTAAATGGTTTGTTTGGGATGACTATTTTTCTCTGTCTTAAAATGTCTAAAATTCTGATATTTTATAATATTTTGAAGCCTAAATGATACCATGACCTCCTACACCATTGGAAATATGTTTATGAATCTATGATATACTTCTTAAAACGTTGGTAAATTACCATTTCCCTATGTTCTTTATTAATCTTATGTATTTTATGTATCTTTGTATAAATGTTTTGTAATCTCATGTATACATATGTTTAAAATACAATAAAGAAATTTAAATTAAAAAGTAACATTTAAAATTTTAATAATAGTTGTGTTCATGTAAACTGGCTCTTATACAAAAGATTTTATGTTAATATTCATTAATTTAACAAATAATTTATTCTCAATAGACTTTTTACGCAAGGTTCAAAGATGCAATTAAAATAACATAATAGTTTTATTTTACTTGATCGTTTTCTGTGATGGAATTTACAGCTCTCAGTAGTAATTGCAAGATTTTAATCCATTTACAATTAGTGACAGTCACTTAAGAAAGGAATAGCTTCCACATACTAATTGAGCCATAACATCTTCTTAAATCAAAGTCATTGACAAAGACTTTATAATCAATATCTTTGAGTGATCTGAAGTGATAGAGAAATGGAAAAAAAGGTCAGTCTTTGATAAGATTGTGATTTATGTGGGATTTCAAAGTGCTTAAAAACATTTTAATGGAGCTTTATGAGGAAATAATCATCTCATATTCTGAGCAACAATAAAGACAACATGAAAAAAATTAAAAAATATGTTTGACTACTGAGATGAGCATATTTAAGTGCAATTGATATGATTTTGGACTTTGGTAATACATGTACAATTACACTAATGTTTTGGGGTAAAACAATACTCACAATACATTAAATTACAATTTATAGGTTAGACACATTAAAATCAAACAGAAAAAAGCAGAAGCATGTGACCCATGGCATTGAATATTTATATAAAAGTCACCCACTTACAGCTTAAAAACACATCATTAATTAAGTTAGATATGCAGAAGTGCTTACGGAAGTGGATGGGAACATGTGGGTGAAAGCTGCTTCCTGACGGAAATGATCCTCTACAGCAGGTGCAGTCAATAGTTAGACCTGGTTATCAATCAGGACCTCTGATACCTTTGTTGCAGATATCCATTGTATTATTACATTTATCATAAATTTTACACAAGCATCCAAAGTCATCTGTACTATGTAAATTTCCTTCCCGTGCCCTTTTGAATACAATTATGTATGTGTATTCATGAACAAAATACACTGTATGTATTCTGTATTCTCGATCTTGTCAGTTTCAAGAGATTTGGACCGTGGAAAATATACTTAACAAAAATTGATTATCCATTCAATACAGCATACATGAACAATATATTTATATAACTAATAACAGTAGTTGAAGATGGCTACTTTGCAGGCATCTCTTAAAACTTAAAGTGTGAGGTACAAGCAATCCATCCTAACCTTTTGTTACCAGCCTTATCAAGTTTCTATTACTGTATGCTACATTTTAAAAGGAATACAACCTTGCTTTCTGAAAGCAGTTGACACTGTTTCTTACATACCTATATATTAAGTACCAAGTACCACCATTGAATCAGATATACTGTATACATGACATTATGTGTAATATGGGCCCTGTTTATACAATTTGACAATTATTAATTGAGAATTATTTGTATGTTTATTGCTTACTTTGTACTATAGTTAATACAATTATACTTGAACAGAGTAGCAAAATGATCAGTAGTATAGAACAGCAATGTTGCTAATTTTTTTGCAGAAATTCTCAGTGCTGATTATAAATAAACACAACCCATTGAATGGAAGTATGTAAGTCAGGCACAAAGCTTTTGAATGCAATTTTCTGTATCTCCCAATTTGTACCTCACTTTGAAAAAAGCAAAAATACATGCTGAAACGTGCGTCAGGGTTACATGTCAGAAGTTTGACAAATCTGTTAGAATTTATTTTGAGTTCTGTATTGAGCAAGAAATGGTGAACCTTAGGGTAGATAGAACAACATCAATAGCAAAATGAAAAGTCAAATAAAACTCAGTGAAAATAAAATAGCACTGGCAAATAATTAAATTTGCAAAAAGTGAAAAACTGCAAAGTTAAATAAAAAGATGGAAACACAAGGTTGGAATAAATAGATTTATGAGAGAGATAGAACCTAATTAAGAAACACATAGAACGCTTTCAAGAGATTAACCTCTCTTTATCAAGTCAAAAAAAAGTATTGCTTTTGACTTGATAAAGAAGTTCATTTCTCAATAAGCTTGTCGTAATAGTTTTGAATATGTTACATTAATATTTATAACATTTATAATAAAAAAGGTATCACTATATACTGAGTATTGCTTTTGACTTGATAAAGACAGTCTCATCTCTCAAATTCTGGCTCTCTGGATTACTGGACACTCCCAGCTACCTCACTCTTTATATAATAAACAAGGTAATGTTGGGAGATTATGGCTCCTCTGCCTGTAACTCTCTACTCCTTATGAGCTGGGCGTACCCCGGGATTCCCATTAATATCTGTTAACCCTTATGAGCTGTGTATTCCCCATTAAGACCCATTACCCCCTATGACCTTGATAGGATATCCTTTGCCATCCCCCTTAATACCCGCTATCACCTATGAGCCTGGGTGTCCACCAGGGTTTCCCCCAACTAAAGAATAAACATGGAGGTCCTTATGGACTTCCCTGGCACCAAATATTAATCTGATGCAATTGTGCCTAAAGACCCCATGGTAGTCTAAAGTATATTTGTAGCGCCCATAAAAAAGGATGCAGTAAAAAGTTTTGCCCCGAGCTCTCTAGCTCTAACATGCTTTTGCAGCCTTCCTAATGTATACATGTTGCAAAATAGAATGAAATTAATGGTACCCACTAGCTAACATGAATGCACTACTCTAGCCTAACATCCTCCCTTATCCCTATCTATATAAATCCTCCCTTATCCCTATCTATCTATCTAAATCCCTGGCACCCCCGCCCCCCCAACACCCACTACCACCTATGAGCCTTCGTGTCCCTCCCGTTTTGCCACAACTGAAGAATAACCATTGAGGTCTATATGGACCCCATCATACCAAATATTAACCTGATATGATAGTGCCTAAAGACCCCATGGTAGTCTAAAGTATAACAATGGAGGTCTCTAGTTTGTGGATTTAACATGTTTTTGCAGCCTGCCTAAATTATACATGCAGCAAAATGAAATTAAATGAATGGTACCCATTACCTAACATGAACCCACTACTCTAGCATTCACATCCTCCCTCATCCATATCTATCTATCTATCTAAACCCATTTACATGGCATTTATGCCCTCTCCGCCTATGAGCTTGGCATCCCCTGGGGATTTCCCCTTAATACCCGCTACCCCTATGAGCTGTGTATCCCCTGGCATTCTGCCTTAATACCCACTAGCCATATGAACCTGGATATCTGCTGGATCTCCCCCAACTAAATTATAATAATGGAGGTCATTTTGGACCCCCAAAGCAGCAAATATTAGCCTCATACTAATAAAATGACACAGGAGTGATTTAAATGCTCGATTCTGAGTGCCTGAGATATCATTGACACTTATCAGGCAATGAGAATCTTCAAAAATATTATTAACAATGAAAACATTAGCTGGCATGGTAGCTCCTCAAGGAAAAGGTCCATTAGATTTCATTTTATTTTTATAGAGTGGCTGTTTTTAGATGCAGGCGTATTTGCATAGGCCAAAGATAAGGACCAATGGCTTCTAGAAAGAAAGATGAGAACAGATTCTTCCATTAACATGGAAGTGCATGCTTATTCAGGGTGGAAGAGTGAGGGCAAGGGCATTGGTGATCATCACTGGAGGGCATCAAGAATCTAGGTAATGTATATTTTTTCCTCTTTAGAGGTGTAACCTTTTTATTTCATGTAATTATTTGTATGTATTTGGTGTTATGGACTATAAAGCTCCTTATCAACTCCCATGGGTTGATTATTGTCCATGGGGGTTCATTATGGACCCCTGAATTGTTGTCTATGATCAAAGTTTAGTATACCATGGGGGTCTGTAGGGACCTATACATATAGGGGATATTATTGGTAGCCATTGATATACTTTAGTTGGGGGAAATCCAAAGGATACCCAGGCTCATTGGGTTGGTGGTTAAAATACATATATATGTTTTGTGAGGTAAATAAAAAATGTGTATACTATGTGTATTAACTGTTTTTCTAATAAGGTGCAAGGGAAGCGTGGTAAGGGGATGGATTGGTTATATGATAGGATTTTAGTGTACTTGGTAGGTATATGTTATATGAATATCTGTGGCAATATGTTATGGGTATTGGTTATGGGATATGTGGTAGATGGGATGGGTAAGTCAAATGGCCTATGGATAGTGTGAATATGGCTAATATATGTATTTAGAGACAATGTGTAATTTTAATATGTATAATACGTTTTAAAATGTGTTTTAAATGCACCTACATTGCACTATTGTCTTCTAATGCAGTCCTCAACACCTTGCACCCTGTATGTTACCTTATGCGGCATGACTATGCTTAGCAAGCGTATTAGGAAGCCAAATGTAATGAAGGCCTTAGTTCTCTAGCTCCACTTCAAGTAACAAGAGTATGATTAAACATCCTCAGTAGTGAATTATTTATAAGATTCTGCTACATATAATGATTATACTTTAAATCTCTATATTGTAATATGTATAACAAATGTTTTGGTGATATACTTCCCCATTCTATGCTCTATTGTATATTCTGGCACTTTATAAATAGAAGAAAATAATTAACTTTTTCTTAGTGTTTGTCCAGATCCTTAGCAACAATCTCAACTCCCACTTCTAGTTTCCATGAGAATAAATATTTATACTTCTTTTAGTTTTTGAAAAATAAGTATCAAAATTAATTTGGGCTAATATAGCTTATTGTACCCATCAAATAAAAAAAATGATTTGAAACTAAGCAATTTATTTCATTGCAGGCTATTTTTCTTGAACAATTTAGTACATTCCAATTACTCTGTATAATATGATGTGGGAACCGATTTTAATAAAGTGCAGTTATTTACTTCAATAGTGACCTTAGGAATACCACAGTCCCTCTTTTAGCCTCCTTTTTTATCCCTCTCACTTATCCTCCTGCCTCACTACATTCAGCTATGCATGCCAATGCGTTTCCTCATTATAAACCCCTTTATTTCCCTACCTCCTATACTTACATTCGCCCACACCTCACCCCACTCTCCTTGATACTATCTCACAGCCCTATTAAATTGGGGCTACATGTTAAAACGTAGCACATAACTTACATGTTACGGGTATTAAAATAGCCCTGTAACATTGCTTGCAGCAGGCTTTGCGTGTTAACACGCAGGATGACCGAGAATAGGATACGTGCTGAGCAACGTTGAACTTTGTGCATGTAAATCCTTTGATCTGACGAGCCCGTAACCGCTACTTGTTCAATGCAGCTATTAATTTGCAATGTGGTCACTCGCGAGCAAGCAAGTAACACGCAAATGGAGCCCAAAGGTCAACGTGCGCTCCAGGGAACCCGCAAGCGGTGTAAAGTACAATACGTAGCACTTATTGATCGAATAAAAACACACTACTGTACTTGTATTAACAGGGAAAGTGATGTTAGGTCTTAGAATTAATAACACAACATTCCCAAGCTCGCAAATCGGCCCTGAAAAATACTTTATTTCATGCTCATATTTTGTGTTATATCGATCCCTGCAATCAATGTGTTATGACATATACTGTAACTTGCATGTAATAGAATATCATATTTACTGCTTTATTACTATTGCATTATTTCTGGCCTATGGGTTCGATCGTAAACTGGATTTGAAGCACGTAGAACATCGAAATCTACCCTCCCCTTTTTTAGTGACGTAACGCTTAAGATCTCTTTTTCCATTGGCTCCATCTGTCCCCTTAACTACCTGATTGCTTAATTGTTTGCGTTGGAGCACGCAACCCCGGCGTCCGAGAACTGGTTTACGAGATGGCACCTCTCACTCATAGCTCGCTGCCCTTTCTAATTTAACGTAAGTAGGCCAAATTTGAAGCACGCATCCCTTACGTGCTACACATTGGACATGCAAGGCTGGAATTTAATATGGCCCTAAGAGAGACTTTTCAAATTAACAAGACTTCCATTAGCCATGTACATAGCAATTGAAATAAGGATTATTATATTTTAGCTGCATTGTAGCTTCTTTGCATTGAAAGTCTCATCTCAAGCGTAAAAGCAGATAAACAGAAAAAAATATGCTAGCACACCAGCATAATTTCCTATGATACTTAATAAATTAAAAGTTGTATTTTTTTTTCTTTCAAATAACATGTTGCCACTATTACATGAAATTCTTCAAAGAACAAATTTATAGGGATGTAGAGGTCCTTTAACTGTAAATCAATATTACACAGGGTCAGGCTGTATTATTTATTTGCTGACTGCAAAAAGCTCTAACTACATAGCCTAGGGGCTAGTTTGTTACTGCTATTAAGTGAAAATACAATACTCTGCATTTTTACCATCTAGCTCAGGTACCGCACAATATAGGTCTGCTTCTATAATTTGTATGTCTTAAAATAAATTTGCAACAACTATAATTCTTTACATTATGAGATGTCACACATATATATGTTGTACATATATAGAAAGCATCTTTTTGATAAGTGCCAAAGTATATTTAAAAAAATGAAGGGTGTTAAGTAGTTAATCAACTAGTATTTACTTCCATCATCTCCATATATGGTATGATAGTGGATATAGATGGTCACATTGTCTATCTGTGAATTTATGCATTCATTGCTAGGGCCACTGCTATGTTTTATAGATCATTTGTATCCACAGCACATATCTACCATAATTATATAAATGTAGGCAATATTCACACAGGTCCATTCTCCATAGCACTTATTTTAATTTGATTGCATTATAAATAACATTACAAAAACACAAAAAAATATTTAGATAATTATACCTGGTATACCTGATGTAACATGAGTAGAGGATCCTATGATTTTAGTATATTTTATAAATAATAAAAACTGTAATATATTTGCTTTTAGTAATAATGGTAGCTATTATGAAAATATATCATAAGTGATTTTTATTATATGAGGACTTTAAATGAATTCAAAGTTATTTACAGCATCAATTGGAAGGGGTCATAAATAATCAAACAAAAATAATCATGTAAATCAACAATATCAAAAAAGAGGAAGAGGATTTTAAGAGATGGAATTAAGATGCACTAATTACATGTCAGAATAAGAGTATTTCACACATTTAAGGGATCTACATTAGATGTCTCTTACAAAAACGTAATAATTCTAAGTGAATACATATATTGTTATCATTATTATTATTATCTTTTATCTGGAACGCACCAACATATTCCGTTGCTCTGTGCATGAATTAAGTACAAAGCAAAAGCTATTTTGGCGCATTGCAAAAAGCGGAGAGCCCTATGTTTGATAAAAAAAACCGTAATAATTCTAAGTGAATACATATATTGTTATCATTATTATTATTATCTTTTATCTGGAACGCACCAACATATTCCGTTGCTCTGTGCATGAATTAAGTACAAAGCAAAAGCTATTTTGGCGCATTGCAAAAAGCGGAGAGCCCTATGTTTGAGCTTTAAATCAAATGCCCATAGTGCTTTCCCTCAAGCACCTTGCATGATTAAAAACTCACCAACTTGCAATCTAAAGGGTTTGGGTGTGGTACAGGGCAGTGATAGATGCATTGTGCATGTTCAGGCTGAAAGTAATAAGATTCTTTAAACAGATGCATTTTGAGTGAGCTTTTGAAAGTTTTGAAGCAGGGAGATAGTCTAGTGGAGTGAGGCAAGGAGTTCCAAAGAATTGGGGCAGCATGAGAAAAGTTCTGACGGCGGGAGTGAGAGGAGGTGATAAAAGGAAACAAGAAGGTCATTAGCATAATTAAGTGGTTGGGTGCTGGAGTATTTTGAGATGAGAGCAGAGATATAAGGAGGTGAACTATTGTTGAGTGCTTTGTAAGTTAGGGTCATGGTTTTAAATGTTATTCTGGAGGCCATGGGAAGCGAGTAAAGTGATTGACAGAGAGGTACGGTAGTCACTGAGAGTTGAGTATCGTAGATGAGTCTAATTATAGATTGGAGTGGGGACAGATGGGTGATGGGGAGGCCAGAGAGAAAAGAGTTGCTGTAATCGGGGTGATATATGATGAGAGAATGTATTACAATTGATATTGTGTCTTGTGTAAGATAGTGATATATTTTGAAGACGTTTTGTAGATGAAAATGGAGGATTTAGTTAGGGATTGTATATGAGGAATGAAAGAGAGGGAGGTTCCAACAGAACCCCAAGACAATGGACCTGTGAGGTGGGAGAGATAATGGCATTGTCAACAGTGAGAGATATCTGAGCAGTGGAGCTGTAATAGAGGGTGGGAAGCTTAGGAACTCAGTCTTCGACATGTTGAGTTTGAGTTGGTGGGACATCTAGGAGGATATGCTTGAGAGGCAGTTGAAGGGGACAATAAATGTTTGAACTTGTAGGTAAGGTGTGAACCAAGAGAGAGCAGTGTCACAGATGCCAACTACATCAGAGGCAGCATAGAGATCCAGAAGAACTAGAATAGAGAAGTGGCCATTTCACTTGGCGGCGAGCAGGTCATTAGTGACTTTTGTGAAAGCTGTCTCAGTCAAGTATTGGGACCAGAAGCCCTATTGGAGGGGGTCAAGAAAGTAGTTGGAGGAAATAAATTGGGTAGACTATTGAGTATTGATTGTATACACTTATACAATTTGTAGCATTTGTCAATGAATAGAATAATTGATAATTAGTTGCAAAAAGCCAAAGAACAGAACACTTAATCCCCCCACCACCACAACAAATCAAAAAAGCATACAAATGATACTAAGGTAGGCTAAAGTAAGTAAACAATGTGCTGTGCTATTAAGAGATTGTTTTAATTCCATTAACATGGAATGTGAAATTCCAGGCTCATCCCAGAAAATACTATCCAAGAGCAGCTAACTATTTCATTTTCACTAAATATTAATTTGTGATCACATCTGTTTTTCACAAATATAACTACACATTTTTCTTTCAAAAGCTTTTTTTGCCATTATACTCTACAATGAGACAGAATTATCTGTCTGGGTCCAAAGGTAATATATCCTGGCTGGGCCGTATTAACTCAGTCAAGATGAAAATTGTGCCCAGGCTTCTATATCTATTTCACACCCTCCCATAACGATTTATTTCCCTGAACTGGAGAGATTTCAGCGTCTAACATTTAATTTTATCTGGCGCAATAAATCCCATCGTATCTTGAAAAGCACTATGTTTAAACACAAAACAAAGGGTGGTTTGTCTTGTCCTAATTTTTAATTAAATTATAAAGCAGGACACATATCCTTTATACCCCAAGCCCACTCCCTTATTCACCAACCTTTATGGGTGTTCACTGAAAACTACCAAATGCTTCCCTACACTTGGGATAGTTAGGACTCAGCTAACCCCTTTACAAAACTCGCTTAATATCTGGCAATGGGCTAATCACTCTCGTGTCCTCACACCTAAATGCTCCTTCCTTATCCCACTAATTCCTCACCCACAGCTTACAATTCAGATCTTGTATCTTTCCCTCGATTGGTGGAAATCCTCTGACCTTCTTCGAGCAGGCTCCTGGTATAAAGACAATAGAGCCCTTACATTTGATCAACTAAACACTCTCCTCCATTTCCCTCCATGAGAACACTTTACCTACCAACGCTTTAGACACTTCATCCAAACTCAGGAACTAACACTTGGTGTGCCAATGTCATTTTGGCTTATGAAAATAAGCGACAAAACCCCTCTTACAAAAAGTATACTTAGTCTTATATATGACTCAGTTAATGTTGATTTAAGTCAACCAAAACTTAAATATGTATGCAACTGGGAAAGAGACTTGAATTGCACTTGGACCCAAGATACCTGGGAGACCTCTTGGGTTAATCTATCAAATGGCTTTCTTAACCTTAGTGTCCTAGAAAATGCAATAAATGTTCTACATAGGTCCTACTATACTAACAACAAGCTATTTTGAGGGTAACTGGCCTCCACTCCTAACTGCGTTAGAGAATGTGGGATAGTATTTCAATTCCCTAAAATATATATGGATGACTAAATTGATACTGGACTTGGCTGGCTGAGGGTTCCCTCGGGGTAGAGGTTGGAGGTAAGCTTTAAACTCTTTGGAGCTAATCCTTAAACTTTGAGACACACTTTATAGTTAAACCAGTTGCCTCCCCCCCCTCCTTTTTTGTGATTTCAAGTAAATTGTGCCTTATCCATAAAAATAGAAAAACTGCTAGTAGGAAAGCGTACAAAATGCTCATGCCTAGGCAAAAATTTGTACATTTAAATATGATTATCCGTTTGTTTTATAATAGTAATTTATACGAGATTACAAGAGGGTTTAGTTTTCTATTTGAATGTTTCATACACCTATTCTATTACTCATTTGTAAATTGTTATACTATTTGTATCTTGCTAGTTAAAAAAAGTGATCTAAAAAAATAAAAGCTTTTTTTCAAAGCATTTATATGCTTCATTGGATTATTAAAACACATTTTACTGATTACCTCCATGATTCCAGATATTGCATAAAAAGTGGGTGTAGTGCTTAATAAAACACTTTTTGAAGAGTACAGATTGTAACATTGCTAATGACCACATTGCTAGAACACTGCAGGATGTCATTTAGGACAATTTATTGTGTTAAAACTGAGTTCAGTTGGTATTTGTGTCTGCTTTGTTTCAGAATCCATTATAAGTCAGTACTTATACTCTCTGGAATAAGAGCAGCTGTTGCCTCTGAAGAGATTTATTGAGTAGAAATATGACGTGATCGAAGGTAGCTTGGCAGTAGTGCCTACAAAAATAGTGTTTCACTGAGAGATCATTTTAAGACTGTTATTGATTAGTCTAAGATGGATGTTTCTTAAAATGGTATTCTTTGGTGTGTCATTGATCTTCATATTGCCTCACCATGCTTCCCCAAGTGTTTAACTTGTGATGCACAATGATAAATAAAAGAACAGTGTCCTGTCATGCACTGCAGTTTCTGATATAAAAGTCAAATATGTTCAATTTAGTGTCACACCAACAAAAGTTTATAAAATTTGTTCCAAATAAACAGTGACAAACACAAAATACTAACTTAAGTGTATACTGCATTTGTCTATCCAATATAAACAAAAAAACTATTTAAATGCTACTGCTTCTAAACTTATTTATATTTGTTTTTTGTTTGGTATTTTGATTATTGTTCTGACACATTTCCGTTTTGAAAAGTTTTATTTTTTTTTATGATTTTTTTTTTATTAAAGCAATATGGAAAGGAGTATAAATGTGTCAACAGATCTGTGCTTTGTACAGACAAACGGTCCTATTCCATTCGAAGTTATAAGTGACTGAATCCTCTGGGAATAGTGTCAGAGTTACGGGGTACCAAGTTGAGAGGAGGTGAGAAGGCTTCAGAAGTATAGGGAAAGGCCAGCAGACTCATGGGAACCCTGGTAATTCAGTTAAGTGAAGGATGAGGATGATCTAATTAACCATTTTTGTCCCCTTGTAACATTTAGTTGGTACCACATTAAGAGCTGGCCAAATGGGCTTACAATCTCTGACCATGGGCTGTGCTTTCATCCCAGCATGGGCTCTCATGTAGGCAGTCAGACAAGCTGTCTCTATTCTTGATTAGTAAGCTAATCCCCACTGACAGGCTGATCAAAGGAGTCCGTTATTAACTGCTGTTTTAGGCTCCAAAGTACCCGGAGGGTCGTTAGGAACTATTTAAGTCCTTGATTGACAGGTGGTCCACGGGTGGGGAAAATAGAGCTTGGGGATTGGCTAAGAGAATGTTTGCTAAGGTTGCGACCCTGTACATAAATATAAGTTGTTCTTGCTAATAAACAGTTGTCAGTTTGGATATACATAATTTACATGTAATTTTCATTCTGGGGAATGAATAATCCTATGCATTGGGGTTATTGATGCTGCACCTGATTGACTAGAGTTACTTTCAATAACTCTGCTTTCTTGCAAATTTGATTCTGGTGGTCCCATGGTCCTTTTTGGTGATCAAATTCTGGCCTTGGTTTATTCCTGCTAGCAGGAATATCTACAATAACCCACTTGAACCAGGTTCTGGAGAAGCCCAAGTGAAGAAGTGGGACGTGACAGGTCGAAACTAAAATTTAAAGGAGAGAATGACTATTAATAATCTTATTTATTGAATTCATGATGCCAAATGAAAAGGTTTGTATAATACAAGTGAGGTTCTGTTGAACCAGCCTTTGAAATCGTACTCACAAATTCTATGAGCACACTCTGCTCTTAGTAAGACCACTATTCACTTTATCCCACATCACTAATTATATCTCACAGTGGGGGTTGATAAACCATAAGAACATTCCCAGTTGATAGACCAATACAGGTATGTCAGAATATATAAGACAATTATGTGTATAAGACCACATCAACTGCTCTGTTAATTGCCTTTTTATATTTATGGTGACTTTGCATTTCCAGTGCCAAGTTATTTGCTTTATGTAACTGTACCAGTGTGCAAAGAATGTTATATTAAATGTATCACCCATTACAACAAGCATTTTTAAATAAACACAGTGCAAATCACATGTTTATGATGTGAATTTTTCCCTTTTCTACCTTTTTAAAGTTAATTCATATCATTATAAGCATAGGTCCTCCAGTCTTTCAGTGTGTCTCATATTTCGGTCTCTCATCTATTGTCTGTCATATATCTCTATCATGCTGTAGGCCACAACTATATATTTAGTAGACAATAACTACAAATATAGTATTAGTTTAGTAAATCAAATGATGTGTGAAAGAAAACATCTCAAAACTATTTTATTTAATGTAAAGGCAAATGAAACTCAAAACAATACTTCCCTACTAAACCAGCTTACATTTTAGTAGAATTTCATACTGAACTGAAGTTTTGCAGAATCCATCAGTCATTTATTTATGGCAATTCTGCATCAGGTCATTGTCATTTTTCTCTAACAGAACTCCTCTTATTATATCATAGAGATGCAATGTAGGAGCAAGTGACAAGTCCAGTATGTTTTAAAAACACAGGTACACCAAGGGAAAACGTAAAATATTTATTCAATAATAATAGTGTAAATGTGGCCAGAGTTATGAACAGGCAGAGAAGAAGCATCCTAATTGGGCAGTAAAACTGTCTTTGCCCTCACTACACATGGCCACTGACAGTTTCAATACACTATTTCAAGCGCCCTTGCCTTTATCAAACATAACCACCAACGTTTGCATTGGGACAGTGATGTTGTATTAATTGGCAGCACACAAGCAGAAGTATGCCACCTACAAGATACTTTTAGTTTCAAAATATTATAGAATATCCACCTAAAAGCTGCAGGCAGCAGATTCTTTTCAAGGGACAGCCATAAGCTTATGGACACATAGTTTTTTCCCTCAAATTTCAGGAGAAAGATACTCTAGAGGGCCAGATTCAATTAGCTACTTGCAAATGCCTTGAAGTCATAAATTTGGCTTTGGGAGTTTATTTTTTATAAATGTTTATATTGATGTAATAATTCATTAGTGTCAATAAGTAATATTTGCTGAATATGTAGCAATATTACGAGTCATTTTAAGTGTGTATACATTTAGGAAAGTAGCAATTGAATGAGGCTCTAGGAATGTATCTATTTTAGCAACTTCTGTCTGTTGTATCTGTTGTATCTACTTTTATATGTAGCATTTTGCATGTTTAGTGCGTACTTCCTCACAGGCAATTTCCACCACAGCTCTATCTATCTATCTATCTATCTATCTATCTATCTATCTATCTATCTATCTATCTATCTATCTAGTTGTATCTGTCTGTCTATCTATCTATCTAGTTGTATCTGTCTGTCTATCTATCTATCTAGTTGTATCTGTCTGTCTATCTATCTATCTATCTATCTAGTTGTATCTGTCTGTCTATCTATCTATCTATCTATCTAGTTGTATCTGTCTGTCTATCTATCTATCTATCTATCTATCTATCTATCTATCTATCTATCTAGTTGTATCTGTCTGTCTATCTATCTATCTAGTTGTATCTGTCTATCTATCTATCTATCTATCTATCTATCTATCTATCTATCTATCTATCTATCTATCTATCTATCTATCTATCGATATTTCAGACCTGTTACTGAAGATGTGCCACTATCCCTAAGTTGTAATTTTAACTGTTGGGAGATGTGTAGTTGTTATTAGTTTATATATCCTTTCATTATTCATCATCAGTGTATATATATATATATATATACTAGCGTATTGCCTGTCAAAAAATGACGGCAATGAGATGTGTATGTTTTAAAAGTTGTTTAGTTATTAATATACATATGGAATTGTAAGGTAGCTAATGTTGTTTTCTGTGTACTACTGAAATATAGAATACAAATTAATAAATTAATTTACGTATTTTTATGCATTGTGTTGAAGAGCTGGCAATCTGTGTTGATGTTGCTGCAACATTAGTGGTGTGGAGGTGCTGTGTAAGCGTGATGAACGTGTGCAGTGTAATAGTGTGCGTGCGCGAGCCGAAACCGTTAACTTAGCTGTGTACTTCCGCATTATCCTAAAATGGCGGATAATGTGTGGTATGCGTCTTAGTGGATTATCAGTACGTGTTTTCCGTGGTTATAGTGCTGTAGCGTCGTTTTCGTTTTGTTCGTCCGCCATTTTTTCTGCGGCGCTCATTGCCAAAGTACTACGGTTTAACGGCTTGCCTCGCTGTGCGAGGCTCGCCGGGCAATGATCGCCTGCGTCGCTCATCGCTAAGCCCGCTAAAGTACTTTGGTTTAACAGTAAATATGGTCAAATGGTCAAATGACGGTTAAATGTTGTGAAATTTGTTTGCCACACAACATGACGCTACATTTGTCCCTTTTTATTTTTCTTAAAATAAATACCAACTTTTTTTTTTTTTTTTTTGTAACTTTCAACTTATATTTCATCAAATGCGTTGGTTAAGGCGGTAAATCCGATGTTGCGCGAGACAAAGGCGTTAAATCTGTGTTAATGCGTAAATCTGTAATTGCGTTTCGTAAAATGTGCTCGCTACTGTCTTTTTACTCATTGCGCGGTTAATCCGCATCCTTTATCTCGTTGTTTTTCAAACACATACGTCTGTGGCTGTGTTTTACGCAGTTCGTAGTAGTATAGCCTCGTTTTAATTTTTTCCGGTGGCCATTTTTTTCTCGCTTAGCCGATTTTCGATCTTTGTAACTCGGCTAAATCGCTGTAAATTGGAGTTCCAACTCACTTCCAGACTTCCTGCCTGGTTCCTTATGCTGTAAGTGACCTTTATTTTATTTTTTAATTTGTATTTAGTGTTTTTTTTAGTGTTTTGGTTCCGCCGCTTATCTCGTAATTTTTTTCATCTCGTATTTTTTTTCTAAGTGCTACGATTTAACAGCTCGCCTCGAGAAAGAAGGAGAAAAGGGGGAAAGGGAGGAGGAGTGCAGGAAAAGGGAGGGGAGGAATGGGAAATGAGAGGGGAGAGACAGGAGAGTAGAAAGTGGAGGGGGGAGTGAAGGTGAACAGAGAAAAGGAAGGGAAAGTATGGGGGAGGTGCTGTGGAGGACCAGAAGAGGTCAGAAGGGAACCTTGGGAGTACAATCGGGCCCCTTGGAGGTGTGGACCCACTATACACTTAACTAGTAATATTATTGTTATTAAACAATGTTTTATTTATTAAAAAGTACCTGTAATCAGTTATGTGGAAAGGCTTTAAAATTAAATTTCCTGAAAAAATTTAGATAATAGATTATGTATATACAATATTGCGGGAAAGTTTTTTTTTTAGTTCCAAATTACTGCATGTGTTAATAAAGAACAGTTTAAATTAAATGCATAATTCCCATGTTTTTAATTTTTTAACCTAGGAAGTTATTAAAGCATATTTTGATTATCACAATTTTCCCATTTTCCAAGGAATAACTTTCTAACTGCTCAGAAGGGTTCTACAGCTGCAGACAGCAGGGTGTTAATTACCCCCACCACCAAGTCATTCATACACAGATGATAATTAGCAATTGGACATGAGTGTCTCCTTTGCTGCAATCCCCATTAAATGTTCTACTTATAAGAACTCTAATTTGCCTGTATCTTTCCACAGAGAATATGCTCAAATAAACAACAACATTATTGTTTAGTGAAATGTGCCAAGGTATTTCTCAAGTAAATGGCATCTCCTATTGTAGCAGTTGTTTTAGAAACTGGAAATTAACAGCATTTATCAACACACCAAGGAGAAAGGGGTAGTTATATTGTGAATGTTAGAAATTATTTTAATTTCAACATGTACATTTTCTTTCAGTCCATTCTTTATTATGGGGAATTTGTTACTTTTGTAATTCTGGGGTAAATGTATTTTTTTGCTGAAGTTCCCATTGCTTAACAGATTTAAATATATAATGGTGGGCTTATTACACAGTTATATATTTACATAGTAATTGAAATTGAAATTCCTTCCTGATCCCAAATACTGGCATTCAGACTCCACACTGGATCAATAATCCTTCTCTAGTTATCTAGGATAATCCTAAATGCCCTTTTTTTCAAAAATATATCCAATCCCTTTTTTAAAAGTTAATAATCGAATCCGCTACCACAGCTTGCTTTGGTACAGAATTCCAAATTTTAACCACCCTTACTGTGAAGAACCCTTTTCTTTCCTTAAGCTTCTAACCTCAAGGAATGTCCTCTTGTCATTTGGCACATAAAGTTAATTCTACAAAGTCTTATATTGACCCTAGATGTATATTCCCTCTAAGGCACTTTTTTACTGGAGAAAATACATTTCATTTGGTTAGTCTTTCTTCATATCTTAGCCCCTTTTCAACTTTTCCCCCTTTTTCAGCTCTAAAATGCCATTTTTATGAAGTGGTGACAAAAATTGTACTTTGTATTCCAAATAATGGCATAGTAGGGATTTATATAGTGGTAGAATTGTATTTGCTTCCCTGGCTTCTATGCCATTCCTAATACATGCTAATATTTTACTTTCCTTTGCAAATGCTGCCTGGCATTGAACACTCATAAATCCCCTTCTGTCTCGTGATACCCAGAGATTTCCTCAGTTACGATTATTAATTGCATTGTATGTACTGTATCTGCCAACATCAATGATCAGTGCACACAGAGGTATACCTTTCGAGTTTCAAATATTTAACTTTTTTCATAAAATATTGTTTTGAAATGCACTAAGTGGTTGATAGAATTGTGTTTTCTCTCTATGCCCCTATATGAACATACACACACATTTTCACATGTACAGCAGTTTAGGCATGTGTCTCTTTCTTCAATAACTTATTGAGATCTTCAAGGATTTTTTCATGATTTTGACTACTTGATTGGTTACGAAAGCAACCTCACCAGTGTGCAAACATGATGGATACTCCCATATGGTAACTCATTATTTAATTAGCATGAAACAAATGCATGTGGAAAAATTAGACCAAACACTTAAGTAGATAGGCATGACAAATAAACTTTAAGAGAAAATATGCATATTGCATGAATTGCAGCAAGTCCAGGGGCAGCTGGTGCATTGGGGAAAATGGGCAAACGCCCTCCCAAAATTAATTCCCCCATCACTTACTTAATTGTATAATTTATATAATAAGAAAATATATATTTTTTTTATCATGTTCAATATTAAATTTTTTTTAATAGCTGCTGTTTTCACTTTCAATCACAAAACCTTTTGTGCTGCAGTTAAACACACTGACTTATCACATCTTGCTGGTGACTTTCCTAGTTCTACAGATAAAAAAAACAGTCAAAATGCTGTCTTTGTCCAACTTGTGCGCTAAACTGTAGGACTGAGCCTGTCTGTCAAACACAGCATCACCCAATCAGAAAAAGTCCTGGATCCTGCAGGTACAGCACCTCTCACAGTCCACCCAGAAGAGAATACATTGGTGCAATCCTGACAATCTCAATAAAGTTTATTGAAAAAAAAACAACTCCCGGCTCACAGTGCATGCTTCAGCTTAATCAATACTCTGTTGATCCTATTGATTCTGACTACCCTGCATTACACACCAAGCTTGTGACCTGTCTGACCACCCCAGCCTATACCAAACAAAAACAGCTACAGAGCTCAGGTTCAGTCGTGTCTGACTCTCAGTGACCACATGGATGCAGCACACCAGGTACATCTGTCTGTGTTTCTGGTTGTGCTTATCCATATGGTTTTCATGGCAAAGATACTGGAGTGGGTTGCCAGTTCCTACTCCAGTGGACTGCATTTTGTTTGACCTCACTGAAATGACCTGCCCATCTTGGGTGACCCTTTATGATATAGCTCACAGCTTCATTGAGGTAACAAGCCCCTTTACTATGACAAGGTAGCGATATAGAAGGGGTCCTGTGTCTTAGTCTCTCTCTATGTCCAGATGTATGTATGTATATATATATATATATATATATATCCATTTGTGTGTCTCTCTCTCTCTCTCTCTCTCCTACTAGTGACTTGCCCATTAAAAATGACAGCTAAAAAATTTGATGCCTTGCAATTCTGTTGTTTGCCACACAATGCAACGCTCTCCCCCCTCTAACTTGTGGGCCTTGCAATGAGTGCGAATATTGTGAGCCTTTCCTCTCCTCTACTTTACGGGCATCACGATGAGCGCCTTCGGCACTCATTGCTGGCCCCACAATGAGTGGCTCTGCCGCTCATTGCAGGCTGCGGCATGCATTGCGTGCATATGCAAGCGCGTAACTTTGCTTTCACTACCCTGTGTCTCTTTCCCCCCCTCTCTCACCCTTGTGTCTCTTTCCCCTCCACTCCCTCCCCTGTGTCCCTTTTCCCCCTCTGTTACCCCTGTGTCTTTATCTCCCTTCCCTTGTCTGTTTTTGCTATTTATGGGTTCGAAAACATTTGTGGGCTTGGGGAAGTTGATCAATTTCCCCAAGTCCGCAAAGTGCATCCGAGTTATGGCTTTGAAAATGTTTTTCGTTTGTAGCGGCCTCCATTATTTTTCAAGCCTGTAACTCGGAATCCATTGGGAGGCCGCCAAAAGACTCCAATTGAATATCAAATTACATTTCAACCTCACTTATAGACTCCCTACAGGGAGCCCATAAGTGAGGTTGCAAGCTAATTTCCTATTCAATTGGCATCTTCTGACGTCTTCCCAATGGCTTCCGAATTACAGGCTTGAAAACAGGCTTGAAAATAAAGTGGCGGACATTTTTTTTTCAAGCTCGTAACTCAGAAGACGTTTGGAGCCTTTCCCCTTCGGGCCTCACAATAAGCACCTACATCGCTCATTACGAGCCCCCCCTCCTCAACTTGCAGAGCTCGCGATGAACGCCTTTGGCGCTCATTGCGAGTATCTCCCGAACAATATAATTTATGGGCCTCGCGATGAGCACCTTCATCGCTCATTGCACATGCATAAGCCCGTCATTTTTAACATTGCATAACAAACTCTCAATTACGACAACTATATATATATATATATATATATATATATATATATATATATATATATATGCTTCTCTATATATATGCTTCTCCCACATGCTATTTAAATTATGTTTAAAATTGAGGGAGAGATAAAAACAGTACTTGTTGCAAAACAACTTTGGGTGCAACTTTCTTGTTCTGGTGAATTATTACCCTGTCCTTCTGCAAGATGTTCCTCCCACGTGTTGTTTACATAGTTACATTGGGCCTTATTGTATTATCGGCCGTAAATCGGCCGTAAGGCTGCGATTCCTTGCGGGGGTTCTGTTACCTAGCAATTCTATTATACGGCCCCGCAAGGATCTCCCCTTACGGCCGGCCGCATATCTTGGAACCGGCCGTAAGCTCTAAAATCTTTAAAGTCAAATATAAATTGAAGACTGCACTGTAAATCTTTGTAAATGCTAGGGATCATATTGGGGGACATGAGGATTAATAGTAACCCCCTCTCAAGCTTGCACATCAGCCCAAACCCGAGTTGACATTAACTGTTTATTTTCCGGCCGCAGCGTGGGCGGGTCTGAGGTGCTCCAAGCACTCTGGACTTTTTACATGGATATTTGACATATATTAAAAAAAAATTTGTTTACGGATTTAAGTATAGGGGAATGTTGTGCTATTTTTGCTAACACCTAAAATCACTTTATAGTCTCCTCAGAGTGCATGACGGCTTTATTTGGGCTAAATTTTGTGCTTAATTGGTGCTAGCGGGACCTTTTTCCTGCAAGTAAGCTGCGGCTCGGTTTTAGCCTTGCAGAGAGGGTTCCCGGAGCAATTGAATTGCAAATAGGATTTTCTTACGGGCGATTCTCTTGCGGCCGTTTTAGATCAAAGGCTTTTCTCCGGAGTGAGCGGCCGCAAGGGATAGCAAGGCACCGGCCGCAAGCCTGACGGAATCCCCGGCCTGAGGGGAATAGAATAGCAGAATAGCTTGCGGCCGGTCCTTGCGGCTTCCCATCTCCTACGGACGCTAATAGAATGAGGCCCATAGTAATTTAGGTTGAAAAAAGACTTTAGTCCATCAAGTTCAACCTTTTTAGATCTCCTCTGATCTGCAATACGCAGATTTATTGTTAATTGATCCAGAGGAAGGCAAACAGAAAAAAAAAACAGTGAAACTTTGCCAATTGTCAGGGAAGAAAATATAAAAATCCTTCCTGACCCCAGATACTGGTGATCAAATTCATCCCTGGATCAATACTCTCTCTCTCTATTTATCCAGGATAGCCCTTAATGCCCTTTTTATTTAAAAATATATCAAATCCCTTTTTAAAGTTATCTATTGAATCCGCCGTCACCACTTCCTTTGGTAGAGAATTCCACAGATTAACAACCCTTACTGTGAAGAACCCTTTTCTTTCTTTAAATTGAAATCTTTTTACTTCTAATCTCAAAGGATGTCCCCTTGTCAGTTGAAAACCTCTTGGCGCAAAAAGTTCTAGAGTTTAGTCTCTGTTTGTTGAATTAATCTGTTTGCTCATTTAACAAATTATTTATATTTATGCAGTTTTACTCTGTCTCAGTATATTTGCTGATATCATAGTATCTTCTTGTATCATTATTGACTCAGTCATACAATACCTGACCTAGGCTCAGAGTGATTGATAGAGAGAGAGAGAGGGAGGGATAAAGAGGTATTGGAATAAAGGGGGGCGGGCAGAGACGGAGGGGGGAGAGAGGTAGAAGGTGAGATGATAGAAAGAGAGGGATAGAAGAAGAGGCATATACACTTTCCATCTCCCTCCCTCTCTCACTATCCCTTCCACTCTCTCTATCCCTCTCTTTTCCTCTCTATCATGCTCTATCTTGCCTCCTTTTTCTCTCTCTTTCTCTCTCTCTATGGGATCACTTTTGTGGATAGAGTCTGTGTCTCTGGCCAGGTATCTGTCTTCCACCAAACAACTTGGAAAGTCACCAGCCGCAAATGTATTTATCACCTTAAACTGTGGTCAGTACAAAAAGTGGTGCAGAACAGATCTGAATACTGCACAGGACTGAGAATACATGCAAGTGGCCTCACTATTAAACTGCTAGAAAATCAGAGCATTTCCTATAGTCTTGTAAAGAAAAATGAAAAGCATAAAGGTTATGTCCTAGATTCCTTCACACTATTTGCTGTTCAGTCCTTTCCGACTCTCCGTGACCATTTGGATGCAGCATGCCAGGCACATCTGTCTGTGTTTATGGTTGTGCTTATAATATGGTTTTCATGGCAAAGATACTGCCATTTCCTTCTCCAGTGGACCCCAATTTGTCTGACCTCTCTGCTATGACCTGTACATCCTCTTTGACCCTACATGGTATAGTTCACAGCTTTATTGAGATACACAAGCCCCTTCGCCATGGCAAGGTAACCATACAGAAGGGGCCTTCACAATTTTTTGCTTAGTAGTTTTGTTGTGTCCGAATCTCCATGACCGCATGAAGTCTAATACACCATGCTGATCCACTCTGCTTTCATGGCAGAAATACTGGAGTGGGTTGCAAGTTCCTTCCCCAGTGGGCCACAGCATATTCTTAGGCGTCTCCCATCCAAATACTGACCAGGCCCCAGCCCTGCTTGGCTTCAGGGTGATGTGACCTTTGGGTTCCCTGAATGGAATTGATCCCAGTTTGCAGCAGTGAAAGCACCAAATCCTAATCACTTGACTACCAGGGAACTCACCTTCACAATATATCACCTTTGACAAAGACGTCTGATGACGACGAAACGCGTCGGCCTTTGATGACAGAGCACGCCCTGACGCTACGGACACGCTGGCGTCTCATCTTCCAACAGTACTGTGTGTTTGTGTATAGAGGATGTGTGCTTACCCTCCCTGTCCGTATCCAAATGTCTGAATGCTGTGTTAACTGCATGAACGATTTCCACTCCAAGTAGATAGTTTTGGAAGAGGCAAAATTTCCTTTTTAATAGCAGACCGTGGACACGATTTACCACTCTGTTCTTTAAAGGAAAAGTGCATATTTCTATACTACCCTGCACAAATGCTGGGACAACTGCATGAGGGAATTTCACTCTAAGTAGACAGACCTGTAAGAGGCAAAATCTTGTATTATAGAGGAGTCTGCTGACACCTCTCTGCCCCTGCAAAGGAAAAGTGCATATTTATTAATTCCCCTGTAAAAAGAGGGTGATTTTGATTATTATTTAGGAGCTCAGATACCAGGGAACACTGTGATAATACAGAAATATATTGATCAGGGTGATTATCTGAGAAAAAAACGGATATATTGCACACTGAGTGAGGCTCCAATTGTGGGACAGGATATATATGGTATAAAAATAGAGATGGTAGATACCTTGGCCTTATTAGTTCCCATGAATGGAATTTAAGGTGGTTTTGTCCCTGATATAGAAAGTTTATATTCTCATTCAGATAAATATATGGCATTTAGAGTTTAAGAACTAAGTAATTCAAGATCATTGTATCAAGTATGATACTATAAATCAAGATTAATAAGGACATTAATAAAATACGGCTATCCAGCTCTATAAATAAACACACACAAGTACTGTGATGTGAGAGGATAATTACCCCTCTATTAAGAGACCAAAAACATCAGGTGGTAATAGATCTTTTTTCCAATCCGGGATTTTTTATAGATTTTTAAAATTCGCCGTTGTTACCCTCAATAATAAAATTGTGTTTATGTGACTATCTCATCCCAATAGGTTATATATTTATGTCAATTATTGGTAGAAAATGATTTGGGAAATTAGCATTCCTTAGTTTATGAGTTGACTACCAGGGAACCCACCTTCACAATGTAGACATTGTAAAATACTAGAACACAACATGGAAGCAGCCCCAGCAGCACTTCACAATAATTTAAAACTCCAAACCTTTTTAAGGACCATGCAGACTGCAACATAGGCAGCAACATTTTTAGACTTATCCCGGCACTGAACCCTAAAATAAAACAATACATACAACCTTCAAATACCCCCTTTTTGGTGTCCAAATAGATTTACAGTTGAGTTGTGTTTTTGTGATGAGCTAATGCATAAGACTAGTAACTTCATGACACCACAAGATTGAAGTGACTTATGTAAGAAGTATAGTGCTCTTCAATCCCTCTCCATTCCAGAAATATAATCCATTCTGACAACAACCCTATGTCAAAACTATGTCACGATTGTGTATGAACATATGTAGCAATTGCCTTCACTTCAAAATATACTAATATAAATGTACAGTGGATAAATTGGCATATCTTCTGAAACCTCATCTTTGAACTATCTGCCAACTAGATTTTTGTTCATTTTCTAACATAATCTTTACTCACATCTTAAAGAGAAAATATTCTAACAAGAAACACTGTTTTACAATAAATTGGGAAGATGGAAAATGTGTATTTTATGGGGTATATGCTGAGAGCAATAAGAACAAGGAAATCACACCTATTGATTTTCCCCAAATTTTCTCTATTTATTGTTTTTTTTTATCCCAAGGTAAAGATAGAGGATAAAGGCATAAACAAATAAAAGCATTACTTGGCATTGTATATTTACTAGACAGATGGGGAAAATGCCAGTGCTTACTAGTGTCTCTTATCCATATCCCAATTAAGAGAATCTCTAGATACTTCAGCTATGGAAAAAGTACATGTTTGATTGGATTTAGATTATGCCGCCAAGCAACATGAAGCATTTCTTTAAAAAAAAAAAAACAGCCAAAATTGTTAAATTAAAATAGCTTTATAAACATGTAGTTTTGTTCTAAGGTGCCTCTCAGTCATGTCATAACCAAGTTGTACAAATATATAAGTTGGTTTGTTCTAATTTTTCTTTTTTATTAAACATATTTAGGAAAATGTACCAAAAGTTACAGGGTTTCCAAGTGTTCTCCAAACACACACACACACACATGTGTGTGTATATATATATATATATATATATATATATATCACATACAGGGAGTGCAGAATTATTAGGCAAGTTGTATTTTTGAGGATTAATTTTATTATTGAACAACAACCATGTTCTCAATGAACCCAAAAAACTCATTAATATCAAAGCTGAATATTTTTGGAAGTAGTTTTTAGTTTGTTTTTAGTTTTAGCTATTTTAGGGGGATATCTGTGTGCGCAGGTGACTATTACTGTGCATAATTATTAGGCAACTTAACAAAAAACAAATATATACCCATTTCAATTATTTATTTTTACCAGTGAAACCAATATAACATCTCAACATTCACAAATATACATTTCTGACATTCAAAAACAAAACAAAAACAAATCAGTGACCAATATAGCCACCTTTTTTTGCAAGGACACTCAAAAGCCTGCCATCCATGGATTCTGTCAGTGTTTTGCTCTGTTCACCATCAACATTGCGTGCAGCAGCAACCACAGCCTCCCAGACACTGTTCAGAGAGGTGTACTGTTTTCCCTCCTTGTAAATCTCACATTTGATAATGGACCACAGGTTCTCAATGGGGTTCAGATCAGGTTAATAAGGAGGCCATGTCATTAGATTTTCTTCTTTTATAACCTTTCTTGCCAGCCACGCTGTGGAGTACTTGGACGCGTGTGATGGAGCATTGTCCTGCATGAAAATCATGTTTTTCTTGAAGGATGCAGACTTCTTCCTGTACCACTGCTTGAAGAAGGTGTCTTCCAGGAACTGTCAGTAGGACTGGGAGTTGAGCTTGACTCCATCCTCAACCCGAAAAGGCCCCACAAGCTCATCTTTGATGATACCAGCCCAAACCAGTACTCCATCTCCACCTTGCTGGCGTCTGAGTCAGACTGGAGCTCTCTGCCCTTTACCAATCCAGCCACGGGCCCATCCATCTGGCCCATCAAGACTCACTCTCATTTCATCAGTCCATAGAACTTGAGATATTTCTTGGCCCAGTCTTGACGTTTCAGCTTGTGTGTCTTGTTCAGTGGTGGTCATCTTTCAACCTTTCTTACCTTGGCCATGTCTCTGAGTATTGCACACCTTGTGCTTTTGGGCACTCCAGTGATGTTGCAGCTCTGAAATATGGCCAAACTGGTGGCAAGTGGCATCGTGGCAGCTGCACGCTTGACTTTTCTCAGTTCATGGGCAGTTATTTTGCGCCTTGGTTTTTCCACACCCTTCTTGCGACCCTGTTGACTATTTTGAATGAAATGCTTGATTGTTCGATGATCACGCTTCAGAAGCTTTGCAATTTTAAGAGTGCTGCATCCCTCTGCAAGATATCTCACTATTTTTTACTTTTCTGAGCCTGTCAAGTCCTTCTTTTGACCCATTTTGCCAAAGGAAAGGAAGTTGCCTAATAATTATGCACACCTGATATAGAGTGTTGATGTCATTAGACCACACCCCTTCTCATTACAGAGATGCACATCACCTAATATGCTTAATTGGTAGTAGGCTTTCGAGCCTATACAGCTTGGAGTAAGACAACATGCATAAAGAGGATGATGTGGTCAAAATACTAATTTGCCTAATAATTCTGCACTCCCTGTATAATAGTTGTCAAACTGTGAGAGACCGTGCAAGACACTGCCAAATGGCTATCGCATTATCATGGCTTTTTACAAGATGTGGGACGTTGAAAAAAAAAATATGACAGAGCAAAAAGGACAAGGTTAACGGCCGAACCGCGAAAAACAAAAAAACTATAAAAACACACCAAAAGTACAAATAAATACAACAAAAACATCACTCACAGCACGGGGGGAACAGCCAGGACGTCTGGGAGCGAGGTGCAGCACGATTTTAATGCGATTTCAACTACTTTCACCACAAAAAAAATGGCAGCCGAACAAAATTAAAACGAGGCTACAAGACCACGCAAAACACTGTCAAACGCGTAGCACCTTCACACAGAGACAAACAAAATACACTATTACAAAATACGTAAAATACTTCGAGATGCATAACACATTAATAACATTACCAATCTACAATGGCGCTTTACAGAACTACACCAACGTATTTCCCTAGCGCTCACAAACCATTTAGAATGCACAGTTGGGACATTCATTACACTTTATCATCAGAGCACCAACACTCACTGTACATTGTATGGTGCCGGAAAATATAAACAGATAAACAGATTGTTAGCTCTTCAGGCTATTGATTGCTGAATATATTATTTACAAATAGGTAAAGTATATTAATGTATTCAAGAAATAATTAATTCATTATTGATTAAGTAAATATAGATGAATATATATCTCTCTTTATAATGAGTGACAAAGGTGCTCAGAGGAGCAAAAATAGACAAGAGGCTCGCCATGAACGCTGAAGGCGAAGGCGCTCAGCGCGAGTCTCGCAATGAGCACCGAAGGCCCTCACAGTACAAAAAGGTTTACATTGTGTGTCAAACAGCATTCCCATTGCTTCAAATTTTATTGCCCGTCATTTTTATATATATATATGTTTATGCAGTATGTAGTCCATTTGGGTATTACATATGATCAAAGTGCTACCTCTAGAATTCAATAGTGTCACCCGAGTGACACTAACAGACAACAGTGTGCTTGTACAGGGCCTTTAAACATTAAATCGCATCACATTTTTATTCATGAAATAAAACTACTCTCTACAAATATTTTGTTCTCTAAGTAAAATTAAGTTGATTAATGGCAGAACATTTCAAAGGAATGAAGTCTTAAAATTGAGGTTTGTATTCTGATATATATAATGTAATTTGCTTGTCTTCCATCAAAAGAAAAAAAATACTTTGTTTACATTTTATAATACCATAGCAATTTGGGTTTTTCTTTTGTAGTCAATGACTTGGAGAATACAGTATAACTCTACATGTATAAAGGATTTGTAATTTATCTTTATCCATCTTATTTTTATATTGTTCACATTAGTTTAAAAAACAATTTAATTAATTTTCATTCCCTGATTAATTAATTTCATTCCCTACGTTTTAATCATGTTTTGTGTTATGTCTATTTGTTCTAACTTCCAAATATTCTGTAGCAGACTACTTTGATGTATGGATTTAATCTATTTTTATTGTTAGGTGAGTCATACTGCTGCAAATCACACACCTTGAAATTACTGCTAACCATTTATATTTCTTCCTTATTTCCTACCATGTGCATTGCTTTATGGTATTTGGTCATTTTTATTCTTGAATGTAATTCTATGATTAACTTGGATATCAATAAGTTCAAGATGAAGTAGAGAATGTTTAGAAAATAGGCAATCTGCCATGTAAAACAGTTTATGTGAATAAGGAGTGTATTTAATTCAAGGCTCAGACAGAAGTTCTCGCATAGAAGAAAATGTATAATTAATATAAAATGGCATCCATACATTGTTCTAAATAATTCACTTAGCATTTATAGATCAGCAATAGACTATAATTATAACGTTGGGTACTGCCATCTCTAAAAAAATACATATATATATATATATATATATATATATATATATATAATACATTAATAGGATAGTTAGGATTAGTTGTAATACTCAGAGACTTATTTAGACATTTATCTTTCAACATGTGTTCTACCAGTCACTTTCTCTCTCAGGTAAAGCAGCTGTTTTAAATTATATTTTGTTATATGATTAATATATAGGAATCCTATCAATCTTCTATTAAAGGAATTATTTAGGCATTTTTTGTTCTATATCAATGTTTTAATTAGGTACTATCCTCCTCAAAATAATTGTTACATAAAATGTACAATTCACTTACTTCTAAGAAGCCACAGAGTCCCAGATGTTTACCTTCTAGGGCTTCCCCATTTCTTCCTGTTCTCTCTCACATGCGCTGCCATCATGCACAGCTGTGAACTGTGAACTAACCAACAATGGTGGGTCTTCACACAGCCAGTATCTCATGCTACTCACAATCAGGCATTGACATGCTGTGTGTCTGAGCATCATGAGAAACATGTAATGTGAAGCCCCTCCCCATTGGGCCTGGCCTTATGTCACAGCTGTGCAAGATGGTAGAACATCAAGAAAGAGTGAGACTCTAGAGAGTAAGAATCCTTTAATCTGGAGAGCTCTCAGAATTAATGCAGTGTGAATTTTATATATTTACATTGAGAATGATGCATCATGTTCATTGGCATTTGATAGTCACATCTCTGTTTTAAGTACAACATATATACACTTCAGTCTGCTGGAATAGTAGACAAATTATACTTTACACTTTAATAGATATCAATTATGTGTGATTAAAGGTCTGTTTTTTTTAAAAAGAGTATAGCATATACTGCTACAGAAACACAATGAACAAAAATATCTAAAATAAATAGTTGCCAAGGAAGAATGAAAAGATCTTAAAAGGTCAGAAAATTATAATAGCCACTTCTAAAAAATAAAATGTAAAAAAGGCAACATATATTTAGAATGAAGGAAAAAGTAAAACAGCCTCTAATTTATTACTTTTTATGCAATTATAACACTTTGGAAGGTGGCCTTTAGCCTTACTGGAAAACTTGTAAGTTTACAAGAACACACCCTGTTAAGCAGACATTGCAATGAGAAGGTCTAAGAGTCCTGTTCAGCTTTTCTATATCACAAATTATACCATCTTTAAGCGCAAAGTAAATCTCTCTAGCTATTCTACTTACTCATAGCAAAATAATTTTAAGTGAACTACCATGACTGACTGTGGTAAGACAGAACTGCAAAATATGACAAACTTTCCCATTGATATTTTTATTTGTTCCTTCCCCAAAACCCTATTCCAATCAGACTTTACTGTGCATTCGCAAATTACGGCATACTTGTAAATAGGAAAAAATTTACATGTACAAATAAGCACTCACAAATGGTTTTAAAACCGAGCAGCAGTTAATTTAGACAGTACAGCTCTAAAAAAATAAAATAAAGAATAAAGAAGCATGGAAGTTCATCATATTTTGATGATTAACATTAAAAAAACACAATGAACAATGTATTACACCCAGTAATTGATGATGGAGTCCATGAAGTTTAAAGTTTTACGATCTCTTGTGATCTGTAATATTGAATCCAGAGGAAGGCAAACATAAAAAACCCAAGTGAAACTTAGCCAATCGTCTAAAAAAAAAAAAAAAATCCTTCCTGACCCCAGACCCTGGCTATCAGATTACTCCCTGGATCAATACTCTCTCTGTAATTATACAGTAAAAGTGCAAACGAAATGCAATAATACCCCTAATGACACCCAATACAAGTCCTAAATCTGTACAATAAAACCCTTAACAAAATACAATGCAAGTGATAATTTGATTCAATAAAACCCTGAACAATAGGAAAAAGAATCTTGAAAAACATAGAATAAAACTCCTAAGTACATACAATAAAAGTAGTTACTATATTCAATGAAACCACAAAATATAATATTTTCAAAACACGTTCTAATCTTTAATATAATTTTTAACAATAGCAGTATTTTTTTGTGGAGTGGTTTTTCAACTTTTGGGAAGGGCTGGTTTATGTAAAAAAAATGTTGTGAAGTAATTAGTTATTTCTCAAAAAAAAGAGCCCAACAGACGAATAATGTTGTCTTTGGGATGTAACCACTGTACTGTCCGTGGATTGTTTTTTCATGAAAAAGTGGTTCCTCTAAAAAGAGCCCAACAGACGTTAGTCTTTGGGATTTAACCACTATTTTGTATATGGAGTATTTTTTGTGTTTTGTTGAAACACTGTTTTTTTGGTAGCCTTGTAGATGTTCAAAATGGCACATAGAGTTGTCTGTGAAATAGTGGTTCCTCTAAAAAGAGCCCAACAAATTTTGTCTTTTGGATTTAACCACTGTTCAGTATGGGTAGTCAAGTTACAACACCTCATAATAGACAATATTGTTTTGTAAATACTGTACCACCATGTAGTAGGTCCCCCTGAGTTTCTGTATTTTTGATGCAAACCTTTATTTCAGATGGATTTGTGCATCTTGAAAATGCAGCATAGAGTTGTCCATGTGCAAATACTGGTTCCTCTAAAAACAGTCCAACATACTTAAAAGTTTGTCCTTGAGATTTTTTATCACAAATACCATGATAATGGGAAACTGTCTTTTCTGAAGGACAAAAGGCAAGCTACTGTCACTTGGAGCCAAATCTATTTTTGGTATGGAAACTCGTTCACCTTTATGGGTACCATTCATGATTTCTGCATGTATGAAATGGTCTCTTAAATCCTGAACAATTAATCTGCGTTGTTGGTGTAAGTGTTACTGCCTTTGAGGGCATTTTTACTGGCTTCGGCTAAGTGTAACTGGCTTCAGGATCGCTTTTAATGGCTTTGACCTCGTTTTCCTTGTGTTACATTTTTTCGGCAGCCATTTTTTTTCTCGCTTAGGCGATTTTTGATAGTGAAAAAACGCCAAATATGCCTCAAATTAACTTGCAACCTCACTCACACGCTCCCTGGCTCTTCACCTGTGCTGTGTGTGAGTGTGTTAGTTAATTTGTGGCATATTTTTTTTTCATAATTTAGTGCAGGGCCACAACTGCGGACTTCGGTTTGTGATGCCCAGGCTTCGGTCCTAAGTCCTACAGGGCTCATGATGGTTCACAGATTAATTTTGTTGGTGTTCCGAGATGCTACGGCGCTCATTGCGAGCCACATGCTGAACACCTTCGGTGCTTATTGCGAGGCTGTTGGTTGTTTGTGTGCTATGATCATTGTTTTATTCTTTTTGTATGTTATGAAATAATTAATAAAATAATAAATGAATATACTTTACCTATTTTGAAGTAATATATGCAGGAAGCATTGTGCAGAAGAGCTGGCAATCTGTTTTGATGTTGCTGCAGCATACAATGTGTGTTTTCAGTGCCTCGGAGCTGCTGTGTAAGTGTCAGCAATGTTTGCAGTGTGTAGAGTAAATAATATGCGTTCGCGTGAAAAATCCGTTAGGGTAGCTGTGTACTTCCAGATTGTGTACATTAGTGTTGTAAAATGATGCCTAATGTGTGGTACGCGGCTGTGGCTGATTTGGCGTCCTTGTTCTTGGATAGCGTCAGTCTTTTTCTGAAAATCTGTATGTGTTTGGTGGTGTATTGCGTGTTAATGGGTCCTGTAGCCATTTTTTCTCTCGCTTAGGGGATTTTTGGGTGTATAAACTCTTGTATTTCAACTTAAATTGAGGTGTAACTTCAGTTTCCGAGGTCTTGGGTGCCCCCCACCCCGCCCTTGCTGTGGGTAAGCTTTTTATGTGTTTCTTGTGTGTATTTATTGTGTTTTTAATGTTTTCATGTGCAGGTTTCGGGCGGTTAAGTCGTATTTTTGCGAGGTCCTAATGTTTTTTTTTCAAAGTCCCTCGCTCCATGCCAGCAATTGAGGCCCTCGCTTCGTGAGCCTACAGCGTTAGCAACAATCCACATGCTCACAACTATATATGTGTTCATGCTGGTGGGGCAGGAAGCTCAAAAGAAATTGCCCTCCTAGGGCAGGGGCCCTATTTTCTTGCACTGGGTCCCTCCATGCACTAGCTCCACCACTGCCTTAAGTATTTATACTACTGTAGCTTTTTTTGTTGCTGTTCAGTCATTCAGTTGTTTAACTCAGATCACTGGAGCTTACATATCACCAAATGTTGAATTTGTGTTTTCCTTCTGTACCTTCTCTCGCTCCTCATCTCCAATTCTCTCTGGACGACTTCTCATTTACACCTTGCTATCTCTTTACCCCTCATCTACACTACATCCTGAGTACATGGTATGTGAGTTACTATAAATACATTATAATTTTGAAGGACCCATATTTTTGACTATATTCGCCTCATAGGGGTAGATAGAGGTCTTTATATGTTGTCCTGATAACCTTGTTTATTGGCCTTCTTCATTGTGATGACTGTTGCAGTCAAGTCTGCACCAGTCAGGAAAATATTAGGCAAGCTTCTTGGAAAATCACTTTCACTCCTAGGAAGCTAACAAAGTGGAGAAAGAAATATCTACTAGAAGGTACAATATGAATTTTAAAAAGAAGTTAAAAAAGCTAAATTGATTTTTTTATTCAAATACTGATTTTATGGTTTAGCAGTAACTTAACAAATTAAACCCTGTTGTATGACCATTACACTGACCCTTTAAGGTTGAACAGCAGTCAGTATGCAAGCCAAAGGTAGAAACATGTGGGGTCCAGGAACATTCCATCTTGTAGACTCCCACACAACACTCACACAGACACCTAATTTCCTTACAAACTGGGATGCTCTGATTTATGATAGCTTATGTTCCTGATTCCACATGTAGAATATGCGACACGTGAGTTTGTGCCCATGATTTAGGAATTTTGTGCCCATGATTTGGGAAGCTTGGAGGGTCTGTGGCTCACAGAAACCCTGAGGATACATCTTTCACACATATCTGACACTGCTAGGATGGGTCCATCATAACTGTGAGCAAAATAATGATATCCAAACAGAATCTCCAACTGTATATGTGGAAGAGGAGTAGGGAAAGGTGACAGATAGCAGTGTTAACATTTCTGATAAAAGAGAGTCATAATTCATAAACAGAGAGGGAACACTGTTTCCACAGCAAGGGCAAGTATTATCAACCAATGCTATTATTGCTAAAAAGCAGGTTATACAAAGAGTCTGGCTAACTACTAGTGGTACAAGGAATATGTACATACAAAGAAAAAAGTGCACCTATAGAATAAACTAGTAGGTAGCTAATTGGCTATCACTTGTGGATAAGATCTCATTAGAGTGGATGTCGTGAAGTCAGAGCCAATAATACTTAATAATACTTAACTTTTATTGTGATATAATAAAACAAAATAAATGCAAACAATTGTCATTTAAAAATGGTGATACCAAACAACACAGTGTATGCTCCTATGGACTCTATCAATGTTTGTATGCAGCCTCTACTTAATAGAGGGCTGATGTAGCTTATAATCTTAGCCACATTTACTGAGCATGTTATAGTATTAAAGAAATAATAGTTCACAGATGAGCCAGTCATCAAAAATAAAAGCACAGGAGAAAAAGTGGTCTGAGGGTAAAAGAAATTGCAGCGTCATGGTATCAAATCCCAGATCTTAAGCATTAAATGGGCAGTTGCACAAATACTGTGTGAGGGTAGCTGCAAAATATAATCCCAGAGAACAGAAGCTACATATAGGGAATCCCTGCTTATGGCTAATATAGGAGATAGCAGAGTTGCCTGCTTCCTAATACAGCTAGTAGAACCCGCTATTTGACCTCTAATTAGTTATCCACAGAGTCTGCCTACACTTTGTCACTGTACTGCAGCTTAATTCATTGGTAAAGATTATATAGAAGTGATAGTATGGCCACTATATAGCTAAAGAGTTACTTCAACTTGTTATTTTATCAGCAAATTTATAGATTACAATGTTCACAAAAACATGAACGAAGTACTGAGAGGGCAGACTGGGGCTAGATAGTCAGGGTACAATAATATTAACACACACAGATTCTGTATTTAGAAAATCAATGTAGATATGCACCCGTGGCATGAATCCCTACAAAAGACTAACACTGGTAATAATGGAGCTCCCTAAAGGGCTAAAGAAGCCAATCTTATCTCCCAAAAGGAATATCATTTCCTAGATATTAACAAACCAAGGAAACCAACGTTCTACATGTTTCCCAAAATACACAAAAGTATGCCCATAACCCCAGGAAGATCCACAATATCTGGGAATGGGAATCTCTGTGAAAAAGCCAGTCAGTATCTGGATTCACTTGTAAGATCCTTCATAGTGGGATTGCCTTCATACTTAAGAGACACCATGGATGGCCTGGGGAAGCTAAATGGAACATGTGATGTAGAGACTCCTAATACCTCAATTAACCATAAAAACACGTGCAAGGCTATTTACTAATTCTTGAGTATGGAATCTACACAAAATCAGGAAAAAAAAAATGTTGGTGCAATTATTAATGTTCATTCTAGAACATAATTATTTCACTTTCGATAATTTTTTTCCCTTCAAAAACGTGGTACAGCAATGGGCACTATATGTGCCACCACCTACGCCAACATATATCTGGGTTAGTGGGAAAAAGAAGAGATGATATACATACACCACTGAAATTAGTATGCAGTCCTACTGCACACTGCTGAAATGGGGTAATAATTATTAACCCTTTACTTAGTAATTCAGTAACTTTGCTCAGAAATAATCTGATATCCTATTCAGATACTTAGTGTATCCATGACCAATTATTTGATCCATTTTACATTTTACAAAACTTTTATTAACATAAGTTAATAAGTATCACCATACCATAAAATTAGAAAGAAATTTTATATGATCTGCATTGTTTTGCCAGTCGATTGAAATATCAATCCCAAAATTATGTTGGATATTGGTGCACCTAAAATAGGAATTCTATAATAGGTCCAGATGAAATATTCAAATTGGATCTTAGAGACTATCATCCTTATTAAATTGCGATTCAGTTAATTTAAAAGGGCTCTATTTGAGCACACAGCATATATTTTTTACAGAAGTTTTTAGTTCGTGAAGACCTTGCTTTTGGATAGAAGTTCACAAACTAAAAACTTCTGTAAAAAAAATATGCTGTGTGCTCAAATAGAGCCCTTTTAAATTTACCAAATCGCAATTTAATAAGGCTGCAAGTTAAAAGGGTATATTTTAACATTTAATAAGACTGTGTCTTATTTGCCAAAAGGACTTATACCTACAAGAAAACAGTCAAATTAATATTTTAATTTAGCCCATTAGGAATAATGGCATTTAACAGGATAATCCATGTACTCTCCGCCTTGAGAAGTTCTTGTCTACTTTTCTGATACCCAATCTTAGTCTCTGTAAAATCCAACATTTGGCATCTGGTTTTGAATTGTGACATTGTAAAAAGTGACATACTTCTGTTGTGAGGGTTTTTCTTTTCTCCAGATCTTTATGGGCATTTCTGATATTCCCTAAGTGTTCCCCCAGACGTCTCCTGATTTCTCTACTTGCTATTCCGACGTATCTCAAATGACAGGAGCACTCCAAATGGTAAATAACCCCTCTAGAACTACAGTTGTAAAAATTCATATGCTTTATGTGTCATTCCAGTTCTATACGTCGTTAGTTCTCCTGTAGTCATGTGGTTGCAAAATTTGCAATGACCACACTTGAAAGTTCCTTTGGGGAGTGTACTGTTGAATTTCCTCTGTTTTGAGAAATTACTCCTCACCATACAGTCTTTTAATGTTCGTGATCTACGCCAACTTACATTGATGCGTTTTCGTACATGGGTGCTTAATAGTGGATCTGATTTAAGTATATGGGTATATTTATTCAGGATATCATTTATTTCTCACCATTGCTGTCAAAATGTACCTATAAATCTAACTCCTTCATTATCAGTATTTCTCTTTTTTTACTAGTCAGAAGAGATTCTCTGTTAGTGTGTAGGGCTCGATGGTATGCCTTCTTTATAGATGTCTTACTGTACCTTCTATCAATTAACCTGAACTGGAGTTCATTTGAGCGACTCTTGAAGGTCTCAGAGGTGGTACAGTTTATACATATTCTATAAAATTCCCCAACCGGAATTGCCTTCTTAGTCGAGGGACGGTGTGATCTTGTACAGGGTAAAGTACTGTTAGTAGCAGTACTCTTTCAAAATAGATCAGTATGTATTGAACCATACTCACACTTATTGATGGTAAGATCAAAGAAATCAATCTTATTTGAATCTATTTGGTATGTGAGTTTTAGATTGAGATAATTTTGATTTAGGATTTTGATGAATTCCTCAAAGTCTTGTCTACTAGCTTCCCATAGGTTCATCAGATCATCTATATATGTGAGCCACATTGCCACTTTTTTAGTATATTTAGAGCTGGAATCACAAAAGACCATTTCCCTTTCCCACCAACCCAGATATATGTTGGCGTAGGTGGTGGCACATGTAGTGCCCATTGCTGTACCACATTTTTGAAGGAAAAATTTACCATCGAAAGTGAAATAATTATGTTCTAGAATGAACATTAATAATTGCACCAAAAATGTATTTTTTTCCTGATTTTGTGTAGATTCCATACTCAAGAATTAGGAAATAGTCTGGCATGCATTTTTATGGTTAATTGAGGTATTAGGAGTCTCTACATCACATGTTACCAACAGAGTGTTTAGTTTCCCCAGGCCATCTATGGTGTCTCTTAAGTATGAAGGCAATCCCACTACGAAGGATCTTACAAGTGAATCCAGATACTGACTGGCTTTTTCACAGAGACTCCGATTCCCAAATATTGTGGGTCTTCCTGGGGGTTTGGACATATTTTTGTGTATTTTGGGTAACATGTAGAACGTTGGTATCCTTGGTTTGTTAATATCTAGGAAATTATATTCCTTTTGGGAGATAAGATTGGCTTCTTTAGCCCTTTAGGGAACTCCGCTATTACCAGTATTAGTCTTTTGTAGGGATTCATGCCACGGGTGCATATCTACATTGATTTTCTAACTATAAATCTGTGTGTGTTAATATTATTATACCCTGGCTATTTAACCCCAGTCTGCCCTCTCATGTTTTTGTACACATTGTGATCTGTAAATTTGCCGATATAATAACAAGTTGAAGTAACTCTTTAGCTTTATAGTGGCCATACTATCACTTCTATATCATCTTTACCAATGAATTAAGCTGCAGTACAGTGACAAAGTGTAGGCAAACTCTGTGGATAACTAATTAGAGGACAAATAGCAGGTCCTATTAGCTGTATTAGGAAGCAGGGAACTCTGCTATCTCCTATTTTAGCCACAAACAGGGATTTATATTATTGGAGTATGTCCATATTGATTCCCTATAAACAGCTTCTGTTCACTGGGATTATATTTGGCAGGTACCCTCACACAGTATTTGTGCAACTGCCCATTTAATGCTTAAGGTCTTGGATTTGATACCTTGACGCTGCAATGTATTTTACACTCAGACCACTTTTTCTCCTGTACTTTTATTTTTGATTACTGTTTTATCGGTGAACTATTATTTATGCAATACTTTAACATGCTCAGTAAATATGGCTATGATTATAAGCTACATCAGCACTCTATTAAGTAGAGGCTGCATACTAACACTGATAGAGTTCATAGGAGCATACACAGTGTTGTTTGGTATCACCATTTTTAAATTACGATTTTTAGCATTTATTTTGTTTTATTGTATCACAATAAAAGTTAAGTATTATTAAGTATTATTGGCTCTGACCTGACAACATCCTCTGTAATGATTTCTTATGTACACATGATAGCCAATTAGCTACCTACTAGTTTATTCCAAAAGAGAGCCATATACCGTAGTATAGATCAGACCCCCCAACATGGAAATATTTGATTCAGAGGCTGGTCTTGTACTGCTCACTTATATTTTTTCAATCTTTAGTTTCAAGTGCATGCCAAAGAATAGTATATACATTTAGAATAGCGTGCTACATTAAAAGCTGATAATTAGAGACCATTGTTCCCCCTTCCCCACAAGGCTTGCATACTCCTTAATATGTGCCGAAGGGCAATGGGAATAATTTGAATAGCCATAAAGTCTTCTTTACCTTGAGATGCTAGTTTCTAAAGCTCTTTAATTCATATCAGGTGCTACTGCTTTTAATCGTGATCATCTGCCCATAATTCAGAATAGAAGTGTCTCTAACAGTGGGATGATATATAAATAATCTCAGGTGGCTGAGTTAAGGTATCAAGGGCTGTGATCTCAATATATCCCCACAGTGAATAGTGAATAGAAAATACAGATCTACATGTCAGCTAGTTGAGCTTAGTAAATAACCCCTAATGATGTAACATGAAGCATCATTTCCTTAATTTTGCTCTAAATATTTAAACACATATGCTTTAAAAGTGTATTTAGTGACACAACTCAGCCACCTCCATCACAAACATACCTTATTAATTCAACAACATGAAATTCCAACATGTGTGTGCACCATTGTGACTGAGCACTCCATTATTCTGGTCAAGAACCACATACACACTGTATCCAGCTTTAGTTGTGCAGTTGTCTAGTCTGAGTGTAGAACCAGTATGAAAGCTAATATGCATGAACTAGTCTCAAAACCGGATATTTTTAAGATGGGTATGTTTGGAGAAAGCATGTAGTATTTCAAGTAGAAGACAAGAAAAATGTGTTCTGGAAATTACATGGTGGTAAAATCAAACGCTTATTAAAGATACTAAAACTATTAACATAAAGCAAAAAAATAAAATAAATAATTGCTGTAACTGAAACAAATAAAAAAGGAAAAGGCAGTTAAACCAAGCATTTGGCCTTGATTCAATTAAGCTATTATTGTTTACGGGAGCCCGTAATGTAGCCTGTAAACTAATTTGCTATTGAATTGGCATCTTTTTGCAAGCCACAAACGATCTACCGGTTACAGGCTGAAAAACCCTGCGGTTGTCAAAATCATAATTTACAATCCATCTAAGCCTTTGATCTTTCAAACTTGCAAGAGTTACAATCGCTAAAATCACAAATCGCTAGAAGAAAATCCTACAGGTACCAAATAGGACTCGCAAGGGGGTTAAGCACGTGATTGTAGCACTGTAAATGCAAATAAAAAAATCAATACTGCACTTTAAAAGACGGTGAAGGCGAAGAAAAACATTAGAATTAATTGCACAACAGTCTCAAGCTCGTAAATCTGCAATAAAAAATGTATGCGTGTTTCGTGCTGAATGCCGTTTATTTTCAAAGTCCTGCGTACCTGGCATTGTTGGTGTAAGTCTTACTGTCTTTGCCGTCGTGTATTTTCTAAGTCCCGCGTGCCTGGCTTTGCTCAGCCTCGTTTTTATCCGGTTTCATTTTTTTTTACGTTTTTCGCAGTCTTGCAGTGCGCTCATTGCAGCATAAGTCGTCATTGCAGCCATAAGTCGTGCTTGCGTCAAGGCTCGCCTCGCTTCGCAAGGGACGCAAAAGCGTGACCAGCATCGCAAATGTTCCCAATATCGCAAGATCCACAACTATATATGTGACTAGGAAATTGTCATAAAAAATGACGGGAGTAAAATTGGAATCCTGGCAATGCGGTTTGCCACACAAAGCGAGGCTATGGGCTCTCTGAGCACATTTCCCCCCCCTTTCCCTCCCTTGTGTCTCATGCCCCCCCTCCTCTCCCTCCTTTGTGTCTACTTTTCCCCCTCCTCTCCCTCCATTGTTTCTCCTTTTTTCCCCTGCTCTGCCTTCCTTGTTTCTCCTTTTCCACCCTCCTCTCCCTTCATTGTGTCTCCTTTTCCTCCTCCTCCTCTCCCTCCCTTGTGTCTACTTTCCCCTCCTCTCCCTCCCTTGTGTCTCCTTTTCCCCCTCCTCCTCGGCCTCCCTTGTGTCTCCTTTTCCCCCTCCTCCTCGGCCTCCCTTGTGTCTCCTTTTTCCCCACCTTTCCCTCCCTTGTGTCTCCTTTACCCCCACCTCTCCCTCCCTTGTGACTACTTTTCCCCCACCTCTCCCTCATTTCCCTGTCTCCAATAACCTCCGTATCCCTTTTCCCCTCTCTTCTTACATTGATCTGCAAAGCTCCTGCATCGCGTCTTCTGTGTGTGTCCGGAACCGGCATATGCTAATGACGTAATGCGCATGTGATGTCACGTCATTAGCATATGCCGGTTCAAGGACACAATTAGAAGACACGCTGCAGCAGAAGGAGCTCAGTGGATCAAGGTAAGAGAGGGGGACAGGGAGGTTATTGGAGAGGAGAAAGGAGGGAGGATAAGGGTGGAGGATTGCGGCCCTCACTGCGGCCCGATCTGGCTCACCTCGCTTCGCAAGGCTCGCAGTTGCGGACCTAAGGATATGGGGGAAGGAGGGAGGGCCACAAAGCATGACCAACGGGCCGTATATAAACAACTATTATAGGTGATATATTGTGGGAATGCTAGTCTGATCGCATATCGAACCCTAAACGATAATTGATTGACATGTAACCACCATGTTTTACTGACCTAATGATAACGGTCTCATTTTCTATTGCCTGTTTCTAATTTGGGAGATACAGCCTTGCTTAATTGATCATGTTCATGCTCTGAAATGCTACATACAATTGCATGGTTTATGGTTTCGGCTTTCAATTGAATCGCTCTGTAATTGTAGCAAATCTGCAATTGAATAAGGCCCTATATGATTAGCTAAGATATTATGGGCTAACATGATATGGAAAGACAGAACAACAATTATATTATTATATTAAGTTATATAACTTCCCAGTTCTGATGTAGTGAAGGGAGAATTTCTTGTTTGTGGATAGTTTTGTTTATGGTTTTAAACAAATTTTATAGCATTTTATGAATACAAATACATTTTTAAATTGAATCTATTATTTGTGATTTGACTTCCTCTTTCATTTTTTATTCATTAATATATTGAGATTTTATGTAAAGTGTCCCTTTTGCAAAGTTACAAGAAACAAAACAGCAGAACGATAACATTTTTCAGTTTTATGCTTTCATAAAAACTGAGTTTGCCATTTGTTGTTATAACGGTGATTTTAATAGTATTTAATTATAGTTTTTCAGTATAACATATATTGCACAAGGTAACCATTTAAGCATATCAATATACAACATTCTTTACTGTCTAAATTGCCATATACAGTAAGTGTGATAATAGAGTTCAAAGCCTGCCCATATGTTTTTGTTTATTATTTATATTTGTTATTATTCATTATTCAATAGTCTCACATTTATAATATGTATTAAATACAAATTCAATGTTGGTTATATATATGTCGGTATTAGCTCATAAATATAGAGCAAACTGGGGGAAATGCCACTCAGGACTCGGAAGGGTCTTTGACATTAGTGTCTACAATGATTATCATAGCTATTTTCTTAATATTATTATCCTTTATTTAGAAAGTACTGTACCTACATTTTCCTAAATTTCGCTAAATATTTGTATATATTGTTAAGCAGTGGAATATTTGTAAACACATTTGCGATTATGTTTCCTTAGACATAGTTTTATTTTTTATTTTATTGAAATTGAATTATTACTTGAAATTGTTGTGATCTGGGACAAGATCACCCTCTACTGGAATATGCTTGCACAACAGATAACATAAAGAAGATAAATAAACCACGATTACATATACTGTAGAAGCAAATAAAATATATTAAATCAGTGTGAAATTTTGAAGCTTCTTGAATCTCATGGCAAAATATAAAGTATGTACTATAGGAAATTATAATTAAAATTATTCTAATTCTTAATTGTTTTGATTTTATGTTTTTGGTAACTTTATTAACTGTTAGAAAGGTTAAAATTATTTAAGTGGAAAAAATGAAAAAAATATCTTACAATGTTAAAATGTAATGAGACCTATTAAGTATGTTTTGAGGTTACATTTGGTAGCATTGCATCTATGCAAGCTAAATGTTGTATGCCATATTCTGGAAGTGATTTATTTAGACCTAAACCCTACTGAGCATCTGTGGGGCATCCTCAAATGGAAGGGGGGGATTGCAAGGTCTCTAACATCCACCAGCTCCATGATGTCATCATGGAGGAGTGGAAGAGGACTCCAGTGGCAACCTGTGAAGCTCTGGTGATCTCCATGCCCATGAGGGTTAAGGCAGTGCTGGAAAATAATGGTGGCCACACAAAATATTGACACTTTGGTCTCAATTTGGACATTTCCACCTAGGGGTGTACTCACTTTTGTTGCCAAGGTTTAGACATTAATGGCTGTGTGTTGAATTATTTTGAGGGGACAGCAAAGCTACACTGTTATGTAGGCTGTACACTTACTACTTTACATTGTGGTCACATAAAAATATATAATAAAATATTTACAAAAATGTGAGGGGTGTACTCACTTTTGTGAGATACTGTATGTATATATGTTACATATGTAATATTGTACATGTATATATTTTAAAGATTACAGGGGATAAATTACTTCTGATTCTATTACTCGTCATTCTCTTACACCATCAAGGACTTGCAGTAATGATTAAAGAAATGCATTACAGGCAGGCGATTTTGAGGTTTCACATCATTGTTTTTCTACATGAAAATATAACCAAAATTTTTTGCACAATATGATACTATGGTAAATGGCAAATTGTATGATATGGCAAATGGATCACACTATAATGATCAGGATAGGAAATTCTCTGGACTGCAGGAATTACCGTGGAGGCTGCCATGTTGAACACTGGGGGTCCATGATGTGCAGGGAAGCATACATCTACATGTTAGTGATCATTTACTGGGAATTTGGGACATTTTTATACTGCTCATAAATGTAGCTGTACTCTGACTTTACACAAAGCAGTGTAAGTGAATTTAGTGAGATACTTAAAAATGTAAACCAGGTAACCTCTGTTGCTGAAATTGTCTATGATGACAGCAATCTTTGTAATATAAATTTTACTTTGAAGCTCCCCAATAAATATGTTATTTGTGCCAGCATGATTTTATTTATATCTTTCTTCTGCATCTGCCAGATTAAACTCACTCATTGCTATAGTAATATGCAGTCTTATGATAATTGATATCTGAAAGCGACATGTTAGAGAGATCAGTAGAAAGGATGAAGGTGAGATGCGGAAATATATATATATATATATATATATATATATATATATATATATATATAAATATATATATGTGTGTGTATGTGTGTGTATATATATACCACAACATCAATTAGCTTATGTATATGCAGTATATAAATAGATAATTAGTACATTTGTGTTCACCTTTGAATGTCTAAAAATGTTAAAAACGTATTTCCTGCTCAGACTTCCCAGAAGTAAAGTTATTAAAATGGATCTCATCAGTGTTTGGCTGGTTCCTAGCTTGAGCATTAGATTTTGTGGCTAACTATTTATTATATTTATATATACATACGCACATCCTCCAATGTGGTTTACATAATACAGTGTACTGTATGTGAAAGGGGATGTTACATTGGGGAAGCCAGCCAAAAATCAAATTTAATGGATGAATCTATACAGAATTTCTATCAAAAACACAACAACGGTTATTGTATCTAAACTGGATGCCATTTTGCCCAGAATAATCACTGCATCCAAAACCTGAAAATTAAAATACTCGTCCTAATGATACTAATCGTGTATCATTAGTATTGAAAAATGCTATCATCTTCACTTAAAATGTTTTTCTTTCACTTAAAGCTCTACAAGACATCTCATCTCCATAAGATTCAACATCAATTTCATCTGAGCTGGTTTACAAACAATGGTAATATCAAAGATGTTATCAATTCTGATACTAAAACAAATTAATTTCACTATTGCTGCTCGTTCATTCAATATAACAGATATATGAAGGCACTGTAGAATATCCCTGTGCCTCTGACAGTGTTGGTCATCACTTTCTTCTTTAGTATGTTTTCCAAATAAATAAATAAATATGTATTTGTATTTTTAAGTTTAAAAATAAGTATTTATTGACAATTAGAAACATACACTTTAAAGTAGAGAGAAACATTTAGGAAATCTCACAAACTATATGCGTTCTCTGCTGGTAGAAGGGTAATATATACTTTAATCTTCTCTATACGACCTAATGTGTTTCAACTTTTAGCTTCCTCCATCTCAATGCATCTTCAAGGGTTGTAGAAGGAGTTCAAGTATGAAAATATTATTGGGACTCCTCTATTATTTTTTGTCTAGTAAGGCATCAACAATTCTGCACAACACCATTGTATATATCCAAAATACGCTCAACAGTAGTGCTTTCTCACAAACCTTTGGTCCAACAACTCCCTTGAAATATGCTTCCCACCATTACTTTTATAAGTGAATGTGATTATTATTATTACTATTATTATTATTATTATTTACACAGCACCATCATTTTTTTTGCTACAATCAGCAAATTACAAAGGTATAGACACATTCTAAGGTAAGTAGAAATACAAATACAGTGCAGTACAAATAGGAAATGGTACTGATGTTTCTACTCCAAGGAATGTATACTCTAGAATGTAAGAGTGGGGTGTCAAAGGGGATGGTGACAAATGCAAGATGGCAGTAAACAAGGCAGTAGGCTGGTGTAAGTGGAGATGATTGTGTGTAACACTGTATATTGTGGGTGCAATTGTATGCAGTAGAAAATTGTAGTTTTTGAGGCAGTAAGATAGCCTGAGCAAGGCAAGGAGTTCCACTGAGTATGGGCATCTCTGGAAAAGTCCTGAAGGTAGTAATGAGAGGTGAAGATAAGAGAGGAGTAAAGAAATGTCATTAGCAGATCAAAGAGAGTATTTTGGGACAATGGAAGAGATCTGTAAGTGCAATTGCATTGTGGTTAAGAGCTTTATATGTTAGGATCATGATTTTAAATTTTATTCTAGAGGGAAGCCAGTAGAGTAACTGACAGAGAGCTGCTTCAGACACTGAGAGTTGAGTATCGTAAATATTTTTATCACATCACCCCTCTTTTTCCTTGCATAGACATAAACACAGATTTTATTTAGTGAACAAAATGCATATATTTCCCAAAAATATTTCAGCATGTTTTCAAAATATCTTGACAATGGTGTAGCACAAATTTTGCTCAGCTAAGTAGCCATTAGTTGACCAAAAGTAGACAGTGTAACACTATCTCTTTATTTGTAATAGTATGTTGCTCCCATATATATAAGTCATATTGATAGAAATTGATTAGTTTTCCATTTGTTCTCCCACAGTAAATATTCACATGGAAGTTAACAATATTTGTATTGTTTCCTGTGAATCCTTTTTGCACTATAATAATGCATTTAGCCATTCTAGCAAGGAAAGTAATTGCTCCCAAAATGATGCCTTACTTAAACATCTTACATTATGATTACATTATTTTTAATCTATGAATCCAATACAGACTCATTACTAGATGATGATCCTTTTGTGTTTAGCTTGCTACTTATTTCTCAGTATTTGTGAACCTGTGCACTAGAGGAAACATGAATTTTCAAACTGTAGTTTGTGGAAAGCCAATGGTTTATGATTTTCCTACACTGGGTCCATAGAACAAAACTATTAATCAATGTTATACAATTATTGCACATTTCATTAACAAGTACTGCAAGAGTGATTAGTTGCTAGCTTTTATTGTTCATAACTATGGATGCTATACAAAAACATAGTATAGTGTTTTGCAGTTATTACACACTAGGCTTATGTATGTGTTGATTCTAACCAGCTCTTTCTTCTTTTGAAGAGCTTGATTTGAAATTAGAAAACATGTTTTAGAATGTAAAGAAATAATAACACAGTTTCTAATGTATTACTTTTTATGCTATTATGCTGCCGCACCATTTTTAATTTCCAGTGACCTACTTCCTGAGGTGGGGTGTGAATTTGAAAACAGAGAGGAAGCTCTGCACAAAAATCTGCACAAAAGGAATGCAGCAGTAATAACTGGCAGTGCTATCATTGACAGTAATGCAAAGCTCAATAGTTTACAAGTGCACAATCTATTGAGATTTAACGAGGAGAAGCAGGCTCAGTAAAGAAAAATGAAGCCTGCAATAAAGAATGATTGCATGTAAAAGTTAAAACTGTAAAAGCTGTGTTTACTCTCTCTAAAAATGCACCCATTATCAAGTTTAGGTATGCACGATAACATATAGAAAACATTTCACCACAGTGTTTTTCTAAGTGCTGTCCTCATCTCAAATCATTCCACAATTTCTTCAGTATCTCCATATGCAGAACCTTTCCTACAGGCATTTGTTACAATTATAGATTTCTCACACTGTGAGTTTTTTACTTTCCCAAACTGCTTATCTTTTTCCAACACTTTCAATTCTTCTTTGGAAATGTTTGCCTTTCTTTTTCTTTTTAAATACTTGTAAATCGTGCTGCAAAGACCAGAAAAAGTTAAATGTTTGATGTGAGGGCATAAGCATACCTACCAATAACGTTTGTTTAGTAATTACATCACAATTTTGCCCATACTAAAAAAAGCTTTGTAATAAATCTTAAATACATTTAGCATATTTTGAGCACATTGTCTATTGCAATGATGATACACTGCAAGGTAATCTGCATCAATCTAAAATATATACACATATACTACAGTGTATAAAATAAAGTCTATTCACTCCAATACTAATTTAGATACACGTCATATTCTGTTGATGTACAGTGTGAAATGTGAATCACTTATTATTACTTATTATTATACAGCACTCCCTGTCCCTGAAAATAAATTGTTTTAAAATCAAATATACAAAGAAATTGAATTCTTGTGTAAATCAAAGTGAAGAATATTCCAATGTACAGATACCATCTTCCTGATTTACCTAATCCCAGTAGCTTTTATGACAAAACAAATAAATGTCTTTAACAGTAGTATATGTGATGATTAACATTGTACGAACAGTGTCTCTTCCATCTGCTTAACTTTTTCAACATTCTTTGCTCATAAGTAATACAGTAGAAAAGATGAGGAGCAGCTTCGAGAATGTTTTTTCTTCTAAGGCAACCTCATGCTGTATTGGAGAACTGAATAGCCTTCAAAATGTTACAAAATGCAAAAAATTACATATGTACTTTGTATCATTGGTATCTAAGATGTTAGTTAGAAACAGTCCACATATTAGAATGTTTTTTCTATGAATATTATAATGATCCTAATTGTTATTGTTAATAGTATTATTTTCCTTTTACTTGCAGAGGCTGGCAAACATATTTCTGTTCTACTTCCTGAGGGGAAGGATATTTTATTAGTGTGAAATTGGATTCGAAGATAGTCAAAGGGAACAGAAGTGATTAAAAAAGATTATATATAAACGTCACAGAAATTGGTTAAAGAAGACATTCTATTTGCTCCTGCAGCATCCAGTTATACCAAGGCAACTGGCAGACAGATAATATATTATGATAATAATAAATATTGCACCTCTGTGCCATTTAAACAGACTCTGAAGTAATCATATGTGCTATGCACCATAGTATAAGCAATAGAAGAATTTGTAAAAAAGTGTTTTGCTTTTTACAAATGCTGCTAAATTAACTTGATCGATAAAAAAAAAATCAAATAAATCAATGATGTGGAGTGCATATGGTGATTTTTAGGATCTAAATGTTAATGTGTAAATCTTAAAAGAGAAACCCTGACTTCAGTTTTTAAAATCTTGAAAGATATATTATAGTATTAATTATGTTAGTCACTTATAAATAAATGACGATACTAATATTAATAATATTAATAATAATAATAATAATAATATTATGATTGGCTGAAGTAATTTTGAACCCCCAGATAAACCCATTGTATCTGCATACATTTGAACTATAAAAGAGTTAGGTTAGGAGTACTAGAAGCAATGTGAAAAACACAAATAATTAACACATATTTATTATTAGTGTATATGTATGCTTTATGTACTTTTTGTAATCCTATGCATATTTTTATCATTAAGCCTTTTCCACATGTGTTCATGTTCAAATCCAAAAGGATTGGAATGAATGAATAGTTTTTTTACATATCTACCTTTTATACATCTGTATTAAAATCTATAATATTTTTGTTCTAACAAATAACAATAGCTTTTATAAAGTCATGTGATTACTGATATACTTTGGATTTTATTATACATTGTAATTTTCAATTTATGTATATAACTTTTTTAAATATTTAATCACTAATATTTCATTGAGGCTGTAGCTACATAGTTTGATTATGGTATGAATAATTTATTATATAAAACACTTGCTCACCAAATGTCAGTGATAACCTAAGTTTAAGCAAGTTCTAAATTGTATTAATTTTTATATTTATATTTTAAGTGTTAAATGTATTTCAAGAGGTTCTTTGATTACTATGGACCCACTTGTCAGTGAATTTGTTAATATGTTTCTAGGGACTGCTATTCCTCTGTGAGTGGGATTAGACTGGCTATGGCATCCATACATTAATGAGTTTATACTGTGAATGGGACATGCCATAAATGCAATGTGTATGCTAGTGTTGTTTTTATATATATATATATATATATATATATATATATATATATATATATATATGATATATCTCTCTGCAATATCATCTGTGATATAAACCAGTCTGGTCCCATCCCACACAAATATCTGACTCCAAATTACCAGTTAATTCACTTTTGAATTGCAACAGTACCTTATATACATACAGTAATATATCAATTATTTATCAACTTGAACCAGTGATATTTTAACTTTTTGTTCCATATAGTTCACATTGTTCAAATTCTTGAGTGAATGTGTTTTTTGTCCATTTGGTTGAATGTATTTGACAGTGTGTATCATTCTTAATTGCATTATAATAAAACTAGTGACTTACTTGTCAATGAAAATTTTAAGGCTGGGAATGCTGTTTGCTACACAATGCAATGCTGTTTGGCACTCATCACGTGCCTCTCAATGAGTGCCTTTGGCACTCATTGGGAGCCCTTCCCCACATCTAATTTGGTGCTTTGCAATGATCACCTTCAGCGCTCACCGCGAGCCCCGCGATGAGCGCTCATTGCGAGCCTCTCCCCCCCCCCCCCCGTGTAGTTTAGGTGCCTTGCGATAAGTGTTACTGACTTGGATTAAGTGTTACTGCCTTGGGTTAAATGTTACTGGCTCGGGTTAAGTGTTACTGGCCTGCAGGCGCTCATCTCCATCCCTGCAATGAGCGCCTTCAGCGCTCATTGTTGCTAAGTCCTGCGGGCCTCCACCCCAGCAAAGCGTGACAACAACTTTCAGTACGACAACTATATATGTGATAACTGAATTAAAGTAACAGGTAGCTTGAAAATGCCACTTATTACATTTTTTTTGCTATCCACTATAATTGTAGCTTGCGAGTAATGCCTGTGCGGTGCGTTCTGCACAGGCGTTACTCACAGGCTACTACTGCTAAATAATGGCAACTATTCCATGCACAGATTTGTGCCAAAGGGGGGGGGGGGAGCGAGAGACACGGAAAGAGAGAGAGGGAGGGAGGCAGGCAGCGAGGAAGGGAGGGAGGGAGAGAGGGAAAGGGAGGGAGAGAGAGGAAGGAGGCAGATAAAAAGGGAGGAAGAGAGAGAGAGGCAGAGAGGGAAGGAGAGGGAGGGAGTGGGAGAGAGAGGGAGAGAGGGAGGGAGGCAGAGAGGGAGAGAGAGGGAGGGAGAGGGAAAGAGAAGGAGAGAGGGAGGCAGAGAGAGAGGGAGGGAGAGAGGCAGAGAGAGAAGGAGAGACAGAGGGAGGGAGTGAGGGATGGAGAGAGGGAGGAAGGCAGAGAGAGAGGGAGGGAAAAAGAGGAAGCGATTGAGGAAGGGAGAGTAAGAGACATGGAGGGAAGGAGACAGAGAGCGCACAGAGCCCAGAGAGAGGGTACAGAGAGAGACAGAGGGCAGAGAGAGAGAAAGAGAGGGAACAGAGAGACAGAGGCAGGTTACTAGTCCATTGTGAGTTCACACTATTGTCATCAATGCAGTTTTGTTGGATTGTAGGGTAATAAGGCACGTAAAACATAGACGGTCAACAGCAAATTGTCAATGTTAGGTAATCTGCTACCGATGCTGCAGGAATATGTGTGGGGTAATAAAAGCAGGCAGAGTAAAAATGTGCTAAAAAATAGAATGCAAGAGCAATAAATGTTGACAGAAAAAAAATCTAAAGAGTCTAAAAATGACAGGTGAAATATAATGAGTAGGAGCAGTTTGCAGACTGAAAATATAAATACAAGGAAAACTGTAAAATTAAATCAACAGTGTTAGAGTATACTGCATATAAAGAATATAACATGGAATGTGATTAAACTGTCAGCACCCTACTGACTCACCATGTGTTACTGTAAGTATGCAATGCTGAAAAGTACATACCACCGCTGGCCGGGAATGCAGTAGTTACGTCTGCACAAGTGCACAAACTAAAATAACATATACTGTAAGATGCCAACTGTCTGGTTTGCTCTTAATAGGCACTGCTAGCAATTATATTGTGTCATGCCTGTACAATAGTTGACATAGCCAGGTAGGTAAAAACTTGCTAAAAACACAATTATCTAGAAAATACATTCAAGGCATGCATGAAATAATATTTCTGTTTTATATTAAATTTCAATAGAAATTTCAATGGAAAATAACTGATTATATTATTAGTGACACAAAGTTATAAACTATTAGAGACTTGAAAGAACCAATGTGGTGCTCTATGTAAAAGAAATCTAAAGAAAAATGTTTTTCTAAAGAAAAAACATGATTACCTCTAGGTTATTATAATTTACTAAGAAATTGCCCGTCAAAAATCATGGTAATGAAATTGTAAGGCTGGCAATGCTGGTTGCCATACAATGTGATGCTTTTCGTCCTGAGGCTTTTCAAAGTTCTACGTGATTGGCGTCGTTAGTGTAAGTGTTGCTGTTTTCGGCGTTGTGTGTTTTCTAAGTTCTGCGTGCCTGGCGTGGCTGAGCCTCGTTTTCATCCAGTTTCGCAATATTTACGTTTTTCGCTTTTCATCCGCCATTTTTTCCCTCGCATAGCCGATTTTCGAGCAGAGGAAAACGGCACATGTGGCTCCAGTTAGTTTGCAACTACACTCCTAGGCTTCCTGGCTCTCCCCCTGTGTGGTGTGTGAGTGTGTTATTATTTTTTGATAATTATTAGGCTTGGTTTCGGCTCTTTTGTTTTTACGCACTTGAACTAACTGTGTGCTTTAACTGCTCACCTCGCTTTGCAAGGCTCGCAGTGCAATGAGCGCCTTCAGCTCTCATCGAAGTGTAAGTCCTGCGTGCTTCAACTGCTCGTCCTCGCTTTGCCTTCGGTGCTCATTGCAGCCTAAGTCGTGCGTGCTTCGACGGCTCACCTCGCTTCTCAAGGGTTGCAGTCGACTGCTCATCTCACTTTGCGAGGCTTGCAGGCATCCCTCGCTATGCGAGGGACGCAAAAGCGTGATCAACATCGCAAACGTTACACACACTGACAACTATATACAGTATGTGATTACACAATTATGCTGCGATTGACTAGCATTTTTCTTTCTGTTAACCTTCTTCTGAGATGGGAGGATAGTTTGAATGTGGTGGTAGCTTCTACCTGTACAATATGATTGCCTGCCTGGGTCTGCCCTCTACAGCTTACAAAGACACATACTTTGCTGAACTTGGTTTGATGTGTCTCATACTAACCAGTCAGTGACCATCTCTTAGCAACATTCATGCAATGTGCTGCTGAGATGTGTTCTCTAAAAGGCTAGGACACTACACTGCACATCCATCACTACAGTGTCTGTGTCTGCATACACTGCAGTGGGCAGATCCATATCTGATCAAAAATAGAGTTTTTAAGCACTTCTTAATAAAATAAAGTCCATAAAAGTAAAAAGATAAATAGGAATTATACATATACTAAGTAAAATCAAGAAATCTCTTTAAGCTAGCTTCATATACCTAGCTGCTGACTCGTCTGCTTCCTCTTCTAACTCTCCACACCCCTTGAATATCTTGTCCTTTCTCACTTGACTGGATCTTTAGCCTCAGTCATTCATATTCCACTATGTAGTCTAACTTTTGCACATCCCACCCAGAAGCACCTGACAGATTTATTCAGTGCTGGTTGTCCATTCAGCCACATCCTCCTTCATTTCTCAGATTGCTTATACATCACTTCTAGGATCCAACATTTCCTTCTTAAAATATATTCAGAGTTTCTTTGCTTCAGACACCCCGCTTCAGTTTATTTCTTCCTTCCAAATTGTCTCTGATTTATTCTCTTACATTTCCTCTCACTTCACAGCCAATGCGTCCTGGATAGCATCCTAATTCCTCATTAACGCCTATAGAACAGAAATCCTATATTATCCCAACTCCCACAATCACATTCTCTTTTAATTGGGTTCTTTTTTCATGCATGCCATTTTGGATTTTTGCAACTCCCTCTTTATGTTCTCCTCAACTACGTATTTAGTAATTAAGTCAAATAACAGGCTTTGGCCTTTGTTTTCTTAACTCCAATTGCTTTTTGTGAGCTTTAACCTTCTTAATATTTTTTTAACTCTTAAATAGAAATTTCCAAGGCCTATGATGATTCTTTCTGCCTAAATTGATTTAACACCTTGCAGTTAAATACCTACTCTGTGAAATGTTACAGGAGCTAGAAATTAAGCTATCTTAGGTTTAGTCATCACAAATGATAATAATAATATTGATATAGTATCAAATGTTGGAAAAGGGCAACCATTGGGAAACAGTGATCACAACACAGTCTCATTTGAGATTGAATAAAAAAAAAACAAATTTTAAGGGGCCAACAAAAACTTTTTTTTTTTTCTAAAGAGCAGATTTTAACGGTCTCGGGGCAGCAATACAACATATAGGCTGGGACAAAGAACGGACAGGTAAAAACACTGAACATAGATGAGCTAAATAGGTTATTTTCTTTGGTATACACAAGGGAGGTACCAGTGATTGGGACACTGCAACATAATGGGGCTACACTACCTTTGCCAAGAAATTGGTTAACGCAGAAAGTAATCCAAAAGAGGCTGGAAAAAATAAATGTCCTGATGGTATACATCCAAGGGTACTGAGGGAACTGGGTTCTGTAATAGCCAAACCATTATATTTAATTTTTCAGGATTCACTCAACACAGGGTCTCTACCAGATAACTGGAGAAAAGCAGATGTGATACCTATATTTAAGAAGGGAGCAAGAGCAAGTCCAGTGAATAATATACCAGTGAGCCTCACTTCTATACTGGGGAAGCTTTTAGAAGGGTTAATGGATAAGGGATAATATGCAAGAATATGTCTATTTGAACAATATTATAAGTAGGAGTCAACATGGATGTATGAGAGATAGGTCATGTCAAAAAATCCAATTAGTTTCTATGAGGAGGTTAGTAAGAACTTGGATCAAGGTAATGTAGTGGATTTTGCAAAGGCTTTTGATACAGTGTCATATGGGAGACTATTGTGCAAAGTAAGAGATACAGGAATTGCAGTAAATATCTTTTCATGTTTGGAGAGCTGGCTAAAAGACAGGAAGCAAAGGGTTGTTGTAAATGGAACATACTCCGATTGGACTAATGTGGTAAGTGGGGTTCCTCAGGGTTCAGTATAAGGTCCTCTCCGTTTTAACACATTTATTAATGACTTAGAGGTGGGACTGGAAAGTAGTGTCTCCATTTTCGCTGATGTCACACGAAGTTGTGCACTGTAATTAAATCAGATAATGATCAGATAATGATGTGCTTTCCCTCCAAAGGGATTTACATAAAATTGAGGAATGGGCATCTAAATGGCAGATGAGATTTAATACAAATAAATGTAAAGTTATGCATCTGGGAAGGAAAAATAGCCATGCAATTTATAATCTTAATAGAGCAAATCTAGAGGTATCAGATATTTTGAAATGGATTTGGTAGCGCTTGTGGACGACCACCTAGGTAACAGTGCTCAAAGCCAAGCAGCACCTGCAAAGGCAAATTAAATATTAGCATGTATTAAGAAGGTATAGAAGCAAGGGAAGCAAATATAATTCTGCCACTATACAAATCTCTAGTACGCCCTTATTTGGAATATGGAGTACAATTTTGGGCACCCCTTCATAAAAAGGACATTTTAGAGCTTGTACAGAGGATGGCAAAAAAACTAATAAGGGGAATGGAGGGGCTAAGTTATGAAGAAAGACTAACAAAATTAAACACATTTTCTCTAGAAAAAAGGCGTCTAAGAGGAGATATGATTACCTTATATAAATACATCCAGGGTGAGTATAAAGTTTTGTCAAGGGAGCTTTTTATGCCAAGTGGTTTTAAACTGACAAGAGAACATCCCTTGAGGTTAGAAGGTTTCTTCACAGTAAGGGTGGTTAATCTGTGGAATTCTCTACCAGAGGAGGTGGTGACAGCGGATTTAATAGATAACTTTAAAAGGGGACTGGATTTATTTATAATTAAAAAGGGATTTCAGGGTTATCCTGGATAATTAGAGAGAGAGTATTGATCATGGGAGAAATCTGGGGAGTATCTGGGGTCAGGAAGGAATTAATATTTTTTTCTTTAGAGATTATTGTCTAAGTTTCACTTGTTTTTTTTTTCTATTTGCCTTCTTCTGGATTAATTAATAATTTAAAAAAAATAATAATTAAATAATTGATTAATAATGAATTAACAACTAATTAATGAATAACTAATCCGCATATTGCAGATCAGAGTAGAACTTAAAAGGTTGAACTTGAAGGACTGAAAGTCTTTTTTCAACCTTAATTACTATGGGCCTCATTCTATTAGCGGCCGCAGCCGTTGCGGGGCCGCAAAGACCGGCCGCAAGCTATTCGGCTATTCTATTCCCTTACGGCCGGGGGCTCCGGCAGGCTTGCGGCCGGTGCCTTGCTATCTCTTGCGGCTGCTCGCGCCGGAGGAAAGCCTTTGATCTAAAACGGCCGCAAGAGTTTCGGCCGTAAGAAATTCCTATTTGCAATTCAATTGCTCCGGGAACCCTCTCTGCAAGGCTAAAAACTAACCGCAGCTTACTTGCAGGAAAGAGGTCCCGCTAGCACCAATTAAGCACATAAAATAGCTCAAATAAAGCCATCCTGCACTTTGAGAAGACTATAAAGGGATTTTAGGTGTTAGAAAAAATAGCACATAATTATCCTATACTCAAATCCGTAAAATATTTTATTTTTAATATCCGTAAAATATCCATGTAAAAAGTCCAGAGTGCTTGGAGCACTTCCGACCCGCCCACGCCGCAGCCGGAAAATAAACAGTTAATTTGAACTCGGGTTTGGGCTGATGTGCAAGCTTGAGAGTGGGTTACTTTTAATCCTCATGTCCCCCAATATGATCCCTAGCATTTACAGAGCTGTACAGTGCAGGCTTGAATTTATTTTTGCGTTTTTATATTTCTGAGCTTACGGCCGGTTCCAAGATATGCGGCCGGCCGTAAGAGGAGATCCTTGCGGGGCCGTATAATAGAATCGCGAGTTAACAGAACCCCCGCAAGGAATCGCAGCCTTACGGCCGATTTACGGCCGCTAATAGAATGAGGCCCTATGTAACTATTATATTACATAACAAGTCATTTTTTGCCCACCATAAATCACGGGATATTTTTTCCCACCCCCCTTCCCCTGTATCTCTTCCCCCTGCTCCCTCTCCTGTATCTCTTTCCTCCCAGTCTCCCTCCCCTGTGTCTCTCTCCCCCTCACCCTCCCCTGTGTCTGTTTCCCCCCTCTCCCTCTCCTGTGTCTCTCCCCCACTATCCCTCCCCTGTGTCTCTTCCTCCTCTCCTGTGTCTCTTCCCCACCCATGTCTCTGCCCCTTTCCCCCCTGTGTCTCCCCCCTCCCCTCCCTCTTCCTCCCCCTCTTCCCTGTGTCTTCCTCTCCCCTGTGTCTTTCTCCCCTCTCTCACTATTACTGCGAGCTGAGCATGCACGCACACTATGGGTGAACGCTTGCAGCATCCGTACAGAGCTGCACATACGTGCAGCTCTGTACAGACTTAGGAAGTAAGTGTGTACGCTCCCATGGAGCGTTACACACTTACGACAATTATATTAATGATAATTTTCAACATCCTTCTGCTAAATCTTCTACTTTATCCACCTGTGCTATGATGTTTTAACATACTTGTAATTATAAAAATATGTTTATAGAGAATATAGATATCTTAGTTGCAGCTTTATGTTTTTGCTAGATTGACCTATTTCTTTATCTACTGTTGAAATCATTTTTTTCTAAGTTCTTTACTCTTTCATAGGAGTCTTCTTATATTAAGATTATATTGTAAATATTCTTCATTAGCTAAAATGTATGCATGGGTAAATGAATAATTATAGACCATAAAGTGAGAAAAACATGAATAGTAATATAAATTGACCTACTCTTTGAAAATAATTACTTAGTTATGTTGTAATGTTATGGATTCTTTATTACTACTGAAATACAACAATTTATTTTTCTCTTGTAGGAACTTCTATTATATTACAATGCTGAGAGATCCAGTATCCCGCTATCTAAGTGAATGGAAGCATGTCCAGAGGGGTGCTACCTGGAAAGCTTCTCTCCATGTCTGTGATGGAAGAAGCCCAACACCTGATGAACTGCCTACATGCTATCTTGGAGACGATTGGTCGGGGGTCACATTACGAGAATTCATGGACTGTAGCTACAATTTGGCCAACAACCGTCAAGTTCGCATGCTTGCGGACCTCAGCCTTGTTGGATGTTACAACTTGACTTTTATGAATGAAAGTGAAAGGAATGATATTCTTCTTCAGAGTGCTAAGGATAATCTTAAAAACATGGCATTTTATGGTTTGACTGAGTTTCAGAGAAAAACCCAGTACCTGTTTGAAAGAACATTCAATCTAAAATTTATTTCTGCTTTCACACAGTTCAATACTACAAGGGCCTCCAATGTGGACATTGACGAATGGTCTCGGGAACGTATAAAAGAGCTTAATTACTTAGATATGCAGTTGTATGAATATGCAAAGGACCTTTTCTTACAACGTTTCCAATATACTAGACAACAAGAACACCAGAGAAAGAGAGAAAAGAGGAAGGAAGAGCGAAGGTTACTAAGAGAGCATAGAGCCCACAAGTGGCACAACGAGGAGATACCAACAGAAATAACTGCTACTGAAGACTATAACAGCCAAGTTGCAAGATGGTGATATTCACAGCTTGAGCAAATAAATGGGAAATGGACATAAATTTGGTATCTGCATTTTTTAAGTCTTTTCAACTTTTAAAAGACATCAAATCTCTAACTCTAAATATTAAAATATAATGAAAAAGACTTACATTTTCTCAGTATGAAACAAATGACAACATGTTTCTCATCAGAAAGGATTTATGAGCATTTCCTAAAGGATTTGCACCTATTGTCAACAAACACTTTCTACAATGTAATCATGTTAAGGAAAAATCCTTGGAACTTACTGAAGCCACCTGTTTTTTGTGACATGGTCTTTGTTGTCAACTTACAGCACATTACAATTTTCTAAATTTAAATGGCAGTATGAGAGGGACAGTTGTTAATATATTAAATGGACTAATGTGTTTTGTTCATATTTGCTTTTCGCAACAAAACGTAAAACTTCTAGCCCTAAAATAAATACAGTCTGCAACGCCATAAGTGATGTGATAATGTTTCGATGGTTTTCCTGCAGTGTCTCATAAACGCTTTGCCAGCTCTTTATTTGCTCTGTAAAAATGTTCCTTTCCGCCATCCTAAATAATTGTTTTTTACTTAGCTCCCCTTTTAGTGCCAGATTTGCAATGTGATAGAAAGGCTACAAAGTAAAATACTGTTTATTCAATTAATAAATTATTACAATACAAATAATTTAAATTCTCAAATTTGATTATATTTTTTATTAATCCCTGTCTTACCTTCAGATTTTACTTTGTTTTCATTTTTGATCAACCTTAATAAAGAAGATTAGTCTTCCTCATCCAATAGCAACAAGAAGACAGAAAACAAAAAGTTAAAAAAACTGTAAACTGGTAGTAGATACTTTACTTTTATTTTAGAATGTGTGCATATGTTCAAGTTGATAATAACATGATACGAAATGCTTTGAGGTATAAGCATGTGTCTGTTTTTATGTTCTTACTTATAACCAGATGAAAATCAACATATTACCATCTTTCCTGATGGAACACCAAACAATACACAGTAATAGTTGTATAGGAAATTCTTATATGTTGACATTTATTTGACTTGTAAGTTTCTGTTTTTTAACTTCTGTTTTTATATTTTAAATTATATTTGCAAACGAGTTCCTGAATTATAATGAACTATTTATCTCACCCTGATGTTCAAAGCTTATTAAAGCCTGACAGTAATCAGCAATTGTTGTACAGTTTTGAAGCTGATCTCAGAATCCCTTTTTAGTAACTACAAAATTTTCTAGAAAATTGTAAGTACAATGCATCCGCTTTATCTACAGAACAGCAAATAAATCACATATAATAGTTGTCAAACATGCGAGACTCACAGAGGGAACTGAAGCAGCCGCTCAGCACTTAAGCGCTCATTGCAGCCAGCTGCGCCGTCACACATGCAAGCCTCGCAAAGGGAGGCAAAGCAGCCGTGGATCACGTAACTCTAAAAACCCACAAAAAAAAAAAAAAATGACACAAAATTAGAACACAGGATCATGGGGGGAGACACAGGAAGCCTGGGAGTGAAGTTGCAAGCAAATTTCACCCATATTTGGCATATTTTGCCACACAAAACTCGACTAAGCGGGATAAAGAATGGCGGCCGAAAAAAGCAAAACATTTGAAACAGGATGAAAACGAGGTTTATTAATGCCAAGCACGCGGGACTCCAAAAATACACGACGGAGAACCCAGTAACACTTACACGAACAACGCCAGGCACGCAGGACTTTGAAAATAGAACAAACGGTGAGGCAAAGCAGCCGCAGAGCTCATAACTCTAAAAATCCACAAAAAAAAAAAAAAGGACACAAAATTAGAACACACTCACACACAGCACGCGAGAGACACAGGAAGTTTGGGATTGAGGTAGCAAGCGAATTACATAGATATTTGGCGTTTTTCACCACACGAAAATTGGCTAAGCAAGAAAAAAAAGGAGAACGAAAACACAAAAAATCTGAAATAGGATGAAAACGTTGCTTACCACTGCCAAGCACGCGGGACTTAGAAAATACACAACAGAAAAAACAGTGACATGCGGGACTTTGAAAATAAAACAAACGTCAGTAGACGCGCGCATACCAGGCACACGAGACTTCGAAAATACATGACGGAGAACACAGTGACACGCGGGACTTTCAAATAAAACACAGAGGAGAGACAAACACAGGGAAGGCACAGGGGGGAAAGAGACACATGACATTAGCAAGCACAAAACTACTAGGTTCACTAACCCTGCAATGAGCGGCCCGTACAGTAGGCAGCAGCAAAGGTTCACAATGAGCGCCAAAGGCGCCCATCGCAGGGCTTGAGATGAGCTTCGCTAGAGGGAGAAGGTAGCAATGAGCGCCAAAGGCCCCCCATCGTGGGGCTCACGATAAGTGCCGTAGGTGATCATTGCAAAGCAGGAAAGTTGAATTACATGAGGGGAGAGGCTCGCAACGAGCGCCGAAGGTGCTCAGAGCAGCAAAAGCTTCACAATGTGTGGCAAACAGCATTCCCAGTCTTTACATTTTACTGCCGTCATTTTTTTAAGGGCAATTCGCTAGTATAAAATAATCATTAAGATAAAATATAAAATACATCAAAAGGTATTTTGTAATATATATCAGAATGTATTGTGCCATCAATAATTCATTTTTAGTCTATATTGACTGATAACATTTATGTAGCCGGATCAAAAGTATTACATACAGTTTATACAGGAAACTCATAATTTACAATTTATATAATAATTATTCAGATTGTTCTTAGTTTCTAAATTTTCTGTCCCTACATTGCCAATTTTTCCCTAATTTTATTTTTAGAAAAGAACATTGTTGTTTCCTTGTCATAAAAAGGGCTATGAGTTTTGGAGTTAGGATGATAAAGGATATGTATATTTAAACTGTATATAAAGGACCACAAAAGTCCTCATATGTACTCTGCACCATCAGTCAGAGGGTGGAAAACCTTGTGGGAAATTTGTTTACAGGTTTAAAATTGCTCCAGAATTCAATTAGATATTGTAATTTTAGTTTAATGCTTGAAGCCCCCCACAAGAATCTGTGTACATAATAAGGCTGAAGTCTGTAACTGTTACACATTAATTATAGATTTGCATTGTGTTTAAAAGCTGAGTGTGTTGGTGTAGTGGTAAGTGTTCAGTTTTCAAGATTTTTCCATTGGTAAGTCATAGGCTTGATTCCTTTGTCATGCACTTTTTTTTTAAATTAATGTACATATGTATTTATATATCAATCATAAGTATGTTAATAAATACATTAGTCAATAAAAAAAAGTGGAAGGCATTTGATTAGAAACTAATTAATTGCAATTATATATATAAATTAACACAAAATCAGCACAGTTACCTCATATTAACATATGCTTTATTATACAATCTAAAGGACATATTTCTGGTTTTCCAACAGTAAAGAAAAAAATGTCTATATTGGAAACCAGGACCTTCACAACCAGAGACTACATACCTACTGTTCCATTTGTTCTGTTGCTACACTAGCTGCTCAAAGTTAATCAGATAAAATTGCTTAGCCATTGCCTGATTTAAAACCTCTACACCTGATTCTAACTAATATTTGTTATGTCCTGTGTGTCACAGAACACATAATTAATTCAGGCAGAGGCAACACACTGTAATAGCCTAACTTTTATTGATAACTCCATGAATGCAGAATCAATATTCAAAAGGAAAGCATATTTTTCGTTATGCTTTTTTCAGAGCACATATGGCAACTGTGTGGTCCTTTAAGGATGCACAATGTATATGTAACCCTAACAGTTCACCTTATTGATTATTATATATCAGCTGATAATTATTATTTTGATTTTCTTTATTCTTGTATACAGTTGTGATCAAAAGTTAGCATAACCTTGGCGAATTAGTAATATACTGTATGTACCATTTTTAAATAAGACACATTTCTTTTATTTCTAATGGGATTCATATTCAACTGTAGGTTATAACAGAATGGCACAATCATAAAACAAAACATGACAACAAAGAAAATCATGAAATTGCCCTGTTCAAAAGTTTGAATACGCTTAGTTCTTAATACTGTGTATTGCCCCCTTTAGCATCAATGACAATGTGCAGTCTTTTGTAAGAGTTGTCTACGAGGCCCCTAATTCTTGCAGGTGGTATAGCTGCCCATTCGTCTTGGCAAAATGCCTCTAGGTCATGCAAAGTCTTTGGTCGTCTTGCATGAACTGCACGTTTGAAATCTCCACAGAGTGGCTCGATGATATTAAGGTCAGGAGACTGTGATGGCCACTCCACAACCTTCACCTTTTTCTGCTGTAACCACTGGAGGGTTAACTTGGCCTTGTGCTTAGGGTCATTGTCATGCTGGAAATTCGATGAGTGTCCCTTGCGCAGCTTTCGTTCAGAAGAATGCAAATTGTCTGACAGTATTTTCTGACAACATGCTGCATTCATCTTGCTATAGATTTTCACAATATTCCCAGTGCCTTTAGAGCTCACATACCCCCAAAACATCAGTGAGCCGCCACCATGCTTCACAGAGGGGATGGTATTCTTTTCACTATAAGCCTTGTTGACCTCTCTCCAAACATACCGCTTATGGTTGTTACCATACAGCTCGATTTTGGTCTTGTCACTCCAAAATTACAGTGTGCCAGAAGCTGTGAGACATGTCAAGGTGTTGTTGGGCATTTTGTAACCGGGCTTTTTTGCTGCATTGGCACAGTAAAGGCTTCTTTCTCGCAACTCAAACATGCAGCTCATTTTTGTTCAAGTATCGTCGTATTGTGTTCCTTGAAACAACCACACTGTCTTTTTCCAGAGCAATCTGTATTTCTCTTGAGGTTACCTGTGGGTTTTTGTTTGTATTCCGAACAATTCTTCTGGCAGTTGTGGCTGAAATCTTTCTTGGTCTACCTAACCTTGGCTTAGTATCAAGAAATCCCTGAATTTTCCACTTCTTAATAAGTAATTGAACAGTTCTGCCTGGCATTTCAAGACTTTGTATATCTTTTTATATGTTTCTCCATCTTTATGAAGTTCCATTACCTTGTTACACAGGTCTTTTGACAGTTCTTTTCTGCTCCCCGTGACTCAGTATCTAGCCTGCTCAGTGCATCCATGTGAGAACTAACAAACTCATTAACTATTTATACACAGACACTAATTGCAATGTAAAAAGCCACAGGTGTGGTGAAATGAACCTTTAATTGCCATTTTAACCTGCATGTGTCACCTTGTGTGTCTGTAACAAGGCTAAACATGCAAGGGTATGTAAACTTTTGATCAGGGCCATTTGGGTCATTATTATTATGATTTAAAAAGGAGCCAAACCACTGACATCTTTCACATCTATGGCCAAGGCTGTGCTGACAGGGAAGAAGCTTCACACTACCAGTATCTTATTGCTAGTAAACAGTCTTGCTTCAAAGACACATCATATCACTGTCTGCTATCTGCATGGCACGTGTAGTGTGAAGCTCTTCCCCTGTAGTTGTGGTCTTAGGTCACAGATGTGAAAGAAGGCAGCCTGCATAGGAGAATACAGTGAGTAAGGGGGTAGTCCAAGATGATGAAAAATGTATTTCTGAAGTGAGTGAAATGTACATTTTATATATCTATTACATTGAGGAGGATAAAAATAATGAAGTAAACTGGTTAAAACATTTATATAAGACAGCCTACATTTATATAAAAATGCCTAATAAATCCCTTTAAATGAGGATCTACTGAAAAACACAATATGTGCATCACTTGTGTTAACCTAAATAAAAAATATTAATTATCATTAAAAAAAATATAGAATTTCACCAGACTGGAGTATTGTTTTCTTGGCTCGAGCTACAAAGTGAGAGAATAAACTATTATTTGTCAGCACAGCATATCTATGTTTTGTAGATATTAAGGGCATAGAGGATATGCTTCTAGCTCTAGAAATTGTAAGGCTCTAAACCACTGGTTCTTCTTAACAGCCAGTGCACCTATCTGACACCTTGTATGGTAGTCCTCATGAATAAAGAAGGAAGAAAAGAGCCTAACACTTTAAACACACCACTGCCATTAATCATAGCTACTGATAAATTAATGAACCTAACTGTGGTCAAATGCACTCAAAAGTAAATGAAAATGTAGGATGCCACATATGTGCAAAATGTTCTATATCTAAAAGGTGGTTCCCATGACCACTGGAGGATAACCAGCTAGTACCAAGATCAAAAGAAGATTGAGAGTCAATATACAAGGCACAGCCCATTAACACTATATGCTTTGAGTTTGCTCTACAATAAACTGTGCTTGTATTTTAACACTGGCCCATCATACTCCTCTGCTGTCTGTTAGTAGATTTAAAAGATAATTGTTCTGTTATCCAATTAGGTTGAGTGAACTGGAGAATAAAAAATAATTGAAAGATGATTGTTATGTTTCCTAGTGACAATGGTGGTTATGTTTTACAGTGAGTTTTTAATTAAATGCTACTTTTCCTTTTCCTGCCAAGTACACATTTCTCACATAATTAAAAACTAGTATAGGACAAGCATATTTTGTAATTGTTTTTTAACAACTATTAACAATGCAGTGATAATGCAAAAATATTAAATGCAGATGAGAAACTAATCACAAAATGAATAGTAAATGAGACTGCCATTATGACGTCAGTAAAACATGAAATTTATACTTAAACTTCATTCAGATCCTATGAATTAATTAGTATTGAGAATTAAATTTAGTGATTGAACTCGCAATCCAGCAATGTAGAAATCAATAAAATTCAGTAAAGCACCTGTGCTAGTCCATGATATGTATTAACCCCTTAAGTCTCGGGATACTTTTCACACAAACAAAACATGAAAAGAAAATATTTTTAATGCATATTTGTGGGTTTGAGACTGTTGTGCAATGAAATTCTAATGTATTTAGATGTCTTCCCGTGCTTTTAAAGTACATTAGTGTGTTTTAAATTTCTGGTAATGCAACATTTGGTTCAGGAATGTAGCATCCGAATAAACTTGGCCTGTAAGGGTTCTTGAGGTTGTACTGGTAGAACTGTAATTCATGTATTAAGTCTTGCAAGTACCTGTAACAACACTGTCTGAAGATCTGTCATATGCAGACTGAGAACTTCCAACTGACAAGTCAGCTCAGGCATTGGAAAAGCGTGTCCTGCAGAATCGAATTTAGGCTGAGTTGTTATGTTGTGCCATACTAAATGCATATGAATAAAGGGGACAGCAACAAAATGCTGAGAGTTAACAGAACAAAAAGAACCAGCGGCTCAAAGCAATAGGCACAGAAATAAAGATATATTCTACGTATAAAATATTTATTAAAATGTGCGTTACAGTTCACATACGTCTTACCATGCTCAACGTGAACAATTCAGAAATTTATTTTTTTATTTTTAACTTTTTAACATACAAATTTCATATTTTTTGTACAATATGCAAAATATGTTTCTACCTCATAAAATAGGCCTGTCGACTCTTACATGTGAAGAAAATTGGAACAAAAGCTCTTGCTACATTAACATAAGGGTGAAATTGGGCAATATGTGCCTGTTTTGTACAAATACTTAATTTGTGACATTTGGTATATATCCACCTTCAGGCATAAGCTTCCTAGCATCTGTCAAAAATAATTTCATATTTAAAGCATTTGATCCAAAGCTATAGAGCAGACAAGGTTAATGTTAATTCAGTTCTGCCAGTTTGATTGGCATACAAAGACTGGAGGAAAATCACAGTAAAGTAAGCTAACATTAATGCATTAGTAATACCATAATCACATTTCCAAATTATAATACAAAATCATAATGTTAATTTACATTACAGAAAAAAGGGACACATTATATATACAATGTGTGTGTGTATATATATATATATATATATATATATATATAAATATATATATATATATATATATATATATATATATATATATAAATATATATAAATGTATATATATGTACAATGTACAGGATGTCCCGGAACCAAGGCTTGGGTTTGGGAGGGCACTCAGAAACAGGCTCAAATATTTTACCTAGCAGTATCAGCTAGTGAAAAGGCAACTGCTTAAATCATGCAGGCTAAATCAGTTACTAATTAAAAAGGATCACTAGAAATGCATCTTCTAAGTTGGTAGTGAAAGTTGATCTCCTTAAATCTACTATCGTAGACTTCAGTCCCACACCATCCATTAGAAAAACCAGACACCTTACAATAACAACTATCCATAAGGTCTCCATACAGCATTCCAAAGAGAGATCCATTTTATTGTATTTTCTTGTGAAATCCCTAGACACATAAAATGGAACAGTGGGGTACCAAGTAACACATTGTGCTAAAAAATTACCTTTGTGTATACTTTCTTTAATACTTTTGTATAAAGAATTTCCATTTTTTGGAATAATAATAATACAAGATCCTGATGTTAGAACTTCTGAATAATTATAAGTTGCAATATCGATGTTAAAATAATTGTATTTCTTGAGTTTATATATACCATTTATCTTCTTGTAATCAGATGTAATACTTTTTATAGCTTACATTGTGACTTTGCAAACATTATTGAAACTTGATGGAAATAGCTTCTGGCATTAACGATTTTTATAGATGTTAGGAACCATTTGAGGATTACATTAGTGTATTGAATCATTTTGATGTCAGAAATGATTTACCGTTTTTATTTTTCAGAAAATGACTGTAAAGCAAAGAAGTGTTTATCAAGTAAATTATGAATTTGTACAAAATAAACAGTGGGAGGATGTTTTATTAATTAGATAGGTGCTCTAAATTTAGTGTTTGTTTCTATTGACATACAGACAGTGCCGGGTCTACGTTTTTGCAGCCCCTAGGCATTGAAGTTGAGGTGCTCCTGCGAGTGTGCATGCAATGTGTGTACGCACCCATTTTTCCTTTTTTGGTGCATGTACATCATTCTCTTGCTGTGTGAGCAAATCACAGAAATGTCCCATAACAGCCTTTTTAACAACATAACTATTCATACACACACTGAGCTATTATTTGTTTATTAAATTAATTTGATGGTGGGTCATAATATTTATATTTTTCTATTGGAGGGCAGCAATCATAAATTACACAAACACATATCATGATCACTTGAGTAATTATGAGAGTTAAAGGGTCACTGCACAATGAAATGAAAACTGAAATAGTTTGAAACAATTTAGTCTAACTAAGGGCATAAATAATCACAAAAAAGTCATAAAGCTAGTTTTTAATTAGATAAAATAAATGTTGATGCCTCTGCTCGGCCCTGGGGAAATCCATGCTATATATATATATATATATATATATATATATATATATATATATATATATATATATACACACACATATATATAATTCTAAAGTTAAAGTCTACAGCTCTACCAATTTAACATTTCACCAGCCGCCACTGAGTTTCTACATATAAATGTAATCATATACAGTCAGGATCACTTTTACTTATTCCATCTAAACATATTAGACAAGGGCCTTTTAATATTTAGCAAGTATTCTCTAAGGGCCCATTATAATTATAATACAAATATATACATAATCAGCTAAGGTCCCCTCCATTGAAATAAATATACACATATTCAGGCATGGTCATGTTTAATCAAATACATATGTACATATTTACATATTTACGTTCCATCTAATAATATATATACACATATTCAGTCAGGGTCTTCTATAATCATATAACTGCAAAAATCTCCAGAGAGGGTTCCCTGAAATCATAAATGTATACATATTCAGGTAGGGTAACCTATAACCATATAAATGTATACATATTTAGCCATGTTCACCTAAAATATTTATTCATCCAGTGCTCCCTAAAATCATATACATTTACATATATTCACTCAGGGTCAACCATCATTATAGTATAAAAACTTACCATATATATTTAGCCAGCTTCACATATAAGCATACAAAAGCATGCATATTCCGCTAGGGTCACCTTTAATTATAATACAAAAACATACATATTTAACCATGATCAACTTTAATTAAATAAATGTACACATATTTAGCACCTATAATAAGCATAACAATATATAAATGTATAGTCAGGGTCCTATTATTTTAATGTAAAATCATAAATAATTATTAAGCCAGGAATACCTATAATTATATAAATAGCCATTCAGACAGAATAACTATAATCAAGTATATAACCTACCTCCAAGAATAAATACTATTGAGGAGCTACTTTGTATCTATATTTTCTTAAAAAAAATTTTTTGTGAAAAAACATTATATAAAATTACCAATGCTGCCTCTGTTTAACTGGTGCACTTTCTGCATACTCTCTACACTCATCAGGAAACACTACACTTTAGTTCCAGGCAGGCGTGTCCATCGTGACCCCTGCAGTATTTAATTTTTGGTATTTTTTAGGGCTTTTTAAACAAAAAAACGGGCGCCCCTCACAGGGAAGTGCTCATAGGCGGCTGCCTAGTTTGTCTAATGGGTAATCTGGCCATGCCTGAAGAGAAATCATTGATTTAGGGTATGTTCGGTAACACACTCCTATACAGTATATACATAGATTATAAGCTGTGGGGAAGTAAACACTATGGCCCTCATTCAATTGCAATTTGGCCAATGGAATAGGGCCCTAAATAAGCACATAACATATATTTTTTAAATACGTTTTTAGTTAGTAAGCATCTATACAAAAGCAAGGTTTTCACTAACTAAAAACTTATTTTAAAAAAATAGGCTATGTTCTTATTTAGGGCCCTATTCCATTGGCCAATTCGCAATTGGGGCCTATATATTTAGTGGCTGTAAACTATTACATCCAAGTAGCTTCATTTTAGTTTGGAAACAGAAACAGTATGGCTTGAATATTGTCTATATGGAATAATACATATCACTGAGCAAGATGCAATAAGGTACATATATACCCATGTATTTTTCTGGAGGCTTCAATACATAACACATTTATCTGTTTATATATGCAAAGTATAAAAACTATACCAAATAATCATAGAGGCTGTCATACAAGATAACTTAAACATTAATCTAGCCATTCATCATCAATATTTTTGTGATTTAAATGTAGCCGTGGTAAACACTGGAGAGCCTGTGATGAAGAAATAGCATAACTGCTAAGTTTGTACAGAATTCAAGAGATAATGACAACCTCAGAAAGAGGGGCGTGATTTCTGCATTTTTATGGCACAATGTACCTAGGACCAACACTACAAACAATTTGCAAAATGCTAAATATATGACCATACATTTTCATTAAGCTTATTATTGCATCTTTGCATATTTCACTCCACTTCTGGAACAATTCTCCTTAGAGCAGTGTTAACTTACTAAATTTGTAAAGTTAAAGGGGAGAATTGTGCATACAAACACAAGTATTTAAATTCAAACATTCAGACACTTTCACTGTGCTATCACAATTGGAGCTTATTGCATCTCACACAATGGGTCTCATTCAATTGCAAGGCCACAACTCACGTTACACAAGCTGTAGGTCTGAGGGCTTGAACTCTGCTACAATTACAGAGTGATTCAATTGAGCAAGCCCGCAAGTTACGGGCCAAAAGCCAAAACCGTAAACCATGCAATCGAATGTAGCATTTCAGAGCGTAATCATGATCAATTAAGCAAGGCCATAACTACCCATTTAGAAACAGCCAATAGAAATAGAAAATTAGACCTTCATCATTACGGCAATATAAGATGGAGGTTACATGTCAATCAATTAGCGTTCAGAGGTCCAATATGCGATCGGACTTGCAAAACCGCAAAATACACAATAATAAAAATTAATGCCAATACTGTTTTAGTCCATTTGGGTGGCCTGATATGTATTAACTCATTGATTCCCAAGATCGCTATAAACCCGAAATGAAACCTAAAAATAAATGATTTTTGATTGCCGATTTGCCAGCTTGAGACTGCTGTGCAATCACATATACAAAGGCGCTCCTTGCGCTGGTGGAGATGAGCGCCATAGGCGCTCATCCATACCACCCCATACAACTTAGGCAATAGGGAGCCGGAGGCGCTCACTGCGCTGGTGGAGATAATTGTTGTTTGATGAATATTGTCTGTCAGTTTTGTGGGGCTTATCATTTTAAACAGGAAAGACCCAGAGATGGGGAGTTTATTAGTTGCTGTCAAAAAGGCAAGGTAAGAGTTCCACCAAAACAACAATTCCGAACATATTTACAAAGCATTATGACTGAGCCTACTTTCCTTAACTACAACAATTTCAAATTAAACATAAGATCCTATAATAGTGCCATATATTTTGCATCTATGGGTGCAACATTAGCTGGTAATGTGCCAGGACATGGCCCTTGCTGTTTCAAAGTACACCACAATTTACCATCATACTTCTCATTTACATCCAGAAGAAGGGGAGCAAAGAAAATTTGCTCAACTGTATGTCCTAGATACAATGGAAGCTGTTGAACAATGTATGCAGCTTCCAGAAAATAAAAAATGCTTACCCATTGTTTTTATAGAGCTTGATAAAATTAGGGCCCAAAACCCATACACTCAAGCTTATAAAAAATTGTCAGAAATAGAACAAGAACAAATAATTCATGCACAAATTCATCAGTAACCAATCCCAAAAGTCAACATGGTTCTTAAAAGAGATCGCCATACTGATAAACGCTGTTATAACTTGCCAACATCAAATGAGGTTGCAATGGTCTTTCAAAATGATGTTCTTTCATTAATATAAGTATCTTAAGTACTAATTTGGATCCAATGACATATCCCATATTTTTTCCACATGGGGAAGCAGGTTGACAACCCAAATTAACCCTTGAGAGTTACCCAAATTCAAAAGTGCGTGTGAGAAATAATAATATTTCCATGCTTGAATTTAAAGTGGCTCAAACTGCCATTCGAGATGGATTCAATCCCATTTTATGTGGCGGAAAACTGACACAGCAATGGATCATGGATTCAAATTTGCAAGTTGAGGCAAATAATTTATCAACAAGATAAACTACGTGTATATTATTATATTTAAGGTTAGATTTAGGGGTTTTAATGTCCTGTAGAAAGGGGGTAATGTTTTATAGATGGGGCAATGTTTTGTAGATAGGGGGTAATGTTATATAGATAGGTGGTAATGTTTTATAGCTAGGGGGGATGTATTGTAGTTAGGGGTATATTTGTAATGTATTTATTGCTGTATTGTAATGTTATGTATATTTGTGTATGTATTTTCTTTGCAGGTACTTTTTTTATTTTTTGTAGTGGAGGCTTGTGTAATGTTCTTTTTTTTCTTTTTTGTAGTGGAGGCTTGTGTAATGTTCTTTTTTAATTTTTTGTAGTGGGGGTTTGTGTAATGTTCTTTTTTTTTTTTGTAGTGTGGAGGATTGTGTAATGTTCTTTTTTTATAACATAGTTTTTGTAATTTTGTGTAAGTAGTGGGGTGGGGGTTTAATAAGAGGTAATATTAGGTAGGTAGGGGTTAATAGGTTAGGGTAGAGGGTGGTTAGTTTAGATTTAGTGGTTTATTGGGGGAGATAGCGTAGTGTAGTGTTTGTACTTTGTGTGATGAGGGTCTTGGATGACCCTCATGGCACTTATGGGGATAATATTAGGGTTCTAATTGTCCCATGAAGGTCTTCATAGATCCATATGGGAATGACAGGGTTATATAGAGGCTTATGGGGGTCTGTATAGACCCCCATTATAGACGGGGTTAAATAGGCCTAGAAGGTGTAAAATAGGCCCAGTTAGGGTTAAATATGTCTAGAAGAGGATAAATAGATCCAGTTAGGGTTAAATAGGTCTAGAAGGAGTTACATAGGCCCAGTAAGGATAAATAGGTCTAGCGGTGGTTAAATGGCTCCAGTTTGTTTTAAATAGGTCTAGAGGGGGTTAAATAGGCCAAATTAGGGTTAAATAGGTCTTGAATGGGTTAAATAGGTATAGAAGGGGTTCAATAGGCCGAGTTAGGGTTAAATAGTTTTACAGGGGGTTAAATAGGCCCAGTTAGGGTTAAATAGGTCTAGAGGAGTTAGATAGGTTCAGTTAGGGCTAAATATGTCTAGAAGGAGTTAAATAGGCCCAGTTATGGTTAAATAGGTCTAGAGGGGGTTAAATAGGCCCAATTAGTGTTAAGTAGGTCCGGAATGGGTTAAATAGGTCTAGAAGGGGTTAAATAGAGCCAGTTAGGGTTAAATAGGTTTAGAAGAGGTTAAATAGTCCCAGTTATGGTAAAATAGGCCCAGTTAGGCTTAAATATGTCTAGAAGAGGATAAATAGATCCAGTTAGAAGGAGTTAAATAGGCCCAGTAAGGATAAGTAGGTTTAGAGGCAGGTAAATAGGTCTAGTGTGGGTTAAATAGGTCTAGAGGGTGTTAAATAGGCCAAATTAGGGTTAAATAGGTCTGGAATGGGTTAAATAGGTCAAGTTAGGTAACTGGTTAATGGGTAGTCTGCAGGGGGCCCTATTGGGACCCCTGCAGCAAGGGGTTAGGGGGAGTCTGCAGGGGTCACGATGGGGACCCCTATGTATAGGATTAATGTTAGGATGCTGCAGGGGTCTCGATCAGACCCCTGCATTAAAGGAGTGATGTAGAGACACTGTAGGGACACTGCAGGGATCTCGATCGGGTCCCTTGCAGCCAGCTTCACAGCCCTTGCGACGGCTGCAGGGCGGAAGTAAGCTGCAGCCTTTTTTAATTGTTCTGCGGGTTGCCGGAGGGGTGGGCAGAGGATTTGAATAGGGTTGTGGGGTTTCATGCGGCTGCGTGGGATCAAAGGCTTTCCCTGCAGTGAGCTGCGGCAGGGGTAGCCGCTAGGGAAAGCAGGGCGCGCCCGCAAGCAGGTAGGAGCCCTCGGCCGCAAGGGATTAGAATAGCTAAGTATCGCATGGCCACCTCTTGCGACCACGCAGCTCCTACGGCCATCATTGCAGTATTGCTTTATTTGCATCTACAGGGCTACGGACATGTCTTTAACCCCTTTGAGATTCACATCTGGTATCCGTACGATATTCTTCTACATATGCCATTTATGCGTGTGAAAACATTTGCGTTCTTGCAGATTTGTAGCAATTGAATAGTGTTTTGCGATTTTAGCGATTGTAACTCTTGTGGTCTTGAAAGATCATAAGTTTAGATGGGTTGTAAGTTATGGTTGTAACAACCACAGGGATTTTCAGCCCGTAACCGTGGATAGATTGCAGCTCACAAAAATACGCCAATTGAATAGCAAATTAGTTTACCGGCTACCTTATGGCCTCCCGTAAGCTATAATTTCTCAATTGAATGAGTCTCAACGCATATTTGTTTTTCAAATTAATTTTATAAAATTAGAACATGCTACTACTACAACTGCATGGTCTGAGTTTTGGGCATATCTGTGACAAGCAAAAATAATTGACAATCTTCCCAACCAGAAGTGTTTTAGGTGTTTTTTAGAGTTAGGGTAAAATAAATTCTAATTTCAATCTTTTTTTTCTCACGGTTTAGTACATGTTTATTTTTATTATTATTTCTGTCATTTTTTTTTTACAAACTTTCCTTTGTGTTCTTTTTTTCAGTGTATCTCCACAGCTTCAGCAGACTCATATCCTTTGGTTTTGTTTAATTTATATTCACTTGATGAATCCTGGCATTTGTGTATTGTTTTCAAAGTAATTCTCTGTGAACTTTTCTCTGATGCATGATTTAACTGTTTTGTGTTTGTATAGCTCCTGTTTTACTTTATTTATCCTTTATTTGAATGTCTCTCATATTTCAGTCCCAAAATGTTAAAGCTGCATTACATGTTATTCAAATAGGCATGGAAGGGATATCTTTATTATAAAAAAATACTTCTAAAAATTTAGAACAGCAGGTACACTGTAGTAAGTATTTATTTAAACAAAACATATTTATATTTGAATATAAAGAAGTTTTTGTTTCACACAAACCATCATATTCAATACTTACTCAAATTCCAAGGACCTTAACATTTGCTGAAGACATAGATATAACCACTTTGGCAAGCAGCAGCTGTCTGTAAATACAGAGCAAATGTTCTTCAGACTCTACATCACTTACAGCCCTATTAAATTTCCCCCGTAACGGAGCCCGCTATGAAATTGGCCTCTTAAAGCTACCCGCAGATCTGTGGGTTACAGATGTAAAAACCCTTCGGGATGCCGAAATCGGAACTCTGTTGCTGAAAAGCCTTTAGTCTGTCAAGCTCGTAAATGTGACATTCGCAAATCGCTATTAAATTGCTACGAATCCCCAAAGACGCGTTCAAACCTGTACCTGGATGCAAAAATATTACTGCCTCAAAATAGAACCCGCAGAGGGTTTACAGACAAGTTCTCAACATTGTAAAAGACAATATAAACACATCAGTGGACTTATAAATAGGGGGAAAGCTTGGAAAGGCATTACAATTACTTGCACAACAATCCCCATATAAAAATATGATTATAAATAATTATTATTTTATCATATGTTGGAATAATCATGCATATGCCAATACGAAAAGCCATGCTGCAACTTGCATAAAGTAATTAAAGACACACTTCCTGATTAAATAACACAAAAACATGAAACTGATGCCATAATATCCCTTTCTCACTCACAGAGGCTCTAATGTTGATCCTGAAATATAAATAGGACCCGCAAAGGGTGATGTAAGAGTGCCCTAGTAGCCCTTAAAAAGACAGTAAACCACTTTTAAACAATACAACAGCAGGGAAGGTCATCAGATTGTCATGCTCAACATTCCATTAGTGTCAAAATAAAACCCTCTCCTCAAGTGACATTCATTATATAAACATCATATACCAGTGGTTCACAATCCTTTCCTCCAGACTCCCCAGACAGGCCAGATAGAATAGTTAACCATGACAAATCAGGTGCCCAAATCAGAGGCTCCTGTTGAATAATAATTGCCTCACCTGTGTTTACACACTGTTAAACAGAAAACCTGACCTGACCGGCTAGCCCTGGGGATTAGATTGTGAAACACTGCTATACACATTGCCAAAAATAATTGAGGCAGCATTTAAAGAGATAGCATACTTATACAAGACCGTGTACAATCATTGAACAATGGGAGATATCATCACTTAACAAACACTGAGGCACACAAGAGCAATGTAATATGTCAATCCAAATGAACAGTAAAGGCCATGTTAAGGCCTGCCACTACAGTAAAACAAACATCAAAACATTAACTATAGCAATGCAATCAGAGACATCCTGAATCAATATGTTTACCCTGCATCAAACAGTTGGTGTGATCTATATATGGAGCAGAGCAATCATCAGCTGGAATGCTAGATAAGTCTCAGATCCACAAACCTCTTGAATTGTTTGAGCATATTCTTCCATGCTATTATTCTGAATGCTACCAGATACATCAGTTACCCTAACACTGTGTAAGAGATCTTGTAGGTGCTTATTTTCACAAATTAGGAGGTGTCCCTAACATGCTACGTTCCATTGATTGCACACATGTTGCATTGATACCTCCTAGAGAGCAATAAGCACTGTTCAGAAATCACAAACATTATCATTCTATCAAAGTACAGGTTGTTTGGGAATCAAACTTGCGCATACAAAATGTGTTTGGAGCCTTCCCTAGAAGTGCTCACGATGCCCGTATCCTGTGTCAATCATCCACCTATGATTTGTTTGAGTTCGGCTAATTTTCATCTGGTTGGCTACTGGGTGACTACCCAGGAGTAATCACAGTTAGGTATACCTTCGTTAGGTATACCTTCATATGCTTTGACAAACATCACAACATCCTATTAATATGCACATCTCCCATTTTGTTTACATCAGGTGACAAACACAGGCAGAGGAGAAGTATAATGTGGCTCATAAGACATGCCGGAATATAATTGAGCGCCCCTTCAGTGTACTCAAGATGCACTTCAGATGCTTACATTCCTCTGGTGGTGCTTTACAATATAGCCCAAACAAGGTTTATCGGATCATCATTGCCTGCTGTTGTCTGCACAATATAGCAGTAGAGGCCAACTGTCTGGGGGACATTGATGTGACTCTGCTACATGGGGAGGAAGAGCCTTTACCTCCCCCTGTAGTGGATAATCTGTAGAAGTCACAACAACGTGCACGTATCATTCGTGAGTACTTCACATGTAAGTACAAACCCATAAGAAATAACGATAATGTAGCTTGATTATACATAACTCCTAAAACTTTTTTATCCATCCATATCAAACAGTCCACAGTAGAGGAGGGTTCCCTGATATGATTTATGTCTCATGATGCACTATTGATTAACAATGAATACACTAGAACATGCCACGCTATAAGTTACAGGCAAGTAAGTACACATTCCCATTCACATCATAAGTACTGACAATTCAAAACATCAATAGCATAGATAAATGTAGGGGATTATATATCCCACAATGTCAATGTATATATGACCCAAATTGTACATGAAAACCTCAACACACTAAAGACCAGTAAAGTTTACATCTGATAAAGAAAATCCACGTGCAATAAGGATCAATGCAATTCATATCAATCTGGAAATAAGAACATATCTGCAGAAGTACTGCATGAGATCAAAATACCATCATTCTTGTTATGCCCTTAAAGTCATGACAGACAACCCTGCATGTATGTTAACATGACTCATGATTTCATCTATATTGGCAAGGTACAGATTAATGTAGTATATGTATATCTCTAAACACACACACACATATAATATATATATATATATATATTTTATATATATATATATATATATATATATATATATATGTATATATATATATATATATATATATATAATGTATATATATATATATATATGTATATATATATACATACATATATATATATATATATATATATATATATATATATATATATATATATATACACACAGTGCCTTGCAAAAGTATTCACCCCCAATGGCATTTTTCATGTTTTGTTGCCTCACAAGCTGGAATTAAAATGTATTATTTGAGGATTTGCATCATTTAATTTACAGAACATGCCCACAACTTTGAAGATGTTTCTTTTTTATTATTGTGAAGCAAACAACAAATAGGACAAAATAACAGAAAAAGTCAATGTGCATAACTATTCACCCCCTAAAGTCAATACTTTGTAGAGCCACATTTTGAAGCAATCACAGCTCCAAGTCGCTTTGGATAAGTCTCTATGAGCTTGCCACATATTACCACTGGGATTTTTGCCCATTACTCCTTGCAAAACTGCTCCGGCTCCTTCAAGTTGGATGGATGGTTCTTTAAGTCTGACCACAGATTTTTTATTGGAATGAATTCTGGACTTTGACTAAGGCATTCCAACACATTTACATTTTTCCCCTTAAACCACTCAAGTGTTGATTTACCAGTGTGTTTGGGGTCATTGTCCTGCTGGAAGGTGAACCTCCGTCCTAGCCTCAAATCACGAACAGAGTGGTACAGGTTTTGCTCAAGAATATCCCTGTATTTAGCACCATCCATCTTTCCCTCAACTCTGACCAATTTCCCAGTCCCGGCTGCTGAAAAACATCCCACAGCATGATGCTGCCACCACCATGTTAAACTGTGGGGATGGTGTTCTTTGGGTGAAGTGATATGTTGGGTTTGCGTCAGACATAGCATTTTCTTTGTGGCCGAAAAGTTACATTTTAGTCTCATCAGACCAGCGCTCCTTCCGCCATACATTTTGGGAGTCTCCCACATGCCTTTTTGCAAACTCAAAACTTGCCATTTTGTTTTTTGATGAAAGTAATGGCTTTCTTCTGGCCACTCTGCCATAAAGCCCGACCCCATGGAGCGTACAGCTTATTGTCGTCCTATGTACAGATACTCCAGTCTCTGATGTGGAACTCTGCAGCTCCTCCAGGGTTACCTTAGGTCTCTGTACTGCCTCTCTGATTAATGCCCTCCTTGCCCGGTCCGTGAGTTTTGGTGGGCAGCCGTCTCTTGGCAGGTTTGCTGTTGTGCCATGTTCTTTCCATTTGGTTATGATAGATTTCATGGTGCTCCTGGGGATAATCAAAGATTTGGATATTTTTTTTTATAACCTAACCCTGACTTGTACTTCTCAACAACATTGTCCCTTACTTGTTTGGAGAGTTCCTTGGTCTTCATGGCAGTTTTTGGTTAGTGGTGCCAACAACACCTTGATATGCCTCACAGCTTCTGGCACACTGTATATTGGAGTAAAGAGACCAAAATAGAGCTGTATGGTCACAACTATAAGCGCTATGTTTGGAGAGGGGTCAACAAAGCCTATAGTGAAAAGAATACCATCCCCACTGTGAAGCATGGTGGTGGCTCACTGATGTTTGGGGGTGGGGGGGGGGGGTGAGCTCTAAAGGCACAGGGAATCTTGTGAAAATTGATGAATGCAGCATGTTATCAGTAAATACTGGCAGACAATTTGCATTCTTCTGCATTAAGGCTGGGCATAGGACACTCTTCGACTTTCCAGCATGACAATGACCCTAAGCCCAAGCTAAGTTGACCTTCCAGTGGTTACAGCAGAAAAAGGTGAAGGTTGTGGAGTGGCCATCACAGTCTCCTGACCTTAATATCATCAAGCCACTCTGGGGTGATCTCAAAGGTGCGATGAATGCAAGACGACCAAAGACTTTGCATGACCTGGAGGAATTTTGCCAAGTCGAATGGGCAGCTATACCACCTGCAACAATTAGGGGCCTCATAGACAACTATTACAAAAGACTGCACGCTGTCATTGATGCTAAAGGGGGCAATACACAGTATTAAGAACTAAGGGTATGCAAACTTTTGAACAGGGTCATATAATTTTTTTTCTTTGTTGCCATGTTTTCTTTTATGATTGTGCCATTCTGTTATAACCTACAGTTGAATATAAATCCAACAATAAATAAAATAAATATGTTTTCCTGCTCACTCATGTTTTATTTAAAAATGGTACATATATTACAAATATGCCAAACTTTTGAGCACAACTGTATGTTTGGCATAGTGGCCTGTATTTTCCCTGTTTAAAAGCTACAAGTGCCTGCATGAATATAAATAATAAATGTTATAATATGATTTGGAAGCTCCAACTATGTGGTGAATATTTATCTGAATATAGTGTCACTCTGATCTGAAATTAGTCATAGGATAAATTGTGCTTTAGTGACTTCTTGAAAATCCAGGTGCCAAATTAGAGAAAAAGTGCATCCACAGCATTATACCATGGGATTTTTAACACATATATTCAGTATATATTGAATTATGCTTTTGTCATGGAACTTACAACACAGTTTTCCACATGAAAGTGACAGAGTAAATGTGTGTTATAATCTGAACTTCATTATAATCTAAAATATTCAAAATCAAAATCCTTCCATTATAAATAATTTAGTGTCTGGATAATATAATGTTTTTATACAGATGCAGGGGGGGGAAATCAGTTTTGCAATCATTTGGAACATAAATGTTATATAATTTTAGTGTGTCCATATGAGCTATAACAGAAGGTCCTTTATGGTTAGGTTCTGATCTGATAGAGGTATACTATATCCCCTTACAAAATAGTATGGCAACACCTCTCTTCTTTGAAGTCAAAGAGATGAGCACAACCTATTGAAATCTATTCTTTTTGATGCTTCTCATATTTGCCAGAAATATTTCTCACAAAAGCCAAGATCTGCAAGAAAATGTTTAAGGTGTCACATAATTGCCTTATGTTCTTATGTTTAATGTATAGTGTAATCCTACATTTTGTATGATATTATTTTTAAAGTAATTTTAGTACTGTTAATTAGTTTTTTTTATCAAATATGTCCAAATTTAAAATATTATATAAGTATCTATATTGTTATTGTTTTTTTTTTCATAGGCTATATATTATAATTAATGAAATAGATCAAATATAATATTTATGTAAGATATTTATAGATTGCATTTTGTTGTGTTTTAGTCATTCAGTCTTGTCTGACTCTCCATGACTCTATGGACCACAGCACGCCAGGTACATCTCGCCAGGTACACCAGATGCCCCTCTAAGCTCCATCAAGTTCATGTTCATTGCCTCAGTGACCTCCTCTATCCATCTCCACCTCTGTTGTCCCCTTCTTCTTGTGCCTTCAATCTTTCCCAGCATCACAGTCTTTTCTAGGGAATCCTGCCATCTCATGATATAGCCAAAATAGTTGAACTTCAGCCTCATAATCATAGCTTCCAGTGTACAGTTTGATTTCCTGGAAAGTACTGATTTATTGGATATTATTGCAGTCCAAGGGACTCTAAGCAGTTTTCTCCAACACCACAATTCAAAGGTGTCAATTCTATGGGGCTCAGACTTCTTTATAGTCCAGCTCTCACATCCATATGTCACTACTGGGAGTACCATAGTTCTATCTATGCAGTCCTTTGTTAATAGTTTAATATATTTACTTTTAACTACCTAGTCAAAGCTTGCCATAGCTTTCCTCCCCAGAAGCAAATGTCTTTTAATTGCATGACTACAGTCACCACCAGAAGAGATCTTCGATCCCATGGCATACCTTAGACTAAAATAAGACACTGACCATCTACCTTTCAATAAGCCCAAGAAAAAAAAACTCCATCTTAAAGAAAAAGTATATATCATAGTTTTTTTATGAGCAATACCTTTTAAAAAGGAAAAGAGAATTGAAGAAAATTGCCCCAAAACATATCTTACTCCTATAACTGAATATTATTTGAAACTTTTATAAATATGCAGCCTTATTAAATTGCGAATTGGTAAATTTAAAAGGGCTCTATTTAAGCACAGAGCATATTTTATTTACAGAAGTTTTTAGTTAGTGAAGACCTTACGTTTGGATAGAAGTTCACTAACTAAAAACTTATGTGAAACTGTTACCCAGTTACAACAAAAGTGGTGTACAAATTATACTTTTAATGGCTAACTGATAAGAAGCATAAAGTGAGCTTTTGGAACATGATGGTTCCTTCATCAGACTTAAAGGGCCACTTAATTCAGTACAATTTGGACCGCACCACTGTGAAGTTCTCCTAAAAGCATGTTGAACTCAGAGATATGAGATTATATAATATGTGTGTTTATATGTGTGTAGCTATACGTAAGGATACTGCCCAAAGGGAAAAAGAGGAACCAGATAAAACATTAAGTCATAAATGGTGATTTCAATGATCATGACGTATCCCTTGAAGATTAATGCTTTATATGTATACACTCCACCAATTTTAAGAGCTTACATAGGCCAATGAGAGCTACTTCGGTCTAATCATAATGACTGTGCTACTCTTTGCTACCATCTAGTGGGCAAACATAAATAAGCATTGCAGTATATATTACATTGTAACTATAGTAAAAATATATCTATATTCCTTTTCAACAACATACTATAGATATGTATCTGCATAAGTGTGTTCATGTCTTAGTATATATTTATAATATATAGTGTACAGTAATGTTTGAAATGTATTACTAAATGCATATATTTAATACTATTAATAATTGTATTCTAAAATGAGTTTGGAATATGAAGTTCACTAAATTTGTCTTTTAAATTATTATTTTTTTAAATCCTCAATATCATACCAATCAACAATGCCTGTAAGGAAGAGTTTAAGGGTTAATTCGCTCAGCATTAATATATATTTTTTAATATCACAAGATAGGATTGAAACAGTTGATATTTAAATGTAATTGATTGATAAAGTTTTATTGGTTTAAGACCAATGTTTTTTGTGCAAAGCAATAATGTTCTTTCGTCTTATGGAGTATATAAAAAGATTAATATTATTATTAGTAATACTTTTATTGCACTGCTTCATACCACTGTACTAGAGGGCCATCTAAGTGAAGTATTTATACAACAAAATTGGCAACAACTAGTCTACCATATTTTCATTGGCATTATCCTGGTCCAATATCATCCAAAAGTTGGTTCACAGGATTCCTTGAAAGAGTCATATCTTAAAGCAATTGGTGAAAGATCAAACTCAGCTGAAAATAATATTATGCTTAACAGCTGCAGTTACTGTACAGTATATGCATGTTGTGATGTTAGCCTCAATCAGAAAATACCCTTTTTGTCCTGCTTTCATATTTGGTGTTTTTTTTAAACCTATGACCTATATTCAACTAGTAATGCTGGTGAGGTCTATTTTCAAGGGAATGATCACAGTATTCATTTCACAACAACAGATCTCAGTTGTTAGGTGTTTAGAATATCTCAAAATGTTAATGGACACATTGGGCCCCATTAAATTGGCCAATTCGTAAATTTATACACACTTAAAATTACTCTTAATATTGCTACATATTTAGCAAATATTACTTATTGGCACTAATGAATTCTTAAGTCAATAGAATGCATATAAACATTTATAAAAAACAACACCCAAAGCCAAATGTATGAGTTCAAGGCATTTGCAAGTAGCTAATAGAATATGGCACGTTATTTTTAGAGAGGTATTAAAAGTAATGACACATTTCCATTGGCAGGTAATAAATGTGAGCCTCCTATGCTTGTCATATACATCATGAAAGATTTCTTACAGTATTCACTAATACTTAGCTGATCACTAGAATACATGGCTCCTATCCACTGGTCAGAAGATGCATTGTGTCTCCGGCTTTCCTCACAGGCACTGCTTGGCACTAAATGCTGCTGGGCTTATACATTTCTACACATTCCTGACCTCCTCTCTAATAAAAAAGAACTCACTTCATTTCTTTATTTTATTACGTTTTCCTAACACCATTATTTGTTTTCTAAACATCTCTCTCTCTTTCTATTTTTCTCTGTAGATTTTTTTAGTTCATCTTTAGGGGTCACCCTCTCTACAAACACATTTTTTCCTTTTCATAAAACTATGATTAAACAACAACTATGGTCAAATTATTGCTACATGATGTATTGCATAACAAAACAAGATCATGTATAAAGCATAAATAAACAATCTTTAAATATTTGAGGTTTATTTGTAATTAGGCTTTACTGCTTGACTCCATTTAATGAGCTTCCTTTTTCTGTTCTTATTCATGAGTGTGTACCCTTGTAAACAAATGATATCTCCATTACACTTAATAAAGGCACAGTCAGTTTTAATTGCCACTTTTCATTGCACAATTAGAAGCTTCCTCTCATCTGAGGTTGTAGGTCAACAGAAATCAAAATGGTATATAGTCCATCGCAAACTGATTACAATTTAAATATAGAACTGCAGTGGTCCTTTAAGATGATAGAAATAATGTGATGAAGATCACCCAAGGTTGTATGCGCATGAAACATTTATTACATGTACAGTAAAGAGGTCATCGGACAATAAGACATTTATATACAGTATACTGATACAAAATGAGTTAAAGTCACTGTGCAAGAGAGTTTAAAATTGATGTAGTTGTACCGACCATGATATAGCAAAAAGAACAATATTATCTGTAGAGTGGGTTAACACTTTGTCACTCTTTAGCTAGAACATAACATTTATAACAATAGAAATACCATACTTGTTTAAGGACAATGTGAACACAATGTACCCTACATTTCAACCATAATTTGATTGGAACATAGGATAAAGCAACCAGGAAGGGATATCACAAGTATTACCACAATTGATAAATGATATACTGCAGAATGAAAGCCAAAGTGATATTTACACAGGAAAGATAAATCTCTGCTATAGTATTTGTTAGACTTTTTGTTATCTTTCAGGAGAATCGTCTTGGTACATTAATGTTTTGTTTTCACATTTTTTTACATTACTGGAGAGAATTTATCAATACATCAGATATGAGTCTGGGAAAGAAGTTAGATGGAAATCATTTTTATGAGATGACAGGTTCTTTTTCATCTTTGGCTTTCTAGATGATTCCACATCTAAAAAAGATACAAATATGCTTTATCATCCTGCTATTTTGCATTAAAATCTGTTGAGCCTCAATTTGTTATGCTACGCACACAATTCACTGAACAAACTATGACTAATTTGCAGTATGTCTGCAAAGTGAAGTTCATGATTAATAATTCAATCATTTGAAACACTAATATAGCCAGGAAAAGTTTTCCCTCAATATCAGTAATGCAGTAAGTGTAACCTTTATCTAATTACGTTTTCATAGCACACGGCTTATACTGTGATTAAAAAGTACTCTTGCTAAGTGTTTTCTATTGATGGTGGGGAAATGCTGTAATTTTATTTGCACTAATGCAGGAAAATTAGAAAAAGAAAACAATTAGTGTTTCATTTTAATTTTTTATAATACATGTTAATTAAAGAGAAACAATAGAATATTATTATCAGTTTAACAAACTGTTCATTGACACCACTCTTATAAATTAATATTAAATGTAAGAATATTCATGCAATGTGCATTCAGGCCTTCAGGCTGACAGGACTATCAACAGAATTTCCTCAAAAGAAAGCTATAAGGGATTTTCATATAAAGAAAGACTGTTTTCATGATTTTCTTTCAAAAAGTGGAACACTCTCAGTTTATTGAGAGATAAAAAAAACATTCATACAGTTCTGGACAAAACTAAGTAGGCAACAGAGGTGGGGTGTCATTCAAATAGGCCGCTTAGGATTAGATTAATGAGCAGCCAGTTTGAGAAAACCCAAGCCAACCAATCCTGAACAACTTACTTCCTATAAAGATTTTAATGGCCATATCATAATCTTGTAGCCATATAACTAACTACATAATCAATGCCCTATTTCAAGTCTCTGTGGCATTTAGATCTCTAAACTACAGTTTGGCATAATGCACCAATATTGAGTGTCTCTTTTTCTCATTTTGTCTTAATAACTGCACAATCACCCACTGGTAATTACAGACAGTATGGCCATGCCCAAGCCCCACCCAAAACCAATTTGTCTAGCTACAGTACCAGCTATGCAGGGGTGATAGCTTCAAAGACCAAATAATCCCTGTAAGATTCACTTCTTCCCTGCAACCAAACAATACAGAGTACACAGATTTACAATGAAACATACACAGTAAAGCAAAAATAAACAAACTGGCTTTAGGTTAGTGCAGGGAGGTTTGCAACAACAGAGCAGTGTCATTCCAGTCTAGTTCTTAAAAGGTCAGTCCTGTGAGTTTCCGCAAGACATACAACTTTGTATCTAACAATGTTGCTACCTGTATGTAGTAGCTGATCCAGAGGTCCCTTTGTTATAATCCCCTCCTTCTGCAACAACCAGCCATCCTCTGCAGGGACATCCAGGTCGGGCACTCCTGGCCCCAGCTGGGCTGGTAGTTGATTCTCTGCCGACACCATCTCTGTGGACTGTGTTCTGGCAATATGTTAATTCGGTCACTCCTTGGCATACACCTCAAGACTCTCCCCCCCAGAGCCACATCTCTGGACTCTTTCTGTGCCATGGTTCCAGTTCCTATGATCCCCTCAGGTTTCTCTCTCTGGTCGGATCATTCTGCTCACTAGGTAAACCATCATGAGGTAGAGCCAAACTGAAGCCCCACACCTGGGCCACCTGAGAATGCGGGCCATGTTTCTCATCGGCTACCTCTTTTATGATGGCTATCATCAACTTTGCAAAAGTGTCAGGTCCTGTCCAGCTAACCTGGCTAGACAATGATCACAAACCTCTTCCTCTTTTTTCAACTTTTGAACTCTTGACACAGGCATTGCAATTCCTTTTTACTCTGCCATATCCAGCAAAGCATGGTACATTTCTATCGCTATGCCACAAGTCTGTCATGGAACCAAGAGCCAACTGGACCACCAAACAAAGGACTTCTGCTGGTAGGCTAGTATTCCAGAGCAGCCAGCTTGAGGGAACCCAAGGCATCAAATCTGATACTACCTACGTCCTATAGAGATTTGAATGGCTATATCACCATCTGGTAGTCATTTGACTAACTATGCACTGTTTGTGCAGTTAGAGGAAAACAACTTCGCAGACGTTAGAGCTTCAAAGGACAAATGACTTCTGTTGGACTACAGGTTGCCTTGAAAAAATTATTATGAGGCCATGGAACATTGTAACTGTTTACCCCACCATGATTTTTATCTTCCCCTGCAATTAACCAATACAGAGTACACAGATTTAAAATGAAACTTTAACAGTATAGCAAAAGTACAACATCTAGTCCAGTTCTTAAAGAGCCAATCCTGCCAAGTGAGTTTCCATGTAAATAATATTGTGGTAGGTTTTTTAGGGAGGGATGTGGGAGACAGTATTTGATGGTCGTACCATTCCATGACAATATATTTATACCCAATGGTGCAGCTGTGCAGAATTTGTCGGCAAAACTAAGATGTAGTAACAACAGTAGAGTATGATTTATTTTATAATGTTAATAGTAAGCCAGATTGTTTCCTCTATAAAGATATTTTCTGCAGATAAGAATATAAGACTTAGATTTCATCACATACATTAGAGTACAGTTTTGTGCATGTATTGGGCTTATAATAAAATTTAACATGTTAGAGTTATAAGGAGAACTTGTATAGCAACAGATAAGGCTGAATATTTATGAGCTGACCTTTTCAAACAATATAACAATGCTTTGAACTTGGAGAGATGTTTTTATTATGAACTTTATATAATAAATATGAAGCCTGATATACAATTGTTTATACCTCATGGTAAACACCAAGAAATAGGACTTGGAGACCTTCATGAAAAACTATGTGAGGCACTAAACTAATATAAATGTAAATAAGTTAATAAAATCTGAAAAATTGTAATGCTCACAAAATACAACTGTTTGACTTAGGATAAGGTAAACAGTAAATTACCATATTCAGCAATATAACTTCTTAGGTATAATACAAAACAGACTCGCCCAACATCAATATTGCTCTAAAAAGATAAAAAAAACATAATCTAATTTAGGCCAGAAAATTAAAATAAAATATCTAATGTCTAAATGTCTCAAGGTAAAGGAACTTAAAATGACTCTGTGGAGGTATAATTTAAAATGATATATAATGCTTGTGACCTCTTAATATTTTCTTAAGAAATAATGCATTTTATAAAATAAAATGTAAACACAAAGAACCTATAAACAAAGTCCCCTAAAACTTTTTACAAGCGGTTTCTCTGGAATTTCGCTTTGTTGTTAAAACTACATAATATGTAAATCTACGGTAAAACAAAAAAGATTAAACCAACCCTTTCCTATTTTTAGCAAATAGAACATAGGATGAATAAGTTTTCCTTTCATGTTAAATGGTCCCAAGACTTTAAATGCTGCATTTAAGTTTCACTAGTGCCCTTTTGGATCACTACCTTTTATTGGTGAAAGGGGCTTTTGTCTTTCAATGAAGTGGTGAGCTATCATGTAGGATCACCCAAGATAGGCAGGTCATAGCAGAGAGGCCATACAAATCATGGTCCACTGAAGAAGGAACGGGCAACTCACTCCAGTGTCTCTGCCAAGGTAACATTATGTGAAAGCACAAATAGATACATAACAATGTGACACTAGAAGATGAGGTATCTACCAGAGTAGCACTAGATCTAATGTAATGGTTGTGCCAGTCCAGATTTCATCCTGCAGCAAATGTGTTTGGAAAGGAAAGTCCATTGCTGCAAAAAACAATTGTGCATAGGAACCTGGAATGTTAAAATTATTACAAAATTTAACATTGATTACAAGATTAAACATTGATATCCTGGGAATTAGTGAATTTAAGTGTCTAACCATATCAGACATCCACCAGATCTACTGTGGTCAGAAAACCTGCAGAAGAAATGGAGTAGTCCTCATCATCTATTAAAGGGTGGCCAAAACAGTGGTAGGTTACAACTCAATAAATGACAGGGAAGGTGTGAGTTCACACTCAAGGCAAGATATTTAAGTTTAGTAGTTTTTTAGTTATAGTTTAACTTTATACTTTATGGAGCAAGTGATGGGCTCCCAATATTGCCACACCAGAATATGAGAGATAAAGATAGAATGATTGTATTAGTTTGCTTTTCATGATTATATTGAAGTACTGTATTATTATTACTTTCATACCCATTCTTTAAATGTTTATGTGTGATCTTTCTTTCAATGATATCTGTATGTATTTATTATTCTAAGTATCTATTATAGGACTTTACAAAGTCGCCAGTGTATTTATATACAGTGCTTGCAAAAGTATTCACCCCCCCCTTGACTTTTTACCTATTTTGTTACATTACATAAAACAATTATTAAGAAATAGAAAACAGAAAATTGGCATGTGCGTATGTATTCACCCCCTTTGTTATGAAGCCCAAAAAAAGCTCTGCTACAACAAATTGCCTTCAGAAGTCACATCATTAGTTAAATGATGTCCACCTGTGTGCAATCTAAGTGTCACATGATCTGTCATTACATATACGCACCTTTTTTGATAGACCCCAGAGGCTGCAACACCTAAGCAAAAGGCACCACTAACCAAACCCTGCCATGAAGACCAAGGAACTCTCCAAACAAGTAAGGGACAATGTTGTTGAGAAGTACAAGTCAGGGTTAGGTTATAAAAATAATATCCAAATCTTTGATGATCCACAGGAACACTATCAAATCCATCATAAGCAAATGGAAAGAACATGGCACAACAGCCAAAACTCATGGGCTGGACAAGCAGGGTATTCATCAGAGAGGCAGCACAGAGACGTAAGGTAACCCTGGAGGAGCTGCAGAGTTCCACAGCCGAGACTGGAGTATCTGTACATAGGACAACAATAAGTCGTACGCTCCATAGAGTTTGGCTTTATGGCAGAGTGGCCAGAAGAAAGCCATTACTTTCAGCAAAAAACAAAATTGCACATTTTGAGTTTGTAAAAAGGCATGTGGGAGACTCCCAAAATGTATGGAGGAAGGTACTCTGGTCTACTGAGACTAAAATTGAACTTTTCAGCCAACAAAGAAAATGCTATGCCTGGTGCAAACCCAACCCATCAGATAACTGAAAGAACACCATCCTCACAGTGAAACATGGTGGTGGCAGCATCATGTTGTGGGGGTGTTTTTTCAGCAGCCGGGACTGGGAAACTGGTCAGAGTTGAGGGAAAGATGGATGGTGCTAAATACATGGTTATTCTTGAGCTAAACCTGTACCACTCTGTGCGTGATTTGAGGCTAGGACAGAGGTTCACTTTCCAGCAGGACAATGACCCCAAACACACTGCTAAAGCAACACTTGAGTGATTTAAGGAGAAACATATAAATGTGTTGGAATGGCCTAGTCAAAGCCCAGACCTCAATCCAATAGAAAATCTGTGGCCAGACTAAACCATCCAGCTTGAAGGAGCTGGAGCAGTTTTGCAAGGTGGAATGGGCCAAAATCCCAGTGGTAAGATGTGGCAAGCTCATAGAGACCTTTCCAAAGTGACTTGGAGCTGTGATTGCCGCAAAAGGTGGCTCTGCAAAGTATTGACTTCGGGGGGTAAATAGTTATGCACATTTACTTTTTCTGTTATTTTGTCCTATTTGTTGCATGTTTCACAATAAAAAAAAAGACATCTTCAAAGTTGTGGGCATGTTCTGTAAATTAAATGATGCAAATCCTTTAAACAATCCATGTTAATTCCAGGTTGTGAGGCAACAAAACACGAAAAATGCCAAGGGGGGTGAATACTTTTGCAAGGCACTGTATCAATTATTTCTTTATGCTTTATGACAATATAGGTATTCCCTGTTCAATAGCCATATGTAGCTATGTGGACAATTGCACTTGCTTGCACTTTATTTATATAAATCTATTAATTATTATATAATAGTATCAATATATTGTTTTCCTAATTAATTAACCAAGATAATCAGTGTGTCATTAATATTCATTAGCAGTTTAGTATCCCATATTTGTGATTGCACTTTGTATTTTAAATTATGTACAGACACACACTGACACTTTTGTATATTATTCTTTGTAATTTTTCACAAGATTTGTCTCAATTGAGTATATTAATGTATTGGGCTTGTGAGTAATTGAGCATTATATTTAACTAATTGGCAAAACTATAACTTAAGGTGGCTCAAGGTGTGACAATGATCTGGGGCCAATAGGGGTGCTACTTAGGATAAAAATATGGAATAATAAATAAGAAGAGAAATAACTGGTATCCTTTTATATATTAGAGCACACCCACTGCCCAAGTAACAATATAGAGAAAATTCAAACTTTAAAACTTAACATTTATTATGAAATTAAAAATGGCTGGTATAAAATCCTAATCCTTTGACAAAATAAAGAAATTGAAGGGATAGGTGAAAATTGCCATATTAATATATCTTCATATTATAGATCCTATATGTCCAGTTGACAGACCCTTAATGTCCACAAAAAAATATATATATATACAGTAAGTGATTATAGAGGTATCTTGTGTTGATAAGATAACCACTGGTTATGTGGCCCTATATACTCCCAAGTAAATAAAGTGCTAAGTGCTAAGTGCTAGTAGTGAACATACAATGTACCCAAAAGTAAACATTTTTAAGGTGCCAAATTAGTACCAGGAAAGTAAAAGCTCCCCTCAGTGTGATGTAAATCAAAGTGCTTGATATGATATACCGAAGTAGTAGATATACCTCAGTATAAGTCGGTATAAGTTTTAAAGGCCTAAGGGTCTGTAAACAGATGAGTAGGTAATTAAATTAATGAAGACTTGATATTAACTATTGTTGAATATCACATTTCACTTCTTAGACTTTAGGAGCTAAAGTGCATATTATTAACTATAAGTTAATGGGAATTCTGAATTGCTAAATAGTACAATAGTTCCTTTGAATATAGGGAATAGCGTACATGGTGTGGCCTAGATAGGTGGTAAGCCTATATTATTAAACGCCACAGCTCCTAGATATTTGCTATTATCCTTCCTATGCGTCTACGTCTGACGTCATAGGTCAGCATCGCGTAATAGCGTAGCGTGCAACCCGACGCACGTTTCCAAGAATTTCATCAGGGGTTACCGGGAACCTGTCAGAGAGGCTATTTAAACTACTTCAGTTGCCATAGCAACTAATAGGAGTAAGCAGCTTATATATTAATGCAACCTATAGTTAAAAACAAATATTACCCGAAGGTTAAAATATATTATGGGATCAGAGTAAGAAAGAAAAATAGTAAATACTCCAAAGTAAATTTATATAACTAGAGTTATTCCTTGACGTAATATACATTGGATATAAAGAGCTGATAACCTTAAAAAAAATATATAGCATCATACACTCTAGTAATTATCCTTGGTAATATAAACCAAGTCAAATTGTAAATTGTAATGTGAGTATGATATAAGGATATGCCAAATATATTGTGTGTCTCCAAAAATACATTGGAAATTAATAAATATGCCTATATTGATAAAATATATGATGTTATTATTATTATATTGTATTAACCCATTTATTGAAGGGATTGTATACATTAAAATAATTGAATATCAAATAGTGCCCAACAGATATGTTAGTCAATACTTAAAGCAAATTGACCAGGGGCATTGTGACACAATTCTTGTAATCCTATATGATATAAATACAAATATTATATTAGGCCTTGTGTATCCCAAGTGTATTACATACCCATTGGATAGCTAATATGTATAACTCCATATATAAATGAAAGTAATACACTGCAGGGGATAAATATAGCACTATTAGATAAAAGGTGTAAAAGTGAAGCCCTCATTTAGGCCCCAAGGTTTTTTGGTTTTAAGTTTGTAAATCCATTGAGCTTCCCTTTTTAGAAGTTCCTTATCAATATTACCTCTTCTAATATTGTGCTTTATCCCATCAATAGCTATAAAGGATATATTATTGAGATCACCATTGTGTTTTAGATTCACATGATTGGCTACCGGTGTATCATACTCTCTTGTTATGCTATATATGTGTTCCAATATTCTGCGTCTGAATTCTCTACAGGTTTTACCTACATACCTCATGCCACATTTGCAAAGCATAAGATAAATAACCCCTACTGATTTGCATGTCAGTAATTGTTGAATTATATTTGATACCATCTTTTGAGGGGAATGTTTTAGTAGTTTTTACATCTTTACAAGCTTTGCAAGATAGGCATTTAAAGCAGCCCTTAGTTTGATTTAGCCAAGTCTTACTTTTTGTCACTTCCAAAAGACTTTTAGAAAGCATATCTCTTAAATTTGTGGACCGTCTACTGGTCATTTGGGCCTGGCTATCTAAAAAAGGCCTAAGATCATCATCATCAAGGAGAATTTGCCATTAATCATTAAATATTTTTTTAATGTCATGCCATTTACCATTGTACGTGCTTATGCATCTTACCATATAATCCGATTGTTTGTTTTTATCAATCAGAAGTGAATCTCTGTCCACTATTTTTGCTTTTTTATATGCTCTTTTGAGAGTTTTATTTTTATACCCCCTTTCTTTAAAACGGTGTTGAAGCTCTTTTGCTTCTATCTCAAAGTTATTTGGACTAGAGCAATTTCTTTTTACTCTTAGATATTGCCCTACAGGTATCCCAGAAATTAGGGCTTTTGGGTGACTACTGTTGGCTTGTAATAGACTATTGGTAGCTGTAGGTTTCCTGTATGTTCTAGTTTGGAGTTTACCATTATCTTGCTTATTGATTTTTAGGTCCAAAAAAGTAATCTCACTTTCATTAATTTCTGATGTTAAATATAGTCCCATATCGTTGGTGTTAAGTATACCAATGAAATCTTGTAAATCTTTTTGGTTATCATTCCATACTAACAAGATATCATCGATGGAACGCACCCATAGTTCAATGTGTTCGGTATATTTGTCCAGGTGGTCAGTAAAAACTATGTGTTCTTCTCACCAGCCCAAATATAGGTTTGCATATGTGAGTGCACAAGCTGTGCCCGTGGCTGTGCCACATATTTGCTGGTAGAATTTGTTGAGAAAAGCTAAATAGTTGTGAGTTAACACAAATTCCAATAGTTTGAATATAAACTCATTATGATTGGAATATTGTCCACCTCTTTTTGACAAAAAATAATTTACAGCTTCTATTCCTCTAGTGTGTTGGATGTTAGTATATAAAGATTCAACATCCAAAGACACCAGCAATGCCTCATTGCTGATTGAAATGTCATTTAATTTTAGTAAAACATCTTTAGTGTCTTTGACATATGAAGCTAGAGTGATTACAAATTCACATAGCATAGAATCAACATATTTACTAGGGTTTTCTGTAAGGCTTTCACTTCCTGACAGAATTGGTCTACCAGGTGGTTTCTTAGGATTTTTGTGTATCTTAGCAATGGTATAAAACGTGGCAATTCTTGGGTTTGCATTCATAAGAAACTCAGATTCTGCTTTATTTATAACCTTAGTTTCCAATCCACTTTTTAAGATGTCTTGAAGTTCTTTAATAACCTCAGTTGGATCTTTATCAAGTTTTTTATAATTTTTTTATCTTTGAGGAGTCTTTCACATTCTAAAATATAGTCATCCTTATCCAGTATGACTATATTACCTCCTTTATCTGAATTTCTTATCACTATGTTGACATCTTTTTGTAGTTGTTTTAGTGCCATTTTTTCGGCTTTGGTAAGGTTATACCTGATGTTTCCTATATTGGGCAATTTTTCCATATCTCAGGCCACATTATTAACAAAAAGTTCAATATTGGGACTTATACTTGATGGTGGTGTGTAATTACTTTTCGGTTTAAAAGCAGAGTAAGGACCCACTGATTGAAATTCTTCATTTTCTGCTAACAGACTTTCAAGATCTCTTAAAGTCTTAGGCCCTCATTCAATTGCATTTTGGCCAATTGAATAGGGCTCTAAATAAGCACATAACATATATTTTTAAAGAAGTTTTTAGTTAGTAAGCACCTATCCAAAAGCAGGGTTTTCACTAACTAAAAACTTCTTCAAAAATAGTATGCTATGTGCTTATTTAGAGCCCTATTCAATTGGCCAAAATGCAATTGAACGAGTGCCTTAGAATGCAGAGGTACTTGTGGAGTTCTATTTGCTTTTTTTGAGAAAAAGTTTTTCAGAGCCAATTTTCTGGCAAACAAATGTGTATCGTTTACCCATTCAAAAAGATTAAAATTCCCTGTTGGTGAAAAATTCAGCGCCTTTTTGAGAACTGATAGATGGTCGTTGACTTGGTTTATATTATCAAGGATAATTACTAGAGTGTAGGATGCTATATATTTTATTTAAGGTTATCAGCTCTTTATATCCAACTAGCGAATTGCCCGTAAAAAAATGACGGCAATAAAATTGTAAGTGAGCTAATGCTGTTTGGTGTATGGTAATCAAATAAATAATACATTAATACATTAATATACTTTACCTATTTTGAAGTAATAGGCGAGGCCGCAAGCATTAGCAATAGCTTGCATGCTCACAACTATATATGTGACTAGCGAATTGCCCGTCAAAAAATGACGGCAATGAAATTGTAAGGTAGCTAATGCTGTTTAGTGTGTAATAATGAAATATATAATACATTAATAAATGAATATACTTTACCTATTTTAAAGCATTGTGTGGAAGAGCTGTCAATGTGTTTTGATGTTGCTGCAGCATTAGTGGTGTGGATCTGCTGTGTAAGCGTGCTGAATGTGTGCAGTGTAACACTGTGCGTGCGCGAGCCCAAACCGTTGTCGTGTACTTCCGCATTGGCGTCAAATGGCGAGTAATGTGTGTTATACGTTTGTATCGGAATATCCGTAGGTGTTTTGTGGTGTTTTGCGAGTTTCTTGTGGTGTTTTGCGAGTTTAGAGTGCTGTAGCCTCGTTTTCGTTTTGTTCGGCGGCCATTTTTTCTCTCGCTTCGTTTTTTTTTTAGTCTCTAAACTGTTTTATTTGAAGTAAAATCGAGGTGTAAGTTGTATTTTTGAGGTGCTGGGTGCTCCCTCTTGGTGTAGGTAAGTTTTTTATGTATGTGGTGTGTGTATGTATTGTGTTTTACATTTTGTAATGTCCGAGTGTTGCGAGTCCGTAATGTGTGTGAACGTGTGTCGTATGTTGTTTGCGAGTGTCGTAATGTGTGTGTCGTACTGTTTGGGTTGCGACGTGAAGTTTGCGAGGGTCGCAGTTGCTGGCAAGGAGCGCCTTCGGCGCTCCATGCCAGCAACTGAGACCCTCGGGCAGTGCCCTCGCGAATTCGGCGCTCCTTGCAGCAACTGAGACCCTCGGGCAGTGCCCTCGCTTCGCGAGGGCCGCGGGCTCGCTACGCGAGCCCGCAGCGTTAGCAACAACTCGTACGCTCACAACTATATATGTGATATATATATATATATATGTATACACACTGCACATTACACACACACAACACATCATTATATATATATATATATATATATATGTATACACACTGCACATTACACACACACACACAATACATCATTATATATATATGTATACACACTGCACATTACACACACACCTCACACACACACACACAATACATCATTATATATATATATATATATGTATACACACTGCACATTACACACACACACACACAATACATCATTATATATATATGTATACACACTGCACATTACACACACACCTCACACACACACAATACATCATTATATATATATGTATACACTCTGCACATTACACACACACACAATACATCATTATATATATATATATGTATACACACTGCACATTACACACACACACCTCACACACACACAACACATCATTATATATATATATGTATACACACTGCACATTACACACACACACCTCACACACACACAACACATCATTATATATATATATATATGTATACACACTGCACATTACACACACACACCTCACACACACACAACACATCATTATATATATATGTATACACACTGCACATTACACACACACCTCACACACACACACAATACATCATTATATATATATATATATATATGTATACACACTGCACATTACACACACACAATACATCATTATATATATATATATATATATATATATATATATATATATATATGTATACACACTGCACATTACACACACACCTCACACACACACAACACATCATTATATATATATATATATATATATATATGTATACACACTGCACATTACACACACACCTCACACACACACACAATACATCATTATATATATATATGTATACACACTGCACATTACACACACACCTCACACACACACACACAATACATCATTATATATATATATATATATATACACTCTGCACATTACACACACACACACCTCACACACACACAATACATCATTATATATATATATACACACTGCACATTACACACACACCTCACACACACACACACAATACATATAATATATTATATACTTATAATCTGTATAATATAAGTGTGTATAAAATCTATAATATATTTATAATATATACAGTATATATATATATATATATATATATATATATATATATATAAATATATCTATCTATCTATATCTATATCTATATCTATATATATATATATATATAAATAATGTCCCAGTGCACATTTTGTTGTATATATGTATTTTTTTTTATTAGTTTATGGCCTCCAGCCCATGATGCCATGTCCCCCCAGGCTAAGCCTTCATGTCCCCCCAGGCTAAGCCTTCATGTCCCCCCAGGCCAGGCCTTCATGGTCCCGATCAGTCAGATCTGTCACTATCAGTCAGACCCATCAGACTACTTACATTCATCGAAGCTGTTCAATTATCCACCACTATGCATCTCCTGCCTGTACGTTTTTCTGCAGAGGCAGGGACTTCCTGAATGACTTTGCATGCATGTGACGTAATTCTGAAACTCCCTGCCTCTGCAGAAAATGTGCAGGCAGGGGAGACATGGCGGAGGTAAATTGAAATGCTCCAATGAATGTAAGTAGTCTGATGGGTCTAATGGGGCATGGAGTTCTGCTCCCTCTCTCCAGCAGCGTGCATGCACAGCTCCCTCTCTCCAGGGGCGTGCACGCACAGTTCCCTCTCTCCAGGGGCGTGCACGCACAGTTCCCTCTCTCCAGGGGCGTGCACGCACAGTTCCCTCTCTCCAGGGGCGTGCACGCACAGCTCCCTCTCTTCGCAAAGGCCGCAAATGCTGTCAAGGAGCGCGAGGGCTGCAGTTGCTGCGAGGGCTGCAGCCCTCTTCGCGAGGGCTGCAGTTGCTGGCAAGGAGCGCCTGCGGCGCTCCTTGCCAGCAACTGCGACCCTCGCTTCGCGAGGGCCGCGGGCTCGCTATGCGAGCCCGCTAGCGTGAGCAACGGCTTAAGCAAGCTCGCCTGCTCACAACTATATATGTGATGATTAGCTAATGGTGTTCTGCCTCTGAGTCTTACTCATCAAACCTCATATATAGGTAATTTTGAAATATGTGTGTGTTTATCCCTTAACATCTATATTCCTTACCTTGATGTTATTTTCACAAAGGATTCTGGGTCTTGATTTTGTTTCAAATAATTACCAGCTTCTGTCAAAAACCCTATGTGAGTACACTTGGGTGAGCCTGTGTGAGGTGACTGAATGAGGTGTCTAGGGGCCTGTGTGAGGTGACTGAATGAGGTGTCTAGGGACCTGTGTGAGTTGACTGAATGAGGTGTCAAGGGGCCCGTGTGAGATGACGGTATGAGGTGTCTAGGGGCCCGTGTGAGGTGACGGAATGAAATTTCCAGGGGCCCGTGTGGGATGACAAAATGAAATGTCCAGGGGCCCGTGTGAGGCGACGGAATGAAATGTCCAGGGGCCCGTGTGGGATGACGGAATGAAATGTCCAGGGGCCTGTGTGGGGTGACAGAATGAAATGTCAAGGGGCCAGTGTGAGGTGACTGAATGAGATGTCATAGGGCCTGTTTGAGGTGACTGAATGAGATGTCTAGGAGCCCGTGTGAGGTGACTGAATGAGATATTTTGGAGCCAGTGTGAGGTGACTGAATGAGATGTGTAGGAGCCCGTGTGAGGTGACTGAATGAGGTGTCTAGGAGCCTGTGTGAGGTGACTGAATGAGTTGTCTAGGAGCCGGTGTGAGGTGACTGAATGGGGTGTCTAGGAGCCGGTGTGAGGTGACTGAATGAGGTGTCTATGGGCCCGTGTGAGGTAACCGAATGAAATGTCCAGGGGCCCGTGTGAGGTGACCAAATTAAATGTCTAGGAGTCTGTGTGAGGTGACTGAATGGCCGTGTGAGGTGACTGAATGAGATGTCTAGGAGCCCCTGTGAGGTGACTGAATGAGATGTCTAGGGGCCTGTTTGAGGTGACTGAATGATATGTCTAGGAGCCTGTGTGAGGTGACTGAATGAGATGTCTAGGGGCCTGTGTGAGGTGACAGAATGAGATGTCTAGGGGCCTGTGTGAGGTGACTGAATTAGATGTCTAGGGGCATGTGTGAGATGACTGAATGAGGTGTCTAGGGGCCTGTGTGAGGTGACCGAATGAAATGTCCAGGGGCCCGTGTGAGGTGACTGAATGGCCGTGGGAGGTGACTGAATGAGATGTCTAGGAGCCCCTGTGAGGTGACTGAATGATATGTGTAGGGGCCTGTTTGAGGTGACTGAGTGAGATGTCTAGGGGCCTGTGTGAGGTGACTGAATGAGATGTCTAGGGGCCTGTGTGAGGTGAGTGAATTAGGTGTCTAGGAGCCTGTGTGAGGTGACTGAATGAGGTGTCTAGGAGCCCGTCTGAGGTGACTGAATGAGGTGTCTAGGAGCCTGTGTGAGGTGACTGAATGAGATATCTAGGGGCCCCTGTGAGGTGACTGAATGAGATGTCTAGGGGCCCCTGTGAGGTGACTGAATTAAATGTCTGAAGCCTATGTGAGGTGACTGAATGAGATGTCTAGGGCCTATGTGAGGTGACTAAATGAGATGTCTATAGGACCTTGTGAGGTGACTGAATTAGATGTCTAGGGGTCTCTAGTGACTCGCACTTGCCAGGTAATAGTTGAGTTTGAGTCAGGTATCTGTCAGAGAAGTTTGTACATGGACTGGGTTCCAGACATTTTGTCCACTCATATGATGAGGTGACCTCGGATTCCTCTGGGACTCTCTCAGAGATACTGGTACAATATCCTAACACACACACCACCTGAGCCCGCACTGAAGTCCCCCTGCCCGGCTCCAGCCGGATGACTGGCTCGGGGGGAAGTGTGGGAGGCTGTCCGGGCCGTGCCTGGGAGGAGCCATCGAGCCGCAGCCTCCAGTGGAGGTTTTTGTTTCCTCTGCAGGGCTCCAGAGCAGTGAGCTGGTCCTACCTTGTCTCTTGCTCGGGTGTTCCCTGGCCCTCTGCCTGGGTGTCCCCCTCCTCCCCAGGCACCATGGCTCTGTGGGCCCGTGCAATCTCTGACTTCCGAGCCGACAATACGTGGGAGATTTCCCTGCGGGAGTCGGAGGTGTTTCGCGAGGGCCTCACACACACCACCGTAGCCCGCACTGCAGGCCGTTTCTCAAGTCCCGTTCCCGGCTCCAGTTGGATGATTGGCTCGGGGGGAAGTGTGGGCAGGGCCCGGGAGGAGCCATGGAGTCGCAGCCTCCAGCGGAGGGTTTGTTTCCTCTGCAGGGCTCCAGAGCAGTGAGCTGGTCCTCCCTTGTCTCTTCCTCGGCTGTTCCCTGGCCCTCTGCCTGGGTGTCCCCCTCATCAGAGGCTGTCCGGGCCGGGCCTGGGAGGAGCCATCGAGCCGCAGCCTCCAGCGGAGGGTTTGTTTCCTCTGCAGGGCTCCAGAGCAGTGAGCTGCTCCTCCCTTGTCTCTCCCTCCGGCTGTTCCCTGGCCCTCTGCCTGGGTGTCCCCCTCATCCCCGGGCACCATGCCTCTGTGGGCCCGAGCAATCTATGACTTACGAGCCCTTGCCAGCAATTACAGGCTAACAATGCGAGGGCCGCAGTTGCCTGCAAGGAGCGCCTCTGGCGCTCCTTGCCAGCAACTGCGTCTCTCGCTTTGCGAGCCGCGGCCCCCGCTGCCCTCGCGAGCCCGCAAGCGTTAGCAACGGCTCAAGCGGGCTTGCATGCTCACAACTATATATGTGATGTATATTACGTCAAGGAATATCTCTAGTTATATCAATTTACTTTGGAGTATTTACTAATATTCTCTCTACTCTGATCCCATAATATAATAATATAATAATATAATGTATAATATAATATTTTAACCTTCGGGTATTATTTGTTTTTAACTATAGGTTGCATTAATATATAAGCTGCTTACTCCTATTAGTTGCTATGGCAACTGAAGTAGTTTAAATAGCTTCTCTGACATGTTCCCGGTAACCCCTGATGAAGTTCTTGGAAACGTGCGTCGGGTTGCACGCTACGCTATTACGCGACGCTGACCTATGACGTCAGAGGTAGAAGCATAGGAAGCGCGCAATAGCTAGGAGCTGTGGCGTTTAATAATATAGGCTTACCACCTATCTAGGCCACACCATGTACGCTATTCCCTATATTCAAAGGAACTACTGTACTATTTAGCAATTCAGAATTCCCATTAACTTATAGTTAATAATATGCACTTTAGCTCCTAAAGTCTAAGATGTGAAATGGTGATACTCAACAATATTTAATATCAAGTCTTCATTAATTTAATTACCTACTCATCTGTTTACAGACCCTTAGGCCCTTAAAACTTTTTCCGACTTATACTGAGGTATATCTACTACTTCGGTATATCATATCAAGCACTTTGATTTACATCACACTATTACGCAACGCTGACCTATGACATCAGACGTAGACGCATAGGAAGCGCGCAAATAGCTAGGAGCTGTGGCGTTTAATAATATAGGCTTACCACCTATCTAGGCCACACCATGTACGCTATTCCCTATATTCAAAGGAACTATTGTACTATTTAGCAATTCAGAATTCCCATTAACTTATAGTTAATAATATGCACTTTAGCTCCTAAAGTCTAAGAAGTGAAATGGTGATACTCAACAATATTTAATATCAAGTCTTCATTAATTTAATTACCTACTCATCTGTTTACAGACCCTTAGGCCCTTAAAACTTTTTCCGACTTATACTGAGGTATATCTACTACTTCGGTATATCATATCAAGCACTTTGATTTACATCACACTGAGGGGAGCTTTTTCTTCCCTGGTACTAATTTGGCACCTTAATACAATTTTTCCTTCGGGTACATTGTATGTTCACTACTAGCACTTAGCACTTTATTTCCTTGGGAGTATGTAGGGCCACATAATCAGTGGTTATCTTATCAACACAAGATACCACTACAATCACGTATATATATATTTTTTGTGTGGATATTTAGGGTCTGTAAACTGGACATATATGATCTATAATATGAAGATATATTAATATGGCAATTTTCACCTATCTCTTCAATTTCTTTATTTTGTCAAAGTATTAGGATTTTATACCAGCCATTTTTAATTTCATAATAAAAGTTTTAAAGTTTGAATTTTCTCTATATTGTTACTTGGGCAGTGGGTGTGCACTAATATATAAAAGGTTCTTTCTCTTCTTATTTGTATTTAACTAAGCAATAAGTTTCTCCTATTCCACCTTTTGATTGACACTTACCGATAACGGCCTCCAGTAAATTCCAAAACCGTAATTACCTTCACACTGCCCGTATGTCTATGGGTTAGAAATTTGTCACAGTTACAGATGTATTTAATTGACTCATGCCAGCAAGTACAGGCCCACAGCCCCGACACACAAACTATGAACCAATTTCAGGGCATGATCACAATTAATTAAGGAAGCCGTTAAGTTAAAATTTAGGCAGAGCCAATAGTATTTGAGACCATCATCATGACATCAGTAAAACTTGGAATTTAAACTACAATCAATTACTGTTTAGAAGTCTGATCTGCAATCAGACTTGCAATCCAGAAATGTAGAAATCCATAAGAAATAAATAAATCAACTATTTTAGTCCATGCGGGTTTCATGATATGTATTAACTCCTTGTTTCCCTGGATCGATAGAACAAAGAAATAAAATGTAACAGAAATATATTTTTTAGTGCAGATTTGTGAGCTTGAGACTATTGTGAAATTAATTCTAATGCCTTTCATTGCTTTACCAGTATTTTTAAGTACACTAGTGTGATTTTATTTGCTTTTACATTGTTACGAACAGGTGTTTAACCCACTTGTGAGTCCTATCTAGTACTCATAAGATCTTTTGATACATTTGCCATTTACGGGTTTAAAGGCAATTGAGGGCTTGTTGAATTGTTGTAATTAAATATGGATTTTGTGTATTTAGCACTGGTAACATTTACAAGCTTGAAACATCAAAGGAGAAGATAAGACAGAGTTACGTTTTTGACAACCACAGTAATTTTGAGTCTGTAACTCGCAAATAGATACTGAGTAACAAAATGTAGCCAATTAAATATCTTATATTGAACTCTCAGGACAATCACAGGAACACAGGAATTTTCAGGCACGGCAGCAGAGTTACCGGCTGTAACTCTTGTTTTAGGCAGAGGTAGAGTTGTTAACCCCTATGATCAGAGTTAACCCTTCGCCTTAACTTAATAATGAGCACACACCTAAAATTATGTATGACATCTTGAGTACTTTTATTAGTCAAAACATTTAATAATCTTATACACCTGGGTCACCCCTCATCACCAAGCCACATCCCGTAGCAACAGTCCTCTTAACCAATCCTCAACCGTTCTCCGTTTAGCTCTGGGACCCTGCTGTCGGCCTTTTCTCTTTGGTGTTTGAGCATAACTGTGTAAGGAATTGACTCTGCTGGGTTTTGAACCCTGGTCCCCAGGGCTGCTGGGCCTCTTCCCTACCACTGCGCCAGCCTGCCTTTGTGAATTTCATTGAGAAATGATAACCTTGACTCTGCTAGCTATAGTATCAGTACCTAAGTCTCTTCAGTCAGGTGTCTGGTCCTTGGACTATATAAGGCACTTCCTGTCAATGTACCTTGCCAGATTATTGTGGTTCCTGTTCCCTTCAATAAAGCTTGTTCCTGTTTCACCTACAAGTTGCTGAATTGGATCATTGCTGACATAGGCTGCTGGTCTCCAAAACCTTGTGATTCCTATATCATTACAGAATAATCTGGCCACTTTCATGGAGACCGCCGGGTCAGATTCTGCATTGGCCCAGCAGGTTGCTTTATTTGCAAGAACTGTGCAAACCCAGGCACAGACCATTCAAGTGCTGCAGGACCAGGTAGCTGAACTGCAAAATAAATTTCAGTCAATGCACAGTGAGTATACCAGCTACAGGGCACGTGATGTGATGTTGCTGCTGCTACTGTTACACCTGCACAAGATGCCCGCTTGCCCCTTCCAGAAAAGTTTGGAGGAGATTGCAAAAGATTTAGGGGTTTACTAAATCAATGCCGTTTGCACTGATGTTACCTCACAGATTTCCATCTGAAAGAGAGAAGGTGGGATTTATTTTCTCCCTATTCATAGATGAAGCCCTGGCTTGGGGCTCCCCTCTTCTGGAACAGGACAGTCCAGTCTTGGGTATTCCAAATGACTTTCTTGAGGCCATGTGCCTAGTTTTTGATGACCCCAATCGATGTGCTACAGCAGAAGCCACTCTCCTTCATTTGCATCAAGGGAGGCGCTCTGTGGCTGAATATGCTGCTGAATTCAGACAGTGTGTTTCTGATACTACCTGGAACCAATCAGCCTAGAGGTTCCACTTCAGAAAAGGTCTCTCAGAAGCTATAAAAGATGAGCTAGCTCGTGTTGATCTTCCTGCTGACTTTGATGCATTTATCAGTATTGATCGGAGACTTTCTGAAAGAAGATTGGAAAGACAGGGCTCTTTTAGACCAAGTGCTACTCCTATTTCCTATTCAAGAATTTCTACTCCGAACCCACAAACACCTACAGACTCTGAGCCAGAGGCTATGCAGGTAAATCTAATAAGAGGGCCATTATCCAACAAAGAAAAACAGTGGCAACGCACTCACAATTTATGCCTGTATTGTGGTAGTGCAGGGCACTATGCCATCAATTGCCCTAGCAAATCCAAAAGAACAATAGCTATGGCTGCTGAGGGTGCACAGATTCAACACCAATCCCAGATTTCAGATCAACTGGATTCTGTCACACAACCCTTTTCCCGTTGCAATGTGGTGATCGTAAAATTTCAACTACAGCTATGATAGATTCTGGAGCAGGCGGAAACTTTATGGACATTAAATTTGCAGCAGGAAATAGAATTCAGTCTATCCCTAATTCTTCACCTGTGTTAATGGAGACGGTAGACGGTTCTCCACTTACGTCAGGCCCGGTTACACATGAGACTGTGCCCTTAAAGTTGACTCTGGAAGTGAATCACCATGAGGCTATATCTTTCCACCTAATTTCCTCAACACAATTTCCAGTGATTTTGGGGGTACCTTGGCTTGCTCTGCATAACCCACAGATTGATTGGAAGATCAGAACTTTGTCCTTTCCTTCCAAACACTGCTTAAAGAATTGTCAACCCTCTAAGGTAACACCTGTTGCCACAACAATTAATGAAATGGTTGCTACAAACTTGACTAAGCTTCCTCTACAATATCGGGATTTTGCAGATGTCTGTGATAAGAAGAATGCTGATCAGCTTCCACCCCACAGGCCTTATGATTGCCCAATAGGGCTGTTGCCTGGGGCTGCTATCCCATTTGGCCGTATATATTACCTTTCTGAGCCTGAATTGAAAGCTCTTCGTGAATACCTACAAGAAAATCTTGCCAAAGGCTTTATTCGACCATCTACTTCTCCTGCAGGAGCTCCTATATTCTTTGTAGAAAAGAAGGAAGGCAGCCTACGGCCATGCGTTGATTACAGGAACATTAATAACATCACTGTTAAAAACCGCTACCCCTTGCCTCTCATTCCTGAACTTTTGGAGAGACTTTGTTCAGCTAAAACATTTACGAAGCTTGATCTTCGGGGGGCATATAATCTGGTTCGCATAAGACCAAATGACGAATGGAAAACAGCTTTCAGAACCAGGTACGGGCATTACGAGTATCTAGTAATGCCATTTGGGCTGTGTAATGTACCTGCAACTTTCCAGCATCTTATCAATGATGTACTACGAGATCTCCTGGATCAGTTTGTTGTGGCATATTTGGATGATATCATAATATTTTCTGATAATCTTGAAAACCACAGAAAACAGGTCCGTATAGTTCTGGAGCGCCTTCGTACCCACCACCTATACATTAAACTGGAAAAATGTGAGTTTGAACAAACAGAAATTCAATTCCTTGGGTATGTAATAACTCCCAAAGTTTTAAGTATGGACGCAAGTAAAATTAAAGCTGTGCTGGACTGGCCCATCCCCAAGAATGAAAAAGATATTCAGAGATTTGTGGGGTTTGCCAATTTTTACAGGCGTTTCATTAAGAATTTCTCTGCCGTTATTACACCGATCACTGAACTTACACGTAAAGGGACTCCTTTTCAGTGGTCCGATAAGACTTATACCGCATTTTCCCGATTAAAGACTCTGTTTACATCTGCTCCCGTCCTGGTACATCCTCAGCCGGAATTACCATTTATTGTAGAAGTTGATGCTTCTGATTCAGCTGTTGGTGCTATACTGTCGCAAAGGACTGGACCTAAGATGCTGTTACATCCGTGTGCCTTCTATTCCCGCCAGATGGTGCCAGCAGAAAGAAACTATGACATAGGGAATAAAGAACTATTGGCTATAAAAGCTGCCTTCTCCGAATGGAGACACCTCTTGGAGGGAGCTACCCATCCAATTACTGTCCTCACAGATCACAAAAATCTGGAATGTATTCAATCAGCTAAGAGACTGTCAGCCAGACAAGCACGCTGGTCCCTATTCTTCTCGAGGTTTAATTTTTTGGTTACATACCGTCCTGGCCCAGGAAATGGTAAGGCGGATGCCTTGTCTAGAATAGCTGACCCCCTCCATACTACCGTAACCAAGACCACTATCTTGCCAGAGGATATATTTATAGGAGTTACATTTCCTTCTGATCTGATGTCTCGCATTAAAAAGGGCTACGCTGAAGACCCAGTTCTTCGTGATCCTCCTCGTGATCTCCATATGACGATGCTTAATGGGATTTGGATCCTCTTGTGATGTATGTGCCAGACCATCCCTGGGGATCTATATCCATGGACTTTATTGTGGAACTACCTCCCTCTAAGGAACACACTACCACTCTTGTTGTTGTGGACAGGTTGACTAAGATGGGTCATTTCATACCAGCTCGTGGTCTCCCTTCAGCTAAACAGACGGCTGACCTGGTTATTCGGGAAATATTTCGCTTGCATGGAGTGCCTGATGAAGTAGTTTCTGACAGGGGAGTGCAGTTTACATCTTGTTTTTGGAAACATTTTTTTTCTAATCTAGGTATTAATGTAAATCTGTCGTCAGCTTTTCATCCACAAAGTAATGGACAGACTGAGCGAACCAACCAGACTTTGGAGCAGTATTTGCGGTGCTATATTAGTTACCTGCAGGATGACTGGCTGGATTTTCTACCCATGGCGAAGTTTGTCTATAACAATGCCCAACACTGCTCCACTTCTTTGAGCCTATTTTTTGCCAACTATGGTTACCATCCAACCTTTCTAGTGAGTCTCCCAATTACTACTTCCATTCCTGCAGTCACTGATCGGCTAACCACCTTACGAGATTCCCAAGACCTGTTGAAGGAGACTCTTTCGAAGGCTCAGGAATGTTACAAGAGAGCTGCTGATAGGCATAGAACGGAGGCCCCAGTTTATCATGTTGGTGACAAGGTTTGGCTGTCAACAAGGAATCTTAAGCTTAGGGTTCCTTCTCATAAATTGGGTCAAAGGTTCATGGGACCTTTTGAGATCATCGCTCAGATCAATGCTGTCACTTTTCGTTTGAAACTTCCAGATTCCATGAAAATACATCCGGTGTTTCACGTTGCACTGCTGAAACCTTTCCATGCAAACACTTTCCCTGGCCGAGCCCTGCCTGCCCCACCTCCAGTCCTCAGGGATGGTGAGGTTGAATACGGAGTGGAGAAGAGTTCTGGACTCCAGGATCTTAGGTAGTGATGATAGGTAATGGGCATTTGCTGGTTTCCAATGATTGTTCAGAACTCTGTAATTAAATAATGAGCACACATCTCTATTTTTTCCAATTAAAATAAACCTGATCCACATTGTGTGGTTTAGATAAACACTCTTTTAAGGTTTTCTTCATCATACTTATTCATGGTAGTGATTTTTTTGGGGAGAAAATGGGAAGTATGTTACCAGCTTGATGAATTGGTCAAAGGGTTGATGATGTTGATAGGGTGTGGACTGCAACTTATCAAACGCATCAAAGAATGCATGATAGCACATAGGAATGAGTTGAAAGTGTCTTCAAGAATAACTTGGCCAAAAAGCTTAATCTTATACATCTGAATTGACATAGCAAGTTCTGGGAAGATGTTTGACTTTCAACTAATACTGGGATTATGCTGTCAGAACCATGGTAGACATAAGAAGATAGAGGTTGTGAGAAAAGGCTGGACCTCCAAAGATTCTCTTCCAAGTGATTCTCTTCTGATGAAGGCATCATACTCCCCTGCAATATTTTTCTTTTTCAAGCTCAATAATTACAGACCCCAATGGTTTACTATCAATGATAGATAAAATCAGTGGTTTGTTACATATAGTTACATAGTATTTACGGTTGAAAAAAGATTTTCACTCCATCAAGTTCAACCTTTTATGATCTCCTCTCATCTGCAATATACGGATTAACTATCAATTAATTAGTTGTATAAAAAAAATCAATTCCCTCCTGATCCCAGACACCGGCGACCGGACTACTCCCTGTATCAATACTGCCTCTCTAATTATCCATGATAACCCTGAATTCCCTTTTTAATTAGAATTAAATCTAGTCCCCTTTTAAAGTTATCTATCGAATCCACTGTCACCACCTACTCTGGTAGAGAATTCCACAGATTAACCACCCTTACTGTGAAGAACCCTTTTCTTTCTTTAAGATGGAATCTTTTTACTTCTAACCTCAAGGGATGTCCTCTTGTCAGTTGAAAACCTCTTGGCATAAAAAGCTCCCTTGACAAATCTTTATACTGACCCTGGATGTATTTATATAAGGTAATCATATCTCCTCTTAGACGCCTTTTTTCTCTCCATTCCCCTTATTAGTTTTGTTTCCCTCCTCTGTACCTTTTCCAGCTCTAAAATGTCCTTTTTATGAAGTGGTGCCCAAAATTGTACTCCATATTCCAAATGAGGGCGTACTAGAGATTTGTATAATGGCAGAATTATATTTGCTTCCCTGGCTTCTATACCCTTCTTAATACATGCTAATATTTTATTTTCCTTTGCAGCTGCTGCTTGCCTTTGAGCACTGTTACCTAGGTGGTTGTCCACAAGCACTCCCAAATCCCTTTCAATATCTGATACACCTAGATTTACTCCATTAAGATTATAAATTGCACAGCGATTTTTCCTTCCCAGATGCATAACTTTACATTTATTGTATTAAATCTCATCTGCCATTTAGATGCCCATTCCTCAATTTTATGTAAATCCCTTTGGAGGGAAAGCACATCACTATCTGATTTAATTACCTTGCACAACTTCGTTTCATCAGCTAAAATGGAGACACCACACTCCAATCCCAGTCATTAATGAATATGTTAAAAAGGAGAGGACCTAATACTGAACCCTGAGGAACCCCACTTACCACATTAGTCCAATCGCAGTATGTTCCATTTACAACAACCCTTTGCTTCCTGTCTTTTAGCCAGCTCTCAATCCATGAGCAGATATTTACTGCAACTCCTGTATCTCTTAGTTTGCACAATAGTCTCCCATGTTCTTGAAGAGTAATTCCATGTTTCTGTGGAAGGCTTAGAAAATTCTCTCTCCTTTATTCTAAGCTCCCTATTTGTAATGGCAATTACTAGCAAAGTAGTCACATTTCTTTTTTTGCTGATCTGTGAGCCAAAGATGGTCCATCTGCATGAATTCTTCAGTAGCAGACTGACTAAGAGAGAATGAAGCAACAGTTATGCATGACCCTGGCAAGATCCATTGGGCTTTAGAATAAATATACACACTGAAACAGCGTTTCTTGGGAAAAATACGGGCCACAGCTTTATTAAAGCAACCATAAACCAATAACCAATTAACATAATTAACATTGTTACATCACAGCTCAAATAACATCCCGGAGGAGGAGCCCGGCCCCGTCAGTAACCTCACGCCCTGGGCCCGCGCCCAGAGCCTCCCAGTGCTTTACTAAGCACGCCCATGAGGCAGGGCAACGCCCACTTAAGCCAGTGGGCAGGGTGCCTCACCTCCCGCCAACCAAAGACATTTCTATTTGCATCCTAACTTATAATTCACAGAATCCTCGCCCTTCAACTCTTTTCCACCCCCCTTTTTTCTTTCTTTTTTTAGAACCTAGCTTAAGCTTCCTGAACTTTGCTCAACCAGCCTTGCCCTCTAGACATACCTACTTCCTTATCTGCTACTTTCCTATCTGACCACCAATTCAAGGGGAGGGAGGGAATCCGCGAAACGGGCTTAAGTCCCTCCTCCTCCTCCCAGCCAATCAGCATCGCCCAGGCTCCGCCGGGTCATGCAGTGATGCGTCAGACGCGGCGTGCCTGGGCTGCCTCCGCGCCGGCCAAGAGTAGTTGACTAGGTTAGGGGGCTCCTCCTGCCTGAAGGGTGTGTCACTTTTATTGTACTGACAAATATATTAAACATGGTGCTTTGGGGTAGGAATATCAATGCTTTTCTGTCAAAGGTTAAACTGTGTACCCAGTCTATGCACTTCCTCTCCTCCCTACATAGCATGCACTGACAAAAAAAGGCTCATTCTGAGGTTACATGCTTTTTGGGATGGTTGTATGCTTAGAGACAGTCTATTGAGGCAGTTTAAAATAGGGAATGATAACACTACTTTCCTGTAAATGATATATATATGTAGTGTTCCTATACCTGGTTTTCTCATTGATGTGTCCATTTTCTCTTGCTATTGTTTACATTAACACTCATTATGCAGACACTACCTCTTGTTTTGTCACCATAATATATGTGTGTGTGTGTGTCTCAATGACTAAAAATTCTGCTAAACTATTTTTCAGGAGATGTACCTGTGGTGATAAGCACCTGACATCCCAATGAAATAGTGCTCTATACAAGAGCAGCCATTTTTAAAGAGTTTTCTTGTCTAATTCTCACGCTTGTGTGACCATTGTTGCACAACTTTCTGTGATAGATAAACCTTTAGCTTTCAGAAACATATACCAAATAGTGTACCTTCCTAAAGTGATAAGTAAAGAAAAAAAGTGAGGAATTAATAATCAATCTTTGTTATAGCCTATTATTAAAAATAAAAAAAAACATTGAATTAAAACCACTATACAATACTAAAAGCATTGATGACTTGCTAGCACTGGGGAGTCTCATTTTGCTGTTTTAACAGTGATAAATACATTGCACCATTCTTTAGGAATATACAAATTTGTCCAATGATTTATATTTTAATAATGATCTGATGATATCTATAGATATTCTTGGATCAGCTTCCTTATATAATATAGTATAAGTGACTCACTGTTTTGATTAGCACATAGCCTTACTCATGATTGTACGTTTTTTTTTTTGTTTGTTTTTTTAAACATGCCATTAATTGTAGTGATATGGTATCAGTTTAGTATGCATAAGTCCAATTGCTTTTTTTAAGAATTCATTATGTTTGGAGCAACAGATCTTATATGTGTATAACTTTAGCTATATAAACAAATAAACTATTTGCATTACACTCTGGATATTCATGCACTTTCATTGGAGTCTCATGTTTATATAGTCTCCCTATCATTGGAACCTACCTTGTGTATACTGAAGAAAATAATTTATTTTATGAATCTCCTGGTCACATTTCAAAGTTCTAATAATTTATTTTCTAGTGGTTTTTCATGTATAGCTTTAATAAATGTTTTAGGGTTATTTTAACTTTCCTTTGCAATTAATGTTTAATTTTCTGTTTTAGCCAATATAATTGTTTTTTTTTTCTTGCACAATTTGTCATATTCCTTGTACACATATAATGCAGCCTTTGTTCCCTTCATCTTTTATACATTGTATCTCTGCTTTTTATTTTATTCATGCTTCAAAATAAAATAATACAAGTGTGTTTTATATTAAGATTTTTACATCATTATTAAATCTCATCTGTCTTGATGTTTTATCTTTCCTCTTCTTTCCACATATCCATATTTCCCTTCCAAGGAGAACTGTTCAGTTATGCACCTATGAGGCATCAAAGCTATTCTGCAAAGTTGTGAAGTTTCAGTATTGTATCACAGCAATTTAAAATATCCCTGGGCCACTCAAATGTCTAATAAGGCCCTCATTCAATTGCAATTTGGCCAATTGAATAGGGGTCTAAATAAGCACATAACATATTTTTTTAAAGAAGTTTTTAGTTAGTAAACATCTATCCAAAAGCAAGGTTTTCACTAACTAAAAACGTATTTTAGAAAAATATGTTATGTGCTTATTTAGAGCACAATTCAATTGGCCAAATCGCAATTGAATGAGGCCCTAAGTCTACTTCTGAGTTGCCTGTTATTTTGGTTGTGAATGAACTAATCAATACAATTTACAAAATCACCATGTCTTCACACATTAAGCATCAAATGAAAAAAGAAGATATTGCTTGGTATCAAGATATGTTAATAACTGTTGATAGCAATAACGAGAGACATATTCCTTTAGGATTGCTTGTAATAAATGATTATGCTGCAGATTTGATCAAATGTGTGTTAAATCACTGTAGTAGCCTACCAATGGTGGATAATCTGATGGCATACATTAAAATGTCTGCATTGTAAGATGTTTGGAGTAAGGTCCTCAGTTCTTTTACTTTTTACACAATGTCATAAGTGTTATGTGTTTCATGGTTATATCATAATTATGGTATCTTACTTAGACATGTAAGTATACCTATACATATTGACAGCCTTATTAAATTGTGATTCAGTAAATTTAAAAGGTCTCTATTTAAGCACATAGCATATTTTTTTACAGAAGTTTTTAGTTAGTAAAGCCCTTCACTAACTAAAAACTTCTGTAAAAAAAAAATGCTATGTGCTTAAATAGAGTCCTTTTAAATTTACCGAATTGCAATTTAATAAGGCTGTGAATATCTAATTACTTATCAGACATTGAAATTTTATATTTAGTATGCTACATGTTTCTTTGAACTACCCATGAATTAAAAATCTTGTAGAGTAAAATATCTACTGTTTTTAAATTATTTAAGTTATGTGCACAGCTTGTGTGTATTTTCAGTTGTTTCAAACTGCAAAGCCAGCTGTGCATTTTTTTGGAAGTCATTAAAGGAAGCCATGAGTTGTTTATAGCATATAGCTACCCCTATGCATTCACAGTTAGCCAGTGAGTAGAGAAAAAATAAAATGTAGTTGTAGAAGGAACACAAAAATATACTCACGGTCACAACTATTTAATAATTATTTCAAGGTTGGTAGTACATTCCCAATAAATGTGATTGTATAAATCCAGAGTAGTCAAACAAATGACTGCTATATTTTTGGGCTGGAAAACAAACAGGCAGAGCAGCACGTTGAAGCACCTACTAGTTGGAGAAAGTATTCAAAGGGAGAAGGCCATCAGGCAAATGGAACCATATTCAATGGACATGTCTCTTGTAGAAAGCTTCCATAAGATTATGTTGCTCAATGCTGGAAGTATGTTACAAGGAGATATAGTCAGTCAAGGCTGAGTGAAAAGACTAGATACATTGGTAACTTTGTTTAGGGTTAAGATGGAGTTGTCTAGCTTCCCACTTTAACAAAAATGAACCGTTAAGTGAGGTAGCCTCTCATTAGGAGTTAATTATTTGCTTTTAGTCTGCAATTATGATGTTAAATGTACCTGAGGTTATAAATATTTCATGACAGTGATAAGTGCAAATATTTGACTGTTACAGACAAATAGAATAAAGCGCCAGTAACATAGGGAATAGAGATGTCCCGAATAGTTCGCCGGCGGACTGTTCCCGGCGTACATAGCATGTTCGCGTTCGCGCCAAACTGCGAACATATGCGATATTCGACCCGACCCCTATACTTTATCATTGAGCAAACTTTGACCCTGCATGTCACAGTCAGCAGACACATTCCAGCCAATCAGCAGCATACACTCCCTTCCAGAGCCTTCTAACTCATGGACAGCAGCCATTTTGAAATCATAACTAACTTGCAGTCTTACTGAGAGGAGGCTGAGTGTAGGTGATACTGCATCAATAGGGAAAACCATAGCTAGGCTACTGTACACAGTGTGCAATACAGTCCTGAAGGACTCTTTTGATCTCTGCTGCAAGGACACCCCTGTGTCTCTTCCCCCCCTTATCATTATCCTCCCCTCACCTTAGCACCCAACCCTAACACCCCTCACACTTATCCATAACAACCATAAACCTAACACCTAACCCTAACACCCCTCACACTTATCCCTAACACCTAACCCTAACACCTAACCCTAACACCCCTTACACTTATCCCTAACACCCCTCACCCTAACCCTAACACCCCTAACACTTATCCCTAACACCCCTCACCCTAACCCTAACACCCCTCACACTTATCCCTAACACCTAACCCTAACACCCCTAACACTTATCCCTAACACCCCTCACCCTAACCCTAACCCCCCTCACACTTATCCCTAACACCTAACCCTAAAACCCCTAACACTTATCCCTAAAACCCCTCACCCTAACCCTAACACCCCTCACACTTATCCCTAACACCTAACACTAACACCTAACCCTAACACCCCTTACACTTATCCCTAACACCCCTCACCCTAACCCTAACACCCCTCACACTTATCCCTAACACCTAACCCTAACACCTAACCCTAACACCCCTCACACTTATCCCTAACACCCCTCACCCTAACCCTAACACCCCTCACACTTATCCCTAACACCCCTCACCCTAACACCCCTTACACTTATCCCTAACACCCCTCACCCTAACCCTAACACCCCTCACACTTATCCCTAACACCCCTCACCCTAACATCTAACACCCTCACCCTTATCACTAACACCCCTTACCCTAACACCCCTCACACTTATCCCTGTGTCTCTTCCCCCCTTATCATCAATGGAGGGGGGAGGATGATGAGGGAGGGGGAAGAGACACAGGGCAGGATGATGAGGGAGGGGGGAAAGAGATACAGGGGAAGATGATGAGGGAGGTGGGAGGATGATGAGGGAGGGGGGATGAGACACAGGGGAGGGTGATGAGGAAGGGGGGAAAGAGACACAGGGGAGGATGATGAGGGAGGGGGGAAGAGACACAGGGGAAGATGATGAGGGGGGGAAGAGACACAGGGGAAGATGATGAGGGAGGGGGAAAAGAGACACATGGGAGGATGATGAGGGAGGGGGGAAAGAGACACAGGGGAGGATGATGATGGAGGGGGGAAGAGACACAGGGGAGGATGATGAGGGAGGGGGTAAAGAGATACAGGGGAGGATGATGATTGAGGGGTAAAGAGATACAGGGGAGGGTGATGAGGAAGGGGGGAAAGAGACACAGGGCAGGATGATGAGGGGGGGGAAGAGACACAGGGGAAGATGATGAGGAAGGGGGAAAAGAGACACAGGGGAGGATGATGAGGGAGGGGGGAAAGAGACACAGGGGAGGATGATGATGGAGGGGGGAAGAGAAACAGGGGAGGATGATGAGGGAGGGGGTAAAGAGATACAGGGGAGGATGATGAGGGAGGGGTAAAGAGATACAGGGGAGGATGATGAGGGAGGGGTAAAGAGATACAGGGGAGGGTGATGAGGAAGGGGGGAAAGAGACACAGGGGAGGATGATGAGGGAGGGGGGAAGAGACACAGGGGAAGATGATGAGGGAGGGGGAAAAGAGACACAGGGGAGGATGGTGAGGGATGGGTAAAGAGACACAGGGGAGGATGATGAGGGAGGGGGGAAAGAGATACACAGGAGGATGATGATGGAGGGGGGAAGAGACACAGGGGAGGATGATGAGGGAGGGGGTAAAGAGATATAGGGGAGGATGATGAGGGAGGGGTAAAGAGATACAGGGGAGGATGATGAGGGAGGGGGTAAAGAGATACAGGGGAGGGTGATGAGGAAGGGGGGAAAGAGACAAAGGGCAGGATGATGAGGGAGGGGTGGAAGAGACACAGGGGAAGATGATGAGGGAGGGGGAAAAGAGACACAGGGGAGGATGATGAGGGAGGGGGGAAAGAGACACAGGGGAGGATGATGAGGGAGGGGGGAAAGAGACACAGGGGAGGATGATGATGGAGGGGGGAAGAGACACAAGGGAGGATGATGAGGGAGGGGGTAAAGAGATACAGGGGAGGATGATGAGGGAGGTGGGAGGATGATGAGGGAGGGGGGATGAGACACAGGGGAGGGTGATGAGGAAGGGGGGAAAGAGACACAGGGGAGGATGATGAGGGAGGGGGTAAAGAGATACAGGGGAAGATGATGATGGAGGGGGAGGTTAGGTTATTTATTCCCTTTATGGATTAAAACCAGACTCTGCATCAACTATGTAATTTTCCGTGGGAGTTTTGCCATGGATCCCCCTCCGGCATGCCACAGTCTAGGTGTTAGTCCCCTTAAAACAACTTTTCCATCACTATTGTGGCCAGAAAGAGTCCCTGTGGGTTTTAAAATCCGCCTGCCCATTGAAGTCTATGGCGGTTCGCCGGGTTCGCCGGTTCGCGAACATTTGCGGCGGTTCGCGTTCGCGGTTCGCGAACCGAAAATTTTATGTTCGCGACATCACTAATAGGGAAGGAAGACATAGCTAATACAAAGGTAAACTAAGTGAATCAATGCAGTAAACAGAGTTTAATACAGGACACTGTGAGAATACAGAGAAATCGTTCTTACTGGTAAAAGGTAATGTACAGGAAAATGGAGAAATTTCATCTTTTAATATATGATTAAGAATTACATGATTTGTTAGTAACAATATACTTAAAAAGTATACTATTGCAACATTTAGTCCTAGTTTTCTTTACAATATTGATTTTTAACACATTTTTCACAAGGTAAATATTTTTCTTTTGTCGTGTCACATTTCATTTACTTCAAATACTCATAGCGAGGATCAAAATGTTAGCTTTAGCTCGTTATTTAAAAACTGCCACCAAAAAAAACATTCATTGTCATAGTATCAACAAAGTCTCTTAAAATGAGTTTTAACTGTAGCCTGTCTTGCATAATTTAACTGTAATAAGTTATAACCAAACTTTAATTAGTTATGTTGCTGAAATAGTTTTTAATCAATTTGTAACCTTTATACATAAACAATTAAAAGTTTTAATCAACTTGAAAGGCCCTGAAAATTAACTGTCTACTGAATAAATATCACATCATAGGCTTCGAGGCTTGTAAACTGTGTAATTGATTACAAATTTAAATGCTCTCATTTACATAAAAACAATCAGGTGTAACATCAGGGATTTTATGTTACTAATCATGTTAAAAAAAGGATTTAAAATGTTTTAGACAAAGCAAGGCTATCCAACTGTAGCTCTCATTAAAGCTGCACACTCCATGCTCTAAAGTAAATTTGGCGTGCATGGCTATGTAGTAAAAGACAAAACTACTTGGAAATATCAGATTTATGTTAACTCTTCCTATCTGCCATTTTATCATGAAACAATAATGTATCCTTTCAAAACAAACAAAAAGATGAAGTCAAATATTTTTTTTTATCTTCAGCACTACATGTTTTATTTTATTTTTGTACTATAAATGTGTAAATGAATTCAATCATTTCTATTTTTAGGTTAAAAGTATTTTTTTCTAAGCAACATTAAATATCATTCTAGTCTCTCATTATTCATGCCAAGAATTTCATGAAAGAAAGAGTCAATTAAATTGAATTAGTTATACTAGATTTCATGGGGGAAAACTTGATGTACTCTGCCTCTGATAGTTTTTCATCTTTTAAACTTGTATAAAATTTCCCAAAAGCCTTTCAAAAGTAAGGATGCAATGTTTACATAGAATCTCTCAGGTAGGCATTGGCTTCTGACAAATTAACTTTTGCTCCCAATGGTTAAAAAAAAAAAAAAAAATTGGGGATAGGAAATGTCATATCATTACAGGAACCTATATTGAGATTTTGGATAAGGACTAAAAAATAATATTGCTGATAATTGATAGTGTTAAACAATACTACATTACATTAGTATTTTGCTAGAAAGTGAATTAATCATTTGTGAGCGTATGAGTTGTTGCTAACGCTGCGGGCTCGCGTAGCGAGCAGCGGGCCTCGCGCAACGAGCCAAGGCCCTCGCAAAGGGCACTGGGCGAGGGTCTCAGTTGCTGGCATGGAGGGCCGCAGTTGCTGGCATAGAGCGCCGAAGGCGCTCCATGCCAGCAACTGCGACCCTCGCAAAGTTCACGTCGCAACCCAAAGAGCACGACACACACATTACGACACTCGCAAACAACATACGACACACGTTCACACACATTACGGCCTCGCAACACTCGGACGCAACTCGCGAAAATTTAACAAAATTTAAAACACAATACATACACACAGCACATACATAAAAACCTTACCTACACCAAGAGGGAGCACCCAGGACCTCAAAAATGCAACTTACACCTTTATTTTACTTGAAATAAAAGAGTTTAGACAGTAAACAATTTGCTAAGCGACACAAAAAATGGCCGACGAACAAAACTAAAATGAGGCTACACACGCAAACACCATACGAGACACGTTACCACACATTACGACCTCGCAAACATTGGACGCAACACGCCGACATACAAACATTTAAAACACAAAAAATACACACAACACACACATAAAAACATTACCTACAGCAAGAGGAACCATCCAGCACCTCAAAAAAACAAGTTACACCTTCATTTAAATAAAAATAAAACACTTTAGACACTAATACAATTGCTAAGCGAGAGAAAAAATGGCCGACGAACAAACGAAAACGAGGCTTAAGACGTAACTATAATACACTTACTCGCAATAATGAAACACATACTATGCGGAACGTATCACAATCATATTAAACATTATTTTGACCACTACTACGCACAAAATGGCGGATGGAACGCAAATTGTAAGCTGGAACGCAAATAGCGCATGCGTATTGCGTTCTAACGGTCTAACTTTCCAGAATTTTTTTACAAGTTTATAAATACTGCCTATTTTACACAAAAAAATACATTTCTCCTCAGGTGATGAATAGAGTTACTTCATAGATAACTACTGCTTTTACTTGAGAAGACAATTCTTTCATAATTTACTACTTTACATTGTGCAAATTACAACTGAGAGGTAAGCTATAATATATTACATTTTATTATCAAGACAGGACAAAAAAAAATGTGATTTGCCCATTTCAATAGGGCTCTATATAAGCACAGAGGATATTTTTTAAATGAAGTTTTTAGTTAGTGAAGAACTTGCTTTTAGATACAAGTTCACTAACTAAAAACTTCTGTAAAAGAAGATGCTCTGTGGTCATATTGAGCTCTATTCCATTGACCAAAACGCAATTGAATGAGGCCCCAACAATATAACAAATGCAGCAACCAAAGGCCGTCATTCAATTGCTATTTTGCCCAATTTAATATGGCTCTAAATAAGCACATAATATATATTTTTTAAAGAAGTTTTTAGTTAGTGAAAACCTTGCTTTTGGATAGATGCTTAATAACTAAAAACTTCTTTAAAAAAGATATGTGATGTGCTTATTTAGACCGATATTCAATTTGCAACATTGCAATTGAATGAGGGCCTTAGAGTCCTATTGAATTGGCCAAAATGCAATTGAATAAGGGCCAAAGTATGCAACATATGGTACACACAAAGTGGTACACACAAAACAGGATTATAAAAAACTCACACAAACACATAGTAAACTACATTAACTTTCTTATTCAATGTTTAACAACCTATAAGCCTTACAAAGAAGCCTAAATAAGAATAACAAAAGTGGTGCGCACCTAAAAGGATTGTACAAAAACTCACACAAACACATAGGAAACTACATTAACATTCTTCTCTAATATTTAACAACCTATAACCAGTACAATGAAGAGTAAATAACTTTAGCACAAGTGGTGCGCACAAAACAGGATGGTAACAAACTCACACAAACACATAGCAAAGTACATTAATATTCTTATTTCATGTTTAAAAAAATATAACCATCCCAATAAAGGCTAAATAAGTATACCACAAGTGGTGCGCACAAATAGGATTGTACAAAAACTCACACAAACACATAGCAAACTAAATTCATATTCTTAGTTAATGTTTAACAACCTATAAGCCTTACAAACAAGCCTAAATAAGTAGCCCAGAAGTGGTACGCACAAAACAGGATTGTACTTAAACTCACACAAACACATAGGAAACTAAATTAAGATTCTTCTTTAATGTTTAACAACCTAGAACCATTACAATGAAGCTTAAATAAGTATACCACAAGTGGTGTGCACAAAGAGGATTGTACAAAAAAACACATAGCAAACTAAATTAATATTCTTCTTTCATATATCACAACCTACAAGCCTTACTAAGAAGCTTAAGTAAGAATAACAAAAGTCGTGCAAACAAATCAGGATTGTAGATAAAGTTAGACAAACACATAGAAAAAAATAACCATAACAGATACAATACACCAAAATTAAGACATTTTTTGTTAATTTAAAAGACATTTCACTCAAACAACATTTTCAATTTTATGTTACAACAGATACTGCGTGAAGACAATCGGACGAGGACTTTCAGCACAGGACCAGACCATCGGACGAGGACTTTTAACACAGGACCAGATCAGCGGACGAGGACTTTCAACACAGGACCAGACCATCGGACGAGGACTTTCAACAAAGGACCACAACATCGGACGAGGGTTATCGCCAGAGGACCACAACATCGGACGAGGGCGATCGCCAGAGGACCACACCATCGGACCACGACTTTCAACAGAGGACCAGACCATAGGACCAGGATTTTACACAGAGGACTACACCATCGGACGAGGAATAACAACAGAGGACCAGACCATTGGACAAAGATTTTCAACCGAGGACCAACAAACATTCGAATTTAAATCACACTTAAACCAAGGTACAGAATAATAAGTACAAAAGGAGAAAACTAAAGAAACATGTTTCATCTGCATCCGTGTCAACTGAAAAAAAGAAATAAATTAATGACGATGTCCCTTATTCTATTTAAATTGGCACTATGCATTACATTGCTCAATAAGCACATCAATGTTTTTTTTGGCAAAGAAGTTTTTCAGTGGTAAACATCTATCCACAAACAAGGTTTTCAATAACTAAAAAATTATTAAAAAAAAAGATGTTCACTGCTTATTTACAGCAGTACTCAATTGGACAAATTGTTATTCAATGAGGTCAGGAATTATAACTTTTAACAAAATATAACTGATACATTAATGATTTACCTTTTAATTCTCAATTGTGCACAATAATCTTTAACAGTAATTACAAAATTCAATATACCCAATTACATTTCTTTTTTGGCCTTTACAGATTAATATGTCTGATAATGAGAGCAAACAAGAGAAGAAAAGACGTCAAACTAGAGAAAGACAAGAGAGATGGGCCGCCCAGCAGACACCAGAGGAGAAAGAAATTCGACGAGAAAAAGAACGCAAAAGACTTGCAAGCAAAAGACTATCAGCTGCAAAAATGAAACATACGCCAAAAAAAAACTACTAAGCAAATAAAGCATTTACAACCTATTCCTCAAACATCAGATGACATTTTACAAGATACAATTAAAGACACACCAAAAAAAGCAACTACAAAAAAAAAAACATTAACAACATGTTACTGAAACCTTACAGGACATTTCAACAACACAAGGACAACATATACCAAGAAAAGCCACGAAAAAAAATAAGCATTTAGAACCTGTTGTTGAAACATTCCATGACTTTTCACCTGATGAATATGCAAGTCAAACTCATATATGCTTTGCAAATTGTCCTTTACTGAAGTCTATAGCAGTAGAGGTTCATAGTTGTGGGGACATGACTACTCAATGTCAGTTTTGTGAGGCTTATTATTTTAAACAGGAGAGACCCAGAGATGGACAATTTATTAGTTGTTGTCAAAAAGGCAAGTTCAAACTTCCAGAAAGGAATGAATTTCCACTTTTATTACAAAATATTATGACTGAACCTACTTTTCCAAACTACAAAAATGTTAAGACAAACATAAGATCCTACAATAGTGCCATATCCTTTGCATCTATGGGGGCAACATTAGCTGCTAATGTACCAGGACATGGTCCTTACTGTTTTAAAGTCCAAGGCCAAATTTATCATCGTACTTCACATTTACATCCAGAGGAAGGAGAGCAAAGAAAATTCGCTCAACTATATTTCCTAGATACAATGGAAGCTGTTGACCAACGTATGCAGATGGAAGAAAATAAAAAATGCTTACCCAGTGTTTTCATAGAGCTAAATAACATTATGGACAACAATCCCTACAGTAAAGCTTACAAAAAATTGGCAGAAGTAGAAAATGAACAACTACTTCATGCACAAAGACATCAATTACCCATGCCAAAGGTTAATATGGTGCTTAAAAGAACCAGACATACTGATAAACGTCGTTATAACTTGCCAACATCAAATGAGGTTGCAATGGTGTTTCAGAATGATGAAGGAGAACCACCATTTCAAAGAGACATTAAAATATATCCCAGAAATGAGGAGCAACCATTTATTAATATTAATATCTTAAGTCCAAATTTAGATCCAATGACATATCCCATCTTTTTCCCACATGGAGAAGCAGGTTGGCAACCAAAATTAACCCTTCCCAGTTACCCAAATGCTAAAGCCAGAATCCGAAATAATGTTTCTATGCTTGAATTTAAAGTAGCTCAAATTGCCATTAGACATGAATTTAATCCGATTTTATGTGGTGGAAAACTAACACAACAATGGATTATTGATTCATATTTGCAAGTTGAGGCAAATAATTTAAACTTTATAAAATATCAACAAGATAAACTACGTGTAGAACAATATTGTGGACTCATGGACTATGTTGCTGACGTGGCTACAAGCAGAGACATGACAGCTGGCAAAGCCATCATTTTGCCATCTTCCTTTCAAGGATCTCCTCGAAATATGAGAGAAAGATACAATGATGCTATGGCTATTGTGACCAAATTTGGAAAAACCGATTTATTTCTGACATTTGCATGTAATCCACAATGGCCAGAAATTATACAAAATCTACTTCTTGCACAAACTGCTTCTGATCGACCAGATTTAGTAGCCAGAGTTTTTAAGATCAAATTAAATGAATTAATACGTGACTTCACTATAAATCAGTTATTTGGCAAATGTCTTGCTTATGTATATACCATTGAATTTAAAAAAAGAGGCCTTCCACATGCACATCTTCTGATAATACTTCAAGAGAAAGATAAATTAGATACTTCGGACAAAGTGGATGCAGTCATAGTTGCTGAACTACCAGATCCAGAACTATATGGTAGACTATATGAGATTGTTACTCATCGCATGATTCATGGACCCTGTGGTGACCTTAATCCACAATCACCATGTATGGAAAATAATAAATGTTCAAAAGATTTTCCAAAAGATTATAGAGACAAAACATATGCAAATTGTGATGGATATCCACTTTATAAAAGAAGAGAAGGAGATAGTGCCATTATTCGTGAAAAAAAAGTGGACAATATATATGTAGTACCCTACAATCCACATTTACTCATGAAGTACAACGCCCACATCAACGTAGAAGCCTGCACTTCCATCAAATCCATTAAATATGTCTACAAATATATTTACAAAGGCTATGATGCAGCTACTGTAGTCGTCAAAAGTGCAGACAACCCTGAATGTAGTGAGTTAGTACATGATGAACTTGCATCTCATGTAGATGCTCGCTATGTCAGTGCACCAGAAGCTATGTGGCGGCTTTTAAAGTTTGAAATGCATGATAGATCACATGCAGTATATAGATTAGCAGTACATTTGCCACAACAACATTTAGTCTATTTCCATGCTGGAAATGAAATGAATGCATTGGCCCAAAGTGAGGATCGTCACACTACACTAACTGCATGGTTTGCATTAAATTCAAATGATGCTGAAGCAACACAATACTTATATATTGAAATTCCATATCACTATGTTTTTGTGAATGGATTATGGAGACCAAGAAAAACCAGAGGCAATAAAATAATTCCACGAATTTACACAGTCAGTCCAAGAGATGTTGAATGTTTTTGCTTACGGATATTACTTTTAAATGTTCCAGGAGCACACAGTTTTGAACAATTAAGAACTGTTAATGACATTGTATATGAATCCTTCCATTTAGCTGCAAGACATAGAAACTTACTCGCTGATGATACAGAGTGGGAAAGATGTTTAGAAGAAGCAGCACAATGTCAAATGCCACGACAGATGAGAGAACAATTTGCTTTTATTTGTATCTTCTCAAATGCTCCAAATGCATTAGCTTTGTGGGAGACTTTTAAAAGTAATATGGCTGAAGACTTTATGCGACGATACAATGAACCCATTGCACACTTAAAAGCGTTAATGGAAATCCAAGAAGTATTTTTAACTCATGGATTAAGTTGTGCAAGTTTTAATTTGCCTGATCCAGGTCTTATAGATGACATAAACGTTGAAGACTATGACATTCAACTACAAGCAGAAAGAACAGAAGAAAGACTTGCAACTTTAAATACACTACAATTGCAAGCATTTCATGCCATTAAAAATGCAATAGATGATGACATGGTGACAGAGCGTTATTTCTATCTTGATGGACCTGGCGGATCAGGTAAAACCTATTTGTACAATTTATTAATGAGTTCAGTACGAGCACAAGGACAAATAGCAATGGCGTTCGCCACTACTGGAATTGCTGCACTTTTATTAGAAGGTGGAAGAACTGTTTATAGTGGATTTAAACTGCCAGTGCCTATTTTAGAAAATTCTGTGTCAGATATTCGCATGACATCCTTACAAGCAAAGAAATTGAAGAAATGTAAATTAATTATAATAGATGAGGCCACAATGATGTCATGCTATGCCCTCCAATGTATTGACCGTTTGCTTCGTGAAGTCATGGATAATATTTTTCCATTTGGTGGAAAGGTAATGTTGTTGGGTGGCGATTTTAGACAAACATTACCTGTTGTTGTACATGGAAATCGAACTGACATTATCGAAACCTGTATCAAGTCAAGCACAATATGGAAACATTTTACCCATCTTCAACTGCAACAAAATATGAGATCAGAAGGCCAAACTGATTTCAATGATTGGCTTATTAAAATTGGAGAAGGCAGAACAGAAAAAATACTACATTTACCTGACGACACTGTAGAGATCCCACCTCATATGATTTGTCAACAAGATATTATATCGGCTATATTTGAAGGGAGCATAAATAACGAAGAATATTCCGAGCTTGCCAACCAAGTCATACTGACGTGTAAAAATAAAGATGCATTAATCCTCAATAATGAAATCTTTAAAAAAATTAATGCACCACAAATAAATTATCACAGTGCTGATTCTGTACTTGCTGATGACAATGAAAGTCAGGCTAACTTTTCGACTGAATTCATAAACTCTCTAACTCCTTCTGGAATGCCACCACATATTTTGCAGCTAAAGAAAGGTGCAATTATTATGTTACTGCGAAATATGAACCCCAAAAAAGGACTATGCAATGGCACAAGATTTATTGTTCAATTAAAGGATTATTTTATAGATGCTGAAATTGTAACTGGTACCCATAAAGTAGAGAGAGTTTTCATACCAAGAATAGATTTAGCACCAAGTGAAAGTAGTCTCCCTTTTATACTTCAAAGAAGACAATTTCCCATTATTATGGCATTTGCCATGACCATTAATAAATCACAAGGTCAAACTTTCAAATCTGTGGGTATTTTCTTGGAAGAACCAGTATTTGCACATGGTCAACTGTACGTTGCGTTGTCACGGTGCAAAAATCCACAGGCTATTAAAGTTTACATTGAAAACAATGAAAGTCAAGGTGATTTATTAGAAGATGGACGTATTTTTACTAAAAACATTGTCTACTATGAAGTACTATAACTTTGCAGGATACAAATTAAAGCCATGCAAACATTTTTTAAAAGCATTCAAAAATACATAACAATTTGTTTTTTAATTCCATCATAATTAATGGAAGTAATGTTTATGGATAATTCGCCTCACAAAATACTTGCCTTGCATTTTTATGAAAAATTATGTTAAAATGTTAAGTCACTATGTTAATGTTTCTAATGTTACAAGTTTAAAAACAATATTTTCAAGTTATTTCATTCAACATATTACAAAGTTCATGTTAAGAGCTCAAGCACCTTTTAAGTCACAATGTAAATATTTTCTGTTATCTTAAGATTACTACCTACATTAATGTTTATCGCCAGTTTATGTGGTCAGTAAGGAATTAATTTCATTAGGTACGTTTTAAGGAGAGTTTTTACTGTATGCCTTCCTCTACATTCAATGTATATTGAACTTAACAATTATTCTCATACAAATTGCATGTTAATACTGATTAATTTAAAGTTCAACTGTTTTTACATTCAAATGTTAATACTTTTAATACAAAATTAAGTTACAAAATGTATTCACTATGTTCCTGTTTATAATGTTCCAAATTATACAAATGTTTTGTCAACTTCCAAAGTTACATAAAAAATAAAGTTCAAGTTTAAAAATATATACTTTGAAGGTTATTGCTTACATATATTTTAAACTTCATGTTAAAATTCGGGACGTTTCAACAAGGCTTTTTACTTTTTGCTTTCCTCTGGATTCAATGTATATTAAAGTGAACAATTCTTCAGATACAAATTTCATGTTAAAAAACCATTACATCAACATTTTACAAAAATTCACGTTCATATCACAATATAAAGGGTCAAAAATATATATAAATAACTAAACAGCTTCACAAACATATACATCACATTGCCGTAATTTTTTGACGGGCAAGTCGCTTGTTACTATATAAAAATATGACAAGGGAATATCAGGACACTTCTCTAATACTGTTTGTGTCATAGTTTATTTTAGATTTAAATGTATTAAAGTGACATTTAAATCATATCAATATCAACCATGTAAAACATTTTAAAGGTTAAAAAAAAAAAAAATTCCATGAAAAGTACATTACACCGATATAGGGTCCTATACTAATGCCTGAAAAAACAATAGCGAGTGGCACAAAAAAAATCTACCTAGCTTTGTTAATCACCCATCCCTAAAACATTATGAGAGAACTCCTATGGTTCACTATTCTGTGTGAACTTCACGACAATGCCGAAAAGCAAGGCATACATCTCCATTGATGGGTGCACTAAAATAAATTACGAGTTACAAAGTTAGGCTTTGACACCCAAACCCTGTGCTAATAAGACTTTACGGATCACTCGCAAATCAGGACATTGCCGTAAATGCAAAAAGCAGAACAAATTTTTACACGTACAAAAGACCACTCGCAATTGGTTTTCAAACCCTTGCTGAGTCCCCCAGAAGCATTTACATTGACACTTTAGCAAAAAATGCACTACAAAATGAGGAAATATCAACATTATTTGACACTTGACAGACCAATGTGTAATTAAAAAATATAATCTTTTATTTTTAAGCCCATTTTATTATATAAAACCCAGTACTCAAAGGGTTAATACATGTCACAAACCAATGTTGCCTAGGAACTAGTTCTCTGATATATTGTCTATAACTATATCATATTTTAACACAAAATAAACACAGTTTTACTGATTGAAGCTTTAAATACAATTATCACATCTTTTTAATATCAAAATATATTTTTAACTAAAAAACAATTACTTTATATATATATACTAGCAACTTGCCCATCAAAAATGATGGCAATTAAATTGTAAGGCTGAGAATGCTGTTTGACACACAATTATAATTTTTTTTATTTATTTTTTTAACATTCAATTTGTATTTCAACAACTGTTAAACAATCATTTTTTAACCATATTAACCTTTTTAATTGTCATGTATACAGTAATAATGTAACAATGGATGAAGTTTGTATGAATATTTTTTTGTAAATGATTAGATAATGCTTTGCAACATGCAACTTATATCTGAAACATCAGCAAACCATTTTTTTTTTAACAATGCTAAAAAAATTTAATCTGAGTAATGGATGAGTAACATAACAGTTAGTCAACTTTGTATCAATGAGTATATTAAACCATTACATAATGCTTTGTAACATGTAACTTATTTTAATTACTGGTAAACCACATAGGTAGTGAATCCAGAGGAAGGCAAACAGTAAAAAAAAACCTGTTCAAACTGAGCCAATTGTATCAAAGGAGGGAAAAATGTATTCCTTCCTGACCCCTTCAACTGGTAATCAGATTACTCCCTGGATCAATACTCTGTATTTAATTATACATTTAATTTTTACAACAAATGATCATCCTCCTACTAACATGAACCCTTGTTTCCATACAATGAAATAACTTTTCAGACCTTGTAAGAAAAAAAATGTTAACATTACAAACATGAACTTAATGTATTAAAATGTAAACTGTAAAAATAAGAATTAAATGTGATGGCATTAAATGCTTGCAATTGTAATGTATTTCACGTTGCAATCTTTTTCTTGTGTTTTTTGTTTTGAAGCTCAGTGTCATAGTCATCAAATTTTATTTCATCTAAAAGTCCTGGATCAGGCAAATTAAAACTTGCACAATTTAATCCACGAGCCACAAATATTTCTTGAATTTTCATTAATGCTTTTAAGAGTGCAATGGCCTCATTGTAACATTTCAAGAAGTCTTCACACATATTTAATTTAAATGTTTCCCACAAAGCAAATGCATCATGTACATTGCAAAAGATGCAAATGAATGCAAATTGTTCTCTCATTTGCTTTGGCATTTGACATAGTGCTGCTTCTTCCAGACACCCCTCCCATTCTGTATCATCTGCTATGAAGTTTTGATGTCTTGCAGCTAATAGGAAAGTATCATAAACTATGTCATTCACTGTGCGTAAATGTTCATAACTTTGTGCACCGGGAACATGTAAAAGAAGTATTCGTAAACTGAAATGTTCAATGTCTCTTGGGCTGACGGTATAAATTTGTGGGATAATTTTATGAGTATCTCTTTTTTGTTGTTGCCATTGACCATTTACGAATACATAGTGATATGGAATCTCAATGTATAAAAATTGTTCTGGCAGTTTAATTGAAACCAAGCAGTAACTGTTGTTGCTCCATGTTCACTTTGGGCTAATGCATTTCATTGCCTGCAGTAAAGCAAACAAACTGACTTTGTGGCAAATGTACAGCTAATCAATACACAGCATGTGACCGATCATGCATCTCAAATCTTAGAAGACGCCACGTTGCTTCTGGAGCTCTGACATAGTAAGAATCTAAATAATTAGAAAGTTTGTCATGTAAAATTGGATTCCGTTGTATATATATTTATACACATATTTGATGGATTTAATAGAAGTGCAAGCTTCCACATTTATGTGTGCATTGTACTTTATCAGTAAATGTGGATTCTTTTGGCCATGGATAATAGCTGTTTATCCTTCTCTTCTTTTATACAAAGGGTATCCATCACAATTATCATAAGTTTGCATTTGAACTTGTTTTGGGACCTTTTTTGTACATTTTCCATTTTCCATACAAGGTTGAATTTGGATTGAAATCTTCATATGGCCCATGAATCATTCTGTGTGTTACAATCTCATTAGTTTTAAATATTTTTCTGGATGTGGCAATTCAGCAGTAATTACTGAATCCACTCTCTCTGCGGTATTCAATTTATCTTTGTTATGCAGGATTAAAAGTATGTGTGCATGTGGCAGGCCTTTTTTTTTTTAATTCAATTGTATAAACAAAAGCCACACATTTTTCAAATAACTATTCTTTCAGTATTTCATGTATTAATTGATTGAGTTTTATTTTGAATACTCTTGCCACTACATCTTTTCGGTCAGAAGTATTTCGATTCAAATTTTCTTTGACCTCTGGCCATTGTGGATTACATGTGAATTTAATGAATAAATCCGGATTTCCAAATTTTTTGTCAATAGCTATGGCATCCCTATTCCTTTCTCGCATATTGCGAGGAGATCCGTGGAAAGTGATTGGCAAAATGATTGCTCTTCCAGCTTGAATTTCTCTGTTGGTAGCCAACTCAGCGACATAATCCATCAATCCACAATATTGTTCTATGCAAAGCTTGTTTTGTTGAAATTTGCTAACATTTTGAGTATTTGCTCCAACTTGTATATAGGAATCAATAATCCATTTTTGTGTGAGTTTGCTCCCAAATAAATTAGGATTAAAATGATCGCGAATAGCAGTTTGTGCCACTTTATATTCCAGCATAGAAATATTGCTTCTAACACGAACTTTACTATTGGGATAACTTTGCAATTGCAATTTTGGTTCCCATCCTGGCTCACCATTTGGAAAGGAACTGGGATATGTCATTGGATCTAAATTACAACTTAATATATTTATGTTGGTCTTCATTGTGTGGATATATTCTAATATCCCATTAAAAAGGTGGTTCACCATCCTCATTTTTAAAGAATATTGCAACCTAATTTACTGTTGGTAAATTATACAGTCTTTGATCAGTGTTGTGATCTATTTTCAAAACCATATTTACTCTTGGCATTGGCAATTTATGTATTGGAGCATGTTGCTGTTGTTCTTTTTCAAACTCTGCTAATTGTTTGTATGCTTGACTGTATGGGTTGTTGGCCAAAAGTTTATCCAGCTGTTCAAAGACTATGCACAAACACTGTTTATTTTCTGGAAGTGTCATCTGTTGATCAACAGCTTCCATTGTAACTAAGACATATAATTGTGCAAATTTGCTCTCCTTTGCTCTCCGTCTTGTGGGTGTAAATGGGAAGTGCAGTGGTAAATTTGTGCTTGAACTCTAAAAAAATAAGGACGCTGTCCTGGCACATTTTCCGCTAATGTAGCACCCATAGAAGCAAATTAAATTGCACTGTTATAAGTTTTTTTTTAATTGGTATAATTTGGAAATGTTGGATCACTCATTACACTTTGTAAATAATCAGGAAATGTGTGTCTTTGTGTAAGTCTTACCTTTCCTTTCTGACAGCAACTAATAAAGTCTCCGTCAGTTGGTCTTTCCTTGAGAAAATGATAGGCCCCACAAAAAGACAAACCACATTGAGTAATCCACAATACTTAGTGTTGTAATTAAAGCACTATCTTGAGCTTCTTCAACATAGATATCTCTACAACTTTCTATATCTACATTGGTGTCATGTGTATGAACATTGGTGTCATGAGGCAATATTGGGTCATTAGGCAGTATTTCACAGTCATTTTTTGTTTACTTTTTCTTTTCTTTGAAGCTCCAGCACACTCACTTTGTGCTTTCTTAATCATTTTTCTTTTATTTAAAAGTCCCTGTCGGTCTTCTTCTCTAAATCATTGGGAAGTCTCAGGGGACTGTGCATCTCTCCACCTTTGCTTTCTTTCCCTTGCCGATCTTCTTTTGCGTTCAATACTGTCTTCTCAGTTGTCTGCCATTGTAATCTGTAATTGTAAATACAGGTGTAAGATATAATGTTTTTTTGTATTGTACATATTGTTTTTACCTGCCCTCAATGCAAATCCTAAGTAGCGGTACTGAAAGAGTAAAATAATTTGAAAAGCATTTTTAATTTTTACATGAAATTAATTAAACCATCATTTATATGTTTTTATTGGCATACATTAAAAATGAAAGAGCTGCATATATATATATTGATAAATTAGTTACAGTTTTATTTATTTTTTAATAATTAATTATGAAGTCATTAATAAATGAATATACATTAATTAATTAATCAATAACTGTCATCATTGGTAAACCTGAAGAGGTAATTGTGTTTTCCGAAAGAAGTGCAAACAGAAAGCGCTATGAGCAAATTATAGATCGGCCTTAAAATAATGTGTAATTTTGTTATTTAATTAATTAATAAATCAATCAACTTATGAGGTGTAATTTGCGTTCTTTAAAAGGTAATTAGGTAAGCATATATGTATGCATAACTAATGTTTTTTTTTTATTATTATTAATGAATAATTAAATAGTAAATTAATATAGGTTAAATAATCAATCATTAACTGTCATCAATGCAAAACAAAAAGGGCATCATTAAATAATATCCCTGTGAAATTGATCTTATTACAGATGAAATCCTGCAGAGCTCACTCTCTGTCTTCAGTCAGGTTCAGAGATGAGGGATCTGTAAACTGACATGAAAATCATTTTGAATGTTTGTATTCAATTAATTCCTGAGTCATTGAAGGTATGATGTTTAATTGGCATACATGAAAAACATAAATGTGTAATCATCAATATATTAATAAATAAAAGCAGTATACAATATTAAATGTAGCACGTGTCAAAATCTAAGAAACTGCTTTAAATATTTAAGTGCTTTGAAGGTCCTATCCATGTCATGCAATTATAAGCACCCAAGATATCAATTGCTTTACAAGTGCTTTGTAAAATGGACATATTTTTTTATTCATTATAAATATTTTTTATTTTTTTTGTAACTATTATTAATTAATAGTTCCAAAAGCAATGTACATGAATGAACAGTATGGTGGATATATAAGTGCAGGTTACAAATTTGTATTATTTTTATTGCAGTGTAAAATGTAAAGGGTTTTGTTTGTAATGATTAGTAATTATTAATTAATTAATATATTAATTTACATTAATTAATCAATAACTGTCATCAATCCATAATAAAAAGATTGAATCCTTTTTTTCTCCATAAGAACATAATTAAATGATATACCTGCAAAGGTGATCTTTATGCTGTTCAAAGGCTGCAAACGTCACTCTCTGTGTTCAGTCAGCTGCTGAGATGATGAAACTGTCAAATGACATGAAAAGCATTTGTAATGTTTGGATTCAATTAATTAATTAATCATTCCGAGTATCATGTTTAATTGGCATACATGTAAATCATAATGGCCTAAGCATGGATATATTCATAAAGAAATGCAGTATAAAATGTAATAATAAATAATAAAATAATATTAAAATGTAGCAGGTGTCATATTTTAATAAAGTAATTTAAATCTTTAACTGTTTTCTTCATAAGAACATAATTAAATGATATACCTGCAAAGGTGATCTTTATGCTGTTCAAAGGCTGCAAACGTCACTCTCTGTGTTCAGTCAGCTGCTGAGATGATGAAACTGTCAAATGACATGAAAAGCATTTGTAATGTTTGGATTCAATTAATTAATTAATCATTCAGAGTATCATGTTTAATTGGCATACATGTAAAACATAATGACCTAAGCATGGATATATTCATAAAGAAATGCAGTATAAAAGGTAATAATAAATAATAAAATAATATTAAAATGTAGCAGGTGTCATATTCTAATAAAGTAATTTAAATCTTTAACTGTTTGAGGGTCCTATCCATACCAGGCAATCAGCAGCAACATGGATATGTCAGTGCATTGTAAAATATACATAATATTTGTTTTCAGTTTAATTTTATTTTTAATTATTACTAATTAATAGTTAATAAAGTAATGTAGGTTCATGATCACTAATGCAGATATATAAGTGCAATCTGAAATCTATATTTTTTTTATTGTGTTGTAAAATACAATTTTTTTATAATGATTACTAATTATTAATGAAGAAATTAATGTACATTAATAATCAATTAATCAATGAAAACATGTATTATTAACAGCTAAGCATTAATATATTCATAAACGAAAGGCAGTTTAAAATGTACAAACTTTTTTTTACTAATTAATAAATGAAAATACATTAATAATTAATTAATAATTTAATAAATATATTACAAAGAGCTGAGCATGAATGTATTCATAAAGTAAAGGCAGTCTACATTTTTTAAACTAATAATATATACATATATTTTTTAATAATAATTAATGTATTAATTATTTCTTAATGATTAGTAATAAAAATTAATATACTTTATAATTAATATTATATATTTATTTATTTATAATTTATACTTTGTAATTAATATACAGCAATCAATATCCTGAAGAGCTAACAATCTCTTTGGATTCTCCGGCAGCAGAAAATGTCCACCCAGACTGTCATCACCTGAGGAGAAAGTGTCAGAACTGTGGCAAGTGTGCTCTATATATAGGCTGTGTGCGCTAGACAAAACCGTTCGTTTAGGCGGGAAAGCCGCCATTTCAGAATCGTAATGTGTTAATTTGCAAGTTAGTGGTGCAAAATGGCGGCGATATTTTATGTCTTACGCGCCTCGCCAGCATTTTGTGTCCGTCGTAATAGTGTATTTTGTACCACGTACATACCTGTGTAAAAGTTGTACGTCTCTTGTACGTGTTTTTGTGCGCTTCGGTGTCGTTTAGCCTTGTTTTCATTTTTTGGGGCCGCCATTTTCTTTCTTGCTTAGCCGATTTTCAAGTCCCGAAAATGCTTAAATTCAACTTAAATTTGCGTGCAACCTCACTCCCAGACATCCTTGCTGTCCCCCATGCTCTGTGTGATGTTTTTGATATTTTTTTGTTATTTTGCTGTGTTTTTGGTGTTTATCGATGTACACGTTTCGGCCGTTAACTTCGTATTTTTGTGGCCTCGCATTTATTTATTTTGCTAAGTCCTGCGGGTCGTATTTTTTTTTTATAAGTCCCGCTTTTCTGGGGGGGTTTATACCGAGAGTTAGGCGCCGTAGAGCCTCCACTGCTGCAAATGTGGACACTCGTTTTTCGAGGTCCACGTTTTGGGTGTTTTTCGAGGTCCGCATTTCGGCCGTTAACTTCGTTCACTTTGCGAGCTCCGCATTTGCAGCCTGCAATTAGCCTTTGGCTCATTGTAGTTTATGTCCACCTCCACAAATGTAAACATTCGATTCGGCTCATTGCAGCTGACGTGGGAGACTCCACATCCCTGCGCGAGGTCCGCATTTGTGGCCCTGAACTGCGTCCCTTGCGAAGCGAGCTCGCTAAGCGTGAAGACAACTCGCAGTTTGACAATTATAATATGTGATATATATATATATATATATATATTTATATTAATATTAATATTTATACTTCTGTTCCCTTGAAGACAGGTGTTCCTGCACTTCCCACTCATTATAAGATTTATGCCGTTCTCATTTCCTATGGGCTCCTAGAACCATGTCTCATAAGTAAAGCTTGTTTTGGCTACTCCCTGCTCAGAAAACTGTTACGTCTAAAGAAGGATTAACAGCTGTGGCTTGAGTGCCCTAATCTTGGGGAGTAAAAGATTTATATTAGTGTAGAAGTTAGGGGGAAAAAGCTCCCGCACCTGATTTATAGCAGTACCCTAACTTAGAGCACCTCATTTACATAGGGCTAATAATAGTTACGAAAGAACAACATAATAAAAAAGTAAATACAAAAGGTAAAAAAGGTTGTGGAGTTGTTCAATTAAAATTATTAAAACCCATAGTGGTAAATAAAACAATACCACATATCATGATGAATGTATTTTTCTTGTTCACATTGATATACTATTGCATAAAATATAAAAAGCATACTTATGGAGGAACAGAACTAGTCAGAATGGTTAATATAAAAGAACTAGCGACTTACCCGTCAAACAATTTCGGTCAAAAAAATGTTGAAGCTGGAAATGCTGTTTGTGACACAATGTAATTCTTTAACAGTCTGAATCTTTTTCTTATCTACAAAGAAGTACAAAAATGTATATCAAATATTTTTTTATTTTTTTAACAATGTACTGTTAAACCATATCAAACTTTTTAATTGTCATGTATCGAATAATAATATAACAATCCATAAAATGTATCTGAATACGTATTGTGAACAATTACATAAAGGTTTATAATATGCAACTTATATTGTAAACTGTTGTTAATTATTTTTTTTTAACAATACTAACATAAAATCACTGAACTTTCTCTAAATGAGTGTCTTCAACCATGACAGAATACTTATTAACATACAACTTCTATTTAAACTCTTGGTAAAGCACATAGGTATTGAATCCAGGGGAAGGCGAACAGTAAAACCCCCCATTGCAACTTAGCCAATTGTCTCAGATTACTCCCTGGATGAATCCTTTCTATTTAATTATACATTGAATTTTGTTAATAAATGTTTCTGCTGCAAATGACATAAATCTTTAGTAACATTCAATAAATGAACTTTTCAAACCTTTTAACATACAATGATAACAATGCAAACATTAACATAAGATAATAACATTTAACCTGAATTTATTTTAAACTATAGTAATCTTGAAAATTGAATCCAGAGGAAGGAAACTGGCCAAAAATTAATTTTCATTAAGTTTAAAGTGTTGTCAAAACATAATTCCTTCCTGAACTGGCAATCGGATTAATCCCTGGATCAATAATCTATATATCATGTAACATTTACATTTTTCAACAAATGATGATGCTACTACTAAAATTCCACCTTAATTACATGGGCCCTCATTCAATTGCAATTTGGCCAATTGAATAGGGGTCTAAATAAGCACATAACATATATATTTTAAAGAAGTTTTTAGTTAGCAAACATCTATCCAAAAGCAAGGTTTTCACTAACTAAAAACTTCTTTAAAAAATATATGTTATGTGCTTATTTAGACCCTTATTCAATTGGCCAAATTGCAATTGAATGAGGGCCATAGAAAGCATCAACTTATCAGTCCTTTTCAAACATAATTTTAACCATTCACTATTCTCTCTGCTTACAAAACCTCATAGTACACAATGTTTTTTGTAAAAATGCATCCATTGTGTAGTAGTTCACCCTGACTTGGGTTGTCTTCAATTGAAACTTTAATCTCATCTGGATTTGTGCACCTTGAAAAAGCAATATAGAGTTTTCCATGTGCAAAAACAGGTTCTTGTAAAAAAATAACCATAGACTTAAAAGTTTGTCCTTGAGATTTATTGATGGTCATGGCAAATGCCATGATAACTGGAAAGTGTCTCCTTTGAAGGACAAAAGGCAAACCACTCTCACTTGGAGCTAAATCAATTCTTGGTATAAAAACTCATTCACCTTTATGGGTCCCAGTCATAATTTCTGCATGTATAAAATGATCTTTTAAATCATGCACAATTAATCTGGTCACATTACAAAGTCCTTTTTTTGGATTCATATTTCTCAATAGCATGACAATTGCCCCTTTTTCAATTGCAAAACATGTGGTGGCATTCCAGATAAGGGTTAAAGGATTAATAAATTCTATACTAAAATTGGATTCACTGTCTTTGTCAGTCTGAACTGAATCTGCACTGTAATTATTCTTTTGTGGTGCATTGATGAATTTAAAAATGTTGTTATTTAGATTCAAGGCATCTATATTTTTGATGTTAATATCACTTTGTTTGCAATGTCTGAGTAATCGTTGTTATTCAGAGTGTTTAGAAAGATTGCTGATATCAGTGATTCCTTGCAAACCATTGTTGATGGAATTTCAATGGTATCATTGGGTAAATCATGTATTTGTGGATGTTTTCTTTCTCCAATTTGAATGAGCCAACCATTGAATTTGTTTTGGCCTTCAGATCTCATATTTGATTCTAATTTGAGGTGTGTAAATATTTTCCACAGTTTACTTGTCTTGATACATATTTCAATGATATCAGTTCTATTTCCATGTTGCACAACAGGTAATATTTGCCAAAAATCTCCTCCTAACAACATTACCTTTCCACCAAATGGCAAATTATTATCCGTCACTTATTTTAAGAATCTATCAATACATTGCAAAGCATGACATTACATCATTGTTGCCTCGTCTATGACAAATAACTTACTTATTTTAAATGTTTTGGCTTGGAAAGAATTCAGTTGAATATCTGACACTGATGTTTCTAAAATGGGAAGTGGCAGTTTAAATCCACTATGCACAGTTTTGCCACCTTCTAACAAAAGTGCTGCAATTCCAGTTTTTGCAAATGGCATTGCTATTTGACCCTGTGCTTGAATGTAACTCATCAAACAATTGTACAGATACGCTTTTCCTGATCCACCAGGGCCATCTAGATAGAAATAATGGTCTTTGACCATTTCATCATCTGTAGCATTTGTGATGGCATTACATGCTTGTAATTGTAAAGTATTTAAAGTTGCCATTTTTGCTTCTTTTTTTTTGTTTTTTTAGCTCAGTGCCATAATCATCAAAGTTGATGTCATCTATAAGTCCTGGATCTGGCAAATTAAAACTTTCCCAATTTAATCCATGAGCAAGAAATATTTTTTGAATTTCCATTAAAGTTTTTAACAGTGCTATTGGCTCATTGTAACGTTTCAAGAAGTCTTCGGACATATTTAATTTAAATGTTTCTCACAAAATAAATGCATCAGGTACATTGCAAAAGATGCAAATGAACGCAAATTGTTCTCTCATTTGCTTTGGCATTTGACATAGTGCTGCTTCCTCCAGACACCTATCCCATTCAGTATCGTCTGCTGTGAAGCATTGATGTCTTGCAGCTAATAGGAAAGTATCATAAACAATGTCATTCACTGTGCGTCAATGTTAAAAACTTTGTGCACCGTGAACATGTAAAAGAAGTAATCTTAAACTGAATCGTTCAATGTCTCTTGGACTGACAGTATAAATTCATGGAATAATTTTATGCGTATCTCTTTTTGTTGTCATCATAGACCACTTACAAATACGAGTGATATGGAATCTCAATGTAGAAAAATTGTCTGGCCTGCTTGTCCTGGCAGTTTAATTTAAACCATGCAGTAAGTGTTGTATCTCTGTGTTCACTTTGAGCTAAGGCAGTTCTTTCATGGCCTGTAGTAAAGCAAACAAACTGACTTTGTGGCAAATGTACAGCTAATCGATACACAGCATGTGACCGATCATGCATCTAAAATTTCAGAAGCCGCCACATTGCTTCCAGAGTACTGACATAGCAAGCATCTAAATAATTAGAAAGTTCGTCATGTAAAATTGGATTTTCCTTTTCGTTTGCGGCACCTTGAACAACAACAGTTGCTGCATCATATCCTTTGTATATATATTTATACACATATTTGATGGATTTAATAGAAATGCAAGCTTTAACAATTGTGTGTGCATTATACTTCATGAACAAATGTGGATTGTATGGAACAACATATCTATTATCAACCTTTTGTCCATGGATAATAGCTGTTTGTCCTTGTCTTCTTTTATACAAAGGGTATCCCTCACAATTACCATATGTTTGCATTAGAATTTGTTTTGGAAATTCTTTAGTACATTTTTTATTTTCCATACATGGTGAATTTGGATTCATATTTCCACATGGCCCATGAATCGTTCTGTGTGTCACAATCTCAAATAGTTTGGAATATTTTTCTGCATCTGGCAATTCAGCAGTAGTGACTGAATCTACTCTCTCTGCAGTATTCAACTTATCTCTTTCCTGCAGGATTAAAAGTATGTGAGCAGTCCTCTTTTTTGAAATTCAATGGTATAAACAAAAGCCACACATTTTCCAAATAACTGTGCTTTAGTTATATCATGTATTAATGAATTGAGTTTTATTTTGAACACTCTTGCCGCTAAATCTGGTTGGTCAGAAGTAGTTTGTCCAGATTCAAATTTTCCTTGATCTCTTGATCTTGTGGATTACATGTGAATGTAATGAATAAATCTGTTTTTCCAAATATTGTGACAATAGCCATGGCATCATTATATCTTTCTCTCATATTGCGAGCAGATCCTTGGAAAGTGCATGACAAAATGATTGCTCTTCCAGCTGGAATGTCTCTGTTGGTAGCCAATTTAGCAACATAATCCATCAATCCACAATACTGTTCTACTCGAGGCTTATTTTTTTGAAATTTTAATAAATTTAGATTATTTGCTTCGACTTGTAGATAGGAATCAATAATCTATTGTTGTGTGAGTTTGCCCCCACATAAAATAGGATTAAAAGAATCCCGAATAGCAGTTTGTGCCACTTTATATTCCAGCATAAAAATATTGCATCTAACATGAACTTTACTATTGGGATAACTTTGCAATTGTAATTTTGGTTCCCATCCAGGTTCACCATTTCAAAGAAAATGGGATATGTCTTTGGATCTAAATTACAACTTAATATATTTATGTTTATAAAAGGTTGTTTTTCATTGTGTTTTATATATTTTAATATCCCGCTGAAAAGGTGGTTCACCATCTTCATTTTTAAAGACCATGGCAACCTCATTTACTGTTGGTAAATTATACCGTCTTTGATCAGTGTTGGGAACTCTTTTTAACAACCTATTTACTCTTGGCATTTGATGTCTTTGAGCATGTTGCTGTTGTTCTTTTTCAAGATGTGCTAATTGTTTGAATGCTTGAGTGTATGGGTTGTTGGCCATAATTTTATCCAGCTGTTAAAAGACTATGCGCAAACACTGTTTATTTTCTGGAAGCGTCATTCTTTGTTCAGCAGCTTCCATTGTATCTAAGACATATAACTGTGCAAATTTCCTTTTCTCTCCCTCTTGTGGGTGTAAATGTGAAGTTCCGTGGTAAATTTGTCCTTGAACTCTAAAACAGTAAGGACCTGTCCTGGGACATTTTCTGCTAATGTAGCACCCATTGAAGCAAATTAAATTGCACTTATAAGACCTGATGTGTTTTTTTTTAATTGGTATAATTTGGAAATTTTGGATCTCTCATGATACTTTGTAAGTAATCTGGATATGTGTGTCTTTGTGGAAGTCTTACCTTTCCTTTCTGACAACAACTACTGAAGTCTCCGCCAGTTGAGAAAATGATAAGTCCCACAAAACTGACAAACAACATTGAGTAATCCACAATAAAGAGTGTCTGCTGTTAGTGCTCTAATAAACGCATTATCCTGAGCTTCTTCAACATACACATCACTACAACTTTCTATATCTACATTGGTGTCATGTGTCTGAACATTGGTGTCAATAGGCAATATTGTATCATTGGGCAATTGTTCACAGACATGTTTTTGTTAACTTTTTCTTTTCTTTGAAGCACCAGCACACTCACTTTGTGCTTTCTTACTCATTTTTCTTTTATTTAAAAGCCTCTGTCGGTCTTCTTCTCTTAAGCGTTGGGAAGTTTCAGGTGACTGTGCATCTCTCCACCTTTTGCTACCTTTCCCTTGCTGCTCTTCTTTTGCGTTCAAAGGTGTCTTCTCCATTATCCGCCATTGTAATCTGTCATTGTAAATACAGTTGTAAGATGTTTGTTTTGTTTGTTTCGTCTGTACATATTGTTTGTAGCTGCTCTCAATCCAAAGGTAAATAACATTAATTGAAGAATGCAAAGATTTGAAAATCATTTTTATTTTTTCTCTGCAATAAATGAAACCATTTTTTTGTTGTTGTTTTATTGGCTTACATTAAAAAGCAAAGCACTGCACATATATATATATATATTAATATATCTTTTTTTTTGGGACTAATTAATTATTAAGTCATTACTAAATGAATATACATTACTGAATTAATCAAAAACTGAGATTAATGGTAAACCTAAAAAGTTAATTATATTGTCGAAAAGAAGATCAAACAGAAACAGCTATTATCAAAGTATAGATGTGGGCTAAAATAATGTTCAATTTTCTTAACGATGCAATTCAGAGGAGATCTTAACAGGTTGAACTTGATGGACTGAAACTCTTTTTTCAACCTTAATTACTATGGGCCTCATTCGCAAAGCTGCGATTCCTTGCAGGGCTCCCGTTACCTTGCAATTCAAATAGACGGCGCCGCAAGGATATCCCCTTACGGCAGGCCGCATATCTTGCAACCGGCCGTAAGCTCAGAAATCTTTAAAAGCAAATATAAATTCAAGACGGCACTGTAAAGCTCTGTAAATGCTAGGGTTCATAATGGGAGACATGAGGATTAATAGCAACCCCCTCTCAAGCTTGCACATCAGCCCAAATCTGAGATTTCATTAACTGTTTTTCCATGGATATTTGACATAAATTAAAATTAAAATTATTTACGGATTTGAGTGTAGGGGAATGTTGTGCTATGAATGCTAACACCTACAATCACTTTATAGTCTCCTCAGAGTGCAGGATGGCTTTATTATGGCTTTATTATGTGCTTAATTGTGTGCCTGCGGGACCTTTTTGCTGCAAGTAAGCTGCGGCTCGGTTTTAGCCTTGCAGAGAGGGTTCCCGGAGCAATTGAATAGCAACCGGGATTTTCTTGCGGCCGAAACTCTTGCGGCCGTTTAAGATCAAAGGCTTTCCTCCGGCGCGTGCGGCCGCAAGGGATAACAAGGCGCCGGCCGCAAGCCTGCCGGAGTCCCCGGCCAGAAGGGAATAGAGTAGGCAAATAGCTTGCGGCCGGTCCTTGCGGCCCCCGCATCTCCTACGGCCAATAATAGAATGAGGGCCTATGTAACTATGTAACTATGTAATTAATTTGGTTATGATGTTTCATTTAGCTTATTTAAAAGTGAATTAGTTATGCATATATATATATATATATATATATATATATATATATATATATATCTTGCTATTTTTGTTGTTGTTCTTGTAATGACAAATTAAATACTAAAAACCTCATTCATTTTCTTTTTTTTTGTTGTTATTGTAATGAAAAATTAAATACTAAAAACCTCATTCATTTGCAAGTTGTTCAAAGCAATAAGGCACTATATAAGCACATAGCCTTTTTTATTTTTAAAACCTTAGTTTTGGATAGATGTTCATTCAGTGTCATCAATCCAAAACCATAAGAGCATTCAGAATCATATACCTGTGAACTTGCTGTTGTTTGTGTAAAAATCCTTGCGAATTCACTCTATGTCTTCAGTCAGGTGCAGAGATGAGTAATCTGTGAAATGCCATTAATTCTTGATTGAATGAAGTCCATATAGTGCTTAGTAAAATGCTAATTTTTTTTTGAGTCTTCTAACCCCATCTTTTTTTTTATATTATTATTAATTAATAGTTCCAAAAACAATGTACATAAATGAGCAGTAAGGCAGATATATAAGTGCATGTTAAGAATTGTTATTACTTGTTTATTGCAGGCTCTTTTTTTTATTTTTATGATGACTAATTATTAATTAAGTAAGATATTATTATACGTTAATTAATCAATAACTGTTATCCATGTTACCAACAAAAAATTAAGCCTTTTTTGTTCCATCACTACATAATTAAATGATATACCTGTCAAGGTGATCTTTATGGTGTTCAAAGGCTGCAAACATCACTCTCTGTGTTGAGTCAGCTGCAGAGACAATGAAACTGTGAAATAAGATTGAAATCATTTGTAATATTTTGCTTCATCCATATCAGGCAATCAGCAACAACACAGATATTGGCATAGATACAAAACATAAAAGCATATTCATCACTGTATTGTTAAATCAAACCTTTTTTTATAATAATTACTGATTATTAATTAATTAATATACGTTAATTAATCAATAAGTGTCATCAATTCCAACTAAAAAAAGTTTAATCATTTTTCTACCTATAAGAACATAATTTAATGATATACCTGTAAAGATGATCCTTACGCTGTTGAAAGGCTGCAAACGTGCTGTGTTGAGTCAGCTGCAGCGACACTGAAACTGTCAAATAAGAGGGAAAGCATTTGTAATATTTGGATTCATCCCTGTCAGGCAATCAGCATCATCACGGATATGTCAGTGCATCTTAAAATATACATTTTGTTTGTGGTCCTTTTTTTTTTTTTTTAATATTACTAATTACAAATTAAGAAATAAATGTACATTAATAATCAATTAATCACTGACTAAATGTATTTTAAAGAGCTAAGCATTAATATATTCCTAAACTAAAGGCATTGTAAAATCTCAAATATTTATTGTTTATAATGATTACATAATGAATCAAATAATGAACATTAATAATTAATGAATCAATGTGTAAATGTCTTCGATATTTTTTTGCATTAATGTATTAATAAACTTAAAAAAAAATCTTAATGATTACTAATTAATAATTAATAAATTAAAGTACATTATTAATTAATTATTCAATTAATTAATATATTACAAACAGCTAAGCATGAAAGTATTGCTAAACTAAATCAAGCGTAAATTCTTGTTTGCTCAATTGGTTTAAGTAATACTTTTCTTTATTAATAATGAATTAAATATGTATTAATGATTATTAATATATTGTACCTTTTTGTATTTAATATTCAGCAATAAGTATCCTGAAGAGCTAACAATCTCTTCGGATTTTCCGGCAGCAGAAAATGTCTAGTCAGACTGTCATCACCTGAGGAGAAAGTGTCAGTTCTGTGGCAAGTGTGCTCTATATATAGGCTGCGTGCGCGAGAAAAAAATGTTAGTTTAGGCGGGAAATCCCAATGTCAATGTGTAAATGTGTGAGTTAGCATTGTAAAATGGCGATGTTAGTCTATGTTTTCCGCATTGTGCGCTCATTTTACATCCTTCCTATTAGTATTTTTCTACCGCGTATGTCGCTGGCTGTGTTTGATGCGGTTCGGGGTCGTGTAGCCTCGTTTTCATTTTTTTCAGTCGCCATTTTTTTTTTTCGCTTAGGGGATTTTCAAGTGCCAAAACTACTTAAATTCAACCTAAATTCACGTTTCACCTCCCTTCCTGATGACCTGGCTGTTCTCTCGTTCTTTTTGTTGTATTTTGTGTTTTCTTTTTTGTGTTTTTGTCGTATTTTGGTTTGCGCGGTTCGGTCGTTAACTTCGTATTTTTTGTAGGCCACTTCTCGTATTTTTTTTTCTAAGTCCCGCATTTGTCAACTACTTTCAGCCTAAGGCGAAGCCGCAATTTGTAGTGTTTGTAGGCTAAGTTCTGCGTGTTTCATTCCCTCCACTGCTCGCCTCGCTCCGAGTTTAACGGCTCGCCTAGCTATGCGAGATTCGCCAGCGATGAACGCCTGTGGCGTTCATCGCTAAGTCATACTCACCACGCAAAGTGTGATGACGTCTCATAGTTAGACAATTATAATATGTGATAGCATATTCAAGACCCTTTTGAAGCATAGGATCAGTAAGCAACAAGAATTGTTGGAGGCAAATTTTATCAATATCCCAAAACAAGATCAAAATATTTTTTCTCTTGAACATAGATATCAAATTATATTCAAAAATCTTTGCAATCAGGTTAATTTCAGTAATTAATAAATTGATAGCTCTTGATAAAACTGGCTAAGGACAGGGCGCGGATAGCACAGGGAGATTGATAGATCTGATTTCTTATGTTAAAGCTAACTGCATTTCTATGGTTTCTCTGTCTCTTGGTGCAGAGAAGGCTTTTGATAGAGTGGGGTGGAATTATATGGACCTAACCGTCCAGAAATTTGGTTTTGGAGAGTTTTAGTCACATTCTATACTCTTATCACAAAGCTTTTGTCTCTGGTTTGGGATTTAGATAACAGAAACTTGCTATTAGTAATGGCACAAGCAGGGTTGCCAGTTCTCCCCTCTGATCTTTGGTTTCATGATTGAACCTTTAGCTGAACTTATAAGAAGTTCTTTGGCAATCAAAGGGATAAAGATTGGTGAGTTTTATCACAAAGTAATGTTGTTTACAGACAATATCATAGTTACACTGACTTAGCATGTTTCCTCATTAAAAGAGTTAAATCGGATTTTAGATCTTTATTGTAGAATTTCACATTACGAGTTAAATATTTTTAAATCCAAAGTTATGACTATAAGTATTTTGATCATTGAGAGAATTAGATTAAAGCTTCAGTACCATATAAGTGAGATTCAAATAATATAACCCATTTGGGGGAAACATTCAGTCATAAGCTAGATCAGTTATTAACAGTTAATTATAAGAAATGACATGACAAATTTACAGAATTTATATTTTCATGGAGGACTGTGAATCTATCATGGTCAGCTAGAAATGCTACAGTCAAGATCCTGCTATTACCAAGATTTAACTATTTTATGCTCTGTACGCCTAACTATTTGATTAGGAACATTTTAGTATTAATTGATAGGTTTATCCAGGAAGGCCAACAATTAATGGTTAAATCATCAGTTATGAAAAGGAGATTTAGAAGAGGGGGCATTGCCTACCCTAATTTGAAGATCTACAATGATGCTACGTGAATAGCCAACATTATTAAAATGTGTGACCCAGGAGACTTCCGGGTAGCGTCGGGAGCAGAAGGACGCTGGTGGTTAGAGCTCCTGCTCCAGACCCACAATTAAGACTAGTGATGTCGCGAACATAAAATTTTCGGTTCGCGAACCGCGAACGCGAACGGCCACAATTGTTCGCGAACCGGCGAACCCGGCGAACCGCCATAGACTTCAATGGGCAGGCGAATTTTAAAACCCACAGGGACACTTTCTGGCCACAATAGTGATGGGAAAGTTGTTTCAACGGGACTAACACCTGGACTGTGGCATGCCGAAAGGGGATCCATGGCAAAACTCCCACAGAAAATTACATAGTTGATGCAGAGTCTGGTTTTAAGCCATAAAGGGCATAAATTACCTAACATTCCTAAATTGTTTGGAATAACGTGCTTTAAAACATCAGGTATGATGTTGTATCGATCAGGTAGTGTAAGGGTTAGGCCCGCTTTACAGTGACAGACCAAACTCCCCGTTTAACGCACCGCAAACAACCGCAAACAGTCCATTTGCACAATCGCAAACTCCCCATTTGCACAAGGTTGGATACCAAGCTAGCCATGTCCTTAGTCCTCACTGATGTCATTGAAGGTCTCTTCCTCCACCCAGCCACGTACAACACCAAGGGTCCCCGAAAGGGGACAACAAGCCCCCTGGGACGCCTGCTGTGTTTGGTCTTCCACCTCCTCAAAGCCACCTTCCTCCTCTGACTCCTCTTCTTCAGACTCCTCTCACTGTGTTGCCTCTCTCTGCATTATTATAAGGTGTGTTAAGTAGTACTACTCTTATCAGTTTAATACCTGTTACAGCACATATCAGTGGGCGTGTATTTTTAGGACCAGGAGATGGAAAAAGATGCTTTGTTGTTCGTATCACTTAAATTTTGGGGCACGGCACGTGCAATCAAAAGTGCCACCAGATAGGAGTGGCGTGTTTTTAAGTACTACTCTTATCAGTTTAATACTTGTTACGTCACCTATCAGGGGGCGTGTATAAGGCCTGGATTTTTAGAACCAGGAGATGGAAAAAGATGCTTTGTTGGTCGTATCACTTCAATTTTGGGGCATGGCACGTGCAATCAAAAGTGCCACCAGATAGGAGTGGCGTGTTTTTAAGTACTACTCTTATCAGTTTAATACTTGTTACGTCACCTATCAGGGGGCGTGTATAAGGCCTGGATTTTTAGAACCGGGAGATGGAAAAAGATGCTTTGTTGGTCGTATCACTTCAATATTGGGGCACTTTGAGACATTAGCTTCTTACGCTCAAACATGTCCTTTACAGGCACCTGACTATGGGCAGATGAGCAGGAACTGCTCAAGGCGAGAGATGCAGTGGCGGATGGTTGAGAGGGGGCAAGGAGGACAGCAATGGTTGATGTGGCTGATAATGCTGGACCAGGAGGAGGATGGCGGCTTTGAGTTTGTGTGCTGCTTGTACTCATGTGTTGGTCTGGAGTCACCCAAACATTAGGTCTCAACCTGTAGAGGATAAGGGAACCAGGCTACTCTAGACCTCATTCATCGATACCGGTTTTGACAGATTGGTACTATGCGTCCAAGCTACTGTGACAACAGATATGAGTGGCACTGTGCACTTGCAGAAGTTGGCAGAGTAGACGCTGTAGGTCTGACACACACGCTTGCAGACAACTAACTGCTATGCAATCTATTACAGTAGAAAAAATGTTTTTTGTTTTAAATGTACACTACTTTTACACCAGATATGAGTGGTGTGTTAAGAAGTACTACTCCTATCAGTTTAGTCCCTGTTATGTGCCTTTTTTGGGGGTTTGGTTGTTGAAGGCACAGTGCAGCACAAGAGGCCAGAAAAATTAGGCATGTACACATGCCTGAAAAATTAGGTATTGTTGATCTTGCAGCGAGCAGAGAAGAATGTAGGCCTGATTCAACACCCCAGCCCCGCATACCCACACTCAGAGATTGAGGGGGGGACCTGAGAAGGCCACGGGCCGGAGATATAAAGGGGGGCCATCCCAAATAAGCACACAAGCGGGGACAAAGGTAGTGAAGGGGATATAGAGGCCCATGGACTGACGGTCGCCATCTTGGCAGGAAAAGGGCCCAGTAATTAAGCCAAACTGACCCAGCACAGGCAGCTACTTGAGTCAAACGCTGTACAATTACACCTTAATAAAGCTGAAACATGCAGCAGCAGGGATTCTAAACGGCCACACGGGGACAAGGAGGCTAACAGCCCCCACAGTCTCTGCACCACTCTTTTTAACAGATAACCCAAGGGGCTAACCAGGGACCTTGCCCACATAAAAAACAGAATTTTATTGGAGGAATTATTAGTGTCTTTACCCCCCAAGAGAGGACATAATATACGGTATCTTTAGACTACCTGATGGCCAAACCTCCTTTAGCCCCAATGCTATCCAAGAAACATTTCAAAACTTTATCTGACTGGGGGTCTATAGAGTGACATTAGTACTGACCTTTATATGACTGGGGGTCTATAGAGAGACATTAGTACTGACCTTTATCTGTCTGGGGGTCTATAGGTGACATTAGTACTGACCTTTATCTGTCTGGGGTCTATAGAGTGACATTAGTACTGACCTTTATCTGACTGGGGGTCTATAGATGGACATTAGTACTGACCTTTATCTGTTTGGGGGTCTATAGAGGGACATTAGTACTGACCTTTATCTGTCTGGGGATCTATAGAGTGACATTAGTACTGACCTTTATCTGACTGGGGGTCTATAGATGAACATTAGTACTGACCTTTATCTGTTTGGGGGTATATAGAGTGACATTAGTACTGACCTTTATCTGTCTGGGGGTCTATAGGTGACATTAGTACTGACCTTTATCTGACTGGGGTCTATAGAGGAACATTAGTACTGACCTTTATCTGTCTGGGGGTCTATAGGTGACATTAGTCCTGACCTCCTGCTGCAGTATTATTACTCCCAGTACTCCCAGGCTTGCTACTATTAGATATAATAACCTCAGTTTCGTTTCCTTATCTGTTGGTAACATCAAAATATGATTATTAAATATTTCATATTTGTTTGTTTTTTCTCCCAAAGTGAACCCCTTTGTGTGTGTCCCACAGACGTGGCGTTTCCGCTCTGCGTATGTTGGATTTGCACCGCTCAAAAAGTATGAAAAGAGACCCCCCCCTTGAAGCCCATTAATGACATCATCAGAAAATTGTATGTAACAGATTCCAGTGTTTAGGGTTTATGACCCAATACTGCGATCATATCATTTATGACAAAAATCCGTATTTGTCGTATTATTCAGACGCGCGTGCATCTGACACTTTGTGTTACATTTCCTGATACTTTTATTATCTTGATCTTTATATATTTACTAGTGACTTGCCCGTCAAAAAATGGCGGCAATAAGATTGTAAGGCAGGTAATGGTGTTTGGATGAGACATTCATTTTGTTGGCGGTCGGAGATCCTTCGGCGTTCATTGCGAGGCTGTTGTATTTTTTTTCTGATAGGCGCTTTTGCTGTTATTCTTTGGTTGGCGGTGATGTGTTTTTTGCGCTTATTGCAAGGCTTTGTGTGCTATGAGCAGCGTTGGCGCTCATTGTGAGGCGCGCAGTGAATGGCTTTTATGTTTAATGTAATAATGTTTTTTTGTGTATATGTATTTTTGTATGCTAATGAAATAATTACTAAATGTATATACTTTACCTATTTGTAAGTAATATATGCAGGAAGCATTGTGCTGAAGAGCTGACAATCTGTTTTCATGTTCCTGCAGCATACAATGTAGGTTTTCAGTGCTGTGGAGCTGCTGTTTAAGTGTCAGCAATGTGCGCAGTGTGTAGTGTAAATAGGCTGCGTGCGCGAGGGGAAGCCGTTAGGGTAACTGGGTACTTCCGCATTGTGTAAGTTAGTGTTGTAAAATGGCGGGGAATGTGTATGTGGTACGCAGGTGTGGATGATTTAGCGTCCTTGTTAATAGTGTATCTTTACCTCGTACGGCTTTTTAGGAAAATCAGTATGTATTTCGCATGTTTAGGGTCCTGTAGCCTCGTTTTCTTTTTTTCAACGGCCATTTTTTCTCTCACTTAGGTGATTTTTGGGTGTCTAAACTCATGAATTTGGACTTAAATGGAGGTGTAACTTCACTTGCAGAGGTCCTCGGTGCCCACCTTGCTCTGGGTAAGCTTTTTCTGTGTTTGTTGTGTGTATTTATTGTGTTTTTAATGTTTTAAGTGCGCGCGGTTCGGGCGTTAAGGTCGTATTTTTGTGAGCTCGTAATGTTTTTTTTTCTAAGTCCTGTATTTTTGGATGGTAAGTCCGTAAATTTGATGGTGTAAGTCCCGCCTGCGGCTCATTGCAGCCGACGTGGGAGCCTTCGGCGCTTCTTGCCAGACACTCTGGCCCTCGCTTCGCAAGCCCGCAGCGTTAGCAACAACCCGCCTGCTCACAACTATATATGTGATATCTGCAACGTCTTCCCCAGTTGGCACTTGTAAATCGGCTAAGCGACAAAAAAAATGGCGTCTGGAAAAAATGAAAATGAGGCTACATGACCCCAAACCGCGCAAAACATCGCCAGCCATGTACGACTTTTACCTAGGAACAGACGAGGTACAAAATACACTATTAGAAATAATGGAAACTGCTGGCGAGCCGCGTAACACATATACAATCGCCGGCATTTTACAACACTAACTTGCAACTAATAACATTACAAATCTAAAATGGCGCATTACACGACTATACAAGCGGTTTCCCCTGGTGCACTGCGCACATTGCTGACACTTACACCTCAGGTCACCAACAGTCCAAATGTACACTGTAAGCTGCAGGAAAATCAAAACTGATTGTTAGCTCTTCAGGATATTGATCACTGGATATATTAATTACAAATAGGTAAAGTATTTTAGTAATTAATTCATTCATTATTATTAAAAAAAATATATATAAAAAAAATATGCTTAATAGCATATTTTACACTGCCGTTACTTTACATACATTAACGCTTCGCACTTCCTAATACATTTGTTCATTCACAATAGTTATTATCGTGCATTCATTTAATAAGTATTAATTAGTAATGGAAAATAAAAATGTAGACTTTACACTTCACTAAAATGTTTTACTTTTTACTCTGCAGTTATATATCTGGATTACTGCTCATTGGCTGCCAGCGATAGCACTCTCAAAGCAGTTACAAATCTATGCTTTGAGACCTGAATAAATTTTTTCTCTGTCCCAGTCTATACTTTGTATTGCTGCCCCAAAGGTTCCCCTATTCCAACATTTGATACTATATCAATATTATTTGTGATGACTAAATCCAAGATGGCCCCATTTCTAGTAGGTTCTTGTATAACCTGGGCCAGATAATGATCTCTGAGTGTACTCAAGAACCTGCTCCCCTTAGATGATCTGCTGGTTTCATTTATCCGGTTTATTTCAGGGTAATTAAAATCTCCCATTATTAGAACTTTTAATTAAACTTTTATATATTAGAACTTTTAATTAAACCTAAAAGGCACCCAATGTCTATAGAGAAGTTGCAAAGTGGGCCCTAAATGTTTCTGCACCGGGTCCCACCAATCACTGTCGACTCAGGGTCTGCGCAGCGCTGTCTGACCAGGGTCTAGTACAGTAATATAATAATATAACATAGCAATAATTGCTGCTGTTTAGTTGTTCAGTCATGTCCAACTATATGTGACCCTATGGCTCTCAACACGCCAAGCACATCTGTCAAAGGGAGGAGGAATAAAAACACAACAGTATTCAGTAACTCTGGAGGTCCCAGTACTTGAAGAACGAAAAGTACAAATGAGTTGGGAAAAGTTGGGCATTTGAAGCCGAGTCCCCAGTTCTCCTAACGAGTTTATCTCATGTGCTTAATTATCTCAAAATTGGGGTCGATAACCCATGAGATGTAAGATCTCTCCATAATAAGACCTTAATGATCTTGTGCTTTATTATTATTCTTATTATTATTACTATATAATGTGTAGATGTACCGGCTGGGCATGCTCTTGTGCATTATTATTCTTATTATTATTACTATATAATGTGTAGATGTACCGGCTGGGCATGCTCTTGTGCATTATTATTATTATTATTATTACTATATAATGTGTAGATGTACCGGCTGGGCATGCTCTTGCGCATTATTATTATTATTATCACATATATAGTTGTGAGCGTACGGGTTGTTGCTCACGCTTGCGAAGCGAGGGCCCTCATTTGCGGTGATGGAGCATCCCAACGTCCCCACAAATGCGGATCCTCGCGAAGCGAGGGTCCGCATTTGTGGAGGTGGAGGCTCAACGTCGGCTGTGTTAACACACACATACACACACACACAACTTCATAACAAAAAAAAACTTAAAGTCGCCTCACACCCGCTTACACCCAGACACACAGACGCAAGACTTAACAAAAAAACAGTAAAAAAGGCCCCTCACACGCTCTTAACACACATACGCACGACTTAGAAACAAATACACTGCGTCATACACGTAAAAGCTAACTGGGTATTTTGCAAAAAAATACGGCAACATCGCAACAAAATACGGCCGCATCGGAAAAAAATACGCATTTGTGGAGGTGGAGGCTCAACGTCGGCTGTGTTAACACACACATACACACACACACAACTTCATAACAAAAAAAAACTTAAAGTCGCCTCACACCCGCTTACACCCAGACACACAGACGCAAGACTTAACAAAAAAACAGTAAAAAAGGCCCCTCACACGCTCTTAACACACATACGCACGACTTAGACACAAATACACTGCGTCGTACACGTAAAAGCTAACTGGGTATTTTGCAAAAAAATACGGCAACATCGCAACAAAATACGGCCGCATCGGAAAAAAATACGGCCGCGAAAGACCCATTCCAACCGCCGCGCATCAAAACATCACAAACACAAGAAATAAACACAACAAACACATAAAAAGCTTACTTACAGCACGGGGGGGCATCCGGCACCTCCAAAAGTTCAGTTACACGTCCATTTAAGTCCAAAACAAAGAGTTTAAACGGCCGAAAATCGGCTAAGCGAGAGAAAAAATGGCCGCCGAACAAAACGAAAACGAGGCTCCAGACGTAACTAGACTACACTTACTCGCAATAATGAAACACATACTATGCGGAACGGATCACACTCATATTAAACACCATTTTAACCACTACTACGCACAAAATGGCGGATGGAACGCAAATTGTAAGCTGGAACGCAAATAGCGCATGCGTATTGCGTTCTAACGGTCTAACTTTCCAGAATGTTCTACAAGTTTATAAATACTGTCTATTTGACAGAGAAAAATACATTTCTACTCAGGTGATGAACAGAGTGACTTCAGACATAACTGCTGCTAAAACTTGAGAAGACAATTCTTTACTAATTTACTACTTTACATTGTGCAAATTACAACTGAGAGGTAAGCTATAATATATTACATTTTATTATCAAAAAAAATTAAATAAGAAAAAGAGGTTTATGTATACTGACATGTGACACGCACATATATGCGTATAATGTATAGTGACATGTGACACGCACATTTATGTGTATAATGTATAGTGACATGTGACACGCACATTTATGTATATAATGTATAGTGACATGTCACACGCACATTTATGTGTATTGCCCCTGCAACAAAATTATCTTAAAACAAACTAATTAAACAACTACATTTAAATTACATTAGAAAAAAATAAGTTGGGACTATTAAAATATGAGTCATGTATACTGATATGTGACACGCACATATATAGGTATCATCTATAGTCACATGTCACACAGACATTTATTTATGTTGGCCAAAAATAAAAAATAAGGTTAATTTAACAATTAAAATATGATTCATTCATAGTGATATGTCACATGCACACAAAAAAATTACTTTCAACTATGGAAATGTGCTTCATGTATGTGACATATGTGTGTAGCCACCCCCAAAAGATAATGTTAATTGAAAATAATTACAGAAGTATATTTAAATAACATTAATTTACTGCAATTCAATAGATCACCTAAAGCTTAATCTTTCTACTTTTTTTAATATTCAAACAGACTCTGCATCAACAGCGTCACTCAACAATTTGCACAGTGCATTGTGAAGCACAATCCCTTTTAAAGAACACCAACAAAGAAGAAGAGGTAAGATACAAAAATACATTAAATGCTGAAAAGGCCATGCTTTGCTAAATAAAAAAAATAATTATATAATTCACTATTTCACTTTATTTTTCAAACAGACACTACAAGAAGACCGGCGGATTAAGATTGTCAGGAGGGGACCCTCTGTCATTCCACACTTCAATCAAGGTAAAGTATTAAGTATAAAAAAGAAAGAACCATGAGCCTCATTCAATTGTGAGTTGGCCAATTGAATAGGGCTCTATATAAGCACATAACAGATTTTTTAGACAGACATTTTTAGTTACTGAACTTCAATACTAAATCAAGGTCTTCACTAACTCAAAACTTCTGTCAAAAAATATGTTATGTGCTTATATAGAGCCCTATTCAATTGGTCAAACGCAATTGATTCAGGACCTAAATATGTTTAATGGCCGAGGGCCTCATTCAAATGTGATTTGCCCATTTCAATAGGGCTCTATATAAGCACAGAGCATATTTTTTTACAGAAGTTTTTAGTTAGTGAAGACCTTGCTTTTGGATACAAGTTCCCTAACTAAAAACTTCTGTAAAAAAAGATGCTCTGTGCTCATATTGAGCCCAATTCCATTGCCAAAAACGAAATTCAATGAGGCCCCGACAATATAACAAATGCAGCAACCAAAGGCCCTCATTCTATTGATATTTTGGACAATTCAATAGGGCTCGAAATAAGCATATTTAAAACCCTATTGAATTGGCCAAACTGCAATTGAATGAGGGCCAAAGTATGCAACATATGGTACACACAAACTGGTACACACAAAACAGGATTGTAACAAACACATAGCAAACTAAATTCATATTCTTTTTGAATGTTTAACAACCTATAACCATTACAAAAAACACTACATAAGTATAAAAGTACAAAAGTACAAAAGTGGTGCCCATCAAACAGGATTGTACGAAAACTCACACAAACACATAGCAAACTACGTTTAAATTCTTATTTAATGTTTAACAACCTATAAGCCTTAGAAAGAAGCCTAAATAAGCATACCAACATTGGTGCGCACCAAACAGGATTGTACGAAAACTCACACAAACACATAGCAAACTACATTTATATTCTTATTTTATGTTTAACAACCTATAAGCATTACAAAACAACATTAATAAGCATACCAACAGTGGTGCGTACCAAAAAGGATTGTATGAAAAGTCACACAAATACATAGCAAACTACATTTAGATTCTTATTTAATGTTTAACAACCTATAAGTCTTAGAAAGAAGCCTAAATAAGCATACCAACAGTGGTGCGCACCAAACAGGATTGTATGAAAACTCACACAAACACATAGCAAACTACATTTAGATTCTTATTTAATGTTTAACAACCTATAAGCCTTAGAAACAAGCCTAAATAAGCATACCAACAGTGGTGCGCACCAAACAGGATTGTATGAAAACTCACACAAACACATAGCAAACTACATTTAGATTCTTATTTAATGTTTAACAACCTATAAGCCTTAGAAACAAGCCTAAATAAGCATACCAACAGTGGTGCGCACCAAACAGGATTGTACGAAAACTCACACAAACACATAGCAAACTACATTTATATTCTTATTTTATGTTTAACAACCTATAAGCATTACAAAACAACATTAATAAGCATACCAACAGTGGTGCGCACCAAACAGGATTGTATGAAAACTCACACAAACACATAGCAAACTACATTTAGATTCTTATTTTATGTTTAACAACCTATAAGCATTACAAAACAACATTAATAAGCATACCAACAGTGGTGCGTACCAAAAAGGATTGTATGAAAAGTCACACAAATACATAGCAAACTACATTTAGATTCTTATTTAATGTTTAACAACCTATAAGTCTTAGAAACAAGCCTAAATAAGCATACCAACAGTGGTGCGCACCAAACAGGATTGTATGAAAACTCACACAAACACATAGCAAACTACATTTAGATTCTTATTTAATGTTTAACAACCTATAAGCCTTAGAAACAAGCCGAAATAAGCATACCAACAGTGGTGCGCACCAAACAGGATTGTATGAAAACTCACACAAACACATAGCAAACTACATTTAGATTCGTATTTAATGTTTAACAACCTATAAGCCTTAGAAACAAGCCTAAATAAGCATACCAACAGTGGTGCGCACCAAACAGGATTGTACGAAAACTCACACAAACACATAGCAAACTACATTTATATTCTTATTTTATGTTTAACAACCTATAAGCATTACAAAACAACATTAATAAGCATACCAACAGTGGTGCGTACCAAAAAGGATTGTATGAAAAGTCACACAAATACATAGCAAACTACATTTAGATTCTTATTTAATGTTTAACAACCTATAAGTCTTAGAAACAAGCCTAAATAAGCATACCAACAGTGGTGCGCACCAAACAGGATTGTATGAAAAGTCACACAAACACATAGCAAACTACATTTAGATTCTTATTTAATGTTTAACAACCTATAAGTCTTAGAAAGAAGCCTAAATAAGCATACCAACAGTGGTGCGCACCAAACAGGATTGTATGAAAACTTACACAAACACATAGCAAACTACATTTATATTCTTATTTAATGTTTAACAACATATAAGCATTAAAAAAAACACATAAATAAGCATACCAACAGTGGTGCGCACCAAACAGGATTGTATGAAAACTCACACAAACACATAGCAAACTACATTTACATTCTTATTTAATGTTTAACAAAATATAAGCATTAAAAAAAAACATAAATAAGCATACCATCACTGGTGCGCACCAAACAGGATTGTATGAAAAGTCACACAAACACATAGCAAACTACATTTAGATTCTTATTTAATGTTTAACAACCTATAAGCCTTACAAAAAAGCCTAAATAAGCATAACGAAATTGGTGCGCACCAAATAGGATTGTACGAAAACTCACATAAACACATAGCAAACTAAATTAATATTCTTTTGCAATGTTTAACAACCTATAAGACGTACAAAAAAGCCTACATAAGCATACCAACAGTGGTGCGCACCAAACAGGATTGTACGAAAACTCACACAAACACATACCAAACTACATTTATATTCTTATTTAATGTTTAACAATCTATAAGCCTTAGAAAAAAGCCTAAATAAGCATACCAAAAGTGGTGGGCACCAAACAGGATTGTAGAAAAACACAGAAATAATGTCATTTTTTAGTTAATACAAATACATTCAAATAAAATTACATTTTCATTTTTATTTTATAACAGATACTGCGTCAAGAACATCGGACCAGGAGTTTCAACTGAGGACCAGACCAGCGGACGAGGACTTTCAACAGAGGACCAGACCATTGGACGAGGACTTTCAACAGAGGACTACACCATCGGACGAGGACTTTCAACAGAGGACCAGACGATTGGACGAGGACTTTCAACACAGGACCAGACCATCAGACGAAGGCTTTCAACACAGGACCAACAAAGATTCTGCTTCAAATCAAACTTCAACCAAGGTACAGTATAACAAGTAAAAAAAGAGAAAAATTAATTAATATTCTTCTTTAATGTTTAACCACCTATAAGCCTTAGAAAAAAGCCTAAAGAAGCATACCAAAATTGCGGCGCACCAAAAAGGATTGTAGAAAAACACAGAAATAATGGCATTTTTTCATTAATACAAAGACATTCAAATAACATACCATTTTCATTTTTATTTTATAACAGATACTGCGTCAAGAACATCGGAACAGGAGTTTGAACTGAGGACCAGACCAGCGGACGAGGACTTTCAACAGAGGACTACACCATCGGACGAGGACTTTCAACACAGGACCAGACCATCGGACAAAGGCTTTCAACACAGGACCAACAAAGAATTTTGCTTGAAATAAAACTTCAACCAAGGTACAGTATAACAAGTAAAAAAAGAGAAAAAAAAATAAAGATCTTAGCTTTGCATCGATGTCAACAGAAAATAAAATTAAAAATAAACCACCGGTAACTATAACTGTTGAAAAAATATAACTAACACATTTTTCATCTATCTCTTATTTGTCTTTTAGGGCCAATAATCTTTAACAGTAAATACAAACTTCAATGTAAAATTCAAAAAAAAAATTGCATAGTCCAAAAAAGTCTAAAAACACAGAATCTATACAATTTGTCATTGTAACATTCCAGTCCTAAACCCTAATTTAATTGCCATTTGGCAAATTGAATAGTGCTGTAAATAAGGACATAACATCTTTTTGAAAATACCTTTTTAGTTACTGAAACACTTGCGTTTGGATACATGTTTAATAAATAAAAACTTCTTTAAATAATTATCTGATGGCCTTATTTAGACTTCTATTCAATTGACCGCATTGAAATTGATTAAGTATAAAATGTAAACACACTGTTGATAACAATTTGTCATGAAAAACAACTTAACATCTCAAAATAAACTAATGATACATTATTTTATTTTTACAGATTAACATGGCTGATAACGAGAGTAAACAAGAAAAGAAAAGACGCCAAGCTAGAGAACGACGACAGAGAGCAGACAGCCAGCAGACACCGGAGAAGAAGGAAATTCGACGAGAAAAAGAACGCAAAAGAATTGCAAGCAAAAGACTGTCACCTGCAGAAATTAAAGATATGTCAAAAAAAGCAACAAAGAAAATAAAGCATTTACAACCTGTTGCTCAAACATCAGATGACATTTTACCAGAAAAAATACAACAGATACCAAAAAAAGCAACAAAAAAAACAAAGCATTTAGAACCGTTTCATGAAACATTACATGACATTTTACCTCAAACAATACAACATATACCAAGAAAAGCCACGAAAAAAACAAAGCATTTAGAACCTGTTGTTGAAACATTATATGACATTTCACCTGATGAATATGAAAGTCAAAATCCTATATGCTTTGCAAATTGTCCTCTACTAAAGTCTTTAGCAGTAGAGGTTCATAGTTGTGGGGACATGACTACTGAATGTCAGTTTTGTGAGGCTTATTATTTTAAACAGGAGAGACCCAGAGATGGCCAATTTATTAGTTGCTGTCAAAAAGGCAAGTTCAAACTTCCAGAAAGGAAACAATTTCCTCTCTATTTACAAAACATTATGACTGAACCTACTTTTCCAAACTACAACATTTTTAAAACAAACATAAGATCCTACAATAGTGCCATATCCTTTGCATCCATGGGGGCAACATTAGCTGCTAATGTACCAGGACATGGTCCTTACTGTTTTAAAGTCCAAGGACAAATTTATCATCGCACTTCCCATTTACATCCAGAGGAAGGAAATCAAAGAAGATTCGCTCAACTATATGTCCTAGATACAATGGAAGCTGTTGACCAACGTATGCAGATGGAAGAAAATAAAAAATGCTTACCCAGTGTTTTCATAGAGCTAAATAACATTATGGACAACAATCCCTACAGTAAAGCTGATAAAAAATTGGCAGAAGTAGAAAATGAACAACTACTTCATGCACAAACACATCAATTACCAATGCCGAAGGTTAATATGGTGCTCAAAAGAGATAGACATACTGATAAACGTCGTTATAACTTGCCAACATCAAATGAGGTTGCAATGGTGTTTCAGAATGATGAAGGAGAACCACCATTTCAAAGAGACATTCGAATATATCCCAGAAATGAGGAGCAACTGTTTATTAATATGAGTATCTTAAGTCCAAATTTAGATCCAATGACATATCCCATCTTTTTTCCACACGGAGAAGCAGGTTGGCAACCAAAATTAACTCTTCCCAGTTAACCAAATGCTAAAGCCAGAATCCGAAATAATGTTTCTATGCTTGAATTTAAAGTAGCTCAAATTGCCATTCGCAATGTATTTAATCCAATTTTATGTGGTGGAAAACTAACACAACAATGGATTATTGATTCATATTTGCAAGTTGAGGCAAATAATTTAAACTTTATCAAATATCAACAAGATAAACTCTGTGTAGAACAATATTCTGGATTAATGGACTATGTTGCTGACGTGGCTACAAGCAGAGACATGACAGCTGGCAAAGCCATCATTTTACCATCTTCCTTTCAAGGATCTCCTCGGAATATGAGAGAAAGATAAAATGATGCTATGGCTATTGTCACTAAATTTGGCAAACCCGATTTATTTGTGACATTTACATGTAATCCACAATGGCCAGAAATTACACTAAATCTACTTCTTGGACAAACTGCTTCAGATCGACCAGATTTAGTAGCCAGAGTTTTTAAGATTAAATTAAATGAATTAATACGTGACTTCACTATAAATCAGTTATTTGGCAAATGTCTTGCTTATGTATATACCATTGAATTTCAAAAAAGAGGCCTTCCACATGCACATCTAATAATACTTCAAGAAAAAGATAAATTAGATACTTCGGACAAAGTGGATGCAGTCATTGCTACTGAACTACCAGATCCAGAACTATATGGTAGACTATATGAGATTGTTGCTCATCGCATGATTCATGGACCCTGTGGTGACCTTAATCCACAATCACCATGTATGGAAAATAATAAATGTTCCAAAGAATTTCCAAAAGATTATAGAGACAAAACCTATGCCAATTGTGATGGATATCCACTTTATAAAAGAAGAGAAGGAGATAGTGCCATTATTCGTGGAAAAAAAGTGGACAATAGATATGTAGTACCCTACAATCCACATTTACTCATGAAGTACAACGCCCACATCAACGTAGAAGCCTGCACTTCAATCAAATCCATTAAATATGTCTACAAATATATTTACAAAGGTTACGATGCAGCTACTGTAGTCGTCAAAAGTGCAGACAACCCTGAAAGTAGTGAGTTAGTACATGATGAACTTGCATCTCATGTAGATGCTCGCTATGTCAGTGCGCCAGAAGCTATGTGGCGGCTTTTAAAATTTGAAATGCATGATAGATCACATGCAGCATATAGATTAGCAGTACATTTGCCACAACGACATTTAGTCTATTTCCATGCTGGAAATGAAATGAATGCATTGGCCCAAAGTGAAGATCGTCACACTACACTAACTGCATGGTTTGCATTAAATTCCACTGATGCTGAAGCAACACAATACTTATATATTGAAATTCCATATCACTATGTTTTTGTGAATGGATTATGGAGACCAAGAAAAACCAGAGGCAATAAAATTATTCCAAGAATTTACACAGTCAGTCCAAGAGATGTTGAACGTTTTTGCTTACGGATATTACTTTTAAATGTTCCAGGAGCACAAAGTTTTGAACAATTAAGAACTGTTAATGACATTGTATATGAATCCTTCCATTTAGCTGCAAGACATAGAAACTTACTCGCTGATGATACAGAGTGGGAAAGATGTTTAGAAGAAGCAGCACAATGTCAAATGCCACGACAGATGAGAGAACAATTTGCTTTTATTTGTATCGTCTCAAATTCTCCAAATGCATTAACTTTGTGGGAGACTTTTAAAAGTAATATGGCTGAAGACTTTATGCGACGATACAATGAACCCATTGCACACTTAAAAGCGTTAATGGAAATCCAAGAAGTCTTTTTAACTCATGGATTAAGTTGTGCAAGTTTTAATTTGCCTGATCCAGGTCTTATAGATGACATTAACTTTGAAGACTATGACATTCAACTACAAGCAGAAAGAACAGAAGAAAGACTTGCAACTTTAAATACACTACAATTGCAAGCATTTCATGCCATTAAAAATGCTCTAGATGATGACATGGTGACAGAGCGTTATTTCTATCTTGATGGACCTGGCGGATCAGGAAAAACATATTTGTACAATTTATTAATGAGTTCAGTACGAGCACAAGGAAAAATAGCAATGGCGTTTGCCACTACTGGAATTGCTGCACTTTTATTAGAAGGTGGAAGAACTGTTCATAGTGGATTTAAACTGCCAGTGCCTATTTAAGAAAATTCTGTGTCAGATATTCGCATGACATCCTTACAAGCAAAGAAATTGAAGAAATGTAAATTAATTATAATAGATGAGGCCACAATGATGTCATGCTATGCCCTCCAATGTATTGACCGTTTGCTTCGTGAAGTCATGGATAATATTTTTCCATTTGGTGGAAAGGTAATGTTGTTGGGTGGCGATTTTAGACAAACATTACCTGTCGTTGTACATGGAAATCGAACTGACATTATCGAAACATGTATAAAGTCAAGTACAGTATGGAAACATTTTACCCATCTTCAACTGCAACAAAATATGAGATCAGAAGGCCAAACTGATTTCAATTATTGGCTTATTAAAATTGGAGAAGGCAGAACAGAAAAAATACTACATTTACCTGACAACACTGTAGAGATCCCACCTCATATGATTTGTCAACAAGATATTATATCGGCTATATTTGAAGGGAGCATAAATAACGAAGAATATTCCGAGCTTGCCAACCAAGTTATACTGACGTGTAAAAATAAAGATGCATTAATACTCAATAATGAAATCTTAAAAAAAATTAATGCACCACAAAGAAATTATCACAGTGCTGATTCTGTACTTGCTGATGACAATGAAAGTCAGGCAAACTTTTCAACTGAATTCATAAACTCTTTAACTCCTTCTGGAATGCCACCACATATTTTGCAGCTAAAGAAAGGTGCAATTATCATGTTACTGCGAAATATGAACCCCAAAAAAGGCCTATGCAATGGCACAAGATTAATTGTTCAACAATTAAAGGATCATTTTATAGATGCTGAAATTTTAACTGGGACCCATAAAGGAGAGAGAGTTTTCATACCAAGAATAGATTTAGCACCAAGTGAAAGTAGTCTCCCTTTTATACTTCAAAGAAGACAATTTCCCATTATTATGGCATTTGCCATGACCATTAATAAATCACAAGGTCAAACTTTCAAATCTGTGGGTATTTTCTTGGAAGAAACAGTTTTTGCACATGGTCAATTGTACGTTGCGTTGTCACAGTGCAAAAATCCACAGGCTATTAAAGTTTACATTGAAAACAATGAAAGTCAAGGTGATTTATTAGAAGATGGACATATTTTTACTAAAAACATTGTCTACTATGAAGTACTATAACTTTGCAGGATACAAATTAAAGATGCCAACATTTTTTAAAAGCATTCCAAAATACATAACAATTGGTTGTTTAATTCAGTCATAATTAATGGAAGTACTGTTTATGAATGATTCGCCTCACAAAATACTTGCCTTGCATTGTTAGTAAAAATTATGTTAAAATGTTAAGTCACTATGTTAATGTTTCTAATGTTACAAGTTTAAAAAATATATTTTCAAGTTATTTCATTCAACAGATTACAAAGTGGATGTTAAGAGGTCAAGCACCTTTTAAGTCACAATGTAAATATTGTCTGTTATCTTAAGATTACTACCTACATTAATGTTTATCGCCAGTTTATGTGCTCAGTAATGAATTACTTTAATTACGTACGTTTTAAGGAGAGTTTTACTTTATGCCTTCCTCTACATTCAATGTATATTCAAGTTAACAATTATTGTGATAGAAATTGCATTTTAATACTGATTAATTTAAAGGTCAATTGTTTTTACATTCAAATGTTAATACTTTTAATAAAAAATTAGGTTACAAAATGTATTCACTATGTTCCTGTTTATAATGTTCAAAATTATACCAATGTTTTGTCAACTTCTAAACTTACATAAAAAATAAAGTTCAAGTTTAAAAATATATACTTTGAAGGTTATTGCTTACATATATTTTAAACTTCATGTTAAAATTCGCGACGTTTCAAGAAGGCTTTTTACTTTTTGCTTTCCTATTTATTCAATGTATATTAAAGTTAACAATTCTTCAGATACAAATTACATTTTAAAAAACCATTACATCAACATTTTACAAAAATACACGTTCATATTAAAATACTTACAAGTGACAAAAATATATGTTAATAACTAAACAACTTGACAAACATATACATCACATTGCCGTCATTTTTTGACGGGCAAGTCGCTAGTTACTATATAATGTGTAGATGTACCGGCTGGGCATGCTCTTGTGCATTATTATTATTATTATTATTAGTAGTATATAATGTGTAGATGTACCGGCTGGGCATGCTCTTGTGCATTATTATTATTATTATTATTATTATTATTATTACTATATAATGTGTAGATGTACCGGCTGGGCATGCTCTTGTGCATTATTATTATTATTATTATTAGTATATAATGTGTAGATGTACTGGCTGGGCATGCTCTTGTGCATTATAATAATTATTATTATTATTACTATATAATGTGTAGATGTACCGACGGGGCATGCTCTTCTACATTATTCTTATTATTATTACTATATAATGTGTAGATGTACCGGCTGGGCATGCTCTTGTGCATTATTATTATTATTATTATTACTATATAATGTGTAGATGTACTGGCTGGGCATGCTCTTGTGCATTATTAACTTGAGTAGATTGCTACTCAAGTTAAGATAGCTAACACCAGGGAAATACATTATAATTAAGACAGATCCCCTTAAACCTGCAAGCCTGGAGCAGAGGCAAGACCAATGATGAAGAAGGCGAAGAAAAGCATATCTTCCAGGGGCATAACCGATCACTTCCCAGTAGCAACCACTCCGAAGACAAAAGCAGGGGAGAGCTCCCCAGAAAGGTCAGAGATGGCAGAAGCAGAGGGGGATAGGCCCAACACAATCACAGATGTGGACTTCTCGGTGTCGGCAATGGCCAAATTCGAAGTGTTGCTAAAGACCCAGCTGGCATTAGCACTAAAAGAGGTGAGAGACGAGATCTGTGCGGTAGGACAGAGAACCCATGAGCTGGAACAAACAACCGACCAAATCATATCCGCTCAGGAGGAAGACAAGCTGGAGATAAGTGCCAATACATCCCGCATAGAGGCTCTGGAAAATAAGATAGAGGATCTAGAGAACAGATCTCGACGACACAACGTCCGTCTGAGAGGCGTTCCTACAAAAGTGGGAGACATCATGGCATATCTTGAAGCGGTATTCTTTACCATCATTCCCGACCACCAAAAGGAGGAGCTGCTAATTGAGAGGGCCCATAGGGCGCTTGGAGGCCCTAGAAACCCAGAAAAACCAAAGCACATTGTTGTACACTTTGTTAGACAAGGCTCTAGAGACTTACTAATGGCTACGGCAAGAAGGATGCCCAAATTAGTGGGGCCGGATGGTTCTTCATTACAACTGTTTGCAGATCTTGCCCCATCAACCCTAGCGAAGAGGAGAGAGATGAAACCGGCTCTGGAAATCTTAACCGCAAACAAAATCCAATATCGATGGGGATTTCCATTTAGCATACAATTCAGGTGGAAGGAGCAGTCACATATAGCTTACTCCCTAGTAAGCCTTCAAAAAAACTGTTGCATCTACAACTGGTACCAGAAGGTACTAGACTGACTGATCAGTTACCCAAACCCAGGGAGAGGCCATCCAGAAATTGGTCTGAGGCCTCCACCAAGAAAAAACAAAGAAACAACAACAGAAAGGAACAAAGAGATCAAAGCGGTGGGCCTGAAGAATTGGAGCCACCAAGTAATGTATTAAGGGACTGATAGTCTACGCAGTGGTAGCAAGGGCTGAGGGACGACCTTATGGTCAATAACATAGGACCTCGTTGTACTGCTTAGGATGGGTCAGAGTATTGGTAAGGAAGAAGCTGAGGCGCTGCTATCTAACAAAGCGTATTAGGAATTAGATATAAAGTTAGGACAATCTAAGCTGAAGCTTGTAATGTTTGTTAGCCGTCCAAATTTATTGGGGGAAGTTATTTAGTAGACTTTATTGAGTAGCGTTGTGGTCTACTACCAGGGAGTTCTTCATGCTAGGGACTTTTAGTGGGTTAAGGGAACTCCACTCCCTAGGCACGCTAGGTGCAAGATGGCTAGATACGTGAGGAGGGGGGAGGGGGGGGGCAGGGCCCAAAAGGGTCTAGTTTTTTTTAGGTTTTGTTATTAATGTTACACGTTGTATTTCTCATGCCCAGGTTAGTAAAGCAATGGATGCGATGGCGACTCGACTCTCACGGCCCTCGACCGCGGATTCCAAATCCTCCGACTCTACAGGTGGTGAGTCTCTACTGACAATAGCAACACACAAATCCAATAACAATGGGTGAGTCAGAATACGTTTGCATCACACATAATGTTAGAGGCTTTAACACCCCCTCCAAAAGAAGCAAAGCGTTCCAGTCGTACAAAGACCATAACCCAGTGGTAATCTTTATTCAAAAAACGCATTTTAAACGCCACCATGTTCCGTCCTTCATGGACAAGAATTTCCCTATATTCCACACCACATGTAGTAACTCCAAGAGGGAAGGAGTAGCGATCCTGCTACACAAAAATTTCCCGTTCACACTAGACAAAAAAAAAATAGATAAGCAGGGATACTACCTGTTTTTGACAGGAACCGTCTTAGATACCCCGGTTACCTTAGCGGTCCTATATGCCCCCACTAAATCACCACACAATCATCTAATCAGAGCGTTGAGACACCTAGCGAAAGTGAGGGAAGGCAAGATCATCCTAGGGGGAGACTTCAATTTGACGTTAGACGTAAACAACGATAGATCAGGAAAGGACCTGGGAGACAAATTTTCAAAAAAATTTAAACTAATACACCTACTGCTAGGGGAACTAGGAGTAGTGGATTTATGGAGGGAAAGTCCCCTGGGGATTAAAGAATTCACCATCTACTCATATCCCCACAAAGTTTACTCCAGAATAGACTACATACTAACGGACTCATTATTTTTAAAGGATGCTGAAGGAGTGGAAATAGTACCCTGTGCATGGTCAGATCATAGCCTGGTTAAAGCAACCATAAATTTGGGTCCCTCGACTAAACCTCCCTACAAATGGAGACTAAATGAAAGAGTAATGACGATCCTGTTAGTAAAGGACAGAATAGCCCAAGAACTAGAACTTTTCTTTGAGATAAACGAGTCGCCGGAGATGGGGATTGGCTGGGTCTGGGCAGCACATAAGGCATACATCAGGGGCATGTGTATAAAGGAAGCGGCTAAGTTTAGGAAGGAACAGAAAGCTCTAGAAAAAAAACTTACAGAAGAGCTAGGCACCCTAGAAAAGAGAAACCAGCAAAACCCCAAAAAGCAGACTAGGCGGGAAATTGAAAGAGCTAGGTGCCTAGCTCTTCTGAAATTGAAAGAGTGAGAGTAGAATTAGATAAGATTTACTCAGAAAGGGCGGAACAAATTCTTAGGAGAACCCATCATAAATTCTTCCTCCAAGCAAACAAACCTGATAGGATGTTAGCGAGAAAGTTGAGATCTAAGCAAATGCAATCCAGAATTCACTGCATAAAAGTGAGGGACAATATAAGAACAGCTAATCCCACTAGAATACAGGAAATGTTCTTCAACTTCTACCAGAACCTCTACTTGGCGGCCGGTAGGGAAACAGAAGGTAGCATTAGATCATGGCTAGACAGGTATGATTTCCCAAGACTGGAGGAATCTGAGGTGGAAGCGCTAAATACCAAGATTTTACAAGAAGAAGTTAGGAACGGAATCCAGGCAATGAAAAGTGGTAAGGCCCCGGGCCCAGATGGGTTCACTAATATGTATTATAAGATCTTTAAAGATCAGGTAACACCCAGATTAACCAAATTGTATAACCATATCCTAGAAGGGCAGCCAGTCCCCCCAGAAATGAATCGGGCAGAAATAACTCTTTTCCCTAAGGAAGGGAAGGACAATACAGAGGTCAAGAACTACAGGCCCATTTCACTTCTGAACGGGGATATTAAATTGCTGGCTAAGATTATGGCAGATAGAGTCTCAAACTTTCTTCCAAGAATTATCCACAATAGGCAAGCAAGAGATAACATTAGAAAAGTAATTAATCTAATTCACCATGCCAAAAAAAACAAGACCCCGGCATGCCTCCTGGCGTTAGACATCGAAAGGGCCTTTGATTCTCTGGAGTGGCCCTATCTCCGGGAGGTCTTAAAAAAATTTGGTTTTAAAGGAGGATTCCTAAATTTAATTGATACTTACTATAGAAATCCGGAAGCCTACCTAAAACTCCCGGGCACACTGAATCAGGCCATCAAAATAGGGAGGGGTACGAGACAGGGGTGCCCTCTGTCCCCCTTACTCTTCGCCATCGCAATAGAACCATTAGCACAGGCAATCAGGATGAACTCAGGGATCAGGGGCCTAGTAATAGGGCAACAACACTTTAAAATTAATCTATTTGCAGACGATATGTTATGCACAATAACAGATCCAGAGCAATCTATTACATCTTTAATAGACACCCTCTCAGAGTTTGGTTTAAAATCAGGGCTAATCATAAACGTTGAGAAAACAGAAGCAATAGCTATAAATCTGGAATCAAACACAAAAGAATTACTATCAGATAAGTTCAAATTTCAGTGAGCCAAGGAATATATTCATTATCTAGGGCTAAGAATCACGCCACATACGGAGACCTTGTACAGGTCTAACTACCCCGCGCTTTATAAAAGACTTAGTGAAGATATGCAAAAATGGTCTAGGTATCCTATTTCATGGCTAGGACGGATTAACGCATTTAAAATGACGATTCTACCAAAGCTATTATATTTGTTTAGAACCCTGCCAATCCCCATCAACCAGGTAGATTTGAAAGGTTTTCAGAGGAAATTTACATGGAAGGGCAAACCCCCCAGAATTAAAAAGGAGATAATGTACAGGCACAAAAACAGGGGTGGACTGTCATTTCCAGATCTGAAGAAATACTATAGAGCTGCGCAACTATCGTTTATTCCCATAATTCACTTGGGGGCTCACCAACCGCTATGGAAAACCATAGAAGACCAGTGGCTAAACCCTTATACCTGGGACACCTTGGTCTGGCTAGACAAGGTACCGGAGAGTGTGAGAAAGATCAAACATCCAGAAATTGCCAACACGCTACAGGGTTGGAAATGGGCCCTAGAGCACACAAGCCTATTTAGACACCCTTCTCCGATGATCTCGGTATTTAGTCACCCTCAGTCCCCGGCAGGGATGAGGGTGGAGGCAAAATTGTGGTGGAGATCTAAGGGGTTGGATAGGCTAGGAGCATGGCTAGGAACAGATAACCCAATAACCTACGAATACCTGAGAGATCACCTCGACATCCCCATCAACCAACACTTTAACTTCTGCAAAATCAGACATCTGGTAAACAGTATAGGAAGAAAACAAGGTTCTCCTAAATAGACATGGCTTTCAGGAATTTGCTAGAAAGTTCCTTTGACTAAGGGAATTATAGGGGGTATTTACGAGATATACAATACACCTATAGAAGGGGTGAGGGATAAATACATAGAGGACTGGGAAAAGGACATGGGAGAGCACTGGGAAACAGAGAAATGGGAAAAGGCCTGGCAAAGTATTTATAAAGGTTCGCTAAACCTCACACTCCTAGAGACTGCCATTAAGGTTCTCCATAGAACTTACCTAACCCCGATAAGAATGGCAAAGTGGAACAAATCGGGGGGGAAGAATTGTACAAGAGGATGCCAGACCCCGGGCTCCTTCATACACATGTGGTGGGAATGCCCTAAGGCAGCACAGATTTGGACAGCCGTGACAGATCTTGCGGCTGACATACTTAGAGCCCCGGGAGGGGGCACAATAGAATCTTGCCTACTGGGAATCCCAGACCCGCGACTTTTCCCAACACAGAATAAGCTACTCCAACACATGTACATGGCTACCAAGTCACACATAGCTAAACAATGGAAAACGGACACACTGGAACTTCAGGCAATAAAGAACAAAATAAACTACCTAGCAGTAAATGAGCTCTTGACACATATCCTTACAGATTCTGTCCAGAAGTACAGAGACGTATGGGAACCATGGTTAGCGTATATGGGCTGAGTAAGGGGGATCAAAGGTGGAAAAGGTGACAAAAAAAAAAGGAGGAGGAGGAGGCGTGAGGGGCGCCGGGGGGACCAGCGAGGAGCCATGAAGTACAGAAATAACGAGGTAAAAAATAAGAATTATGAAGATATCTTATTATATGAGAAAATACAGGTGACCAAACTGTTTTGAGTTATGTTAGTTAAATTGTGAAAGAATGACTAAAGGCTACAGGGGATAGATATGTTAATGCGAACAAGAAAAGATACTCTGTACCTAAGAGGAACAAAAACAGGGTAAAGAAGGAAAGGGGGGGGCATAGGTTTAGAAGTACAGGCTCAAACCCGAATATGACTATAAATAAAGACAGGGATCCCCATAAGAGAGTTGTCTTATTAAGATTTCACCTTTTTTAAGTTTAGAAGTTGTATGTAGAAGTTCTATTAGGTTAATAATCAACAGACTCACGCAGGCATGGTGATGATAAAAAAAAACAAAAAAAAACACTATAAGGGACATAAGGGGGCTAAGGTTCAACCCAATAAATGTGATAGGCCCCATTAAGCCTAGCCTGGGAGCTAAGGATTACTGAGTCAATATGCGAAAAGTTCTAAGGGAAAAAAGGTTTATTGTTTTGTTACTAGAAAATGGAAAATGAAAAGGGGGAGGTCACGCTGTTTGCTATGTCAGAATTCACTTGCTTATAATAATCAACGTAGAATGTTAATACCTGACCTGCGAGTCATGGCTTACTGAAAGACTGCTGATTAATGTTTGAAGTGACCAATAAAAAATTATTGGAAAAAAAAAATGTGTGACCCAATTGATTCATACAGATGGTTACAAATTGAGATTTTTTTTGTAAAAAAATAGGCTTAAATATCTGTTTTGGTGGGAAGAATTAGCTAATGGAGATTTAGTGGAAGTACTTTGGTAATCAAAAAAGGTTGGAGATTTGGGCAAAAAAGTGAATCATAAATTGTTACTGTCACCTTTTCCTAGTCCTATAGTCCCTACTAATATTGTGTTTAATTAATTAAATATTTTTAATTTGTGGGATTAAACTGTTTAGGCAATTTATTTAAATGTGGTTTTCTTTGTTCCTTTGAAGATTTGGCTAGTAAATTTGATATTCCTTTATCCAACTGGTTAGAAAATAATAGTCTGAAATCCAGTTTGATTAATTCCAGATTACAACTTGATGTAGCATATTTTACCCTCATCAATAGGTCCTAATCAGCCATCAGAGTAGTATAGTTTACGTATCTGTGGTTGTTGATATTTCTTCCAGAAATATTGATTGCGGCTTTGGATTCATCCAGTCCAGCCTTACGCATTATGTACTCTGCATATAAGTTGAATAAATAAGGTGACCTTGTTGCACACCTTTTCCAATCTTTAACCATTCTGTTGTCTCATGTTCGGATCTCACAGTTGCTTCTTGGTCCATATACAGATTCCTCAGGAGGCAGATTGGATGATCTGGTGCTCCCATTTCTTTAGGAAGTTGTGATCTTCATAGCCAAAAGCTTTAGAATAGTCTATGAAGTCCAAGTAGCAGTTCAAATAGCGGTGCTTAATAGAGGCCACTTCCCTCTTCTAGTTACCAGCGCCACTCATTTCCTAGGTCACGTCCCCCCATATCTTAGCTCTTTGTCCTGCTTGCACCTCACTACCTCTACCTGGTCTCAACAGCAGTAAGTAAGACCAAACATTAGCCATAGTATATTTAGGGATACAACACTTAATGGCCTCAATGCCAACTATATTCCTTCCCAAATGGCTTTTGGGATTGTTGGACCCTCTCTCCTTTGTCACTGATGACTAGATCTCCAACCCACTTCTCCAGACACTGAGGCCAGTGGCTGCGTCCTATGTCTCTTCTGCTTATGTGCCAAACTGACCAACTAGTCAACTGTCACTCTACCTTCAACAGAAGCTTCACTCCTGCTCCATTCCTTGCTCCTCCCTTCCCTACTGTTTCTGTCCTCCACACTCCTCTTCACTGTCCCTATTCCTCCTATCTTGTACTCATCTTCTCCCTCTCTCCACTCCTCTCCCACTCTCCACACCCTCATTCCCTCTTCTACCCTTCACTCCTCTCTCCATTCCTCCCTCCAGAGCTCTCAATCTCTTTCCGCTGCCATGGGTGTACTGTGCTTCCTTCTCGCCTCCTCTTCTCTTCTCACCCTCCTCTCCTCTCCTGCTTCCTCTCTCCACTCTAAACTCCCTCACAATCACAGAAGCATGCTTTTTACTGTCCACGTACTGAAAAACAAAACATAATTTGTTTATATGTTTTGTGAGGTAAAAAAAAAATATGTTCACTATGTGTATTCTTAATATGTATGTGATGTCAGGGGAATGTGGTAAAGGGATGGGATATATGATAGGGTATATAAGGTATGTAGCCGGGGGAGATGTGCATAGGATATGTGGCAAGAGGTATATGTATGGGATATGTAGTGGAGGGATGGGTAACAGGGATTAGATAGAAGGAATGGGTATGTGGGATGTTTAGTGTTAATGTAAAAAAAAAAAAAGTTTAATGTATAAATATTATGTGTGAAATAACATGTAAGATACATTTTGCTCGTATTCTATTCTCTAACATCTACCACTAGAACAAAAACAATCTTCGCTCCTTTGGCCCTGTGTATTGGCTTGTGCAGCATGTCATCTTTGAGCATGAACCTCTTGCTCATATAGACACCCTGTTGCAGCTTTTGCTGATGTTCTTTAAAGTGAGTGGTGATGCTATGGGAAAATACAATTGTTTTACTTTTTACACATTAATTCATACTTGTAGACACTTACATGTATAAGTTAGGCGCATAGCGAGTGTGCAAAGAGACAACCAATTAGCAAGGATTCCCCTGTCTACATGAATGGAAAAGTAGCATATGAGTGCCATGCAATAACACTGCAAACTTGCTTGTTAAAACAATAGCTAAGAAAAAGTCGATTGCCTAGTGTTTTTATGAAGGGAATGTAATCGAGAGCGAAGAAAATTGAAAATCACTTTATGGTGCTTAAATCTATAATACAGGTTTCAACATTGTTTATTAAGAAAGTGACTTATAAATACATATTTATTAATTTAGAGATTAATACCTTCAAAAGAACTTACATAAGAAGATAAAAATGGGATTGATTAAAGGTTTTCATTAACATTTGCTTGGACTGCAGTTAATCAGCTTATGAATCATCTTTGTACTTTACACAAGAAATGTTTTGTATTTTGTTTCCTGGTACACAGTTTAACATTACAGTACATTATGAATTTTGCCAGTGAATTTATAGTACAAACTACATGAATCATCCTATAAATTATGTTTGCACAACACATTGGCACATATAAGCTTTGCATTTTGCAAGTAACTAACAATTTGCTTTTTATTTTATTCCTTTTTTATTTTATTCCTTAGCACAACAAGGAAATGGAAAAATGTAAGAATACAGAAGAATGCTAGCAGTTTCTTTTTTTTATACTCTGTTAACTACATCAATTCATTTACAGGAATTTAAGCAAACTGACTCTCCCACTTATAGCTCGTCATAAAATGCGACCTGTCAGAAGACTTTGAGCATTTGTAGTTGGACCTTGGTATTCTACCTAGACAACGAACTGGCCCCAAAACTCTGCAATTTAAATTTAAAGTATATATTTTTTCAGTTTAATAGTAAGCACTTATATGCAGTATGCAACCTACATCCACATTCTTTATAACTGATTTCAATTAAATACTATACAATGCATTATTATGTAAATGCCTTAAAATTTAATTTGGAATAGGCCCTTTGTGCATTTGCTTTCTTACATTTTAACCTAATAAATTAAATAATGACAGCAAATTTAAACTCTGTGGGCAATGCTACAGTTTCTAGCATAGATAGAAGTATAAAGTAGCAAAACCCCATTCAGATTACCCATTCATATTTGAAGAAGTAATATAAACTGGCTTTTTTGCAATTAAGTATTGCTAAGAAAGTAATGAAATCAACTGACTAGTAAATATATGATATTGATACTAGATTTATAATGTTAGGGAAATTAATATGTTGGCCAAAAGTATGTTGACCTTGCATATATATATATCTGTGAATATTTGTAATATGTTTTTGATATTTTTGTTTATTATGAATACTGTTTTTATTATTCTGTATTGTTTTGATGCAGTATCTAAATAAATGGGCAGAAGCTAACATGTCAATATAGCTTAATTTAGCTATAATTTTGTACAATTTCATATTTTATGCCATTTTCATCATTTGTATTAAAGTACTAGTGAGCTTTTTATCTACTTTGCATGTTACAAGTTACATTTACACAGTTTGTTATGTATTTTAAGTTTGATTAAATACATCAAAAGTATATTCCTCTTTAGACCTGCTATTTGGTTCATTTCACCATTATAAACAAAATATGTTGCATATAAAAGTGCTGTTTCAAATTTTCGCAGAGTTGTATGTCAGTTTAAACCTATCAGTTTCTCGTGGCAGCCTAAAATGACATATAACTTTGAAATATATACTAAGAAGTATCTCAAAGTATTCTAATATCTATTTTCTTTGTATTTGGTATTTAGCCATATTTATGAAATTTATTTTACCATATTTTGGAACATTACACTGGTCAACAAAGATTTTGTCTTAGAGCTAATTTATCCCACTGATTTTGAAAATGGTCTCAGAATTGTTCTATCACCCATAGTATTAAAGTTATGTCCTCTTTGATATAATACATTGTGCTATATAACACATTCATACAGCATTAAGATATGTTCATTTTTCATCAGTAAAATCCTAGTCTAATTTTTAATTGTTGAAATTCTACTGATTAGTCAATGTAAAAAGGGCCCAGAGTAATAAACAGTTGAGTCATATTCTGCCATGTGATGCTCTTTAGGCATGACGAGTCACGTTGATGAGTCATGATCATGATGAGTCATGTTTGCTTTTCTATTGTATGAGTCAGCGCTCCTGATCAGTTAGTGGTAAGAGTTCATCTTGAAACATCTAATGCTGTGTGTATCTGTTATTTGTGTAGTTCTATGTACATTTTTATGTTCATAAAGTTGAACAATGCCAAGAAATTGTATTAATCATTGTGACTCATTTTACTACATTTTTGGTGAGGTGATATTTAAAGATCATAAACAAGGTTTTACTACACTTATTATGAAGTGTTATTAGCTATATTTTGGATGCAAAGTTAATGACCAAGATAAAAGTTGGGCCCCTCATTTTTGTTGTCATACCTGTGTCAGACTTCTTACAAGTTGGTCAATGGGCTATCTGCACATGGATTTTGCTGTATCAATGATTTGGTGAGAACAAAAAGCTCAATCCAAAGACTGTTACTTTTGTCTTAAGAACATTTCAGACATCATTTCCAAATCAAAGCACACTGTGACATATTCAAATTTACCATCTGCCATCAGGCCAGTGCTGCATAGAGAAGAATTGCCTATGTGAACGCCTCCAGAAGAAGTAATACTTACTGATGAGGAACAAGAAAACAATCTTGTAAAGCATGGTGTTGATGATATAAGGCTTTATCAAACTTTTGAGGCTTCCTGTTCATCGTTTGAACCACATTTCCTTACCCAAGGAGATCCCAATGACCTTGTCTGAGACTTGAACCAAACATGCAAGCAGAACTTTTAGGCTCCAGGTTGAAAAGCTAGAATCTTCTCCATGAGGAAACTAAAGTTTGCTTTTCAGAGATAGGCATAGTGACTTTAAGGAATTATTTTCCCTTGAAGATTAACTTGTTTTTTGCAATGATGTTTATACTGTCATGGAAGCACTTGGTCACGAGTACAAAACAGATGATTGGCATTTATTTATTGATTCTTCTAATGTTAGCTTGAAAGCTGTGCTTCTCTGCATGGAAATACATTTCAAACAGTGCCACTAGCTCAAGCTGACAATATCAAAGAAACTTATAACAGCATGAACATCTTGAAAAAAATCAAATATGAAGAATACAAATGTAATATCTGTGGTGACTTGAAAGTAGTCGCTATTTTGCTTGGACTGCAACCTGGTAACACAAAGATCAGCTGTTTTCTTTGTCAGTGGGACAGCAGAGACCGAAGAAATCGTTACACTCAGAAACAATGACCGAAACGAGCATCACTAACTCCAGGACAGAAGAATGTTGTCAATACACCATTCATTGATCCAGAAAAAGTGTATATATCTCAACTCCATATAAAGCTCGGTCTTATGAAGAACCTTGTTAAAGCGATGGATCGAAGTGGACCTGGATTTACATATTAAAGAAAAAAAAAATCATGGATCAGTAATGCAAAGATCAAAGAGGGGGCCTTTGTAGGACCTCAAATAAAACAACTGATTAAAGATGAAAACTTTCATGGTCAGTTGAACGGGCTGAAAGGCTGTATGGAAATATTTCAAGAGTGTTTGCCAGAACTTCTTAGGGAATCATAAGGCAAACAACTACAAAGAAATAGGGGATGATCTTTTGCAATCTTACAAGACCATGGGATGTAACATGCCTTTCAAAATCAATTTCTTGGATTTGCACCTGGATTACTTCCCAGCAAATCTTGGGGAAGTCAGAGATGAACATGGATATTTCCAAAATGGAAAAGTGGTACCAGGGAAAGTGGAGTCCAGCAATGCTTGCTGATTACTGTTGGACCCTTAAGAGAAATGTTCCCTAGAAAAAAATCAAGAAAAAATCCTATACTTCTACCTTTTAGGGCAGTTAGTCCTTTACTATGTATGTATTGTAAATATATGTAATACAGTAAACTTAAAATCACTGTCTCTCAAAATCCTTATGTGATAGAGAAATTCTAAAATGTCTCACTTCTGAGACAAAAAAGTAAAATTTTGTTGACCAGTGTATCTAATAACAAATGACTCAATGTATAGTATACCTTGTTGCTGAAACTTTAAGTATAGATGTATCATATAATAAAGCTGAAACAAATATAGATGAATCCTTTACAAATGAATCATGATCTAATATAATTCTCCCAGGGGCATTTTTAAAAGAAAAAAATGACAACAAAAAATAAATCTAAATAAATATATATATATATATATATATATCACATATATAGTTGTGAGCAATACGTGTTGTTGCTAACGCTTGAGGGCTCGCGTAGCAAAGCGAGGGCCGCAGTTGCTGGCAAGGAGCGCCGAAGGCACTCCTTGCACTGGTGTAGATTAGCGCCATAGGCACTCATCCCTACGACCCCATACGACTTAGGCAGGGAGCGAGGAAGGCCTCTTCCCCTCCTCCTCTCCTTACCCTGTGTCACTCTTCCCCTTCTCATCTCCTTACTCTGTGTCTCTTTTCCTCTCCTTACCCTGTGTCTCTCTTCCCCTCCTCCTCTTCTTTCCCCTGTGTCTCTCTCCCCCTCCTCCTGTCCTTCCCCTGTGTCTCTCTTTCCTTGTGTCTCTCTTCCCCTGTGTCTCTCTTCCCCTCCTCCTCTCCCTCATTGCCTGCTGCCTGCAACAAAAAATTACGACCAGCGGCACTTAGAAAAAAAAAATACCCTGCGACCCAAAATTACAACCTGCAGGACTTAGGAAAAAAAAATACACAAGTTCTTAACACAAACATGTAACCGCACATCACAAAACCACTAAAAAACACATAAAACTTAGGGCCAGCAGCGGGGGTACTGTAAGATTAACATTAACCCCCCAGTGATGGGGACCCATTGGGACCCCTGGAGGGCCCCCACATTAACCCCACATTAACACCCGCTGAAATAAAAATTCTAATTTCCCATCTTGCGGGTCCTTAAAGGACCGTAAAGGTTCTTAAAGGACCCACGAAAAATAAAAATGAACCCTATCACTCATGGGGGTCAATACAGACCTCCATAAGCCCTTAATTAACCCTGTCACTCATGGTAGTCAATGTAGACCCCCATAACCCCTTAATTAACCCTGTCACTCATGGGGGTCAATACAGACCCCCACAAGCCTTAATTAACCCAATCCCTCATGGGGGTCAATACAGAACCCCCATAAGCCCTTAATTAACCCTGTCATGAATGGGGGTCAATAAAGACCCCCATAAGCCCTTAATTAAACCTGTCACTCATGGGGGTCAATACAGACACCCATGAGCATTTCATTAACCCTGTCACTCATGTCGCTCAATACAGACCTCCTTAAGCATTTAATTAACTCTGTCACTCATAGGGGTCGATACAGACCCCCATAAGCCCGTAATTAACCCTGACACTCATAGGGGTCAATACAGACCCCCATAAGCCCTTATCAATATAGACCCATATAAGCTAGTCATTAACCCTGTCACTCATGGCGGTCAATACAGACCCCCATAACCCATTAATTAACCCTGTCACTCATGGGGGTCAATACAGACCCCCATAAGCCCTTAATTAACTCTGTCATGAATGTGGGTCAATAAAGATCCCCTTAAGCCCTTAATTAACCCTGTCACTCATGTCGGTCAATACAGACCCCCTTAAGCCCTTAATTAACCCTGTCACTCATGCGGGTCAATACAGACCCCCATAAGCCAATAATTAATCCTGTCACTCATGGTTAAGTGAGAAGAGGATGTGGGACCTGAGGGAAAGCTGGGAAAATCGGTGGGTAGTTGAGGACTATGGTATTGGAGGGAGGGATGAGGGAGGCAGAGAGAGGGACAGAGGGAGGGAAAGAGAGAGAGGGATAAAGGGAGGGATAGAGAGTGAGGGATAGAGAAAGGTGATAGAGAGGTGAGGATGTGAGACCTGAGGGAGAGATGGGAAAATTGGTGGGTGGTTGAGTACTGTGGGATTGGAGGGAGGGATGAGGATGAGATTGTGGGGAGAGAGGAAAGAGAAAGAGAGAACAAGGGAGAGAGATGGAGAGAGAAAAGGAGAAAGATGGAATGAAAGTGAAAGAGAGGAAAAAAGAGAGAGTAGAGAAAGAGGACAAGAGAGAATGAAAGAGAGAACAAGGAGATACTCAGAGTGCATTTTAAGTCGGGGTGCCGTCTGGTCGCGCTATTGACAGGCGCGCTTTTGTTTGTGCACGCATGCGTCAGGGCAGATTTGTGGTCATGCATTTGAAGCACGCCAAAGTCGTGCCCCCGTGGTCCCTAGTTACATAGTTACATAGCAATCGAGGTTGAAAAGCTCAACCTTTTTACATCCTCTAATCTGCAATATGTGGATTAATTGTTAATTGATCCAGAGTAAGGCAAACAGAAAAAAAAAACAGTGAAAAGGGGGTGGAAATTAAATTCCTTTCTGACAACAGATACTGGCGATCGGATTTCTCCCTGGATCAATACTCCCTCTCTAGTTATCCAGAATAACCCTGAATGTCCTTTCGATTTAAAAATATATCCAACCCCTTTTCAAAGTTATCTATAAAATCTGCTGTCACCACCTCCTTTGGTAGAGAATTCCAAAGTTTAACAACCCATACTGTGAAGAACCCTTTTCTTTCTTAAAGGTTGAATCATTTTACTTCTAATCTCAAAGGATGCCCGCTTGTCAGTTGAAAACCTCCTGGCACATAAAGTTCACTTGACGAAGCCTTACATTGACCCTGGATATTTTTATATAAGGTAATCATATCCCGTCTTAGACGCTTTTTTTCTAGAGAAAATAAGTTGAAAGTCAATACAGACCCCCATAAGCCCTTCATTAACCTTGTCACTCATGGGGGTCAATACAGACCCCCATGAGTCAATAATTAATAAGTCAATAATTAACCCCATAAGTCAATAATTAACCTTGTCACTCATAGGGGTCAATACAGACCTCCAAAAGCCCTTAATTAACCCTTTCACTCATAGGGGTCAATACAGACCCATATAAGCCATGCATTAACCCTGTCACTCATGGGGGTCAATACAGAGCCCTATAACCCATTAATTAACCCTGTCACCCATGGGGGTCAATACAGATGACCATAAGCCCTTAATTAAACCTGTCACTCATGGGGGTCAATACAGACACCCATGAGCATTTCATTAACCCTGTCACTCATGTCGCTCAATACAGACCCCCTTAAGCCTTTAAATAACCCTGTCACTCATAGGGGTCGATACAGACCCCCATAAGCCCGTAATTAACCCTGACACTCATAGGGGTCAATACAGACCCCCATAAGCCCTTATCAATACAGACCCATATAAGCTAGTCATTAACCCTGTCACTCATGGCGGTCAATACAGACCCCCATAACCCATTAATTAACCCTGTCACTCATGGGGGTCAATACAGACACCCATGAGCATTTCATTAACCCTGTCACTCATGTCGCTCAATACAGACCCCCTTAAGCATTTAATTAACCCTGTCACTCATAGGGGTCGATACAGACCCCCATAAGCCCGTAATTAACCCTGACACTCATAGGGGTCAATACAGACCCACATAAGCCCTTATCAATACAGACCCATATAAGCTAGTCATTAACCCTGTCACTCATGGCGGTCAATACAGACCCCCATAACCCATTAATTAACTCTGTCACTCATGGGGGTCAATACAGACCCCCATAAGCCCTTAATTAACTCTGTCATGAATGTGGGTCAATAAAGATCCCCCTAAGCCCTTAATTAACCCTGTCACTCATGTCGGTCAATACAGACCACCTTAAGCCCTTAATTAACCCTGTCACTCATGGGGGTCAAAACAGACCCCCATAAGCCAATAATTAATCCTGTCACTCATGGTTAAGGGAGGAGAGGATGTGGGACCTGAGGGAAAGCTGGGAAAATCGGTGGGTAGTTGAGGACTATGGTATTGGAGGGAGGGATGAGGGAGGCAGAGAGAGGGACAGAGGGAGGGAAAGAGAGAGAGGGATAAAGGGAGGGATAGAGAGTGAGGGATAGAGAAAGGTGATAGAGAGGTGAGGATGTGAGACCTGAGGGAGAGATGGGAAAATTGGTGGGTGGTTGAGTACTGTGGGATTGGAGGGAGGGATGAGGATGAGATTGTGGGGAGAGAGGAAAGAGAAAGAGAGAACAAGGGAGAGAGATGGAGAGAGAAAAGGAGAAAGATGGAATGAAAGTGAAAGAGAGGGAAAAAAAAGAGGAGAGAAAGAGGACAAGAGAGAATGAAAGAGAGAACAAGGAGATACTCAGAGTGCATTTTAATAGCGTCTGGTCGCGCTATTGACAGGCGCGCTTTTGTTTGTGCACGCATGCGTCAGGGCAGATTTGTGGTCATGCATTTGAAGCACGCCAAAGTCGTGCCCCCGTGGTCCCTAGTTACATAGTTACATAGCAATCGAGGTTGAAAAGCTCAACCTTTTTACATCCTCTAATCTGCAATATGTGGATTAATTGTTAATTGATCCAGAGTAAGGCAAACAGAAAAAAAAAACTGTTAAAAGGGGGTGGAAATTAAATTCCTTTCTGACAACAGATACTGGCGATCGGATTTCTCCCTGGATCAATACTCCCTCTCTAGTTATCCAGAATAACCCTGAATGTCCTTTCGATTTAAAAATATATCCAACCCCTTTTCAAAGTTATCTATAAAATCTGCTGTCACCACCTCCTTTGGTAGAGAATTCCAAAGTTTAACAACCCTTACTGTGAAGAACCCTTTTCTTTCTTAAAGGTTGAATCTTTTTACTTCTAATCTCAAAGGATGCCCGCTTGTCAGTTGAAAACCTCCTGGCACATAAAGTTCACTTGACGAAGCCTTACATTGACCCTGGATATATTTATATAAGGTAATCATATCCCGTCTTAGATGCTTTTTTTCTAGAGAAAATAAGTTTAATTTGGTTAGTCTTTCTTCATAACTTAGGCCCTCCATTCCCCTTATTAGTTTTGTTACCCTTCTCTATACTTTTTCCAGCTCTAAAATTTCCTTTTTATGAAGTGGTGCCCAAAATTGTAGGGCACACTAGGGATTTGTATATCTGATACTCCTAGATTTGCTCCATTTAAATTATAAATTGCATGGCTTTTTTTCCTTCTTAGACGCATAACTTTACATTTATTCATATTAAATCTCATCTGCCATTTAGTGGCCCATTTTTCAAATTTATGCAAATCCATTTGGAGGGAAAGTACATCATTATCCATTTTAATTACGTTGCACTACTTAGTGTCATCAGCAAAAATAGAGACACTACTTTCCAATCCTACTTCTAAGTCATTAATAAATATGTTAAAAAGGAGAGGACCTAATAGTTAACCCTGAGGAACCCCACTTACCACATTACTACTCATCTGAGTATGTTCCATTAACAGCTACCCTTTACTTCCTGTCTTTTAGCCAGCTCTCAATCCATGAGCAGAGTTTTACTGCAGTTCCTTTATCGCTTAGTTTGTACAGTAGTCTCCCATGTGGCACTGTATCAAAAGCCTTTGCAAAATCCAAAAAGACTGTATCCACTGAGTTGCCTTGATCCAAGTTCCTACTAACCTCCTTACAGAAACTAATTAGATTTGTTTCACATGACCTATCACTAATAAATCTGTGTTGACTCCTACTTATAATTTTGTTCAAATAGACATATTCTTGGATATAATCCCCTATTAACCCTTCTAAAGACTTTCCCACTACAGAAGTGAGGCTTACAGGACTATAATTGTCTGCATTTGCTCTTGCTCCCTTCTTAAATATAGATATCACCTCTGCTTTTCTCCAGTCATCTGGTAGCGACCATGTTTTGAGTGAATCTTGAAATATCATATATAATATTACAGAATCCAGTTCTCGCAATACCCTTGACTGTATTCCATCAGGACCTGGGGCTTTATTAACATGTATTTTTTCCAACCTCTTTTGGATTTCTTCCTGCGTCAACCAATTTTTTGGTGAAGGTAGTGTAGCCCCATTATGTTGCAGTGTCCCAACCACTGGTATCTCCCTTGTGTATACTGAAGAAAAGAACCTATCTGGTCACTATCAGATGGCCAGTTTCACATTTCAGTGTTCCTATATCTTCCTTCCAGGCCATCTTCCCATTAATATATTTAAAACATATTTTAGGGTTTGTCTTACTCTTCATCGCAACTCATTTTTCCTTTTCTATTTCAGCCAGGCTAATAGCTCTTTTACAAGCCTTGTTGACTTCCTTGTACTCATGTAAAGCAGTCTCTGTTCCCTCTTATTTTGTATAATTTAAATGCCTGTTTCTTTACTCCGTATCTTGATCTTTACATCATTGCTAAGCCACATTACTCCTTTTACTTTTATTCACACATGGTATGTTGTGATAAGTAAGTCCATTTATTTTCAGTATTTTTACCTGACAGTTATCTGTACCATACGCTGTATTGCTGCCATTAGACCGTTAAAATCTGCCCTTTTAAAATTAAGAGTTTCTTTTGGCCCCTTACAGTTCTGTGTTGCTAATTCAATCTCAAATGAGACTGTGTTGTGATCACTGTTTCCCAAAGGTTGCCCTATTTCAACATTTGATACCATATCAGTATTATTTGTGATGACTAACTCCAAGATAGCCTCATTTCTAGTATGTTCTTGTATACCCTGGGATAGATCAGGATCTCTGAGTGTACTCAAGAACCTGTTCTTCTTAGCTGAACTGCTGGTCTCATTCATCCAGTTTATTTTAGGTTAATTCAAATCTCCCACTAATAAAACTGCAGTTCCTCACTTTCAATTATATTTGGGGGTTTCTAACACACTCCTACCAATATTCTTTTAGAATTTGCTTCTCCCCTATTTAGCTCTACCCACAAGCATTCAACATTATAGCTAGTTCCACCATAAATATCTTCTCTGACTATAGGCTTAAATTCAGGCTTAACATACAGACAAGTCCCCCCTCCTCTTTTACTATTACCCCTATCTTTCCTAAATAGGTTACAACCATCCAGATTAATGGTCCAGTCATGATATTCATCACACCAGGTTTCAGTAATGCCTTTTTAAATCCAATATCTCATTAACTACTAATATTTCTAACTCACCCATTATTCCTGGCAAGCTTCTGGCATTAGCGAGCATATACCTTATGTTGTTATGTATGTGTAGTTCTGAAGTGCCTGCCACAGTACTAACTTTAGCAATATCTCCCAAATGACTATACTAACCCTCCCCCATCTCCACCCCCATGTTTAGTTAATTAATTCATTTAACTAATATAATTATATTTGCACAAGGTTGTTAATATATGATACCCCACTGCATAAAGTGCATATTTTTTGTGTGGGGTATATGCATTTTAACACAATTTATATATTTTGAATGGAATTTATCACAATGTGTATAAAATGTATGTTTATTTATGCACTGCTTTCATATGTTAGTTTAGTTGTATCACTTAATACAGTAGTGGTGTGCACTGTATTTTAAAGGATTAGAATTGTAGTTGTGTCTTGTGTAAGGAAGTAATATAATTGTCAGAGGTGTTTTTTAGGTAACATTCACATGATTTAGTTATTGATTGTAAGTGTGGACTGAAGGAGAGAGCAGTGTCCAAGAGAACTCCAATACAATGGGCCTGATAGGTGGTGGTGGAGATTGCATTGTCAACAGCAAATAATATATAAGGAGGGAAAGCTATAACAGAAGGTGGAAAGATTAGTCTTTGACATATTAAGTTTGAGATGACAAGCGAACATCCAGGAGGATATGCTTGAAAGGCAGTTGGTAATGTGCTAGAAGAGAGGGGATAGATCTGGTGCTAAAAGGGTAGATTTGAAAACCATCTGCATATAGATGATACTGAAATCCAAAATATTTAATTAGGCTACCAAGTGAGGATGTATAGATGGAGAAGAGGAGGGGGGCTAGGACTGAACCTAGGGGTACACCAGCAGTTAGAGGGAATGGCGAAGAAAACATGCTAGAGAAGGGGACACTAAGGGCCCTATTAAATTGCAGCCTCGTAAATAAGAGGCTTCTACTTAAGCCCTACGTACTGCAAAGTTTCTCTAACTTACAATGCTATTAAATTCGCCCTTCTGCGAGCAACGTATGAGCTATGCAGCAGGGTCGTACGTATCAACACTGCGTAAATGTACATGAGGAGTGACAGCCTGCAATATGATATCGCAGGCTCCCACTCCTCATCAATTGCTGCGGGGGTCCTAAATGGGACGTCCGCGGCAGTCCCCCACATAAGCCCTGCCGTGGGGGGTACTCCAACTACCCCCCCGGCACCTAAAATTAACCCCCCTCTATGCGGGGGTCCCCATCGGGACCCCTGAAGTGTCCTCACATTAACACCTTGCTGCAGGGGTCCATAGGGACCCCCGCAGCCCCCACACATTAACCCCTTGCAGCGGGGGTCCCCGATCGGCACCGATCAGGCCCCACTGCATTTAATACTTTTAAATTCCCCGCCTCGGCTCCTTAAAGAGCTTGCGGCACACTATTACGCAACCCCGGCCGCGGTACCTAAAATTAACCCCCTTTATGCTGGGGGTCCCCATCGAGACCCCCCAAGTGTCCCCACATTAACCCCCCCCCCAGGGGGGTCCCCGATCTGCATAGATCAGACCCCCCGCTGCATTTAAAAGTTTTAAATTCCCCGCCGCGGCTCCTTAAAGGGGCCGCGGCACACTATTACCCAATCCCGGCCGCGGCACCTCCAATTAAGCCCCCTCTATGCTGGGGGTCCCCATCGGGACCCCCGAAGTGTCCCCATATAAACACCTTGCTGCAGGGGTCCATAGGGACCCCCGCAGCCCCCCCACATTAACCCCATGCTGCTTGGTCCACGATCGGCATCGATCGTTACCCTGCTGCATTTCAATTGTAAATTTCCCGCCTTGCGGGTCCTTAAAGGACCGTAAAGGTCCTGAAAGGACTCACACTAAAAATATTAACCACAGGCAACTATAATTAACCCTATAACTCATGAGGTCAATACAGACCCCCATAAGGCCTTAATTAACCCTATAACTCATGGTGGTCAATACAGACCCCCATAAGGCCTTAATTAACCGTATAACTCATGGTGGTCAATACAGACCCCCATAAGGCCTTAATTAACCCTATAACTCATGGTGGTCAATACAGACCCCCATAAGCACTTCATTAACCACGTCACTCATGAAGGTCAATACAGACCCCCATAAGGCCTTATTAACCCTATAACTCATGGTGGTTAGTACAGACCCCCATAAGCACTTAATTAACCCCGTCACTCATGAAGGTCAATACAGACCCCCATAAGGCCTTAATTAACCCTATAACTCATGGTGGTCAATACAGACCCCCATAAGCACTTCATTAACCCCGTCACTCATGAAGGTCAATACAGACCCCCATAAGGCCTTAATTTACCCTATAACTCATGGTGGTCAATACAGACCCCCATAAGCCTCTATTTAACCCCATCAGTCCCATAAGGGTATATTATGACCATTATGGGCCTGTTATAACCCAACATTAACCACATAAGTGCCATGACGGTCCTCAAGGACCATCATGACACTAACTACAAACACTACACTATAACCCCCAATAAACCATTTAATCTAAACTAACCCCCCTCTACACTAATCTATTAACACTTTCACTGTTTTTTTATTTCTGTAAGGTAGGTTTTTTTATTTTTTGTAAGGTAGTTTTTTTTATTTTTTGTAATTAGAGTGTCTGGGAGGTTTACTAGGGGGTAGGTAGTGTAGGTAGGTAGTGTAAGTGTTAATAAATTAGTGTAGAGGGAGGTTAGTTTAGATTAAATGGTTTATTGGGGGTTATAGTGTAGTGTTTGTAGTTAGTGTCATGATGGTCCTTGAGGACCGTCATGGCACTTATGTGGTTAATGTTGGGTTGTAACAGGCCCATAATGGTAATAATATACCCTTATGGGACTGATGGGGTTAAATACAGGCTTATGGGGGTCTGTATTGACCTTCATGAGTGACGGGGTTAATTAAGTGCTTATGGGGGTCTGTATTGACCACCATGAGTTATAGGGTTAAATAATGCCTTATGGGGGTCTGTATTGACCTTCATGAGTGACGGGGTTAATTAAGGCCTCATGGGGGTCTGTATTGACCACCATGAGTTATAGGGTTAATTAAGGCCTTATGGGGGTCTGTATTGACCACCATGAGTTATAGGGTTAATAAGGCCTTATGGGGGTCTGTATTGACCACCATGAGTTATAGGGTTAATTAAGGTCTTATGGGGGTCTGTATTGACCTTCATGAGTGACAGGGTTAATGAAGTGCTTATGGGGGGTCTGTATTGACCACCATGAATTATAGGGTTAATTAAGGCCTTATGGTGGTCTGTATTGACCACCATGAGTTATAGGGTTAAATAAGGCCTTATGGGGGTCTGTATTGACCTTCATGAGTGACGGGGTTAATGAAGTGCTTATGGGGGTCTGTATTGACCACCATGAATTATAGGGTTAATTAAGGCCTTATGGGGTCTGTATTGACCACCATGAGTTATAGGGTTTATTAAGGCCTTATGGGGGTCTGTATTGACCATCATGAGTGATGGGGTTAATTAAGGCCTCATGGGGGTCTGTATTGACCACCATGAGTTATAGGGTTAATTATAGTTGCCTGGGGTTAATATTTTTAGTGCGGTCCTTTAAGGACCCGCGAGGCAGGAAATTTAAAATTGAAATGCAGCAGGGTCACGATCGGTGCCGATCGGGGACCCCCGCTGCAGGGGGTTAATGTGGAGGGGCTGCGGGGTTCCCTATGGACCCCTGCAGCAAGGGGTTTATGTGGGTACACTTCGGGGGTCCCGATGGGGACCCCCAGCATAGAGGGGGGTTAACTGTAGGTGCCGCGGCCGGGATTGGGTAATAGTGTGCCGCGGCCCCATTAAGGAGCCGCGGCGGGGAATTTAAAACTTTTAAATGCAGCGGGGGGCCTGATCTATGCAGATCGGGGACCCCCCCTGCAATGGATTTATGTGGGGACCCTTTGGGGGTCCTGATGGGGTCCCCCAGCATAAAGGGGGGTTAATTGTAGGTGCCACGACCGGGATTGGGTAATAGTGTGCCGCGGCCCCTTTAAGGAGCCGCTGCGGGGAATTTAAAACTTTTTAAATGCAGCGGGGGGCCTGATCTTTAAGGAGCTGAGACGGGGAATTTAAAACTTTTAAATGCAGCGGGGGCCTGATCGGTGCCGATCGGGGACCCCCACTGCAAGGGGTTAATGTGGGGGCTGCGGGGGTCCCTATGGACTCCTGCAGCAAGGTGTTTATGTGGGTACACTTCGGGGGTCCCGATGGGGACCCCCAGCATAGAGGGGGGTTAATTGTGGGTGCCGCGTACGGGATTGGGTAATAGTGTGTAAGTTGTAAGGTGAGAGTTAGATAGGAGAACAGAGACCTCATCCTCAGATGTACGGTGAATTTGTCCATTTAAGGAAGGGCAAAAGGCTAGGTTGAGAGGGTAGCTTTGAGGCAGGAAGAGGTAGGAGGTGGGAGTAGGCAGAGGAGAGAGTTGAATGTAGCACATAAACATTTGGATTTGAAGGACTGAGTTGAAAAATTATAAAAATAAAATTTACTTTTACGTGCCTGTCTCTGTGACTGTTAATTTTTTCCTACATGCTACAAATGATCACCTGACCACAGCCAACCAATCAAAACAGCTTACACTAGTCAAGTGATCATCACATTATTTTTTTAAAGTATAACTCAAAATGTATGAACCTATTAAAAAATTCCAAAATATATTTAACAGGATTTTATTAACAAGTGCTTAAACGCACTGCTTTTACTCACTTAAATTTTCCAAGCAGTCCATGCAAAGGTTTCCGCTGACTCTTGAGAATTGAACTTGCCTACTCATTGACTAGCAAGTCACAAACTCAGTGGCCCTCATTCAATTGCAATTTGGCCAATTGAATAGGGGTCTAAATAAGCACATAACATATTTTTTTAAAGAAGTTTTTACTTAGTAAACATCTATCCAAAAGCAAGGTTTTCACTAACTAAAAACTTCTTTAAAAAATATGTTATGTGCTTATTTAGAGCACTATTCAATTGGCCAAATCGTAATAGAATGAGGGCCAGTATCAGCAGCAATGCAGCAATATATTGGTGAGACACAGGCCCTCATTCAATTGCAATTTGGCCAATTGAATAGGGCGCTAAATAAGCACATAGCATACTTTTTTTAAAGAAGTTTTTAATTAGTGAAAACCTTGCTATTCGATAGATGCTTATTAACTAAAAACTTCTTTAAAAAAAATATGTTATGTGCTTATTTAGACCCCTATTCAATTGGCCAAACTGCAATTGAATGAGGGCCACAGTCTTTCATTAGCTAGCAAAACCAAGTACTATAGAAACATTGTGGGCCTCATTCAATTGTGATTTGGCCAATTGAATAGGGCTCTATATATGCACATAGCATATTTTTTTTATAGAATTTTTTAGTTAGTGTAGACCTTGCTTTTGGATAGAAGTTTGCTAACTAAAAACGTCTGTAAAAAAAATATGATCTGTGCTTATATAGAGCCCTATTCAATTGGCCAAATCTCAATTGAATGAGGCCCTGAATGTATAAAATACAGGGGGAGGACCATTTCATGGATGGTTTGGAAGATTTAATTAAGCACCTGTTTAAGCACTTGTTTATAAATTGATGTCTAAATATGCAAATAAACACTATGAAAAGGAGATTGTGAAGAACGAGGAAAAAATCTCCAATAAGCAATATAATTTATTATATTTATATAGAAAAATAATACCACACACATAAACGAGAGTAAAGCTGTAATGGCTTCTCATATTTTTTAAATTAAGAAATTATAAGAATTATAAAGGAGAGGTAATTGAACCAGTTACTGATATGGATAGATAGCATTTATTAATGAACTTCAGAAGAAAATTAATCTCAACAATAATTCAATAATTATGTGATATTTATTAGTAATTTCAGCGATGACTCTTGGACAGTAGAACTAATACTTATAAAACATTGGCATACTTTACAGAGGGATGATCATTAAGGTGCATCATTGTTTATTTTAGGTTTTCAGTTATATATCTGTATTCCATTTATTTGTAAGAGACTTGAAACTAATCAGAGGATCCATTCCCAATTATGTGATTATGATGGGACCAATGGGCAGAGGTGTGATAAAACTCTCAACCTGTGATAATGACATGACTATTGCCCTCATTACATATGTATGTAGGACTGGTAGGCGACTCATTGCGATCCTCTACCCCTGTGTACTTCAAGTTTCCTGCTTTGCACTGACCACCTTTAGTGCTTATCGTCAGCCCCACGCTGAGCACTTTTGGCTCATTGCAGGGTTCGTTAACCTGCAAGTTTAGTGCTTGGGAATGCTATGTGTCTTTCTCCTCTCCGTGTGTAATGAAGTCCGGCGTACCTGGCGTTGTTGGTGTGGTGTATTTTCTACGTCCCACTTTCCTGGCGTTGTTCGTGTAACTGTTACTGTCTTAAGCGTTGTGTATTTTGTAAGTTTTGCGAGCCTGGCGTTGCTGAGCTTCGTTTTCATGCTGTTTCGGAAATTTTGCATTTTCATTCGCCATTGTTTTTCTTGCTTAGGCGATTTTCAAGTGATGAAAATTGCCACATATGGGTGTAATTCACTTGCAACCTTACTCCCAGGCTTCCTGTGTCTCCCCCTGTGCTGTGTGTGTTGAATTTTTTGTAGATGATTTCTTATTTTTGGTGGGTTTTTAGAGTTACACACTTGAACAGTGCTTTGCTTTTGGCTGCAATGAGCGCCTTTGGCGCTCATTGAAGCCTAAGTACTAAGCCGCTGCCTTTCCTCACTTCACAACGTTGGCATGTGTGATGGCACAGATAGCTGCAATGAACGCCTTTGGTGCCCATTGCAGCCAAAGTGCTGTGCGGCTTCTTTGCACGTGTGTCAGCACCGCTGGCTGCAATGAGGGCCTTCGGCGCTTATTGCAGTCTAAGTGCTGCACGCCTGCTTCGCTTCACTTTGCAAGGCTTCCATGTGTAACGACGCTGCTGGCTGCAATGAGCGCCTTCGGTGCTCATTGCAGCCTAAGTGCTGTACGGCTGCTTCTCCTCGCTTTGCAAGGTTCACATGTGTGACGGCACCGCTGGCTCGCCTCCCTTCATGAGGATCGCGGTTGTGACCTTGCTTTGCGAGGGATGCAACTCTGTGACCAACATCACCAACATCGCAAGATCCACAACTATACTGTATATGTGATTGTATTGCTTATTGGAGATTTTTTCCCCATGATCTTCAGGAACTCCTCTACTTTTCATATTTCAAGAATTTCATGAAAAGTGGCAAAACAAATCAGACCACAATCCCTCCTAAAATACTACATTTCAAATATTTCAAACAGATATATTATACCAATGCAAACTGATAAAAAAATATTGGAATGTTCAACAGAGCCTGAACTATTAGAGCATGACAGCTGTAATAATTATGTCAAAGCAATGAAATATTGTTCTGCATTTCACTTGACGACAACTTTTTTTTAGATATTTTATTTGTACTTAGTAATTAGTAATTCATTTTTATGTTAGCGTCATCTTCAGTTTGTTTGTTTTTTCATAATGTTCCCACATGGACAGAGCTACTTTTATCCAGTTTGATTTATGTATTTGTATTATAAGTTCTCTTTATACATAAATAATGAACAAGAAACACTACAATTAAATGTCTTGTTTCATGTTCTTCAGTTTGTAAAAATTGGTTTATCATTGACCCTAGATTTAATATTGTCCTGTGCTCTTAAAAGCATATGATATAATAATTTTATACTTTTTGCAAGTCATAGCTGTAAGGTCAGGTCATTTTTGAAGATGAATCATAACATCAGAGCAAATTAATAATTAAAACAATAAAAAAAACTGGTAGTTCAATTATAAGCTATATGTCACAGAAGGAACTACTGTTAATTAAAATATAATATAGACTGGTGTCCAGTTACAATGTAGTTTTATGCTATATTTATAATGTGACAATATATATTTGACTAGGGCTCATGTTAAATTACAACAATAACAACGGCCAGGTCATTATGAACACCATGTAAATTTATCAGCTCTGGAATTAATGCTTCATTACATAATTTGAGGAATAATGAGTGATGGTAATGAATTGGTAAACTCTGAATGTTCTTTCCTGTATTCGCTTCTCCCTTCATGAGCCAATTTTCTGTTAGGAAATAGCATGGCTGCTGCATGTGAAAAAGAACCAGTATCTTTTCTCCACTGAACAATAAAGTCACAATAAACAATTGCAGGTTGCAGGTTTCTGTGGGTTCTGGTGGCAGAAATTAGACATTGAGTGTAAGGTGTGGTGAGGTTACAGGTTAGGAGGTGGTGGTCAGTTATCGAGAGTGGGGAGGTGACAAGGTTGAAGACTGTACAGAGAGTGTTAAAAATAAGGTCAAGGGAGTCTCCATCACAGTGAGTTGAGTATTCGGTCCATTGTGAGAGGCCAAAGGAAGAGTTAAGTGAAATACATTTTGCAGCTGTTGGGGGGGGGGGGGGCATGTCAGTGGCAATGTTGAAATTGGCAAGAATGAGTGAAGGTATGATGGAAGAGAGAAAATGAGGGAGACAGGCAGCAAAATGATCCAGAAATTGAGAGGGTGGTCTAGGCAGACGATAGATCACAGCAGCTCACAGAGAGATGGCTAAGAAGAGGTGGATAGTGTGGACTTCCAGAGACGAGAATTAGAGGGAGGGAAGTAGGGTATGCAGTGAAATATTCAGCAAGAGGAAAGCAGTACTCCCACACCACCACCTTGCTTGTTCCTAGATCTTGGTGTGTGACTGAAGTGAAATCCACTATATAAGAGTGCTATCTGATGGAGTGAGCCAAGTTTCAATTATAGCCAATACTAAAAAGACTGTACCAAACTAACAATATCAGCAGCACCGTAAGCCAGCAACATAACTTTTTTTTGTTACATCACTTCCTCAGAGCTGAATCATGAGAAGGGATTTTTTCGCTATTAGTGGAGAGATGGGGAGGAGGGAACAGAATGAATTTGCTATGGTAAGATAAGATTGAAATTGATGCCATACCCCTTCCTCCTCACTGGCCCAAAAGTAGACACTTTGCTTCAAGAAATGCAACCATATCTCTCCAGTATTGTAAATAGCCTTTACACATACAGCTTACACCTATGTATCATGGATTTCACCTGGGCCCAGCAGAGGCATTTATTTATTTATTTTTTGTCTAATTATCGACCAGCTATATGACTTTTTCCCTGCTTAATTTTGCTCTTAATTATACTTAAAATATTTTTGTCATTGTGCAGTGGTACTTTAATGGCCAAATAGCAAAGCAGCAGTGCTCATTCAATATACTGTATATTAATGTTCAAATAGTATAAAAGTATTACTCTGAAGTGTTCTGTGGGTTAGTGAATCTCACAGTACTTTTTTTTTCCTGTGAGAATCGACTTACAGACAAAATAAATAGCACAGCTCTATTTAATGTTATTAAATCCGAACACTTCTATAATTTTGAAGGTGTATTAGATCCCGCAAATGTCTTTATTTTTCATATTAATTCCTTTGTTTATTCCTACAAGCTGTAATTTCCTCTGTATTATTGAGACATTATGATTCTCTGCAGTTAGTAGGTTCTTCTGCATTTTTAAGCTGCCAGTTCTGGTCTCATACTTCACCTTCATGGAGCCATCTCAACATTCTTTATTCCTTTGTGTAGTTGCAGAATCTAAATATTAATGCTACACAGGAGGCTTTACTTTGAAGTTTTGCAACCATTCAAATTGTCCATCCATATATCTGCTGAAAAACCATTTGTGTGACTGTGCTGGAGTGTGACGAGCCTTTGTTACTGTTTTTGCCTATCCTTGTATCATTATGATCATTTACTTTAAAAGTACAAGTACAAGGAAATCCTATCAGAGAAATAAACTTCCAAAGCAAGCCAACAGTGACATGTATTACATGATATAGACATAAAGGACACTGCGTCATAATTTCAATACCAAACATTTTGATCAATGCTGTATGTGTGAGAAAATGTTTATAATCAATTAGGACTGTAAGTATTGCCAAATATTTTCTTTGTCTCAGTCACTCTCATTGGTAGATCATTTTTACTCTGTTACTGTGAATAAATGTTTTGCCCTTATATACTCTTAGTAAAGCTTAGCTCCTATGTATTGCTAAAAATTCCATCAAATTGTCTTGCCCATTCTTTTCAGTATTCCTACCCTTAGCCTCATCATAACACTAGTTCCAATTAAAAATGAAGAAAGTAATTATACAATGCAATTTGAAATACAGAAATCCATATAGCTTTGCTTTACATAAATGTGTACATTTATGCGCATCTATATTGAACAACAAAATTAATTTTTAAACCAGTGGTGCTTCTACATGGTATACTTTAGATTTTGTTTACTGGCTACAGAAGAAACAGGTCTGATATTGGCTTTACATGCTTCTTTATCTGATGAACTGCTCTATTATAGATCACATCTTCAGAATTCACCACCAAAGAGAATACTAATTGACTACTTAAGGTAAGGTGAATGGGAAAAAGAGGTAAAGAAGGGGAAGAGAGAAAACAGTAATGTGAGGAAAATGGAGTGGAAGTGGAGATAAAGAGGAAAGATGAATGGGAATCAGAAATGGGGAGCTGTGCAAAACAGTGCGGAGTGGAGAAAAGAGGTAGCAATGAGACAAAAAGAGAAATGAGAGTTAAAAACAGAAATCATGGGAAGAATTGGAAAGAGAAAGAGGAGAAGAGTGGGTAAAATGGTATTAAGAATGGAGGGGAAAGGAGGAAAAGTGCAGGAATATAAAAAGATAAAGGGAAATAAAATGGCAACTGAAAGGAAGAAAGATGAAATTAGAAAGCTCAAAAGTGAAACAAATGAAATTGAAAGGGAGGCAAAATGGCATGAAAAGTGCAATGTAAAATCTAAAAAGGCAAAAGAGATGGGAAAGAGCTGATAGGAGTTGGAAGAGAATTCATGAATATGATCATTATAGAGGAAATATGGAAAGGGGTAACATGCTCTTCATAAAAATACTTGTTAGCCTCTTGGGACACATGGGGCCTCATTAAATTCCAAGAATTGCAACAGTTACAGATCCATTTAATTGAACAAGCTCGAAAGTACAGGGCCGCAGCCTTAAAAGCCTAAAACCTTCCCGCGTCCGCAAGCTGTTAATGGGCTGGAATAGATGCAGTCTGCTGATACAATCCAATCCAGTAATTACAGAGTGCAACACAGGCCTCAGAGACAATAGAAAGCTGGCTAGCGGAAAATGATTGACAGAGAGATATTATAAAGCTGTGTTCCACACGCTCATGAGTTGACTGTGTTGTAGATTTTCACGAAATAGCACGCAGGTCCCAGAGTTGGTGGTTTGAGCAGTGATAGAGAGAGAGTAGGTAATTTTTCAGAGCAGGTACTTACGTTTTTTTTTTCTTTTATATTACTCTAATAACGATTTTTACACTTAAACTTTGATTACACATATTTACAGATTACACATAATACACATAGAGTAAATAACAACCCCCCACCCTATACCCCAACAGTTAATAATTACACATAAAACACATTTTTGTTTACCTCACAAACATATACACAAATAATTTATTTGATTTATCCTTATTTTATTTTTGGGATAATTATGGAGGAAGGAGAGAGGAGGGGAAAGGTGGGGAGGAGGAGAAGAGGAGAGAGAGGAGAGCAGAGGTGGCCCTAGGTAGTGGTGAAGAGGTGGTGAGTGGATGAGAGTAGGAGGGGAGGGGAAGAAGAGTAGAGGAGAGGAGGAGGGGTGGCCAAGTGCCCATAGTCATAGGCACATCAACTTCTGGATCAGAGCGGGAAGGGGCTGATCCTAGCGGGGTTGGTAGTGTGGTGGAGGGACAGGCCTCAGGTTAGACAAGAGAGAGCAGGATCCCAGTCCACAGTCGGGAGGACAAAAGGCTGGGGGCAGGCAAAGGGCCCCAAACTACAATCACAATGAGATGGTGGTCCGCCTTTGTGCCATATGTGAACGTGCCCCACTATCCTTGAAGGGGTGGGGGTAGTTAGGCCCGGGACTAGGGCCCAGGCATGGAAGGAGGTAGCGGCCGCAGTCAGTGGGCACAGTGGAACGGGATATGATGCCTGTTAAGCACTGTTTTGATGACGTCCGAGCCAAGGTGAGGAAGATGATAGCCAAGGAGAGGGTCGCAGCCTCAGCACCAAGTAGTATTCACCCAAATGTCTGTGAGATAGAACGAGTGGGAGAGGGTGCTCAAGGACTTACTGAGCCAGGTACCCACCACTGGAGCTTCAGGCCTGGTGGCCCAGCAGGATCCAGCTTTTATGTCAGGTTAATATCACATACACCAACATGCTACCACATGTACATCACAAACACTACACATGTACATGATGACCAACAACATCACTGACATGTCAGCTCTATGGAATTAACAAGAGATAGATCGATCAGTCAAGTACTGTCATTCGTGGACTCAACGCGATTAATCAACCAATTGATAGTCCATGTATGGGTGTGCCCACTGAAGCGTATGAAATTACAGACCGCAGCAGGAATCAAGATAGTGTTAGGAGCCAAGAACACTCAAGATCAAGAAACAAAGAATAGATCACATCTAGAAAATTATACCAAGTCATAGTTGCAATGAAGTGAATCATCCAGGTTCAAGCCTAGAGGTCACATAACTAGGAATGAACACAAACCAAAGTATTATTCTGCATAACTAGCACATATACCTATCTTTTCTCTATTTCAGCTTCCTGGAGGTCTGAGTCAAGTGGTGAGCCAGAGGCAGGGGCATCGACTCCATCAGAGCAGAATGTCGGGGCCAGAGGCCCCGCCGAGCAGGAGCATGCACAGGGGGAGGAGGAACCAAGAGGTGCCGAGGGCCCTGGTTACGAGGAGTAGGAGGACACCTGCAGGAGTCACCTGCAGGACCAACTGCCACACTGGTGGCATTTAACCTCCCTGCCCCCCTCCTCCAAGAACTACAGCCATCATCAGGGTCCTCCTACTGGAGTGATGACCGTGGTTTGCAACCACCTCCTCCCCCCAGCAGTGCATCAGCCTGGCTCTCACCCCCAGCACCAGGCCCAACACCACTATGGAGCCAGACTCCAGCCTAACCACAGCCCTTCCCCACTGGGCCACCACCTCCTCACCCCGCAATGGCCACCCAGCAGGAACCTCCATCCCCAGGTCTACCAAGCCAGGCTGCTCAGGGGGAGATGCCAATCACACAGAGGACATGAGCAAGGCGAAATAGGGAGGTGTTGAGACACCACCTAATGACTGAATCATACCTTGCAAGGCTGCTCAGGATGGGGAGGACCAGAGCGCCATCCTACAAGTGAACATAGATGCCATGGTCCCCAGCCCCGCCTTCTCCACTTTGGAGGTCTCCCCCACGCACCCGCAGCCTGACCATTCCTCTGATTGTTGTTAGATTAAAGGTAAACTAATACCGCAATGGCGGTGGACTTGCAAAGTCTCACAATGGAATGAAAAAATGTCTTTTAATGAAAAAACAGCATTAATACATGCACTAGGGAAGTATGTGATCCTCTCCTTAATATCAGTATGAAAACAGATCATTGTGCCTGATGTAAGTAACAGTGAATATGGCTGCTGACCTTTGTGTCCTCTCGGTTTTAATGGGTATTTTTCCTGTATTGCTGATATCATGAACTTTTTTCAGATTTTTAGGATCACACTGTATGTGTATAACTGGTTTGGATGAGATAGTCCAATAAAGCAGATGATGACCAGAAGTAAGTGCTATGCGCATTACTGGTTACTTCTATTAAATGGAGTAATTTTTGATGATTCTTTTTTTCTTCAGATTCAGGTTGCATGGTGTAGTGACCACATGTGACCCTGATAGATGCTATGCATCATGATTATTCTAGTACTAACTATTATGTGAGCCTATATATGAAATGTAATCATTGGTATTTATTCGTGAAGAGAAATACCTATTAGATGAACCCTTATGGTATTCTTTTAAAATATAACCTTTATTGTTTTTGTTTTTTTAAACTGACACATAAAATGTTTAAAACAAAATTGTCAATTAATATCATATTATACAACTGACTCTGATGACTTATTTGGTGACCTATATTTTCAATGTCTTACCTGAATCATTTAATTCTATAGTGTCTTTTCTTTAACTTATTGATCTCTCTTTATTCTTTTTTTGTGCAATAATAATGAATTGCTCTCCTGTTGAATAAACACACTGATATTATCAAAAACTTTAATAGTTCTGTGCTTTTTTTATTCAACAGTAAATATCTCTTACTTATTCTAGACTGTGACATTACACCATTTAGGTATCCCCTTTTTGTCCAAAAAGCCTCTTGCCCTTCCGGGATCCGCCACACCACACCCATGATATTTATGCACAGTCTTGTACATTTCTGAGTGTGCTCTGTGTATGAAATAAACCTTTGTTACACCGTAATTACTGTGACAGTGTGTTTTCAATTTTTGGGGTTCTGGGACATCCACATATATCACATTTGTGTCACATTTCTATATCAGTAAACTAATGAGCCCTAGTTACTGTGCAATAGATCAATACATCACATATATAATTGTGAGCGTACGGGCCGTTGCTCACGCTTGCGGGCTCGCGTA